>OX326961.1:27453179-28653179 GCA_946800325.1 Luzula sylvatica | reverse complement strand
CCTTATTGGGGATGTGAGCAAGCTTTTGGTAATTGGGACTACCACTCTTTTTGCAGCTTTTCAAAAAGTCCGGGTTGCATTCTATGATATCGATAGATTCCAATGATGTAGGGAAGTTCGGCAGAACAGACAGATTCATGCACATATCGATCCTCAATTCTTTGAGGGAGGTTAGGCTCGCTAAATTTGCCGGCAGGAAAAGCATTCTGCAGCTAAAGAAATGCAGATGGTTGAGAGAAGAGAGATGTTCAAACACCTCCACTTGCTCGGCCTCGAAACTTCCTTCTGGTAAACCATGGAATGTTAAGGACTGTAATGATGAAATGGCCTTTTTTGAGAGAAGTTTTTCTATTAGGGAAAATTCATTGGTATCAAACAAACGGAGCACAGACAATTTATCATCCATTGACTGACGTGTGAGTATTGGATGCCCGGTAACGAAAAAGCTCCAAATATTTTTTAGTTCGTTTAAACCATGTATGGATTTGAGGTTTGAACAATTGCTGAATTTTATTTTTTTTAGTGATTTTGAACCACCTATACGAGGAGATACTATGCTTGGACAACTATCAACCTCCAGGTTCTCAAGCGAAACTAACCCTCTAAATATATCATCTGAGGGCCTCCAAGACCCAAGAATAAGTTCCTCTAGTGATGAAGGTACTTCATCCGTACCGAGAGTTAAAACAGGACAGCTACGTATCATGAGCTTTTTTAGAGAGTGAAGAGTTTCCAAACCACTAAGAAATGTAAGAAAAAAGCAATCCGTAATAAAGAGAGATTGCAATTTACGAAGACAACTTAAAACCTCTTTAGGAATGGAAGTGATCGTTATAATACCATGTAAACTAAGATGAGTTAGGGAGGTGACTTTTTGCAATCCTTCCCACAAGACATTGTTTGTTACAGCGCACGATTCGATGTCAAGTTGTTGGACCGAGGAAGGGAGAACCAATTTATTATTTGCATCTTCAAGTTGCAATATAAGGTCTAATCTCTTTTTCAACAAAGCCTGTAAATCATTTGGATCAGCATGCAATTGACCTTGTTCAGCAATATCATCAGAAGTATAATTCTCCTCATCATGCCTAGACTTAATCATATCCTCGATTAATTCAAATTGTGTTTGTAAATAACCAAAATCCCAATCAGAGCTGAAATTCTCAAAAAAATGAGCAATTTGTGGCATTTGCGTGCTTGCTGATGAAATTACCATCTCTACCTCCACTTTAGATATAAATCCGAGAGAGTGGCAGTTAGAAATACGCAATTGGATTATCGTGACAGGGAGTGATTTCCACGCTCTCAATTTAGGAAGATTCCTAATTGAAATATAGAGAAGGCCAGGAAGCATTTCAAGAGATTTCGGAAGGAATTCCAAGTAATTGCATGTATAAAGTTCAAAATGCTCAAGCTTATTGACATGAGTGTCGATTTCCAAAATCCATCTTGGATATATCCGGCCTTGGTACCCTCGAACGCTCATCTTAGTAATCCTGGGTGGTGGACGAAGGCCCTCAAATATTTCCACATCTGAGAGTCTCTGTTGACCTTCATTCCCATCACACCCCCAATCAAAGATTAATGAACAAAGGCCAACTTTCTTAAATAACTGGGCAGCAAGAGCATCTTCCATGCTTGCAACATTCGCGAGATTTTCCAGTTCTAGATGCCCGTAAAGATCATTCAAGTTCCCAAGCTGCTTCAACTCAAATCCATTCTTCTTTTTCACAGAGAAGAGAGGTAGAGTTTGAACCGATTTAAGCCTCCCAAAATTAGGAACTTCAGAATAACATATTCGATAGACCCGCAAGAAACACAAATTATAAAGTCGATTTAATGGTTTCCAATTTAGGTCAGGAAGAGGATGATATGGAAGATTTAGAAACTTGAGATGTTTCAGGCAAATTATAGATTTTAGAAAGCGTGTTTTTACGTTCATTTCTATGTAACCATTACCTAAGTGTACAACACGCAACTTTTTTAACCTCCTAAATAGAGCATTAGCATCATCCTCGTTTATATTAGATTGGCTTCTGTTGATGATAATGGTGCGTAGGCCTTCAATTTTACAGATATTCTTTATATGCTCTCTTTGCATATTGACATTAACAAATAAATGTCGAACTTGTATGGGGATTTCTCGTGTTTCTTCACTTTCAATTCTGAAATACTCATTTCCAGTAATATCTTCCGCTAGATCATGCAATAAATCATGCACCGTATAGCAGTCCTGTTCATTCATATGCCCGAAAAAAAGCTCTTTCTTCTCAACATGTTGCAAGAAAGAACTAGAAACCAACTCATAAAGGTACCGACGAGCAATATCCCTCACATACTCATCACTATTTTCCGTCTCAATGAACTGCTCGGCTATCCAAAAATTAAGCAAATCATCGCGCGCAAATACAAAGCCTTTGGGAAATAAGCTACAAAAATGCAAAACATCTCTGTAAAGGAGGTTGAAGGTGCTGAAAGCTCAAAAATAAAGATCCCTTGGTATCACTTAACAAGTCTTGACTTAGCATAGACGACCAAAATAATGGATCCAAATTTCTCGACAATTGTCTCGCTATAGCCCTTGCCGCTAACGGCGATCTTTTCATCTTTTCCGCAATCTTTTTTCCTATCCTTTTTAACTCTGTTTCTGAATTATTTTCATCCATTATTACATTGCCTAATGCATAGTGCATGAATAACGCCAAGAATTGATCATGATCTAACTCCCTTAATTGGATTGGATTTGAAGCACCTAAATCCTTGGCTACATCTTCCATCCGAGTTGTCACCAATATTTTACTTCCTTTCTCCCCAGCATTCAAAAGGGCAAATAGCTGATCCAATTGACTGGCACTAACACCTTTGTTGCACCAAGCATCATCCAACACCAATAAAAACTTCTTTCCAGTTAATTGTTCCTCAACTTTATTTTGTAACACATCCCGGTTTTTAAAATCTTCACAACTTCCGTTTATAGCTGATTCATACATCTTGCTCAAAATATTATTCACATCGAAATCTTGAGAAACATAAACCCACATGACAAGATCAAAATGTTTAGCTGTTTTTTCGTACTTGCAAACATACTGAACAAGAGTTGTTTTTCCCAAACCACCAATTCCATAAATGCCAATAACCGAAAAGCAATTAGTATTGCGAGAAGATTCGGGTGCATCCTCACGTAATAATTTTATTATTTTATCTCGGTCCTGGTCGCGACCAATAACTAACGGGGGTGGAGAAGAAGTTGTAACCCTGTTTGGTTGTTTGGAACTACCCGTCGCTGCATTACTATTGCTCGAGTCCAATAAGATAACATCCTTAACCAATTCCCTTGCGTCACTCACTAGATTTTCCAATTTTTTTAAACTCTTTAGTAGATTATTCTTTTGAGGTGAAAAATAAGGAGGTTTAAAACCCAATGTAATTTTACAACTGGTAGATTCGGATTTGACCTCCCTTGCCCGACACTCATACTTCACCAAATCTAGCATGTCATCAGCCTCATAATAAGCCTCTTTGAGCTTTTCAAGCAATTTCTTGAGAGTTGACTTATGTTGGCTCTGTTGCGTAGTATACATCATAATTTTAAGTCGGGGAAGAAGTGTTGTCTCCAAATGCTGGAGCTGTTGCGGTACATCTTCATCGAGAGATTCAAAGCATTTGTTTACGAATTTGCTCAAAATGGGAGAAATCCACCACCCTGCGGCTGATAAGCCCCATCCAATTGTTGCAGTAGTGACGGGATCTACCATTGAACCTTTTCATGCAAGGCTAGAAGTTAAATAAGGATTTTATGTTTTTTTTGTCTGAATTTCCATTTTTCTTATTTCATTTGTTAGGCTTTCAAGAATGCTGCAATAATCCAAACAAGAAATCCAATAAGAGCAGGTGATATTAAGTCAAGCACTCGGGACTAATACAGTGTAAAGTTATTTCCTAATGTAAAAACATGAGATTCTGAAATTTATTCTGATTCAAATTTATGCCAATTACCTTCTGTTTTCGTTCCTTACTAATTTTTCTCGTGTGAAATTGCTATAACAATTGAGAGACTTGTCGAACTGAAGAATATAATTTTAGAATAAGTGGACGGTTGTCTTAAATCCTCAAATGCCCATCTCTATCCCCTGTAAACTGAAAAAAAGAAAAGATGAGCATTAATGTTTTAATTTGAAGGCAAATGAGAAAAGACCGTTCAAAGTGCTGTATCAATTAGTTGTTACATTTTGTTATGCACAAAACTTCCAAGTCACATATCCCAAGTTTAGGGAAAAAAAAATTCTGCAAGAGTTCTCTTTCCAATTTTGCGAGGCAATGAAATGTACAGAAAAATTGTATGACAATTTGATACTTGAAAGGTAAGGAGGCACACAACATAATGGGAATCACAATATTATGATAGCCTTAAAAAAAAGAGAAAACAGATTGCCACAGAAATATTCAGTTCTGATAGTAATTTTTTCTGAGAATGGTATTTGATTACTAACTTGTCTGTACTTCTTTTATGTAGGAATGCTAATTTGTGTATCTAATTTGTGAACACACATTTTTTTTGGTGTGCGGATATAACCCAATTTCAGTTTACACGAAGCTTTAAGTAGCAATACGACTACTCGACTAGAGAAAACCAGTCCAGATAGTGAATAATTATTTTCTGTTGAAAGAAACTACATAATCAATAATTTGAGTTGGTTAAATTAAATATGAGCGAACAATCAATATCGCAACGAGTATAAACAGGCCAGACGAACAAACTCCACTCCGACTTCCAAAATAAACTTGGCTACCTGCGAATTGGTGAAACGAAAATCAGATCGAACTAAATCAGAAGTTTACCAGCATAGAAATAGAAGAAAGATCCAAATCAAAGCAAAATGCGTCGTTCTTCTTCGTGTGTTAAGAGGAGGGAGAGGAGAGACAGAAAGAAGATTTTAATGGTTTTGAACTTTTTAGACAGAGAGAGAAGACTTTCTTAGATTTTTAGACAGAGGGAGAGGAGGGAGAGGAGAGACAGACAGAAGATTTTAATAAAATATATATTTTTTAATTATCACGTTAACTAATTGTTAATCGCTGATATAAATAATAATGAAAATCTCATAGACACCACGTGTGATATTTTCTTTAAGGAGGTGTTTGACAACTAGAATTTGAGTTGAAATTTGAATTATAAAACCCTCAACTATCAAAAAAATTTGTTTGGCACGTCTTCAAAATGGAATTATATAATTCAAAAAAATCCTCTTTGCCTCCTTTACCCTCAAATTGAAACTCTAGCAAAAGTTAAAATTCCAAGATGATGGAAAAGATTAAGATTAATTTGCTCTTTTTATTAAATATTTAATATATCATAATATTATCATGATAATAATTAAATTATATTTAATAATTAGATCATAATATTTAATAATTAGACCATATTATTATTATTATTATTATTATTATTATTATTATTATTATTATTATTATTATCATAAAATTACTATATTATAATTATTATATTCAAATAATTAATATAATATTTTATATAATATAATAATAATAATATCTAGTATTTATATAATAATTATTATTATATTGTAATATTAATAATCATAATCATAATCATAAAATATTTCAAAACTAAACTGACTATATTAGAATTATTATATCCATATAACTAAAATAATATTGTATATATTATTATTATTATTATTATTATTATTATTATTATTATTATTATATAGAAATTATATTATAATTATTATTATATAGTAATTATATCATACTTATATTAAAATTATATTCATAAAATCAATATAACATTATATGATTATATTGTAATTTTATAATATTATATTTTATATAGTAATTTTATATAGTAATATTAAAATTATTATTATATAGTAATTTAGATGTACTTTAAATTATGATAATATATTTTATAAATATAATATGATAATATTTTTACAATAATATATATAACATTATATTAATTATATATAATATAATTACTATGTCTAACATTATACTAATCATATATAACTAAATGGAATTTTCAAATAATCCCTAATATATTTTGAATTCGTAAAAAAAAACCCTAGCATCTAACATATTCCAAAAAACCCTTCCAAAGTTGGCTTTATTTTCATTTAAAAATGAATTGATTAAATGAAGAATGTTTAAATGAATTGATTAGATCATACATTAATGTTTAAATCATTAGGAGAGGCCAAAGCTTGGAAAAGAATGTGACCGACAAAGACAACCCCATCAGGAGGCTAAGGAAACGAACATAAGCGAACTTACACTTCGGGGTGAAACCAAGTACCAGGAGCAAAATCTTCTCCAAGGAATTCACTTTAATTTTTTTCAAACTGTTTTTTTTTCTTTTCATTTTTCCGTTTTTTACACGGGATAGGGATGTAATCATATTTTTTCCATATTTATAAAAGCAGAACGAATACTCTTCGTATTCTTTAAAAAAAAAAATCATTTAAACACCCTCGTTTAACACATCAATGATGTTTAAGTGAGAATGGAGACATCACATCAAATCTTTATAGCGGTTAATTAGTATTTTATGGTGTTGACATTTGGACCAAAATATTCCCTATTTTTTCCGTATTTATTTAATTTGTTAAACATATTTGTGATTAAAAAATCTCCATAAATATTTTTTAACGTATACTAATTTAAAAAATTGTATGTCTTTTAATATTTCATTTATTATATATTTGAAATACAAAACTAACATTAAATAAAAAAAGTATAAAATATATTCCAATAAATATCTGCTGTTTTAACCTTTAGTTTCATCGAAAGTAAATGGAAAAGTAAAAAAATTATTTTATTTCATCAAAAGTACGTCGTTGTTGTGGTTCTTGCCTTTTGACTTATAGCCAACAGTTACTGGGTTTGAATACCCCAAATAATAATTTTTTACAATAAATTTGTTTTATATTTTTAGGGAAATTTTATTTTGTCCTTACAATATATGAATATTTTTTATGTAGTCAGTATGAAGTCAGCAATTAATTGGATGCCCTCAAACTCGATTTTGTAGTCATGCTGATCCCAACAATTAATTGGTTGCCCCCCGATTTGCCTTTCCCAAATAACGCCGTCATTAATTAACAAGATCCAAATAACTCAAATAATTAGTGAAATTGTACAAGTTTTATTTACTAACTAAAAATTAATAATTTTTTTAACAAATTAACATATTACAATTTTATAGTCATGCTGATCTAATTTTCACAAAGTATATTTAATGGAAAATTTTACTTTGCCCCCACCACATATGAAAAAAAGCCTTGATGTAGTCAGCATGGCGTCAACGGTTAATTGGATGCCCCCAAACTCAATTTTGTAGTCACGCCAATGTTTTAAATTGCGATGTTGCGGTCCGTTGCGGTCTGATCTTTTTTGCAACGGATTGCGATTGCTGGCGCAATTGCGACGCTATGATTTTATTACGGACAATCATTGTGATATTAACTTATGTAATAATAATAGTGTGTTTAAATATATTTTTCACAATATTTGTTTGTCACCATTAATATCATAAAATTTTCTATATAATTTTCTTCTAAACAGAATAAAAAAATTGATTGGACATGGACATTTTCAGTGTACAAAAAAATTGATCATAAAATTTACATTAATATGACAATTCGGGACAGGAACATTTTTCAGAGGCATTTTATATTATTTTTACAAGAAACTTAATTAAATAATAATAATTTGAAATTTCCTACTAAGTTAAATATCGAATAACAATGACAATAACTTATTTAATTAATAATAGTTCATTGTTCATAATTAAAATACGCAAAAATTGATTGTCCATAGTTAAAGTATGAGATTTCAAAATAATAGTAACAGTAACAAGCAATATATTTTATAATGACAGACAAGCAAATTAGGGTTTCGCAATTGTACAAAACTTTGGAGATGTGTCGAAACAACTAAAGAAAGTAATAGATGTTGTAAATATTTTGCGAGGAAAACATGAATTTATTCCAAAATACACCAATATATTTTATAATGACAGACAAGCAAATTAGGGTTTCGCAATTGTTGTTGTAGGTAATAAATATAGGAAAATAAATTTCAGTGTGTTGGCTTATTGACCTCCAATATATCACAACCAATGATAGTATGATTAATGCTAGTTGGTAGGAAATAAAATGAATTTTGTGAAGAGTTTGGAAAATTATAAATTAGATGCATCTCAAAGACAAGAATTTGATTAGATTGTGCTTCTTGTAGTTGTATGAATATTGTCTGATCCCCTCTCATGATATTAATTGAATGTTATTAATCTCAAATGTGTTGACTTGAATTTTTTTGAAATATTAATGCTAATCATGGACTGAGAGTAGAAGAGATGGTTGGAAAGATGGAAAGAGAGAGCCGGAAAGGAAGAGAGAGAGAGAGAAAGAGAGAAGCAACTGATGAGATGGAGAGGAGAGAGAGAAAAAGAAAAGAAAAAAGTTCGAAAAAATAAAGGCAACAAATTAATTGGACAGAACATTTACATTTCTTAAGAGCTAAGAAATTTTTCTTTATAATATATACTAATATTTTTAATACCCAAAATATTTTTTTGTCAAAAGATGTTCGACAGAAGTTTCCATAAAAAAAATGTTGAAATGTCATGTCAAAATGAGATTAACGAGATTTGATTACCTATTTAAAGTATATATCATGTGTTCATAACCAATTTCATGGTCTCACATACCAAAATCTCAATATACAATATATAATTTATTCACATATTGAATTTCTTTTTTCAAAAGGGTATAATTTTGTTTATTTTTCATGAAACTTATATCTTATGCAAAATTGTAGTTGTTTTATCATTTATATATATATATTTTTATTTTCTGTGAGGTGGGTTAACCCACACTCACTTTGTATTAAATTAAGAACGAAATAAACGTTACAGTCATATTAAGTCATGCTATTACATATCTTAACCGCCCCCATCTCCCAATTTACATGTATCCCTTGCTACCCCCGAGTGTCGGTTTTACTCCGGTCAGACACCCCCCCCCCCCCCCCCCCCCCCCTTCTCAATCGGTGCCCCTTCCTCTTAATTGGCACCCTTTATTTTGCATCATGTAACCCGGTCCAATTCCGCCGTTGTGACTACCATCTCTGGCCGCTGTTCTATGTCTCTAAAAATTCTCGCCAACGTTCCTTCCACAGCTGAAAAATCAAGAACATCCCCTCCCCCGATCCTCTTTGCGGATTAAAATCCATCCCATACCACTCCCTCTTATCTCCCCTGTGGCCTCTCCCCTCCCAAATTGACCATATTTGATTCGTAAATGTGCATTCTTCTAGTATATGCTGCAAATTCTCCTCATTTTGCTTACACAAAATACATCTTGATGGCATCGTCCATCCCCTCTTTATTAGGAATTGTTGCGTCGGTACAATCCGTTTAGCTATTTTCCATGCAAATGTTCTCAGTTTGCTCGGTATCTTTAATTTCCATAGGAATAGTTGTTTTATCATTTATAATTTAGTAAAATCATAACAATTACAATTTATTAAAATTATGACAATTATAATTCCGATGCGGAAGGAGGAACGTCCTGTATATTATCTTCTAATCTTGGCACCGTTTGTACATCTACGTCGCCACTAATATTAGTTTATGTCAATCTCACGTTAGTTAACCCAATATTTCATATTTCATATTGAACTTCAATTTCTCTCAATTTCCCCTCGAGTAACCCTAATTTTAAACAAAATATTAACATTGATATCTGCCAGTATCTATTTGTATGCCTTGTGCCCTACAAAACGAAATTGAAAAACATACAACTGGAATTCAGTAATGTCACCATGGAAGAAGATAGAAATTGAGACAAAGTACGGTGAGAAATCCAACAAAATGGTCACCATTGAATTCGGTAATGTAAAGCTTGGCGAGGAATCGAACAAAATGGTGGCTCCAAATCCAATGATGTCTAGTTTTGAGAAGTGATGTGTGAAGCGACGTGGAGGAGAAACAGGCACGGGTCTGGTGAGTCGATAACGGAAGTTTCATGGTGAAGGAAAGATCGTGAAGCATAAACCTCATCGTCACTACCTCGCGGAAACATAGTAGGCGCAAGTGGTTGCGACTCTGTGGATACTTGAAAGATGGCAGGATTTGGTAAAGATAATTTTCATATTCTGATGAATGATGGAGGATTTGCTTGTTTGATCTGGTGAGTGGAAGTTGCTGTTTGGCAAGTGAAATCAGTAGAGTGAAATCGGATTACAAGGTGGAGTAAATGCTCTGCATTCTTATTCCCTCTCTAATTTTTTTAGCAAACAAAGAATTATATTATGATCAATCTTAATATGCAATTCCAAAATATCCAATTCCAACTGCTAATTTTGGGCGTGTGCACCCAAAATCAAGGAACTTGGTTTGTTTGCACAAACTAGATCAATATAATTAAGTATGATAAAAGTTGAGTATTTCTGAGGAAAATGGTTAATGGTTGTGTGGAAAAAATAGTCAATTGCTATGAATGCACGTGATAATTTATACGGTGCTGAGGAACCGATCGCTTGGTTCATGTTGGATCGAACCTCGTTGGTCTCGACCAATCATGAAAAAATTGCAGTGGTTTTAAATTTGTTTTCAATTCATTTTTATTTATTTATTGACAATAATGCATCAGATTTTTCAGATGTCTCAAATGTATCAATGCTTTCCACAAGATCTTGAAAATGAATGCAAAAAACATGATACGATTGCATTTTGGGTTAACTACAAGATATCCTTTAACATTACGTTTTCCTTATTTTTACTTTGCACGCAATTATACTCAAATATCAATTTAAGATCATAGCAATATTCCAAACCACGTAACTGAACCAACAAGAATATAACAATCAAAACAAGCAACATTTAAACAAAAACAAAAAAAAATACCTAAACCCAAAATCAAGCATCGTTATCCTCTTTCCCTCCAAACGGGTCGTGCACGTCATCCGTATCCACACCGATATGCCTCTGAACGAGCCTCTGCAAGTCGGCCATAACCTTCCCTTCCCTCTTCGCCTTCTCCTCGTAATTAAACATCGCCAACGCCCTCTTATCCTCCGCGCTGTAAACCTGATTCTCTTTCCTGATTCGAATTGCATTCATCCTTTGATGTCTGCTCCCGCTCATCACGTATCCCAACTCTTCGAAATTCTGGATTTCGTCAGCCGACAAACCCACCTCTCCTCTTCGGGGAATACGCTTCCCTTGCTGCACGTATTGGGCTATCGCGTCTCCTTCTCCCGGCCTTAAAGCGCCTCCGTAGCTTATGTGGCCTTCCGCTCGCGGGAGAGGAATCGGGCCCACCATCGGCTCGGTTTCGGCTACGGATTTCTTTTGGGATTCGATTAGTTCTTTGAATTTTAGAGCTTCCGGATCGATCGGATCCGGGATTTGTAATTCTGGTATCTTGATTCCTGGTTTTTCCGAGTCCGAGTCGGAGTTTGGTTGTTTGGTTTTAGAGGACTTGGAGGGCTTGCTTTTCTTGCTTCGAGGGCTTGAATCATCGTCCGAGGATTCAGATTCGTTACTCTCGTCTGAGGTAGGTACATTTCGTTTATTATTTTTTTTCTTTTTGTGCGAGTTTTTGTGTCTGGTGGTTCGTTTAGATCGTGAGGATTTCCTCTTTTTTCTCTTCGAATCCTCGTCGGAATCGTCAGAGCTCTCGTTGGATTCTTCATCGGATGAATCCTCGCTCGAATCTGAATATTTCTTCTTTTTCTTGCTCCTATCTCTTCTACTTCTCTTCCTTCTTCTTGGTTTTCTAGAATCGTCTGAATCAGACTCAGAATCGTCTGATTCAGATTCAGATAGATCGTGAGTAGACTTAACCACCTTCTTGACCTCTTTCTCTCTCTCTTTTTCCTTCACTGGCGAATCTGAAATGCCGTTGGTATCGTGTAACGCCTCGTAATCATCATAATCACCGCGTGGAGGACTAGGAGATATATTCCATATGCAATTCTTCAGATTTTTTCTCATTTTTTCTCTCTTCATCCTCCTATAATCAAAATAGGTCAATCCTTTGAGCTCCTCATCAGATTCAGAATCTGAACCCTTAGTAGCATGAACAACTGGAAAAGATGGACGATTTCCGTTTCTTGATTGCTTATCATGATAAGGAGACCAGCGACGTCGCGAATCACGATACACCAATTCAGATTTAGGGTTTCGACGAGGCGAAGGGGTGTCTGATCTAGGGTTACGGCGAGTGGAAGGGGAACCTGACCTGGGGTTTCGACGAGGAGAAATGGAATCCTGTCTGTAATTACGGCGAGGAGAACGGGAATCTGCTCCGCGGTTCCGACGAGCAGAAGGGGAGCGTGACCTAGGGTTCCGTCGAGGAGAGGGAGTTTCTGATCTAGCTACATGACGGCTGCGACGATCTCTGGATGGTGGCGGTGAAGGGGAAACCCTAGATCGGTGAACGACTGAAGAGAGCTTGCGAGTAGGCCTTCGTTCCTCTTCTCCGTCTCGAGCCATGGCGAGTGGTGAAACGATTCAATTCCTTTGTTACGAGATATGATATTTTTGGCTAAGATTTATGTATAGATTTTTTGAATTTAGATAATTTTCTATCCAAAATACAAATAGTAACTATGTGGTCATATTTTTTTAAATTTTAAGAATTTTATATTTGTTTTAAACGACTTTATATTCTAAATATAAATAGAAATAATGTGTTTGACATGTTCATTATTATTAGCTAAATTATTGATAAAAATATTACATAAAATTATTAGGGAAGCCCATAGGCTGAAATATTGGGCTAAGAAGGCTGTGAATATAAAGGCCCATTTTAAAATTAATATGGACATTTATATTTATAAGATCTGGTAGTTTTTTTTTTTTTTTTTTTTGAGTCCGTAGGCATCCACCCTGTTCTTATCCCTATCCTACTCATATTCCTACTAGACTATCCAATTTTTAATTTTTTTTTCCAACCGAGTCTTGTGTGTGGTAGTCAACTGTACCATCTAGATTGCACAAAAATATATCTTGTAGTTTAGATGTAGCATAATTTAGATTGCACAAAAATATATTTAAAATAAAAATATATGTAAATATTGATACATAAAATATACGTTTACAGAAATAATGCATTAGACTTGTTCACGATCCGATGGTTAAGACACGTAATGTGGTTTTTTAAAATATTCAGATAATTAGGACGGATCTTCTCTCTTTCCTCGGATAATAAGGGCGGAGTGTAGCATACGCTTTTGTTTTTGCAATTATTTGATAAGATTCACATTGTTTTTAAGAAACCACAAGAGGTTGGATCGTCCCGTCATAAAAGAATATATAGAAATCACTGATCAGGACCATTGTATTGATGAAATTTCATCAATGGGGTCATATAGGGACCCTTTGATTAGAAGGAAATGAATTGACTATGAAAGATATGAAAGTCAAATCCATGACAAAGTTGTTTTATTGTGTTTGATACTAAAGAATAAGATAGAAACTGAGAGAATGTGAATTTGTGTTACCTTCTTCTTTTTTCATATTTTCCTTCAAATTATGTCTCTCAAAATTGATGATATAAGAATCCTCAATGTTGTGTATATATAATAACAAATAATTTATTATTATTATGAGAATAATAATAATAATAATAATTAAAAAATTACACAAAATGATTTTTTGAAATAGGATTTTATTAAAAAAAGAATTATATATGTGTATAATAATAATAATTATTATTATTTTAACATAATTAAAAATAATTTTAAATATAAGATTTAATAAAAAATATAATAATAATAATATATTTTAAAATATTTTTTGTTCATTTATATAATAATAATAATAATATAATTTTTAAAAGATAAGATTTTATTACAAAAAATATATATACATTAACAATAATAATTTTTCAAATATTTCGTAATAATAATAATAATAATAATTATTATTATAATTATAATTATAATAATTTATTACAAAAAATTATATTTTATTAAAAAATTATATATATGATCAATTATATTTTTTACTAATTTATATAACAACCAACAAAATATATCCTTCAAAAATTCACTTTCATTTCACTTTCTTGTCACACATCTAAAATCCTTCTAATCCTTCCAAACCACCTTACATCAAACGGCCCCATAGATGACTTCTTGCACTATATGATGTTCGAACGTTTATAATTCTTCACATGATTGGCATGTAAAATTTATTGCACCACCTAAAGTTAAGTCCCTTGCAAAAATGTTGAAAAATGGACGAGTTCTCTGGAAATATGGACCAAATTAACGCATGACCTAAAACTCATGGCTCGAACTTGGTTTACTCATAATTCGTAATTCAAACGTGCCGAACCGAGGGTTAAAAAAATCCAAAATCGAACTACTTGAAATTGAACGATCAATGACTGAAATATTCTATGATCGGAATATGACCCGAAATCGAGATAACCAAATCACCTAAATGGCCATCTTTATTTCTAAGCAATCATATCCCATTATTGCGAGTTTGCCCCAAAGCAGTCGCCCATGTTGTATAGATCATCAGTACGGCTGTACGCGCAACATTTCATTTTCAAAATCAATAAAATCAAAGAGACTCAGAAATCATCAGTGATCACAAATCTGAATTCATTGCATTGAATTAGTAATGAGTTGAGATGGCCCAGTGCGTCCCCGTCCAATGATAGGAGCACAAGTGTGGTGGGACTGCAGTGCTTGAAAGAGAACTAAACGCGGATTGAGGAGATGGGCAGAGATTTTATGATTAGGTTGGCTGGTTGAGATTAATTGAGAGGAACAATTAAGTACTCGGTATCTATATCCCTTGTCCCACTCATTTACGATTTGGGAGCAATGTTTAGGAGAAGGGGTCAAGGTACACGAAATTTAATTTTTATAAAAGGTAATTATAAAAGGTAATTATACGAAGGAAACTTAATTGTCATCAAGGTTTTGTCAATTCTTTGGTGTACCATTTTTAGAGATTTTCTTTCGTACACCAAATAATTTACTCTTTTTCTTGATGGATTAAATCCAAGCCCTATATTCACGTGAGGGTACTTTGGGACTATAAAGTACAATCGGTCAAAGCCAATGGACACAGGCTCTACAAAGTTATGAAATAATTTTTTTCTCGGGAATAAATAAGGAGAAAAGTTGTGCTGGTGCATTGAATAATGGACTCGTGTGAATACTGAGTGCTGAGTGCTGAGTGCTGGTGCATTGAATATGCTTAGCAAACTCTTTGTAATATTTTCTTTATTTTGTGGCATAGACGATTAATAATGTATGTAATAAGATGAATATTTTGATGCAACTCATATCATATCATATAAAATAAGAAATAATAATCATCATATAAAATAAGGAATATTTATAATATTGAAAATGTTAACAGGGTTTAGGGTTTTAAGATACAAACATTTGAAATAATATACATTCAATCAAGTAAACTAAGCAAGAAATTAAGTCAATTATAGTATATTAATATATTTAAAAAAAGTAATATATTCTTATTCGAAATAATATATTAAATGTTAAAAACATTATATTATCACCAAAAATTGTATTAATATAACATTAGTGTATGTATATATTTATTTTATGCATGACATAATATTATAATTATATAATATATACATACACAAACACATACATATAATACAGTATGTATAGTATTCACATATTAATACTATTCAAATGATATTATCTTACATTAATATAATAATATTAAACATACTAACATATTATTATTATTATTATATTATATCATAGCCATATAACCATATAATATAGCATCATATAATAATATAATAAGGTAGCATACAATAATATAGCATCATACAATAAATAATATAATATAATATAATACAATACAATACAATAAATACAATAAATATAGTATAATATAATATAGTGTAGTATAGTATAATATAATATAATATAATATATCGTAATGTGACATAACATAACATAATTATATGTGTCCCAAATTATCAGAAAATCGTAGAAAGTTTTGTAGATTAAATATTACAAACACAGAGGACCTATTTTTGTCAAAAATTCCAAGAAAAAAAATGACGGTACAAAATTTATTCTACAATAGGTTTTAACCGGTAACCCATACAGATAAAAGACACATCAATTAAGAGGGACGCTAACACACTCCGTTCTTAACGCATGTTAGGTCGTCATATACCTTTCACCTTCATATTTATATATATTTTTACAATGACTCATAATAAAACACTATTATTTATACCATTTTTTTACAACAAATATTTCAAAATGTATAAATAATAGTAAACAAGGTATAAATATCACTGATTTTCATTCATGCTAAAAGAAGATATAAATAATAACAAAATTTGTATTTATAGTATAAAAAAAATGTATAAATATGAAAGTAAAATATATATGGTGGCATGACGTGCGAGAGCGAAGTGCGAAATTTTTTACATGTGACGTGCGTTAAGAGCGGAGTGCGAAAGTTTTTCTCAAAAATTAATATAACAAGTGCACTCTTAACCTGACAAAAACAGTATCATAAGTGTCGGCATAAAATTAAAAGTGCATGCTTGTATCCCTTAACATTAAATTTTTTGTTTTCAATTGTTATAATATACCATGCCCACGAGTTAAAAAAAGAATTTATTATAATATAAGTTGTCAGGATAATATAATTGTAGATGTACAAATATATATTTATATAAAGAATACTTTTTACCTTCCAAATTAAAATATGTTAATTCACTATTTTGTTAAGAAAGACAATGCTTGTGACTGAAGTCTACATATTTTTATGTTTTTTGACTGAAAATATTTATCTGTTTTTATTTTTATTTTCAAAATCTCTATTATCAAATTTAATATAATATAATAATTAATAAATATTTTTAGTTGAGAATTTTTTTAAAAAATACCCATTTTTGGATATTAAAAAAACCTCATTGGGATACTCCATAAAACTCCTAAATAAGGATTAAAACAAATTTTGTATGGTGTTAAATATATTTTGGATCAAAGACGTTCTATTTTCATATTTAGTAATTAACAGAAGTTTTTTGTGTTATTTTTATTTAATTTTAAAAAATTTCATAAAATTTATTTAGCATATAATAATTACATGTTATATTTCCAAGTTGTTTCTTTCAATATTGTTGTTTATTTTATTAATATTTTATGTTAATTTTTCTTAAAAATAAAAAATAATATAATATATATGCAATAAATTATTATATGTTAAAAATTTATGAAATTTTTTAAATTAATAAAAAATTACAAAATAATTTTGGAATTATTAAATATGTAAATGGAATGACATTTTGGTCCAAATGTATTCATACCAAAAATATTATGATAGCATCAAAATGATAGAATAGGAGTCGAATTAAATTTTTTTCAATAGAAATAATATTGTGATTAAAAAAAATTATAGTAAAATCCAAAATAGAATGTGGGCAATAAAAATAATTTTTTGACATGAAAATGATACACGATAGTATGTCAAAAAAATGATATATTAAAACTAAGAATAATATATAATTATTACAAATATTATATTGACACCAACAGTAAATATGATATATGACTATGGGTGTTCAAAGGGTTTGGTTTATTTGGGAACTTAACCGAACCGGTCGAATTCGGATAAATAGGTTTGCTTTTTTCGTTTAATTGGTTTGGTTTGGATAAAAGAATTGTATTGTTCGATTTTTATTATTGTAAAATCGGTTAAACCAAACCGACCTTATAACATTCAATTTTTTATTATGTTAATGTTAAAATATTAAAATTTGATATAATTATCTTATAAAATAATATAATTATATTTTACAAGATTTATTTATATTTTTGATAAAAGAAACATGAATTTTAATAAAATTTTATTTTTATTTTAATATTATAATGTTTTTTATCCGGTTCAACCGAATAAACCGAATAATAGTCTGATTTTTTGTGTTCAGTTTTTAATATGTTTAAAATTTAATTTGTTTTGGTTCGGTTCGTTTTGAATTTAGTTCAACTCAATTTAAATCAACTCGGTCTTATTCGGTTCGGTTGGAACCTAACCAACCTAACCAACACCCCTATATATGATTAATGAAAATTATATTTTAAGAACAATGATAATAATACATTGACATACACAAATAATATCAAAGTCGTGTATTAGTGATGTATACAATGTGTTGTCGCTGAAAAGAATATATATTGAAATTGAAAATAAAATATTGTCACTGAAATTTGCAAATTAAATATTTTTTGTATATCATGTTCTCGAATATTAATTTTACTTTTATTTTTTTTAATTCAAAACTTCATTGTAGATTTATTTCTTTCGAATGTTTTTAAATTGTTATATATGTTTTAAGAATTGAAATTAAAATTAAAATAACTATATTAAATTTGTAATATTTTTGTTTGAGTGAAATTTTTTGAGAGATCAATAGCACTTGATATTTATAGAAACTTTCACACATTACCTGACACATTTTACAAGGGATAAAAGAAATATTGGGTCCCACAAGTACACAGTGAATGAAGCATGCAAAACACGGAAGAAAGAGAAATATAATTACATTTCTACCCTTCTATTGAAATATTGTAACTTGCTGAATAAAAATTGTTACCGACTGATTAAAGTTAGCCGGTTTACTTATTTAATCTCAACCGTTAGTTTAAAGGAAATGAACGGTTCAACTTGTTTTGGTGTATTGAAGATAAGCTCCCATTTTTAATTAACTCATAACATGTTAATCCATTTGCAAAAATTGTTAATTGTGTTTTTCAAATTATGAATTTTTGTGAATTTCCCTTCCTAATCTACTGTTTTGTAGCGATTTAATTTTTAATTATATTGTATTTTAATTTCAATAATAATGTACTTAGTAATTAATAGAAGGATTTCTCCTAAAAAAAAATTAATAGAAGGATTTTTTAATTAGCATGTTTTAAATGAAAATATTTTTTCGGATCATATACCCATAATTATTGATAATTTTTGTTTTTTTAACTAAAAGATTTTTTTATTAGCATCTTTTGGAGGAAAAATAATTTTGAAATTTTTTTGCCTAAAAATCCACTTATAAACCTGAATTAAAGAAAGAAATCCCTATAAAATACCATCTTAATTAATTGTTAACCAGAGAGCAAAAGCAGAAGTGGCAAACATGCGGGTTTGGGTGGTTTCGAGCTAAATCCATCGGGTATCTGGTTAATTATCAGATTCGGATCTCTTCGGGTTAAGTCAACTCGGATGTTCTGTTCGGGTCATATTTGGTCGGATCAATTCGAGTTGAAAATTATAGCCGGGTCGAATTTTGAAGTTCGGGATGATCCGGACTCGAGTTAAATCGAGATTTCGAATTTAATTGGATGCGGGTTCGTTTCGAATTCGGATTCTTTAGGAATTCGGGTTGTGTGGATTTTTTAATGATTTTATAAATAATTTTTGACGAAATATTGGATATAAAATTAAACTACTACATAAATGAAGGAAATACAGTTTCGGATCAACCGTAAAAGTGTACACAAGGATAAACGAACGTACGCGTACGTAGGCATAAGAAACAGTTTGGTAAAACTGGCATAACTTTCAGTGGAAAATTCCAATTTGAATGGTTCAAATTGGGTTAGATAGATAATGAGATTATCTAGAACTTTCATATATAAATATGTTTCATTTGAGCGAAGTATCAGTGTCGTTTTAATGGAATACCGAAAGGGTGCGACTGTTTGACATACAGTTAGTAAAACATCCGTAACATTCGCATCCGAACTCCAATTGGGTCAGATCCAATTGGGTTGGAAATATAATAAGACTATCTACAACGTTCGTGAATGTTCAATGTCGGTTGGGACGATTTAATATTTTCGTTTCAACAGAATAAGGGTGTCAGTAGTTTTCTTTTTAAAAATGTGTATATTAGATATACATGCTTTTTTGCCCATCCTTATCTTATATGATATAAATAGGATGTTTCTCTCTCTCTCTGGATCAGATCATTCAGATCATTCTATGTTATTATTCAGAATAATCCAGAAATATAAAGAGACATCTTTCAAGAGAGTGAAAGAGTGTGAAGAGAGAAAGACCGAGAAAAAGAAGTTTTTCTCGGTGTAGAGAATCGATCTAATCAAGCAAGTTCGCCGGTGCAGCGTCTAGGCAGTTGCACCCGCGACCGACGAACTCCGACTCACGGTGGATACAAGTAGAGCAGCGACACTTGTGGCTCTCCGATTGTGATCAAACCGAAGGAGCAAAACTGTTGGCTGTGGAAGAGTGTGGACGTGGGACGCACGAAAGACAACCGGAGGCGTGTCAAGATGGTGGGAGACGTGTGGTATGGGACGCACGGGATAGTCACCAACGTGACACCGGAGAAGGAAAGGATGCGAGCGATCAACCCGTCGTGCGTGATCAATTTCACGCTGGTAATCGTCTATCCTTCTATTGCATCGTACCATCGAAGTCATGGCGTGATCTTGGATTTTGGGAACCGGACCGAGCCTTCATATCCGCTGCGCGGGCCCGGGGACGGGTGAATTCCCAACACTAAATACAGGTCATTGTTTCTTATATGAAAGTTATATGGCAATGATATTTTTGGACCTATAATTGATTTGAATCGGGTCAAACTGGGTTCGGGATATTTGGATTCGAACAACTCGAATTCGGGTCGAGTTGGGCCAGTATACTATGTAACACTGGGTCAATTCTTGGTCGGGTTTCTCGGGTTCGGGTCGGACGGGTCCGGTCGTTTGACTTTTCTAGATTTGTCGGGTGGCGGATGAGTCGGACCTCGGGCGAGTCTGGCAGGTTTTTCGAATTTGGACTCGTTTTGCCACATCTAATAATACGTAACACACTGACACCGGGTCAATTTTGGATCGGATTTCTCGGATTCGAGTCGGACAGGTTCGGTCGTTTTACTTTTCTAGATTTATCGGGTCGCGGACGTGTCGGGCAGTTATTTCAGGTTCGTACTCGGTTTACCACCTCTAAGAAAATGAAATAGCTACGAGTAGAGCTGGCAAAATCTGACCGACCTGTCCGAACCCGATATGAACTGAAAAATGATGAAAAATCAACGACCCGAAACAGAAATCGAATGACCCAAACCCAAAATTGTACCAAAATCGAATGACCCGAACCCGAAATGGAGCCGAAACCGAATGATCCGAATCCGAAATCAATCTGAAGTCGAATGACCAAAAACTCGAACGACCCGAAATCCGTACCAACCCGAAACTCACAACCCGAATGATCCGAAACTCACCATCCGAATGACCCGAAACTCATGAACCAAATAATTATTTATATGTATTAAAAGTTTTATAAAAATAAAAAATATCAATATATTATTTTGCTAAAATGACTCGAAATCCGAGTAGCTCGAAGACCAAGCATCACGAAATCCAATTGATCCGAAATTCGAATGATATGAAACATGCATGACATAAAATAAATATTGAATGATTCGAAAAATAAATTTACAAAAATCGAATGATCGGAAATCAAATTTTGCGAAACTCGAATGACGCGATAATCGAAATAATCAAGAACCGAATGACCAGAAAACCCAAACGACCTGGGACCGAATGACCCGAAAATCGAACGAATCGGAACCGAATGACCCGCGGACCGAACGATCCGTGATCCGAAAGATCCGATGACCCGAACGACCCGCAAAATGAAACGACCGAACTCGAAATGACCTGACTCATCCAATTGCCACCACTACATGTGAGAGTGAATATGATAGTTGTTGTCTGGTCCGGTTCCATTTCGGAGCCGCCTGGTCGTGTCATTGCTTTACGGAGTCGCCTCTCCAACAAGTTTGTGTGGGGTGTGTGTGTGCGCATGTGCTTTTGTATGGATGTTAGTGCAAGTGGGTGTGCATAGGTGGGTAGAGGTGGATATCGGAAGAATCGGGTTTGTTACGGGTTGGGTTTTCTCGGGTTCGGGTCATTTCGGTTTGCGGGTCACTCGGATTGTTGGGTCATTCGGATCGCGGGTCATTCGATTTGCGAGTCATTCGATTTCGGTTCGTTTCGTTTTTTGTATTGTTCGGTTTCGGTTCTTTTTGGTCTTTGGGTCGTTCGGTTCCCGATCATTCTGATTTTCGGGTCGTTTGGTTGCGAACAATTTAGTTTTTGGTCGCTCGGGTTTTGGAAAATTTATTTTTTGACTCGTTTGAGTTTCCGAGAATTTAATTTTCGAGTCACTCCGATTTTTGGAAATATATTTTTCGCGTCTTGCAGATTTTGGAACATTTAGTTGTCGAATTGTTCTGATATGAATCAAGTTCAGATTTGATAAAATAGATATATAATTTTGGTGATTGGAATTGAGTCATTCATGTTTTATTTGCATAGTTGATTTGTATTACGTATTAGAATCTAAAAACAATGGATACATTTTTTTTATAGGGTTTAACATCATTTTTTGACGTGATTATATGATTATGTTATTCGACACATTGTAGAAATAATATATAATGTTTTTACTTTTAGTAATATATCGTTCGGGCTATAAATATTTTCAAAATTTTGGTCTTGGGGTTATTCGGGTTTCTAATCAATTCGGTCTCGGGTCATTTCGATTTCGGGTCAGTTCGGATTTCGGATCGTTCGGGTCTTGCGTCATTCAGGTCTCGGATCTTTCGAGTTCAGTTCAATTTCATGTTCGGGTCATTCGATTTCGGATTCGGATCATTCGGATTCGGTTTGGTTTCGATTTAGAATCGTTGACTTTTAACATTTTCGATTCGGTCGGACTTGAATTCGAGCGATCGGGTCAAATTTTGCCTGCTCTATGGGTAGGTGGATTCTTATTTTATTTTGGATAATTATGCAATACCCTTCATTTTCCCACCATCTTCTTTATATCACCAATTAATCATTAATTGATGATTAATTAACATGATCATTAACAAAAGAGCATCATATTAACAATTAATTGATATTAATTAAGAATTGTTAATATATATGTATTTTAATTGTATATTAATTAATTGTTAATGGAGTGCCACTTGATTAATTATTATGCTAATTAACTATTAATTAGGAATATAGATAATGTTGTGGGGAAATTGGGATATATTATATGGCCTCTTATATTTTTGTCAAATTATAATTTTAAAAAGGAGAAATTATTTTGTACGGTCTGATTTGATCTGATTTGAGTGCACTTTGTAAATTGTGAACTAAAACTGTTTAATTTTTTGGCAGTACCTGTTAATTCGCAAGGTCTACTTTTCTTTGGTCTATAGCTATAGATAGAACAAATTTTAATCAGGGCCAAATGACAGTCAATTAATATGTTTAATATGTTGAGTTGAGCATGACTGGGTGAAATTCTGGAGATCATCCATAACCTCAATATAAAAATACAGGTGATAAGAAAATAGAAGGAAACTTTTTGTTTATGATTGTCAAAATTATTATTTATTTTTTTTGGAATAAAATAGAGCAGATTCTTGTGTCCTATTTTTATTGTTTTTATTAATAGTAATGAAGTTCATACAAATTGAGGTGTTTGTCCTAAATTAAAAAAAAATACTCCTAAACACCTCTTGATTATCTATATGAACTAACTATTACATTATTATACTAAGATCCAATAGTGTAAATAAATCTAATATTTGAGTTCCTGGTTTCAGTCTATACTCAGGAATTGAAATTCTGTAAAAACCAGGAATTGGAAACCAAGATTTGCATCTCCGGTTTTGTAAGAAACCAGGAAGTAACATCTTCTAGGTTATTATTTAAGGCTTCGACCCCGTCTTCTCTCTCCTTTAGCCGCTATCATATCTCCTCTTCTTCTCCCCTCTTCCATCGACGCCCTCTCCTCTTCCATCGACTCCATCTCGATTCAAGTTTTTTTACTATTTTAGTTTCACAAAACGATTCGAGTTAAATATAAAAATCTTAGTTTGATAGAATTTCAGTAGAATCTCGATTCAAGATCAGGGGCGGGTCAGTACATTTTGAGGCTCTCGGCGGGTAGAAGAGGGACTTTCACGTACTCAATATATTGTTTCGTTTTTTTTTCGAAGTTACCGATATTATGAATTAATCGAGATAAATGGAGTCATTATTTTTTTGACATATTCAATGCAGTTAAAAAATAAAAATGGATATAACTAGCTAGAAATACAAATTCACATATTTTACATAAATTAAAGACAAAAAAACACCTTATACATTTATGAATTTTAACAAGAAAAATTAAATTGGTGTTTATGTCATCATAAAAAATAAGAAAAACTTTTAGGAAGTGGAATGAGAAGAAAATTAGAAAACTAATTTATAACGCTAGAGTTTTCTCATCTCTACGAACCACGGCCTCGGTTACGGCGGCAAGGATAAGACAAGAAGCTAACCAATGACTTCGCTTTTGTTAGGATGACTCATTTGGTCGCTACTTGTGTGTAAGGGTGGCGAGACTTTTATTTTGTACATCGTTCATGTAAAATCTCAAACCAATGTATTAAACTCCGCTTTAATATATTAAAAGAAGCTATACGCTTCCTTAGTTCTCAAATTTTTTTTTTTATAACGCTAGTAATTAAAAAGTGTGCGAATAAAATATTTCCAACGACAGATAATTTTATTAAGATTTTAAAAATATGATTGTATTAGATGGTAGTATAAAAGACTTTAATATCCAAGAATAGGACTATGTCCTAAGCTTTTGTTTTTATTATACGGTGAGAATGTAAGTTATGAAATATAAGTCACTTTTATTTCTTTTCAATAAACATGAAATTGTACCATAATTTATGATTTTTTCTAAAAAAAAAATAGACCTTTGTATTTAATTGGCCTTAGACCACTGCCTACGTGGCCTACACATCTAAGCCGGCCTGTTCAAGAGGTAAAATGGGTCGAATCATATATATTTACGATTTTAAGATTTTACTATCATTACTCACAACACGTTTAATTTTCAAAACGATTGTGACCTAAAATCCAATTAAGTAATTTAAAAAACAAAATAAAATATTGACATATGATAATATAAGATAAAATTGAAATAATAAAAAAACTTTTTTTTCCCAGCTCTTATGTATTTATTTTTTTCGGAAACTTGTCTTTTTTATCTTAGTTTGATTAATTTGGAATTTTCAATCATATAATAATAGTTTGATTAATCATCAATATTTTGACTGGTTATGATTAACATTTGCGTATTTAATGTACTATACCAATTAAATTATATTGTTTCATTTAGAAACGTCTTGGATTAATTTTCTAATTAATGTTTATTATTCATAGAATCTTACAATCGATTCGGTTCAATCCCTGAACGATTCAAAATAAAATCTCGATTCTGACAATTTTATTCTCGTTACGTAACCATTCAGTAAAATAAAATGGATCTGAACTAACTTAAAACCGTGAATGTAATTAAGACAATTTGATGGCCATATTAGATGCAATGAAATGGAGAAATGCATTTTTCAATAAAACATAGAAGAGGCATAGCATAGCAACCGGTAGGGACCTGGCCGGCGGGACTCAGCACTCCACAGAAGTTAGAACAGTGCAGTTTTTATCACATGGTGCCATTGTGCTTTTGTATTGGCCCAAATTTAGAGGTGGTACTGCTAGCAAAATGCCGGCCATGTTTGTACAACGACCACCTTCCACATGCACTTCAAAATATTGCTGCACCAACTATAATCAATGCTCATCTATTTTTCATTCCATATACTTGTAATATTTGGACAAATCCATGGCTCAGTGAGAAGATCTAAAGTATTACATGTTGTTTAAGTTTGAGACTATATCAATGTACATACAAGGGAAGTTCTAACATACACCCTTTTAAAAAAACAATTTGGAATTTAGAAAAATGTATAGTAAATTTTATTTTTTATGAATATTTGTTCGTTCATGAACAATTCAAATTGTCTATTTAGCCTATTATTTATTGATAAATATATTTAAAAATTTATCTTAAATACTCATTAACTGATAATTACTCATTAACTGATAATTTACCTATGATTTAAAATATAGTTAATGATATAAATTTATACATTTGTGTCAAATTTATAATTGATTTTTGTGTACGTATCATTACTCGTGATGTATAATGTTAACTTACAAAATATAATTTTCTGATGAGTACCACAAAATCTAAATATATTGTCGGTTTGTACTGTTTCAAAGGTGGTTTGCCCCAATTCTCGGCAGCACACATATTTATAGAGACAAGACTATACATTCAACTGCAAAAACATGAAATTCTTAGTCACAATGTTGGGGCAGCACGGTTCGGTACAATCAAAATCTCTAAACTCGCAACTATGTGATTTTTTTTTCTTTTTCCAAATAATCGCAAAACGGGACGTATTATAAAATTTTAAACCGTATGCACAAAAACTAAAAATATATCACTTGTATTATACACATCAAAGATTTATGTATTAATTGACACATTAATGTTTAATTTTATTAATTAAATTTGACAATTTCATTATAAACATATAATTAACACTAATACAATACATAAATATTGATACATATAATAATGAAAAATGAAACAATGTTCCCACACTCAACTGAAAAAACTTACATTAGAAATCTCAACAAACTCAAACGAACTAAATCTTGTTTGAGTTCGATTCAGAAGCTTATCGAACAAGTCCGGTTCGTTATGTGTTTCGAACATTTATCCACTATTTGAATTCGAGTAATTAAAATGTGAACAGTTTGGTTCGTTTTATATTAGTTCGAGTACTTATAAATTTTGAAAATTAAATCCACTCCATTTAAGTTTCATCAATAAAATGTTATCAAATTTAAAAATACCCATAAAACATACACTAAAATTCTAATTATTTAACATAAAAAAATTACATTCACAATCCACAATCCACAACTATAAATCATAAATAAAAATACAATCTTAACCAATAATTTTAAATCAATACGGAAGAAATATTTCATGGACACAATGTGAATTCGTGAAGTACACCAACTCTAATTTATACGGGTTAATGGTCAGGACTACGTATATTATAATTTATATGGACTTTAGTTTATATTAACTCACGAGTTATTATTATTAAACATTAAAAATAAGAATTTAAACAGTTATCAAGCAAAGAATTAGTGAATCAAACTCGACAAACATAAAACTAATTTTTTTCAATTTTTTGACGAACATATTATGAGGGAAAATATACTATATTTCCCTCTCATTTGGGCATTCTTGATGTGTCAATCGAAAGTGTTTAATTAAATTATTTGATTAAATCAATTCAATAAATCATTGATTTGAGTATTAATCAATATAATTAAACATTTTCGATTGGCGTATCAAAGATGTTTAAGGAAAAGTAAGGGACACCATATCAAACCCCTTATTATAACTGTAGGTATTAAAAATGGAATATTTCAGAGCAGATATTAGGCCGGTGCTATGAACCCATGTCCGGTCTACATTAAAGACCATATTTGTTTGACTTGGATAATTCGAGGGAACTAATAGGGTCCAAAGGGCCCATATGTTATAAACTGCTAAGCTTTCTAGAGCTTTTAATTTTATTTTTTAACTTGATATTTTCAGCAATTTGGAAGTGAACAAAATGGGAAATTTTCTATCTATATACACGTATAAGAAAATTTATTCCTATGTATCATGTAAAATACAAATTGCTTCAAAAAATTCTTAAATGACTAATATATCCAAAAAAATATTTTAATGACAAATATCCAAAAATAATATGAAAATATAAATAAATGACGGCATGTTCAACATGATACATAGTTAATCATTCTATTTATTTGTATGCCTTTTTAATAATTTTATGTTGTTTCCTATGTGTCCATAGTTTCAAAAAAACACAAGAAAACATCAATTTGCAGCTTTTCAAACTCGTGCTATATCGTCACTACATCGTGCAATTTGCAACACTAATAATAATTATTATTGTTGTTGTTGTTATTGTTGTTGTTGTTGTTGTTGTTGTTGTTGTTGTTTGTTTTGCTAAATAAACTTTGCAAATAATATGAATTTATCACAAACAATGAAAAAAATGTGTAAATACAATTAAAAATATGATCCTAGATTGCATAAACAATAAATTTTAGGTCCTAACACTAAAAAAAATACAAGAATTTGACATTAATTTCACTTTACAAATAATATTTCTCAAGTTATGATGCTAGCTAGATTTTTCATGAAATGTTTTTCTATCAAAGATAACTTGGAATATCTTTTGTTTAAATATTAAAAATTATGCAAGTCAATTTGACCATATAATAAAACTTAGTTCATAAAAAATCTTCTATTTATTAATTTTAAAATATTATAAAATTCTATTTCAAAGTTGGATTAAAATAATATTTCTTACAACAATAAGAACCAGAAGACTATAACAATTTTCTCTTAAAAATGTGGCTTGCCCAAATATGTCAAAAATGTTTTCTACATGAGGTTGAAGAATTATGTAACAATTTACGTCATTCTATCTCAAAAATAAAATAAAACTATATCATTTGATTGTATATTTTCGTTAAAATTTGGCGTCGTATAATTATATAATAAGCCAACAATTATTCGTATATAATAACCAAAATTACAATAAACCTACAGATTTATTCATATATAACAAACTACAACACACCCAAAGAAGCTGGATAGACTCTAAAATTCTACTCCAAGCTTATCTTAATACTAAAAACAAGAACACAAATCATCTCACACATGATTTTTACGCTAGAAACGAAACATATCAATAAAAAGACATCAATATGGCATAAATTGCTCGTCCTGATTTGCGTAACAAGGATAAACAGATGCATCGGAACCGAACCCTAGCATACTAGCTCCTTCCATCTGGCTCTGAACGTCGCGAACTCGTTCAAGATTCTGAACCTGACTCTTCAAAAACTTCACATAATTTATAGTTTCGTCTAGCATCGAAGCGGTATCCATCTTGCTACCACCCGGTACGAGTTTTTGAAGTATTCTTATTCTCTCACTTATCTTCTCTCTCCTAAGTCTGGCCGCCACGCTCTGCGGTTCTTTCGAGATCTTCACATTTCTTCTCTTCGGAGGTTTTGCCGTCTCGAGGTCTATATTCACTGGTTGCATCGCCGCAATATGGTATATCATTTCTCGCATGGCGGTCTGACTGGTACCGAAATACTGGTTTTGGTACGTGAAAGATTGCATTTGTTGGTTAAAAGAGGGCTGAACTGTTGGAGAACGTGCAAGCTGTTCAAGTTGGAGCATGGTGTTCATAAGTTCGAACTGAGTTTCAGGAGAAGAATTTAAGAACTCATAGTTATCCATTTTGTGTTTGGAGACAGAAAGGGAAAGAGAATGGAAGAGTAGTAGATAGAGAGACTGGATAAATTAAGGGTTTATCTTTCTAGATAGCCAGCTTATGAGATATGGAGATGGAGATGGAGACGAAGATCAAGATGGTCCAGTAGGGGACTATTTATAAGAGGTTGATGGGGGGAGGCAATCAATAGAAAGAAGTTGATGTTTCATTGTAACTACTATATTAGAAAAATAAATGGAAAATTATACTCATCCCCTATAAATTTCCCATATTTATTTTATGTATAGGCAGTTAGTGATAAATCAATTATATAAGACAAAATATATGTTTAATTAAATTATTTTTTGTGTTAAATCGAATACAAAATATATGCTAGGAATAAACGAAATTTTGTTATGGTCAAGCAAATTAGTTAGTGTTATAAATATATTAGTAATTAGTAATGTGAACGTATATTATTACTATTTTTGGTAAGTTATGTTAATGTGTGAGTTTATATAGTATATTGAATTAAAAAAAAAATATGGGGGCATATCCCTACACCAGATTTCATCACAACATTCTCAATTTCTTAATTAATCACTTAATTAATGTGATAATTAACATTTATTCGATTTAAAAATCACAATTAACATATATACGAATTAACAATTCCTAATTAATATTACTTAATTGTTAACTCAGTATTCTTTGTTAATTACCCTGTTAGTTAAGTGTATAATTAGAAAATTAAGGAGGTTGTGGTGAAATTTGGTGTAGAGTATAATTTTCCAAAAAATAATTCTATTATTTATTCCTCTATTTGTTTACGTTGTCATTGATTTAGAAACGTTTGGTCTTTTCCTGTGTTCTTTTTCATGTCTTGGTCTTATGTGCTCCATGGGATCTCAACCCCATCAAAATGCCATATTGTGCTGTCATTTGTGGGTCGAAATTATTTTTTGGTTCGAATTCACACGAGAATTAACTGATGAATAAATTTTATAAATAATAAAAAAAGAAGACAAAAGAAATATTTTAAAATAATTTTAAATGAGTTATTTCTTTACCAATGGGAGTTCAATTATGAATTTATGATATATTCAAATACTTGCAATTCATATTTGGATAGACTAAACAGATAAGTACCAAATTTTGAATTTCAAAAAACTGCTGGTAGTAACCCTTTTGCAATTTGGTATTTTTGTCAATTTAGGGACAAAGTAGACTTTTTTTTTCCCATTTTAAAATTTTCCTTGTCTTGAAATTACACTATATTGATAGAAATCAAGTTCTATTGAGAAGGTTATTCACTTCTCTGCATTCTACAACACTGCGAAACTTCCCGAGTTTTGCCTGAACTTTTTCATTTTTTTGTAGACATTTCTTTATACATGTTCCACGGTATATGAGTAAGCAATCATCAAGTATAAAAAAATGTGAATTGAGGTTCAAGCATTCTAGTACCCTGTAACCGTATAAATATAACCGGTGAACTCATATTCTTGATCAATCCATTGTATCCGGGTCCGGAGCTTGTCCGATGCTCATCGGACAAAATCGTGTCCAAGTTTGCCTGATGGGACTTAATCATAGTTAAATCTTTGTTAACCACCAGTCTGACAAATTAGGAAGATCTTTTCTTCCAATCCGACGCATCACGAAACAAGAAAGAAATACAAAAGGCTCCTATTAAATTTTGGGAAATATCTCGGATTTTGGTTGATAGTTAATTCTTGAATCTGCACTCACCTATCATCAGCCTCATCATTATCAGAAAGTTACGCCGTAAAGATAGCGACAGGCATGAAAGACTAATTTTCAGAAAGTTACGCCGGAATGACATTCCAAACCATCATTGTTACTGGATTGTTTTGTAGTCATTTTTTGATCCTGTTCACATCTGTTTGTTTCTTGTAGTCAGTTTTTTATTTATTCATGGAGTGCGAGAAGGAACCAATATGGAATACTATACCAAAATGCAGTTCATATATATATTATTCTTTTAAGTTTTCATTGGTAATATTAAGAAAGAAAATTCATGGAAGTATCGTAAGTACATCATTATAAAAAAAATTGAAGACAACATTTTGAATTTTGTAGATTAGTTATTGTGCTATCCAGGAATAAGAAAATAACAATCTTACTAAATGAATAGTTAATTTCAAATACAAACAACTTGATTCAATTCAATTCAATTAACATAGTCATGTTGTCTTGATGAAAAGAGTGAATAAAATCTGAACATGCAAACCAACTAATTCATTCTCAATACAGTTCCGTCAATATTAATACATGTTACTAAAATTAGTGTAAAATCAAATAATCCAAAAAAATGAAAGTCGCTAGTGAGACGATGGTATCTAGCTAATAGAAAATTGACACGACCTACCCTATATTTAGGACATCTCTCTTTCAAGGAGAATAAACACGATTACAATGAGTTTTTCTTATTTGACGTAAATTCTGAGAAACATGGAGGCGCATCCGTATGTGGTGGAATAGAGGAACGTACACACCAGAATAAAGAGTTTTCCGAAAAGACCTGCCAATGAGAAACCCCCGGATCGCCCGGATCTCACTAGATTATCCAAATAAAGTTATAATATCTGCATTGGGAGGATTCAATAGCTTTTCATCTTCAATCTTTGCATCCATTTGTGAAACTTATGGTCTACTCTCATAGAAATGAATATCTGTGTTGTATGCTCTTTTGAGATGGAACAATTTGATTTGACATATCCACCTTTGGTTTTATTTCACTTGAACCTTCAAAAACATCCTTTGTACACACTTTAATATCTTTTCTCAATCTCTTCACAATCAATGGCTTTAACATACCGATTGCAAGTTTGCAGAGCATTTTTCATAGTGTACAAAAAGAGGACTGGATATTTTTGCCAGATTCTAAAATAGAGATTACCGAAATGGAGGAGCCTTGCCTAATTTGTAGAAGTTAAAACGAAAGGTTAAAATTGAACATAGGAGAGATATCGTGATTTTAGATCCAACGATTCTAGAGGTAAGTGGATAAGATTTTGTCCGATGGACATCGAACAAGCTCCATCTCCTTGCTATATGGCTTCGACAGTTCAATACGAATAACATGCGGATCATCCAACTACATCATAAAAATGAAACAATATCTTTGAAAAAACAGAACTGCAAAATTACTACATCAAGTGATTAAATTAACCAGACAACGTGTATTCCACCAATCACAGAACAAAGTATAAAGTTGATGAAATTAAATATGTACCTTCGTGACCTATTTTAGATACTTCTTTCTTAACTTTCTGAAATAATTAGATCAGCTAATACAATTCGCTTAGCACATCAACCATGAAAACATAGTCGTTTCCTGAAAGAATATCGGCGTTTCCAAGAATGTATTTACTAAATATACCTTTCTAAATCGGTAAATAGAAGAGTTGTCATCTCAAAACTAAAAAAATATCAAATTTGTAGTCGTATCCGTGCAACATAGCGTTAAGAGAATGCATGACAATAAAATCAACAACAAATGATGAGGATATGAGCGTGCATCATCCTCTTCACAATAGAGTCGTCAATCATTATCCCATCAACGGATAGTTTTCGCTTACACAGGTGGCAACTCATATTCCTCAAACCCAACACCAATGATGATAGTTCTAGAACCAAATTTGTTGAAATTTGCACTCAAAATACTAATTTTATTAAACAAACTATTGATATTACAATCAACACTCTTAACTTGCTTTCTCACTCTTAATATTTTCCTCCCTCTAAGTTGCCTAACTCTCTCTTACTCTCTTACTCACGCAATCTCTCTTTCTATTGTGATTTCATGTCTATTAATTTGAATACCTAAACCTACCTCCTATTTATAACATGCATGACCGACTATAATATGGTGTAGAGTTCCCTAGATGCTTGAAGATAAATCCATCAACTTGTAGTCGGTTTGACTAAGTGAACCGACTATTTAATTTCTTTAATATTGTATTCAATTCCTTATCTTACTAACAAAGTGTCTTATTAGTTAAGTAAATGAATTAATTCCAACACTCTCCTTTAATTCATTTTCTTTGTAACGCCGATTAACTCGCGATTACGCACAAACTTATCTTTCGATAACGCTTTCGTAAATATATCAGCCAGTTGTTCCTCTGTCCTGCAAAATTTCAGCTGCACTTCTTCTTGTTCCACTGCTTCTTGTATATAGTGATATTTGATCGCAATATGTTTCGTCCGATCATGATTAATCGGATTCTTGCTCATAGCGATCGCCGATTTACTATCACAATAAATCGTGGTCGGATCTTCTTTATTTTCTCCAATATCCGTCATTATCCGTTTCATCCATACGGCTTGTGCAACTGCTCTGGCTGCTGCCACATACTCGGCTTCTGCTGACGATAACGCTACGATACTCTGCTTCTTAGATGATCATGCACATAATCCAGATCCAAAAGAAAAGACATAACCTGACGTACTCTTCATGTCGTCTTGACATCCTGTCCAATCGCTATCTGTATATCCAATCATTTTAGACTCATTTTAATTTTTCAGAACATTTGTATACTAATTTCACATTTAATATGGGAAATGCAATAAAGACTACCCCTGAACATAAACATGATTCCACATCATACCATTATGGTTGTATTTAGTCCTCCATCTAGCGTGTTTGTGTAGTACCTCATTTAGCATGCTCGTGTATCCTTTATTTCTATATGGGGGGACATTATCATGGTCTTAATTAAAACGAGCTTCTTGAGGTCGCCGATGGTGTCGTCGTCGTTGCACTTGACGCGCGCACCTTCTTCCCCAAACGGTCGTTCGAAACCACCTCGATCATCTTCACTTGCGAATTTGTATTAGCTAATGATTACTCAAATTTCTCTCAAATGGCCTGTCGATTCGTGATTTTGAGGTAAATGGGAAAATGACGTATCAAATAAGAAAATATATGCACAGTTAAATTCAATCCACGGGCCTTGAACAAATATCAGCCCAAAATAGAATATTTTCAAATTAAAAACAAGGAAATTCTTGAAAAACATCCGTATTAATATATATTTGGACAAAAATATCCTTATTAATTTTTTTTATAAATTCTTCTATTCAATGTAAATTAATATATACATAAATTAATTAAATATTTTACGTTATTATGCTAAAAATAGTTTATGATAATATTTTACAACTCAATTTTTTATTTTAATATTTATATAATATAGTATTATTTTATTTTTTTGAGAAAAATAGAGTAGGCTCATAAGTCCTACTTCTATTATTTGAATTAATTTCATAGTATTTTTACAATAATTAAGCAAGTTTCTTTGAAGGTATTTTCCCTACACTAGCTAAAAAACACTAAATCCTAAATACCTTTGTACTAAGACTTGCTTATCTCTCTTAAACCCGTAATTACATAACCTTAATACTAGGCTAATTAACAGATTTAATAAAATCCATTAATTGGAGTCTTATATTTCTTTACCCAGTTCCATCAAAAACCTGGAAAACTATCAACAATAGAACCAGGATTTCAATTCTCACAAGAACCAGGATTGCTATTCTATCGGTGAGTTAATGAACTTGGTCGATCTGAAGGTACCTTCTTCTTCGTTCTTCATCCTTCTTTTCTCCTTTTCGTTTCTCCTTGTTCATTGAGTTCCTTCGTCGAACTTAACTTCCATCTCAACTTTCTGCAAAGCCGAGTTCTTCCATTGAATAGCTTCGCTGTATACCAATTCCACCTTGATTTGAAGTTTCTATTGAATTGGTATCAGGGTGGGAGGGTTGACTGAGATTAGTAGTTGGATCTTCAAAATCGGAAGAGATGAGGTCTTCTAAACTCTCAACAACAATTTGTAAGTTTGAAAACTCTTGATTTTGTCGATTTGCTTGACTGTCTTCCATATTTCTTCTTTCTGAAACATTCAAATCGGCATTAAACCACCAGATCTGATCATTTGGATTGTCTTGTTTCGTTCTTCCTTGTATGAATTGTTGATCTTCAATCTCCTGTTGTTGCATCTCATGTTGACCTTCATTAGATGTAGTCCCTGTATCATAAAATTGATTAGTGTAGTATGAAATCTCATTTGAAGAACAATTAGAACTATTTGAACTTGATTCTGATTGATTAAAATCATAATTATTATCATTAATTGATGATAAAGAATTGGAATTTATATCTGATCCTTCTCTTCTGTTAGAATAATTTTCTATTTCATTATATAAATATGTATAATTTCCTGAATTTAATACTAATAAATTTAATTTATATTCATAAATTATCAGGTCAATTATTTGCCAGTCAGAAGATATGGAATTAGTGAAAGTTCTTTTGCATCTCTCTAACCAAATATGATATAAAAATAATGAGATAAGTATTTTATAATTTTTTGTTTTTGTTTTATCAAGTAATAGTTTCATTGGAGCAATTTGATTATTTATTTTAATTCCTAATGACCCATGCAATTTTTCAAAAATTCTTAATGTAAATGTGCACTGACAAGTTAAATGTTTTACATTTTCCTCAGATTTGAGACAAAGTACACATCTGTTAACAAAAGACCAGCCTTTTTTCATTAAATTATCAATGGTAAGTATTTTATTTATATATAATGACCATAAAAATATTTTAATTTTTAATTCAATTTTAATTTTCCAGATTTTATAGTATTTTGCTTTAATGAATACTCCATTTGACAATATTTTGTATGCACTTTTACAGGTATAATTTCTATTTCCATTCCAAGACCAGTTAAATACAACTTTTTGAGAAGGATCAAGGACTAAAGTGCTTAAAAGCTGATCTAATTGAACAAATTGAGATTGTGCCATGTTTGATAAAGGTACATTAACTCCTAAACTTGTATATATATTATTTTCATTCATTTTAGTTAGGAAATAGTGTAATGTACCAAATTTATTTTCTGCAAAGGAATAAAGTTCTGAGAATTTATACATTAGGGGTTTTTCACACCATCTAGATTTCCAGAAATTTATTTTAGTACCATTTCCAATAATATAATTTAGACTTTGATTAAAAAAATCAATATTTTTAATGACATCATTCCAAAAATATGAATTTGTTGTGTAACTCTTTTGATCTAAATCTTCATTTAATGGTTTTTCAATTAAATTAAACCAATCTAATTTTCCTTGTGAATTATAAAAGAGCCAAAGCCATTTAATTAGTAAAATTTTATTTAATAGCTCAATATTTAATACTCCTAATCCTCCTTTTTCTTTAGATTGGCATACAATATTCCAATCCACTAAATTATAACCATTAGAATTATTACCTTTCCATCCAAATGTTTTCCTAATTTTATCAATTTCTTTTAACACCCATTTTGGAAATTTGAAAACATTAAAGTAATAAATAGGAATAGATGTTAGAAATGAATTCATTAAGACTAATCTTCCACTTTTACTTAACATACTACCCTTCCATCCATTTAATTTATTTGAAATTTTATCTATTAATTTTAAATATTCATTTTTTGATGGTCTTTTATAATGTAATGGTAACCCTAAATAATTAATTGATGAGCGTGATTTTTGGCGTGTTTTATGTCGTTGTGGTAAAACCCCGAACAATCAACAAAATTTGTAATCTAAGTTTGTACAGTGGCAAATGTATAGATTCGTTCCACGGGGAGCAATTGCGTCAAAATTTGGATCAAAATGGAATAGAAATAACAAAGAAAATTCACAGAAGATAGTCCGTTACAACGGACATGGAGGTTATGTCTAGCGTAGATATTCAAATGAACGTCCGTTACAACGGAGAAAAGTACGTTATAACGGAAAGAGATAGTCCGTTACAACGGACAGAGATAGCGTTATAACGGATTGGTTGATCCGTTGTAACGGAACTCTTTTGTCCGTTACAACGCACTAGTATTGAACTATTTGAGTGGAAATCCTGGTGAGTCCGTTACAACGGAGTTAAGTTGCGTTACAACGGAGTACCAACAGACTGAAAGTCAGGTACAAACCGTTGAGTCCGTTGTAACGCAGTTCAAGTTCCGTTATAACGGAAGTATTTCTGGAATTCTGGTTTGAGTTTTGATTTGAGACTTGAATTAAAGGTTTGTTTTGAGATTGAATTAAGTAAGATTAAACTGAGTTTTAAGGCAGAAATTGAGAGCACAAGCTTAAGTAAAGAACAAGTTTGGAACAAAGATTTGATTCAAGTAAACAAGAAACTAAAGATTCATTAAACCGAGAATTCTTTACGCAAACCCAATTTCGAATTTAAACTACAAGAATTACAAGAAAGGAAAGAAAACACCTAGAGAGATGAAGGAAGCTTCGAGTCTCGTCTTGGATGCCTTCTCCGTTGCTTGAGATGCTAGAAAGCTAGTCGCCTCACACAACGTTTCCTTTCGTACCGATCCACTCGCCAATCGAAGAAAGCTCCGTACCGGTTGAGTGAACTCGAGATTGCAAGAAGTCCAACTGGAAGAAAGCTTCCGAGTGGAATAGCGTATACTTGACTTCTTGCTTGCGTGGATTTGGATGAAGAAAGCTCCACCTCAATCCTCGCAACTCGATCTTCGTCGAAGTGTAAACCGATTCACCGAATGAAGTAAGCTTCTATTCGGTGATCGATTTTAGAAAATTATCGTTCGTATTTGCGATTCTTGTGTGTTCTTGAAAGTTCTTGGACTTGCTTAAGAGAGAGAGAGAGAGAGAGAGAGAGAGAGAGAGAGAGAGAGAGAGAGAGAGAGAGAGAGAGAGAGAGAGAGAGAGAGAGAGAGAGAGAAAGAAAGAGAGAGAATGGGCGTAAAAGAGTGTGAAAAGAACGTGCCAAACTCGTGGCCCTTGTGGTCATATTTATAGCACTCATGGAGTCTTCTTATTGGCCACGAGTTGGTGAAGAGGATTGGGGGTAAGGAAGTAATTCCCACCAAAGGTAGTTGGGCAGGATAAGGGCTAAGGATTAAGTGGTTTTCGTGTAGACTTTTGTGTAAGTTTTTATCATGATAATTATTTGCCTCCCGTCTCATTCATTAACCGAATATATCGGTGTAATATATCGTTTTCACTCCTCTTGACGTGTTGGAGACAACTACACTCTCCAAATTCCCAGAAATACCTTCTAATTCCTGTGATTAAGCAATAAAACACACTTAGTGAAGAAATATTCATGTTATCTCAAATATGATTAATAAAGTATATAGAATTGCTCTTCACAAGGGCTAAAATCCCTAAATTAAGCATCAAATTTGTGCCTTATTTGCCTCACATCATTAATTGGCAAGGTACTAATTTTGCAATTTAATTCTTTTGAAATATTTTCTAATAAATCATTATTAATATTTAAGCCAATAATTTCTGATTTTAGATAATTTATTTTTAAACCCGATTCTTGTCCAAATAGATTTAAAATGAATTTTATTCTTTTGGTATTATTTAAGTTAAGTTTAATAAATAATATAGCATCATCGGCATAAAATAAACTTGTAACTATATTATTTATTGGTTTCAAAAAAAAAAAAAATTCACTTAATGACTCAAGTAATTTAGATAATACATCCATAATTAATAAAAATAAATGGGTAGAAGTAGGGTCTCCTTGTCTTAATCCTCTTTTGAGGTGGATATATTTACCGGGGTTGCCATTCAAGATAACTCTGGTTGTCCCTGGCAAAACTGATTTTTGAATCCAATGTATAAATTTATTTCCAAACCCTCTAGATTTTAAGACAAGAATTATTTTATTACATAAATACTATTATATATTACAATTTTAATTATTCACATGAAATAATTTTATATAAAAAATCATTTAAAAAATTATAGAATAATATCATAGGTATCATAAGATAATATTATAAAATATTTTATTGTAAAATATTATTGATTTATTAATTCATGGAATAAATTCAATTACAAAATAAATTAAATTATGAAGGGTATTTAGGGACAAAAACAATAATTTGAATGAAATGTTAAACTTAATGCCAGTAGGGATTCCACATCATAACATTATGGTTGTATTTAGTCCTCCATCTAGCGTGTTTGTGTAGTACCTCATTTAGCATGCTCGTGTATCCTTTATTTCTATATGAGGTGACATTATCATGGCCTTAATTAAAATTGCTTTTATGTTTACATAATGTATATTGAATTGCTTTTAGTGCTACTAAAATCTGAGATGGCTCAGTTACACACAATTATGTTTTGAAAATTGAGTTATGGTATTGTTTGAATATAACATTATATATTAGGTGTACTATATTTCTTTAATTTAAAACTGATTTTAGTGAGGTGTATCAAGGTAAATATACCAATCAGAACATACCAGTAGAAAACTATTGAAGATCTGACTGAGAAGATATTAAAACCCAAAGACTAAGTGTACCAAACTTGCAATTAATAACATTGTTGCTATTGTGCATAGTTTTCTTTTCTTTTGATGTAGGATCCTATATACTTATCATCCTTGGTCAAAACAATTTATCCCAAATTGAAAAAAAAAGCAAAACAATTTAGTTGGTTAAAACATATGATATGATATGTTAGATAATATGTGTAATTAATCAGTGGTTTCATGTATGTATGTATGTATGTATGTATGTATGTATGTATGTATATTCGTATGTGTGTGTGAATGTATGTTTGTGTGTATGAATGTATGTATGTGTGTATGTATGTGTGTATGCATGTGTGTGTGTGTGTGTGTGTGTGTGTGTGTGTGTGTGTGTGTGTGTGTGTGTGTGTATGTATGTATGTATGTATGTACAGGGACGGAACCAGGACGGAATAATAAGGGGGGCCGAGAACGGGTAATTCAATACAATTTTTGACTTATAAATTATAATAACATATATAATTTCTCTATATATAACTACGAGATTTGGCAAATGGATGTCAAAACCGCATTCCTTAACGGGAACTTAGAAGAGGATGTGTACATGACACAGCCCGAGGGTTTTGTCGATTCAAAGAGTCCGGATAAAGTGTGTAAGTTGCAACGATCCATTTATGGATTGAAGCAAGCCTCTCGGAGTTGGAACATACGTTTCGATGAAGTTATACGAGAATATAATTTCGTGAAAAACGTAGAAGAACCTTGTGTATACAAGAAGCTTAGTGGGAGCCGTGTAGTATTTCTTGTACTATATGTAGACGACATCTTGATCATAGGAAACGACATTCCGATGCTTACGGATGTTAAGAAGTATTTAAATACTCGTTTCGCTATGAAAGATTTGGGCGAGGTCGCTTATATATTAGGCGTGAGGATTTATAGAGATAGATCCAAGAAGTTACTCGGCTTGAGTCAAAGCACGTACATCGACAAAGTGTTGAAACGGTTTTCAATGCAAAATTCGAAGAAAGGACTTCTTCCAATGTCGAGTGGCATATCGTATTCTAAAGCTCAATGTCCGACATCGAGCGAAGATAAGAATGCGATGAGTATTGTTCCATACGCTTCGGCGGTTGGATCAATTATGTATGCCATGATATGTACGGGCCCCGATGTGTCGTATGCATTGAGCGTCGTTTCGCGTTACCAATCTAATCCAGGGGATATGCATTGGATCGCGGTAAAGAACATCCTTAAGTACTTACGAAGAACTAAGGATCAATTTCTAATTTATGGTGGAAAGACATCCGGGTTGGTCATCAATGGATATACCGACGCCAGTTTCCAAACATGTGTCGATGACTTTCGATCACAAAGCGGATACGTGTTTTGTCTAAATGGTGGAGCGGTAGTATGGAAGAGTTTCAAACAACCCACGATAGCAGACTCTACAACCGAATCGGAGTATATTGCGGCTTCCGAAGCTGCAAAGGAGGCGGTATGGATCAAGAAGTTTGTGACCGAACTTGGTGTAGTCCCGAGTATCTCGGAACCTGTAGTTGTGTATTGCGACAATACGGGCGCAATAGCACAGTCCAAGGAACCGAGGGCACATCACCGCTCCAAGCACATACTCAGAAAATTTCACTTGATCCATGAGATTTTGCAAAGAAAGGATGTGATCATTGAAAAGATTGATACTGACAGGAATGTTGCGGACCCGTTTACTAAGCCACTCTCGCAAGCTAAGCACGATTATCATGCGAAAGCTATATGTTTGAGATACCTATAGGAGGAAGAGAGTAGTTAGTTATCTAAAATGATAGTTTCGTAGGACGAGATTAGTCTAATAGATTAGTAAACGTTGTATCACCCCAAACTTATCTTGTAGTAATGCAATTTCAGAATTTTAAAATTTTTCATTTTTGCATCTATCTTATATGAAAACTGTGTGCGGGGTTGTGTAATATGATTACATGAACCTTGATTTGAACTTGTGTGGACGTCGACATGGTTGAGGACCATGTGCAGCGAAACCGTCACACTTAAAGTGTCATTTCTAAACATCCCTAGTCGCGGATCAGCTTGCTTAAGAGAGAAGCATTTCTATTATCAGATAATAAACTGAACGCGTACACTAGTACGTTAGCCGAGGAGATGATTATGTTTTGCTAATCATGGGACAAAGGTGTTTGTCGAATCAGGAACGTAGATATATGCTAGGTGACATATATTGGATATGACCGAAGCCGCGAGATCATGACATGGTTTAGTCATTATGGATGAACTCGCGACGAGTAGGGTATTAGGTTCTTCAAACTTGAGGAGATCATTGATTGCGTTACGTGTGTAACACAATGCTTTGATATGATCTTACGCTCACCGTAAAAGGGAGTTAAAAGGGTCATCATTGGGTATTGTCCGAAACACGGAATTCAATGTGAGTCTCCAAGATAGGAATTGTTTATTCCGAAAGGAAGAGATATCTCTTAGGCGCCACTCGATGAGTCGATTAACGAAATCTGCGGCCGCAGTCAATGATATTAACGGTTAATATCGATTGAAATTTGTTAACTCAACTCGGAATCGGGGAATAAGTGTAGTTAATCAAATTATAAGGATGACTATCACCATGCCTTTTGATTAACGGATATCGTAAACAAGAGAACTAATAACCGCTATTCGAGATAGGCACAATGATCACAATCATTATTCGTTTAACATGGGTAGCTATGATGGAGTGACTAGATCCCGCTCATGAGCTTGTAGGCATTGGAAACAACCTACTGCCATCGTTAATCGAACCTACATGGTCACACAACGAGTCGTACTAAGTCGTACTAAGTCACACAAAGACACTAAAAGAAAGAGAGAATTCAGATTTAATCTTTCGATAGTGAAAAGGTGCGAAGAGAGAGAAATCGAGAAAAGAGTTGTTGGGGAATATCCCCGGCCCCGGGCCCGCGCAGCGGATATGTAGGCCCGGTCCGGTTCCCCGATTCCCGAGATCACGCCACGACTTCGAGGGTACGATGCAAATAGAAGGTTAGATCCATACCAGTTCCAAATTGATGGAACACGAAGGGTTGATCGCTGCCTCCTATTCCTCCGGTCACGTTGGTGACTTTACGCGCGTCCCACACCGTGCGTCCTTCACCGTTCGTTCCCGTTCTTCGATCCTTCGGTTCGATCACAACGGAGAGCCCCAAGTGTTGCTCCTCCACACGTATCCACCTTGAGTCGGAAGACGCCGGACACGGATACACCTGCCTAGACGATGTATCGGTGCACTTGCTTGATCTCGATCGATTCTCTATTAATCTCTCTTCGTGCCTTTTCACTCACAAAAGATCAAATCTGAATTTGCTCTTTTCTTGTGTCTTGGGCAGAATATTGCTTTGAATTACTTCTGAATTCCTTAGTGAAGATGAGAGAGAAAATCCTATTTATACCTAATAGGATAAGGATTAGCCAAAAGGCATGTATATCCAATATACACCCTTTCATACAGAAAACTGTATGAACCTGTTCAGTATTCTGTCCAGACGAAATTGATAAATTTCTCTGACAGAAAATCAACCAACACAAAAGTTGTAGATAATCTTATTATCTACTCAACCCAATTTGGACCAGCCCAATTGGAGTTCGTATGCAAAAGTTATGACTGTTTTACTAACTGTATGTCATACTGTTGCACCCTTTCGGTATTTCACAGAAACGACACTTATACTTCGTTCATATGAAATATATTTCTATATGAAGGTTGTAGATAATCTCATTATCTATCTAACCCAATTTGAACCATTCTAATTGGATTTTCCCACTGAAAGTTATGGCCACGAATGTACGACTACATTCGTTTATCCTTGTGTACACTTTTACGGTTGATCCGAAACTGTATTTCTTTCAAGAGTTTCTCAAAAGATAGAGAATCAATTCGATCGAGCAAGTTCGCCGTACATCATCTAGGCAGTTGTACTCGCGACCGGTGTCTTACAAATCAAGGTGGATACACGTAGAGGAGCAACATTTGAGGCTCTCACGGTTGTGATCGATTCGGACGAGTAGATTGTTTCGGAGACGAAATCAAGCGAATCGGCGAAGTCAACGAACGGTGGAATACGCGTGGTGTGGGACGCGCGGATTGTCACCAACGTGACAGAAGATAGAAGGCAGCGATCAACCCTTCGAGTGCAATCAATTTTGCACCGGTATGAATCTATCCTTCTATTGCATCGTACCCTCGAAGTCATGACGTGATCTCGGGAATCGGGGAATCGGACCGGGCCTTCATTCCGCTGCGCGGGCCCGGAGTCGAGGATATTCCCCTACACATGACGCACAGAAGTGAGTCATGACGGACTTATACAGTCAGCCGGGACGCACTGAGAGTGAGTCATGACGGAGGACATGAGTTTAGCCCTTGGTTTGGACAACAAAAATGTTTTGTATAGTCCGTCTTGACACAAGTTGTTGAGTCATGACGGACATGTGAAGTCAGTCATGACGCACTGTTTATTGCGTCATGACGGTCCTCAAGGATGATCCAAACAGAACATAAAAAAAATTTAAGTCAGTCACGACGGACAGTATGTCAGTCATGACGGACAGTAGAAATTTTTTTAAGTCAGTCATGACGGACCAAGTGTCAGTCATGACGGACAGTGTAAAAATTTTCTAAATTTTTTTAATATGAGCATAGTTAGTCATGACGGACAGTGTAATTTTTCTGAAAATTTTAATATTGGTTCTAATGATTAGTAATTGTGTTCAAATAAGTCATTCATCATGATAGTCTCTGTTTATTGATATAATTAGATTATGTCATAGAAATCCCTGCATAATATTTAACTCGTAGAAATGCCTTCCGTGTTCACAACCTTCAAGGTTGGTCTTATACTTTGCACGGTTTCAGGCCAAAGTCGGGCGTGCAATGTTGTATGTATCAACGAGAGAGGCACGCGTTAATTGGGGACAAACGTAGGTTCAGGCCAAAGTCGGGTTCGTTTGTAGTCCAATTGAACGATATGTGGGCACGGTTGTGATTTAACCGTCCAATCCAATCCGATTGGGGTTCGGGGCATAGTTAGGATGCACAAAAGAAATTCGGATCATATATGATATAGTTCGATACCGAAATCATATAAAGGGTCAAGAGTCGCATTGGATGCGATTGGATTTATCCTACCTAAATAGTGAGATCCCATTTGTCGGCCAAAGTCACTTGTGGGAGGATCATGAAATATGGATCTTGAAGTGTTATTGGATTTAGAATCCTGAATCAATATTAGGGTTATTGATTTGATAAAAGTAACATATTTCATATCATATAAGCATATAGAATAAGTACGCACGGTTAGTTGTCAATTTCATAATCCATGTAGAATAATAATTTTAAGCAACACCAATATCATATCGATATGATCAATATTAGAGAAAGAAAAGTTTGTGAAATGGAACTACCTTGACTAACACCATATCCTAAGAATGGTTCTTAGGCAAGAGTGCAAGAGTTATTTGTTGGACACAAAATTTGTGGAACCGATTCACATTCACGAGGCTTTAGAGAAAGCCAGAATTTGACAAACTTGAGAAGGAGTCAAATAATATTGTATGTCAAATGTTGACATGCATAGACGCGGATCTTCAAAGGAGTTTGAAGAATTATAAGAAATAAGAGTCTGAGGGCGATTAAGACAAATGTTGTGTCAATCATGGATTTGGGCAAGTTGTTGTCCCAATATCAAAAGAAAGGTTAAATCCGAGGAGGATTAATCCAAATGTTGATAGTCATAGCTTCTTTTGACATTATCATCTTGACTACGTGTATGAGATACACATTTCTAGAATTCATTGGATGGAATACTAGTTTCATTCGAATAAGATTCGCATGACAAGTACAAGACTTGTTTAATAAACAAGATGACAAAAGTGTCATTCCAAAGGTTGGAAAATCGGTCAACGACTTATTAAAATCCATACATTTTGAATGTGTGTAAATAAGTAAGTTCGGAGGCGAGAGGAGGCTACAAATATTTCATTATATTACCAATGATTATTGTAGATATAATATCTATTTAATGCGTTTGAAACATAATTTTGAATAGTTCAAAAATGTTTCGAAATGAAATACGAAGTCAACTAAGCGAGAAAATCAAAGTCTTTCGATAAGGTCGAAAAGACGAGCATTTTTAAGCTATGAGTATGATAATCATCTTGAAAATTTATGAAAAAGTTTCATAGTTATTTTCATTCCGAACATCAATGTAGATTAATGTATCCGAAAGGAGGAATCAAACTTTGTTGGACATTGTTGGATAGATGATAAATCAAAATTAATTTTCCCAAATAAGATTTGAAAATTTACTCTTAAGACCAAGGTTAATCACATACCTTCTAAGTCGGTACAAAAGATCCCATATGTGATATGGATCGGAAAGAAATTAAATTGAGGGTTAACGTGGTTTCAGGCCAAAGTCGGGCACGTTAATAGTTCAATGTTAATGAAAACTTCCGATGTTATCTTTTGTAAGATTTGGAGATTTGAATTCGAAAACTGGTTTTGGATAAACTAAATCTCAAATCTTGATATGTTCATTCATTGAGTATTCTTAAAGAAATTAAAGGATACCATTTATTAAATCCCAATGAGAATTATATTTTCATAGTTCGAAGAGATACCTTCTTAGAGGAGGACTTAATGTGCATAAGTTTGGAACTTAATGTCACTTAAATACATGCGGGCTAGTGGGAGATGAATCGATCTCGAAAGGTTCGAGACTCGAAATGGAACATTGAACCGATGAATATGATTGGAATTTCATCAAAAGTTGATGAATCCAAGTCAAGATCACAAAGCAATTTTATAGATCAATTTAGACACGTCACGAATCGATAAATTATGAATTTATCAAAGAATGTGACAAACTAATCGAGCTCATACATGCTGAGACGATGGACTAAAATGATGATATAAAGGATAAAATTTCATATGGCATGGTGCCATGGAATCCATGATTCAGTCCATGTCATCAAGTTTAGAACTTGATTTAAACATTTCTTAGGGTATGACCCATAGGATGTGAGTCAGCTTTCAAGGTGAAAACTGATGTGGATTAGAATATGTATACTTACGAAGCAAGCATAGTTGTGAAAAGCTTCAAGAATTCATGATATGATCATGAAGAAACGGTTTCACAAATAATCATGCTTGATCCATTCGGATTATATTTGCCATTTCACATAGTATGACTATGGACTTTGACAAATGGATGACAAGACCATATTCCTTTATAGGAAAATTAGAGGATGTGTATGTGACACAACCGAATGGTTTTATCGATCAAAAGAATCCAAGAAAAGTATACAAGTTTCAACGATCCATATGATGGATTGAAGAGTAATTCATGGAATTGGAATTTCGTTCTGATGAAATTATAATTAGTTATAATATTATCAAGAACAAAAAAAAAGCTTTGTGTAGATGTGAAGGTTAGTGGGAGCCACATACATTTCTTATATTAAAACATATGAACGATATATTATTCGTGGGAAACGATTCTCGTTTCGCTATAAAAAAAATTTTAGACGAGACAACTTATGACATAAGCATAAAGATCTATAAGATAGATTTGAAATTCCTCGATCTAAATCAAAGTATGTACATCGACAAAATATTGAAAATGGTTTTCAATACATAAATCAAAGAACGGATTTCTCCCAAGTGTCGAATGGCGTAAAAAACTTTCTCAAGATCGATGTGCGACATCGAGCAAAAGAAATGTACGAAGATGATATTTTATGTTTCGGCAATAGAATATTCCAAATACGTCAAGATATGTACTATTCTTGAAATATTTTTCATAATAAGCATCGTAATTATCAATGGAATCAAGAGAATAATTAGTTTCGAATACTTCATATGGTTGATTCGAAAGAATAAAATTCGGTTTAAAATGTTTGTATAATGGTTATACATTACATATGCATAATAGTTATGCAACCTTAAAAACCAGGATTTGCATTGAAAATAATAAATAATGTCCTTAAAACTTTTTGAAAGGATTAAGGCTATATTTCTCATATAAAATGGTGGGGAGGATGAATCGGTGATAAAAAGTTATACCGTTGGCATTTCTCCAAACACGCAATACATTTACGAAATGTGTACGTCTTTTGCTTAAAGAAAGATTAAGTTGTATGAAAGAGTTTCACAGCAACTAAAGATGAAAATTCTACGATGGTATTAGATTTCAATGCGGCTTACGAAGCCGAAACGGAAATGTTATGGATCAAGGTGTTGATCATACTTGGTATTGTCCCAAGTAATAGGATTCTTTGATTATCTATTTTGATGGTCGAAATAGCGCAAACCAAAAGAAACTGAAATAACATAACCACTCCAAACTTATATTTAAATAGGTATTGGATACCTAACGAAAATTGACACTAATGGGAACGTAGCGGAACCGTTTACAAAAACTGTTTTCTTCTTAGTTAAGCATGAATTTCATGCGAAGACTACAGGTATAGAGATACCTAGAGGAGGAATAGATTTGAGGTATAGTTATCTAATACCGATAGTCATCGCAGAGATTATAGTCCTAGCAGAGATTATAGGTGTAAACGCTGCATCAACCAATACTTACTCTATATTAGTGCATTTCAAAATTTCAAAATTTTAATTGCATTTATACTTATATGATAACTTGTGTGAGAGGTTGTGTAATTTGATTACACGAACCTTGAATTATGACTTGTGTGAGAGTCTACATAATAAGTGATTATGTTATGTAAAACCGTCACATTTTCAAAGTTATATTTCAAAAACGTCCCTAGTCACGATTGGGATACTTATGTGATAAGTATATCTATTATAAGATAATAGACTAACGTGTACACTAGCATATTCGCCGAGGTGATGATTATGTTTTGCTAATCATAGGACAAAGAGTTTGTCGAATCGGGAATATGGATATGCATTACGTTATGCATATTGTGACTTGACCAAAAGTGCGATACCATGACATGGTTTAGTCATTGTATATGGAATCGTAGCGAATGGAGTCTTAGTTCTTCACACTTGAGATGATCATAGATCAATTTTTTGTGCGTAACATGATTCTTAGATATAGTCTTTCACTATCTGTAACAGGATGGTCATGGGATTATAATCGGGTATTATCTGAAACATGGAATTTGATGTGAGTCATCAAGATAGAAATTGTTCCTTTCGAGAGAAAGAGAAATCCCTTAGGCCTATCGATGAATTGATCAAGGAAATCTCTGGCCAGAGTCAATGATATTAATGGTTAATATCGATTGTATTTGTTGATTCAATTCGGTATCGAAATTTAATTATAGTCAATCAAAATATAAGGATGACTATTACCATGCCTTTTGATTGACGGATATCGTGAACAAGAGAACTAAACACCACCGTTCGAGATGGGTATAAATGATCACAATCATTTTTCGTTTTCAACGTGGGAAAGCTATGATGGATTTCTTCCAAGATCCCTCTCATGAGCCCGTAAACTTAGGAATAAGTTTACTACCATTGCTTGATACGAACCTACGCGATCACACATAGAGCTGTATTATTTCGGGCTTCATTTCAATCTCTAAGATAAATGTACATGTGATGTACATTGGTGCTTTCTTTAGTTGGATCTTTAACTGAGTGGGAGACTGAAGGAAATACAGTTATAGATCAACTAGTAGCTTGCACACATGAGGATAGACGAACGTATGTGTTCGTCGATACGATTGGATGCATAATAAGGTTATGAAAATCTGACAGAAATAACATAGTCAGTCATGACGGACTGGGTGTCATGACGGAACTATAGGTTAGTCTGTCATATTACACAAAAATATACACAGTCAGTCATGACGGACTGGTTGGTCAGTCATGACGGACCAAAGGGAATTTTGTGTACCAATCTGTGAGTATGAGTCAGTCATGACGGACTGTATGGTCAGTCATGACGGACAGCAGTCAGTCATGACGGACTGTATAGTCTGTGAAGTGCGTCACGTCATGACGGACTGTATAGTCAGTCATGACGGACTATAGAGTAACTGTTGTTTTCAGTAACCGTGACTAGTGTGTCATGACGGACTGTTGTCAGTCATGACGGACTGTGATCCAAATTCCAGATTAGCAATTTTTCTTTTTGTACTCATTAATTCCTCATTAATTATGGTGTTAATATAAGATAAATTGTTGATCTTCTCTCTCTCTGGCCATTCCAGATCTGAGAAAAGAATTCTTGTGAGACAAGAAAAGAGAGAAAACTCCATTAGAGAGATTGAAGGTTTTAAGCAAGTTTACGGCGATTTTAGGGGAATCGCGCGTAACCGAAAGACGAGGCTCAAGGTGGATACGGGTAGAGGGATTTCATCTGAAATCCTCTATTGTGATCAAGCTAGAGCAAGATGAATGACGAACCGGATGCGATCCGGTCGTATACGACAAATCGGAGCTCAATCCAAGGTGTCGAATCGTGCGGGAATGGGACGCGCGTGTTACCGAAGATTGGAGCAACGAAAAGACATCAACTACGCATTCAACCCGTCATCGTGATCAATTTCACGTGGTATGAATCTATGTCTATAATCGTTATATTCATAGGTAGTTGCACGTAGATTTAGGATTCGTACTCTCGGGTCGACGACGAGGTCCTCGGGATCGGGTCGGACCGGGCCCTTCAATCCGCTGCGCGGGGCTCGGTAGTGACGCCGATACCCAACAATAATATTTGCTGTCATGTTTTTTCGTAAAATTGTGTTATACCTCATATGTTATTATCCATGGAGAGTTATACATGTATATTATTATTTGATAAAGAAATGAGTTTTCTTCTATCATGTTGTCAAATAATTATAAAACATATACGTAATCATAGAAAAATGAATTCAAATAAATTATTTGAGATAATATTATCTATATTACACATATGCTCGTCGTGTAGCGCGAGTTTTCTCCGAGTTAACAGTCAATACTCAATGAACCTAAAATGCTTGGAATTAAGAGTAAATAATTGTAATTAATAGCGCATACTTGGAATTAACAAGTGATATGAATCTGAAAATTATGATTTTCTTAATTGATTTATGAAAATTTCAAGATAATCAGCAAGACTAACTACTATCAGTACAAATGTCAAAAGAGCATTAACAATAATAGTGAAAATCAACACAAAAAGTGTAAATCAGTACAAATCTGAAAATTTGGAAAATATGAACAATCAATAACTATAGTTCCGGAAAACAAACACGAAATCAGAGCCACCGTTAAAATCAGGAAACATATTTTTAAAATCAGGAAATAAATAAACAACACAACATGCCATTTCTTACCAAATCCTAGCCACCGTCGACTTCTAGAACCGTCGCCGTCCACATAGTCGCCCCGGAAATTCTGATCGTCGATCCATCTCCCGTTCAGATCTAGGGTTCGTGGTGTGGATGTGGGCGTGGGTATGTGGTGTGTGAGGAGAGAGAGGTGAGAGACCGGTGCTAGGGTTTGTCAGTTATATGAGATAATTGTCAGCACAACGGAAAATAAGATAATTATTTTTTTTTAAATTAATTTATTGAGAATTTTTTGAAAAAAAATAGTTCTCATGTGTTAGTCTTCAAATACAAAGTTTTTTGAGAAAAATGTGAAAGTTAAGTATTTTGCTCATTTTATACACATATTAGAAAAATAAGATAATTAATTTTTTTGAAGGTGTTAGTTAGGCTTTAATTTTTTTCATTTTTGCAATATTTTTGAAAAACAAAAATAAAACTTTACTTGTGTTAGTCTTTAATAACGGAGTGCTTTTAGGATAACATGAAAATTAAATATTTTGTCGAATATTCAATTTGGATAAACTCTCGTTGAAGAATAAACAAATTAAAATTAGTGTTCGAATAGTTCGTATATGCAACCAATCGCATATGTACTTTGAATCCGAACATAATGATAGTGTATATACCGTTCAAACGATTTATTTCCTCCGTACGAACGGAATAATTAATCATAGGCAATTAATGCCAGACTCCCAACCGTATCAACATTTTCATGTCACGTTCGAATGCCTCATGATTACAAACGAACGGACAACCAATTTGTACCCTCGGAACACTAAACGTCAATGTACCATTAAAGCACATCCAACGTTTGAATGCATAAGACCATGTGTTCGAACAGATCATTATGACAGGACTAACCAATTCGGAAATTCGAGAAGTCTTCTGTCTTCTGCCCCCGCTAATGCTAGGAATCGTGCCATTTAGATCAAGAATTGTACCCATCTGCCACATGGCATGCAGCTAATGGATGAATTTTTGCACACCTTTTTCTTTGTCCAAAGTGTATTCTCTCAAAAAAGAAACTCCAACGTGTTAATACTTTTAAACAATAAATCTCAATGAACTTTTGGCAAAGAAACTCATATATTCAGACAAACGATATTTTTCGATACATCTTTGTAAAATTCTAAAATATCATGTACACCATTTTACAATTTTAATAGGTAAATATTATTTTTTCCCATTTGTTCATGTAAATCTAAAAACAATCCCGACGAGGCCCGAATCTAGGGTCCATTTTTGTATATATATATATATATATATATATATATGGCTAGGTTCAATGGACAACACTCTTGTGTGGCCAACGCGGCCAACAACGCTTATTTCTCATGATCTATGCATGAAAATTAAATCTCAACTGCATAGATGTGATCTATATCACATGAGAATGTTATAGATTCAATTTCATGAAAAATAATTTTTTTATCGTACTCATCATAACACTTTAAAATTTTAACGGTCGATAATATTTACAGCATGATTCCTCATTAAATTAACTTTGAAATTCGATTTTTTTTGCTTTGGATGTAATTTAAATTGTATAGATAGGTTTAGGATTAATTTTTTCTAAGTTTCGAGTTTTCTTTCATTAAAATCTAAAAATATTATCGAAATGGACGGTTGTGAAAATATGTTATCGATTTTGTTAGATAGAAAAAAAAAATATGGTACAAATTTATTCTACATCATATCTAGATGATATATATCATATCTACATGGTTCAATTTTGATTTCGATATTTAGATTTTACGAAATAAGCATTGTTGGCCGCGTTGGCCACATAAGAGTGTTGGTCATTGAACCTAATATATATGCTAAGGAGAATCCACAAAAAGAATATTCTAATGAAAAATATTATATATTTTGTTGAATTCACACAGGAAAAATGTACTAATGACATTAGCAAAATATATACTATTTAAATGAACAAAATATATTGTTGAATTCAACAATATGTTAACATGGCTAAAATTAAGAATAAAATAATATATTTTCAATAGTATATTTTGATCCTTGGATTTTTTTTTTGAATTCTTTTTGTGGATTCCATTTATGTGTGTGTGTGTGTGTGTGTGTGTGTGTGTGTGTGTGTGTGTGTGTGTAATCGTTAGCCCAAATAACCCAAATAAAAACAATGAAGCAACCGGATCGGCTCGAATTCATTATGTTCGGATCCAATAAACCATACACGCACTCGATAGAAACATCCAACCCAAATTCGATTAGACTCTTCACCAGATTCTTTCTCTCTCTTCGTTACTTCTCCTTCTTCTTTCTCTTCCTCTCACTCGACCAAAAAACACGTCTCCGCTCTGCCTGGCACCGCGCCGCATAAATGAAGTTACAAAACCAACACCAAGCCGCCGGCATCCTGAGTCGTGCCTAGCCTTCGCCATCGCCGTGTTTCGGGGCTCTGAGACCGCCACTTAACGAAAAACCCGCAGAATTGATTGTTTCTTCAACAATTTTGTATATTTTGTTTTTAAACAAAATTTCTTATTGTTGTTTACGATTTTTTTTTTTTTTTTTTTTTTTGAAAAAAATAATGATCAAGGGGTCCGTTCTTGTCAAATGTCTCTGATCGACGAAAACCCGAGACCGACTATGAACGTATACATACAAAAATCAAAAGTTCCTACATTTCATATATGTATATTATTTGATCTATTTGTGAAGGGACCAAAAAGATCATACAAAGATATTTTGGGTTGTAGAGGAACTTCTGTTTTGTTAGGTACGATGGACGAAGTGCTTATCGAATTCATTAAGTTAGCTATTCAGTTGTAAAGGAACTTTTTTAATACTCCATTAGCTAACTTATTGTATCAGTATTATGCAGTGTTTTAAATTGCGGCGATATTGCGGATGTTGCAGGCTGAGATTTAAAATCGCTATATTTCAAGGAAGTATTGCGAAAATAGCGTTTTCTGAGAAATTGCGGATATTGCAGCGAGATTGCGGCGATATATCGGTGATATTGCGGCCATATCGGATCAAATATTGCGGATGTGAATATTGTGTGTACCGGGTTTAGGGTATAATTTACATCCACTAACTAAAAATACTTATTTCATTATACATTTAAACCCGATCCATTAAGGGAAACAATACCCAAAACCAACTATTTCTTTTTCACCTCTGCCAGAGAGTGTTTACAAGAAAAAACCCATTCTTCACTCTCGACAAGGAAAAGAAGAACACTACTTCTGCCAATTGGCTATGGTGCTGCCGATTTTTGTTTGAAATCGGTGACCTCTTGGCAAGAGGAAGGGAAAAAGTCCTCTAAGCTTATCCAATCTTCAATTTCTTCAATTTTGCCCTATTTTCCTAGTTACGGGTTAGTTAGGTTTTGATTTTTTTGTTTACTTTTTGAAAAACTGTTTTAACAATTGAATGTTTGATGTATATATTTATAACTTCTGAGTAGTTTCAATTTCGGATATAAATGTATATATAATGGGTTATATTGTTTTGATAATATTTTAGGATGTCGACGAAAAATTCTACAAACAAACCCAAATCCAAAGATCCCGGGTGGGAGTACGCTTTTCGCGCGGATCCTACTAACTTGTTAAGGGTCGGTTGTGAATTTTGCAAGAACATATATGGCGGAGGTGATAATCGTGAAGTTCAACTCTATGCTCCAAGAAAAACAAATGAACAAATCTAGAGATCCAATCGAGGTGATAATCGAAGATGTGTTGGAAGATGAAAATAATGAATGGGTACGGAATATCGAAGTTGTACCGGACGAATTCGAGATTCCGAATGTTGTTTTGAAGAGGCTTCATGAAGACGTGCCTTCAAGTTCCCGATCTTCAAAGAAGAAGAAAATACTTTTTGATTTAGAGGACGAGAATGACGATTCATCCGCCGAAGAAGATGATGATGAAAATGATATTTCATCCGCCGAAGAGTAAAGCGTTAGTTGTAGTAGCTTTAGGTTTTTGACAACTAAATATTTTGTATTTTGAAATTTAATGTTTTAATTATGGACATGTACCCAAATATTTCGCAACTAATTTCTCACTAATTTTGTGCTTTTGAGAACTAGGTAAATGTTATTATCCTGAAAGAAAAAAAATGAAGAAAATGGGGTTTGCCAATGTCACTGCCCCTGGCCGTAGTTAGTGTATTAGTTATCTGATGTTATTACAATTTCTTTTTATATGATCATTTATGCCAATGTTTTTTATGGATAAAAAAAAATAGATTGTATCAAATTATTTCCATAAATATAAATTTAACGATTTTAGATTGAAATATATAATTTAGTGATATAACTATGACACAATATTTTGTGAAATATATATAAATTACACCATAATTATTACATAAATTAATATCGCAACGGTCGTCCGCAATAAGTTTATTGCGTCGCAATTGCGTCCGCAAACGCAATCCGCTATAAAAAAAATGTCCGACCGTAACGGACCGAAATATCGCAATTTAAAACATTGGTAGTATGCATTAAGGTAGTAAACTATCAGAAAGAACAAGTACGAGACTTTTGAGAATCTATGAAAAATTGAACAACAAAAAGACGGGGCATGATATAATTGGTGACTTGTAGTCTTCAAAACTGGGCCGATATATTATGATGGAAAAAGGGCAAAGGCCTTAATATGACATAGGCCTTTTTGTATACATTGGTTATATTCATATTATCACAATTTCTTCCTCGCAGTCTAATTTCTAAAATATGTTCACATTAAGATCAAATTCAAATTTGGAATACTTTGTAGTGTTTTTTTTCTTTTTTCTTTGCTTCTTATTAAAATCATATTATATATATAGTAGTTTACTAATTTCTTTAGCATATTATTTAACGAGTAAACATTTCTCTGTAACTATTTCTCGACTCGTCAACTTGAAAAATAATAATATAAATACCCGGAGTAATCTTTATAAAATTTACTGGGAACGGCCAAATTTCATCCTGCTTGCAAGGTCCATAATTCTTAGATTCCTTGTAATTAAACATAAAGGCTAGCAGTAAAAACAGAGCTGTAATGATGGTGGGGATGATAAGAGAGGGAATGCAGGATTGATTGTTTGGATGCTTTTGATTGAACCATTAATCCCCTGAGCACAGCCCAGGCTTTTGGCTTTTTGAGTAGGCCCTAATTCTAAAGTTATCTTCTTTTCCTTTCATGGGATGGGGTAAAAGAATTTTGAAAAAGAAGGGAAGGTGCTCCTTCTCTCTTTGATGTCCATGTGATTTATCTCAGGCTTTAGTTTCGACTCTTTCTCTCTCTGTCTAATTAATCTGTAATGTAATTATATTCCTTGTGTTTCAGTTCGATGTGAAGGCTCATGTTTTTAGTTTGTTAGTAAAGAAACTAAACTTATGCAGATATATACACATCATCAGAAAAAACATTGTTATATATCCAGTATATAAATAATTCGAATATTTTTGTTCTTGCTACTTAACATATGAAAAATATGTGCGACATAATATTTTCAAAAAAAAATAGAAATTTCGAGTTGAATTTCATATCTGAACTAATGAATAAGCATACAAATTTGGGGGGGGGTTACATATTAATAAGGCTCATATGCGTATAGATGGAACTCGGACAAAATGTTAGAAGAGGCCAAGTCAATCCTAATCGGTGATACAGAAGATGTTAAGGAAAAACTCAGGAGCACCATATATGGCATCTTTCGAAAAATAGTATATTTATGTAATGATTAAGTATATATTTTTATCATTGTAACAGTACAAATTTGTATGTTTTGTCACCTCAACAAAAAATATAGTGTTATTTCGATACTATGCCCTCCTCCCAATATTAATGTCAAGCTGTGTGCAACTGCAAATGGATAATGGATAATACATAAAGTGATATAATAGTTTAGGATGAAAGGAGTACTAATGTTACACCTAAGTAATTATGTATTTGTATTTGACTCATGATTCTATGATTTAAGTAAAATCAATGCATATCATTTTAGTAAAAAGAATAATTAGAGGTGTTTTTTAAGAAAGATGAATGATTTTGCACTTCGAAAAAATGCACTACGGATGCACCTCGAAATATTTTCAGCAACTACCCAGTCCCTTCCCGCCTCACGCTAGATATGTGCACAGTTCACAGCCTGGTCCCTTTTGTCTTCTCTTATATTTTTATATTATTTAAACATTTTTCTGTACTATGAAAAAATCTATTGTTATTTGTAGTTTTTTCTATATTATGGATAAAATATATATTGTTATTTATATATATATATATATATTTTTATATTTATGAATTAAAGATATGTTGTTATTTTTACATTTTTACTATTACTTAAACCTTTTCTATACTAAATTCTTTTTTACTATTATTATTTATAAAAAAATTCTTACAAATATTGTACCACGAATATAATAAAAAAGTATAAATATTATTTTTAATTAGGAGTTCATTATAAAGAGGTATAACCGTATAAATACTATTGCCTTTAGAGTTCATTTTAAAGAGGTATAAATATTTATCAATATTTTCATAAACTATCTAAAAATATTGGACGTTGTCCGTAAAAACTCGACGAACCCCTATTTTTTTATTGCGACATGTCGAAGTGCATTCTCTGTAGTGCAATAGCCAGCCTCTTTTAGAAAACCTTGTGAAGGAAGAGGGTTTTTGCAAAATTAACATTTTTGTTGGAATTTGTATAAATAGTATTTTCGAACTCTATTAATTTAATTTTGTTTTTTGCCTTATGTTTTCAACTCTAAAGTTTGAAATTATATTTTTCATATTAAAAGAAGAAGAAGATAACTACTAGAAAAGATAGATTTTCAACTGCTGCCACAAAAAAGATCAAAATTTTGTACATTAAAATTTGAAAATACTTTTTATACAAATTTAAACTTGAAAACATAAATTTAATTTTTACAAATTTGGTATATCATATTTTGCAAACTTTCTCAGAAAAACGGGTGTCAATGGTCTTGTTGGCCCATCTATTCTACAAGTAGGATTGTAGAGGAATCCAACACCACTTGCCTTGGAATCCGTGCCATACAAGGCCTTAACTCTTCTTTGGTTTTTCTTCATGTCTCACTAATTAATTACTGCATCATATTCATACTTTCTACGGATGGATGGCATGCATGGTGAGTTCTTCCTCAGAGTTTGTACATCAGAAACCTGTTATGGTTAATTTATGCCACCACGTTATTATCGGCTCCACATTAATTTTTTCTTTCTATTACCTCTTGATTTTACTAATTACTGGGCCTAGATGTGTTACAAAAGATGATATAAAATATATTCCCAGTTGGAAAATAAAATAGTTTGTTTGGAGTTTCGGCCAAACAATATGCAGACGACACAATTTTCATTATTTAATTAAAATTTAAAACGAAAAATTCGGTATAGGTATTAATTGAGAAAAAAGTTCAATATACCCGAGCAAAATCAAATAGATATAATACTCGCACATCTACCATGCTATAAACTCGATGCCGGTTAAATACTTGCGAATGTCCCTAACTGAACAAACCACCAAGAGATACTATATGTCACCGGTAACAACGATGAACAATAAATTAGCGGGATGAGAAGAAAAATTCTCAACGTACTATGTCGTGTTTGAAGTCGCCCTTTTGGGTCCTAAATTTTTTGACAACAATTCATTTTAAAGTTTGTGTGGAAGCGAGAAAAACTTCTCGTAGAGACATGGATGGAACTAGGATTATGTATTACGGGGTGGCACAAATCAAATTCAAAACAATTTTTTAGCACAACACAATTTCGTATTTTAGTTTAAACTTTTATCATATTTTTTTTATGGGGAGTTCTATCATACACCATTTTAAAAAGGTATTTTGGGTATTTAAAAGGGTGTATCATAAAATTTGTATTTTAGAAAATTTACTTTTTAAATGAACAACAAATAATTCCTATTTAGCCAAACATCTAGTTGATAAATACACTTGAAAATTTACCTTAAATACTCATTAATGGATAATTAATCAAAATACCCTTGAAAATGGATGTATCATAAGAAAAATGGTGTATGATTGAAGCCCCCTTTTTTATAGTGTATGCTTACGTGATTATATATTTTGAACAATTGCATGTAATTAAAAGATGTTTTTTAATCCTGAAACTAATCACAGTTATTAAATATTTTATCAGAGTTTGACTAACATTAGCAGCATTTATAAGTTTATATATATTTTTATATTTTACGAAACTAACTATTTTTGTTAGGTTTTAATTAATATATAGGCAGTCTTTCAATTCATTTACCAAAAGAATAATATTTATTATGCATTAGTTACAAAAAAGTTGATGTAAATGATTTTTACATGAGGTTAAAAGAAAAGAAAAGAAAAACTAATCAGCAATATTTGCATATTGTCATATTTCTAGTTTTGATTCACACGTCCATACTTTTTATAAAAAAAAAAAATCTTTTTCCCAATTGAATTCTCTGATTCATTTTACATGATTTCATCTAATTAGTTCTTGAAATATTGATACCTATAACTATTTGATGGAGCCAAATCAAATCTCACTATAGCATACATATGTAACATATGAAATTTCCATTTCATGGGACCCATCCGCCGCTGCGTCGGAGGAACACCGTTTCGCACAATGGCACATAATAACAATTCCAAGAGAAAATGGGAGTAATTCACCTCAAAACAAAAAGATGAGTGCATACTATTGAGATCGATATATAAGTATATTGAATATATATTAACAGTTCGTGGCATAAAATATCGGTAAGAATATAATTAAGTAGAATAAGATATGTTATTTAGAATTTAAATTTCTTAAATCATTATTGATACTGAGATATAAGCACAAACGTTTTATATTATCATTAAACATCACAAATCACAAGATAAATTTGATAATTAAATAAGTTTAAGTGTCGGAACTCTTCTACTTAATTAATTATCTTAATCATCATATATATAATATATAATTTATTTTAAAAGAAAGTCAGTAAAAGATGAAGATCATCGTTTATCACCTTTCAATTAAAGGTTGCATATTTAGTTATCTTTGTTCAAAGCTTGAAAAGCCAAAATATGCAATGATTCCACTGGACAAACTTAAAGTATCACTCTTTTTCACAGGAGCAAGTCAAATCCTCTTATCATTTTTCTTATATTTTTTCTACAAAAGCAGAACAAAGATTCCATGGAAACCTACTCCTCTCTCTCTCTCTCTCCTTTTGATGTGCATGCACAGTTTTAAAAAAATGTTCACTTTTGGTGGAAAACAAATATCGACGTGTACATGGTCTTTCAACTGAAGAATCTTTTGGAAGCTTTTGCCAGGATTAATGAATTAAAAGTAAAAAAAAACTAGGGAAAATTTTGAAAACCCCCTATTTTTCTGAATATATAAAACAAGGTCCGGACTGTTTAAATCCCCCTTTTGGTCTCTGCAAAGTGAAGGACCAAGAGGCGTTTTAAAATATTCATTTGTAATGGATTATAAATAGAGTTATATTTTAGGAATGATGCGTCAATCGAGAAGGATTAATGAAGATTAGTTGAATTAATTAATACTTAAATCAATACTTAGTAGAATTGATTTAATTAAAAAAATTAATAAATCCAATTAACTTCTTAATTGACATATCAAAAATATTTTTTATGTTTATGGAGACACAATATATTTACCCTTATAAATACATGTAACATCCGAAAATCAGATCTAGTTAATTCAATTTAGGTTAATCATAAAAAAAAAATATATTCGAAGTTTTAAGTAAATAATTTAATTGGTATTATCTGATTGGTTTCCAACCCAAGATCCGAGACCCGACAAAACTTCTTGGAAGCTAGATCTTATTTGTCTATTATTAGCTCATTTGTTTGTTATTGATTTGTTATCTGGTGATTACAGTTTTCAGACCAAATGAAGCTCTCCACGTGATGTTCCGTGTTAAACACTATCTAAATCATTTTCAGAGGACCCTTGGTCTTTTGCGGAACATGTATCTGTGACTATCTGTGTGTTTAGGTTCGCTATTTTTCTTTTTTCCTTACTTAGAAGTTAGAACCCTTAATTAATTGGAATTTCTCTTATTTTGTCAATAAAAATTGATTTTTTATTCAAACGTTGCATTAATTATTAATTGAAAGATATGATCGAAAAATATTCAAAACATCCTTCATAATTTGAATAAGAATTGAAAAAATTGTCCAACCATTGAATCAACCCTTAAATAAATATCTTGTGAACATTTTGTTATTCTAATTACTGACTTGATTGACTTGATTGAATCATCCTATAGATCTTATTTGATATGTAAATCCGGCTTCTTGACATTGAGTTTAATATGTATGATACTTGATATAAAATAGCATATCATGCATAAATGCATATAACTTTTGATATTCATATTTCAAATTTCAAATTTTTATTAATTCCATATATTTTATACGAGTTCGATCACATTGTTAAATAAAATGGTAAGAAACACAAAGTGATGTGCACAGAGGAGCCAGTATTTCCATTGTTTTGTTCTTCTGCTGTGTGTTTCACGGCAAGACACGAGCAAAAATAAACAGAAAATAAACAATGAGGAGCCTGCATGGCTACGTGGGCATGCAGAGAAGAAGACAAAGTAGAAATAATAAACTTGCTGTAGAGGCAGAGGCAGAAGCAAAATCCAAATACAAGTGGGTATCGGATTTCATCTCCTCCTCGTTCTCCTTCTCAATCTCGATCTCGGTCCCTCTCCCTCTCCGGCAGGCTGCACAGAGAAGGGACAGAGCCCCACTACGAGAAGAAGAAAAAGACACTTCTCATTACAACAAGAGAACCACCTTTGTCTCTCTCTCTCTCTCTCTCCTTCTCTCTTCTTCCCAAAAATACTCAATTAATGGTGCTTTAGATATTGTGCCCCACTATTGTCCCCTTAATCCTTGTAACATGAAAAATAAGTTTGGATGAATATATTTGGTGAAATGTGTGTTGCAAATGGAGATTCGTATTCAAGGTCATAAAAATAAGAAAAGAGAAGACTGTTTCTTTTCTCGGGATTCCGTTTCCATGCCTTGTCTTTTGTCTAGTCTCATATGATTATCCAATAAAAATATACCTTGTCATCAGCCTTTTAACCTAGTGCCATCGTGCAGTCCTTGCCCACATGCAAATTTTTGTGACATCGAATATGCAGGCACTTCGTTCGAATATTGTATACGTACTCTTTCTTGATATTTGATTACTACTTGTAATGTACACCATTTTATTTATATAAATAAAACCATGATGTTTGTAACGGAGAGGATTGTATGGTTCCAGAGATTTGTTAGAAGATAAATCACAAGTCATGTCAGTCTTTCACTGGAAGCGAATAAGATTCGAAATATTTTTGTACGAATGCTTCGGGGTTTCAGACTTTCGGGACCAAACTTTGCTAGGCTGAGTCTGAGTGTGAATTAATTGGGTGAATCGTGTCTACAATTTAAAATATTTCGTATCTTGCAATTAGTATGTATTTTTCTGAAAAAATAGGGGATCTATGTTTATATGCCCTCTAATAAAATAGTGCATCCTTGAGTCGTTAATTTCACGTGAACCCTGCAAAATCTCCCAATACTCATATAAATTAAAAAAATATTATGAATATTTATATCATATGGCATCACATTTTTTTTTGTGAAACATAAGGACCTATGTCTATGTTGCACGTATGGGAATGCGGATATCGTATTTGACACAATACGGTAATATTACAGTTTTCAAAAAAAACTTATGAACAATAGTTCTATTATGTATATTTTTTAGTTTTGATATATTATATTTTTGATATAAAATATAATGAACATTTATTATTATAAAAATAATTTCTTATTAATTAGTAAATGTGTATTATATTTAGTTATTTAATGTATATTTTTTAGTTTTGATATATTATATTTTTGATATAAAATATAATGAACATTTATTATTATACAAATAATTTCTTATTAATTAGTAAATGTGTATTATATTTAGTTATTTACTTATATTTATTACTCATTTATTTCGATTTAAAATTTATATTTTTGTTTTACAAATACACTTATTGATACGTTATAAGTATTCGACAATCATCCGGAAATATCCGAGAAATATCTGATATTATTTTGAAATAAAATATTCGAATCGTCACGTGAAATATACGACACGTATCCGACGATACGAATATCGATAACCGTTACGTTACGACTTGATTTTTCAAGTATCCGCGTAACATTGAAAATAACTACAAAACATAAGAAATCATAATCACCCCGACAAATTGTAGACCCAAAAACTATTATATATTCACATATGTTATGTCCAGTTTGGGATCATATCATATGAGCCCATTTACCCTCCCAGAATTCACCACCCCATACTCTATATTATAATTAATACATTTAATTAACATATTGATTAACAAGGCACACCTAATTAATAATTACTATACGTGTTAATTAATAATTCTTCATTAATATTAGTTAACTGTGAATTGAATGTTTCTTGTAATGAGTCAATAATCCAGTTGGTTAAGTGAGCCACAAAAAAAAAACTTGTGTGTTCAAATATTATTAGTATTAATTGATCGGAGACAAACGAGATTTTTTCATTTTATTTGTTTTTTCCATATATATATATATATATATATATATATATATATATATATATATATATATATATATATATATATATATATATATAATCACCATGTTATTAAATTCGTTAATTATAATATAGAGGATGTGATGGGGAATTTTGGGGACAAGTTATAATTTCCATTTCTCTTCGTATTATATTTGCAAATGAAGAATAATAATTTACAGAGAACTCATCCATAATTTATTATAAATTAGTATAATACAGTATTAACCACAGTAGGTCTGTACAGTGAACACGAAGACCAAGATCGAAGACGTCTGTCCAAACTTATAAAATCTTATCAGATGCTTCCATTTCATGTCAGCTTTTCTTGTTTTTTTTTAACCGAGTCCTCAATACACATGAGAGAGAGAGGAGCTGTCCAATTAAGAAGTTATGTGATGCCATCCATCTACCTCTCTTGACCTCTATTATATGATTAGTAGTAGAAATATTGGAACTTGCACTGTCCTGTTAATTCTTAATTTTTTTTATCGTGTTGTTCGTTATGTTAGATCTGGAGATTCAGAACTAGCAATATCCTCCTAATTTCCTAAATTATATAATTATATAATATTGTAATAGTGATTTAAGGTCTTCTATAATACATAATAAAATACGTTATAATAAAATATATATATATTGCGATGCATCGGTCCATAATGGTCAGGGATTTTTTTGGTAGCGAATTGCCATAGCGAGCGTTATTGTGGTGCTATGGTTTTATAACGGATATAAATTGCAATATTAATTTATGTACTAAATATATCTTAATTTTAAAATATATTTTTCGCAAATTATTTGTCATTATTAGTCTTCATGGAATTGAAAGCACAAAAAGAATGGGTATATTGGGCCAAATGCACCAGGGCTAAAATTGCAAATACTAACTATTCACGAAATTGCCAAATGCACTAGGGGCCAAATGCATCAAAGGGGGGGGGGGGGGGGGGGGGGGGGGGGGGGGGGGGGGGGGGGGGGGGGGGGTATATTCATGAAATTGCTTTATATTTGGTCATTGTCTTTTTAAATTTAAATTGATTATTTATTTATTTTCATAATTAAAATAAGAAAATATTTATTGATCCGTAACTAAAACATAAAATTTTAAAATAACATTAAAACATGAAATACATAGTTCTAAAAAACAAACACACAACTAATAAGACAAGAATGTGACATACATTTTTTATTCTAACCTCAAATGTATTTTCATGTTGAAGAATTGAAGTATGAATAATCCATGCACAATCTTTGTTAGCACACCTTGCCGTGACACCCCTTATGTCACTTTTCTCAAGTAAAATTTCAAATTCTTCCAGCAACGCATGATGATTCAAAACTCTCCTAAATACAATTATATTAGGAAATTTTCAATTGACTTTCATTATAGGTCATTCTTGTCGTATGCATAAGTTTCCTTTCCATACGTCAAAATATCATCATCACTTCCACTATTATAACTACTATTACAAGAATCTTAGTTGAAAGAACAAAAATAAACATCTCATAACTGAAGATCCGTGCAAAAAAAAAAAAAAAAAAAAACACAAAAATCTCATACGCGATATTGGGCGATTCGATCATATTCTCCAAACTAGATTTGTCGCAATTTTCGGTGGTAATATTTTTAGTTTCGTTAACCTCCAAATGTATCTCAAAATTCATAATTTTTGCTACAATCGAGGATTATTTCACTGAAGAGAAGAGAATGAAAAGACAAAGACTAGAGACATCCACGAAGAAAGCTCGTGGAGAATAAAAAAGGGAAAGAGATTGATTGAGCGAGTACCTAATCTCTTGGCAAAGAGACTAGAGGCAGACACGAAGAAAGCACATGAAGAAGAAAGAAGGGGAAGAGTTCGATTGAGCGAGTGTCTTATCTCCTGGCAAGAGACTAGAGACAGACACGAAGAAAGCTTGTGGAGAAGAAAGAAGGGGACGAGATCGATTGAGCGAGTGCCTTATCCCCTTGTTTCGCCTAACTCCTTGCTTCGCCAGAGATAAGACAATCTCGTGAAGAAGAAAGAAGGTGAAGAGGCTACTCGAGAGCTCACGGAGATGAAAGAACAAGGAAAAGGCATGTAACTGAACACTCTAGTAATTCTCTTCATTTATTCTGTCATTTATATCATTTATATCATAACCCTCATCATTGATACTAGAATCTGAATTAGAATCATTATTTTGATGTATATCAAACTGTTGCATGTCATTATATATATATATGATTTAAGTTTTGTTTGTTTAGCTAGTTTATTTAGCTTATTTTCATATAGGATATGATCTATCACTTGCCATTCAGAAAGTTTTTGATTTATAAACGTTCTTCTGCATCTTTCCAGCCAAGTATGATATAATATTAAGCATATTAGTGTCTTATATTCTCTATTTACTTTGGAATTTAGTAATAATTTAAGTGGATTTAATTGATTTGTATGTTCCAATCCTAATAGACCATGTATTTTAGACCATATAGATTTTGTGTATTCACATTCTGATATTAAGTGTATTATATTTTCTTCAGCTCTATGGCATAGAACACATCTATTCACTATGTTCCATCCCCTTTTTTTAAAATTATCAATAGTAAGAACTTTATTCAGAAATATTAGCCAAATAAATATTTTTATCTTTAATTCAATTTGTAATTTCCAGATTTTATGAAAATAAGCTTTGACATATATACCATTTGCTAATATTTTATATGTACTCTTACAGGTATATGTTTTATTATTATTCCAAGACTATTCAAGGATATCTCTTTGTTGTGGATTGATATCCCAGGAATTCCATTTAATATTACTCTTGTAGTTCTTGGAAGAACTGAATTTTTTATCCAAGTTATGAAATTTATGCCAAAACCCCTTGCTTTTAAAATTTGTAATAAAAATTCTCATGATACACTATCAAATGCTTTATGTATGTCAAGTTTAAGTATAATTAAAGGTATTTTATTTCTATGTGCCAAGCATATTACTTCTCTAGCATACACATAATTTTCTGAAATATTTCTCCCTTTTAAAAAACCTAGTTGATTTTTTGAAATCATTAAGTTAATATGTGGTGATAATCTATTAGATAATATTTTAGAGAAAAGTCTTTGTATACTAGATATTAAACTTATGGGTCTAAAATCTTTGGGTTCAATAGCATTTTCTTTCTTAGGTATAAGTGATATATAAGATGAATTAAATTGATCTAGTCCACTTTTTGCATTACTGTTAATTAAATCTAAAATTTCTTCTTTTAAAAAATCCCAATTATATTTAAAAAATTCTCCTATATAGCCATCTGGACCAGGACTCTTATTATTTTTCCATGTTTTTATTGATTCATTTAGCTCACTCATATTAAAATTATTTTCTAAATGTGATAATTCTAATTTATTATTTTCATATATTTTAAGCAAATTAATATTTCCAAATTCCTTATTATTTTCTGGTTTTTCACCCATTAAGTCTCTATAAAATGAAAATAATAATTTAGCTTTAGATTTATGATCTTTAAATTCAGCCCCATGTTTATTTTTTAATATTGATATCATATTGTTATATTTTTTAATTGATGCATGTATATGAAAAAAATATGTATTTGCATCTCCTTCCTTAATCCAATTAAATTTGGATCTTTGTTTCCAATATAGTTTATTAATTATTAATAAAGTTTCATATATTATCTTAGCTTGTAATTTAATTCATTTTTCTGCATTTGTCAATTCTCTAATATCAGCTATTTTTCTGACCAATCAATTATTTTTTTGCAATTATTTAATTGTATATTATATTTTGATTGCATTGTTTTATTTAAAACCTTTAAATTTTTTCCCAGGTCCTGTAATTTATTAAAATAATCATTTATTTTAACTGTTTTATTATTATTAATATGTGCTTCAATTAATAATTTAAATTCATTCATTTTAAGCCATTTAGTTTCAAATCTAAATCCATTATATATAGGATAATTAGTGTTAAATCAATTCTGGGTTTAGCTATAGAATTAATTCTGGGTGTTAAATTCATTCATTTTTAATAGAGGTATGTGATATGAACATGTATTAATTCTTGGTGTTAATTGAGAATTAGGATAATATGTTAACCACTCTTTATTTATTAATATTCTATCAATTCTGGGTTTAGCTATAGAATTATTCCAAGTATATAGTTTCCCTTTTATTGGTAAATCAATTAAATTTGACTTATCTATAAATTCCTTAAATTCTTTTGTTCCTGCATGTGTTTTATTATGTCCACTTCTTTCATTTAGATTTAATGTTAAATTAAAATCTCCTAATAATATCCTGTTGGGTATCGGCGTCACTACCGAGCCCCGCGCAGCGGATTGAAGGGCCCGGTCCGACCCGATCCCGAGGACCACGTCGTCGACCCGAGAGTACGAATCCTAAATCTACGTGCAACTACCTATGAATATAACAATTATAGACATAGATTCATACCACGTGAAATTGATCACGGTGACGGGTTGAAAGCGTAGTTGCTGCCTTTTTGTTGCTCCAATCTTCGGTAACACGTGCGTCCCATTCCCGCGCGATTCGACACCTTCGATTGAGCTCCGATTTGTCGTATACAACCGGATCACATCCGGTTCGTCATCCATCTTGCTCTAGCTTGATCACAATAGAGGATTTCAGATGAAATCCCTCTACCCGTATCCACCTTGAGCCTCGTCTTTCGGTTACGCGCGATTCCCCTAAAATCGTCGTAAACTTGCTTAAAACCTTCAATCTCTCTAATGGAGTTTTCTCTCTTTTCTTGTCTCACAAGAATTCTCTTCTCAGATCTGGAATTACCAGAGAGAGAGAAGATCAACAATTGATCTTATATTAACACCATAATTAATGAGGGATTAATGAGTACAAAGAAAAACTGCTAATCTGGAATTTGGATCACAGTCCGTCATGACGCACAGAATGGTGCGTCATGATGCACCAGTCACGTTTCCTAGAAACAGCATTTACTATTGGTCCGTCATGACTGACCATACAGTCCGTCATGACTGACCATACAGTCCGTCATGACGCACCATATTGTGCGTCATGACTGACCATACTCACAGATTGGTACACAAAATTCCCTTTGGTCCGTCATGACTGACCAATCTGTCCGTCATGACTGACCATGTTATTTCTGTGTAATCTGACAGATTAACCTATTGGTCCGTCATGACTGACCAAACAGTCCGTCATGACTGACCATGTTATTTCTGTCAGATTTGCATAATCTTATTATGCATCCAATCGTATCGACGAATGCGTACGTTCGTCTATCCTCATGTGTGCAAGCTACTAGTTGATCTATAACTGTATTTCCTTCAGTCTCCCACTCAGTTTAAGATCCAACTAAAGAATACACCAATGTACATCACATGTACACTTATCTTTGAGATTGAAATCAAGCCCGAAATAAGACAGCTCTATGTGTGACCGCGTAGGTTCGTATCAAGCAATGGTAGTAAACTTATTCCTAAGTTTACGGGCTCATGAGAGGGATCTAGGAAGAAATCCATCATAGCTTTCCCACGTTGAAAACGAAAAATGATTGTGATCATTTATACCCATCTCGAACGGTGGTGTTTAGTTCTCTTGTTCGCGATATCCGTCAATCAAAAGGCATGGTAATAGTCATCCTTATGTTTTGATTGACTATACTTAAATTTCGATACCGAATTGAATCAACAAATACAATCGATATTAACTATTAATATCATTGACTCTGGCCAGAGATTTCGTTGATTAATTCATCGATAGGCCTAAGGGATATCTCTTTCTCTCGAAAGGAACAATTTCTATCTTGATGACTCACATCAAATTCCGTGTTTCAGATAATACCCGATTATAATCCCATGACCATCCTGTTACAGATAGTGGAAGACTATATCTAAGCATCATGTTACGCACAAAAATTGATCTATGATCATCTCAAGTGTGAAGAACTAAGACCCCATTCGCTACGATTCCATCTACAATGACTAAACCATGTCATGGTATCGCACTTTTGGTCAAGTCACAATATGCATAACCTAATGCATATCCATATTCCCGATTCGACAAACTCTTTGTCCTATGATTAGCAAAACATAATCATCACCTCGGCGAATATGCTAGTGTACACGTTAGTCTATTATCTTATAATAGATATACTTATCACATAAGTATCCTAATCGTGACTAGGGACGTTTTTGAAATATAACTTTTGAAATGTGACGGTTTTACTTAACATAATCACGTATTATGTAGACGCTCACACAAGTCATAATTCAAGGTTCGTGTAATCATATTACACAACCACACACAAGTTTTCATATAAGTATAAATGCAATTAAAATTTTAAATTTTTTGAAATGCACTAATATAGAGTAAGTATTGTTTGATGCAGCGTTTACACCTATAATCTCTGCTAGGATTATAATCTGCGATGACTATCGGTGTAAGATAACTATACCTCAAATCTATTCCTCCTCTAGGTATCTCTATACCTATAGTCTTCGCATGACATTCATGCTTAACTAAGAAGAAAGCAGTTTTTGTAAACGGTTCCGCTACGTTCCCGTTAGTGTCAATTTTTGTTAGGTATCCAATACCTATTTAAATATAAGTTTGGAGTGGTTATGTTATTTCAGTTTCTTTTGGTTTATGCTATTTCGACCATCGAAATAGATAACCAAAGAATCCTATTACTTGGGATAATACCAAGTATGATCAACATCTTGATCCATAACGTTTCCATTTCGGCTTCGTAAACCGTATTGAAATCAAATTCCATCGTAGAATTTTCATTTTAGTTGTTGTGAAACTCTTTCATACAACTTCATTTTTCTTTAAGCAAAATATGTACACATTTCGTAAATGTGTTGCATGTTTGGAGAAATACTATCGGTATAACTTTTATCACCGATATATTTTCTTCACCATTTTATATGAGAAATATAATATTAATCCTTTCTAAAAGGATATTGTTTATTAATTTCAATACGAATCCGGGTTTTAAATGTTGCATAACTATTATGCATGTGTAAAATATAACCATTATACAACCATATTAAATTGTTTTCGTTCGAACCAACCATATGAAGTATTCGAAATGAAATATTCTCTGGATTCGATTGATAATTACGACACTTAATATGAACAATATTTAAAGATTAGTACATATCATGGCGTATTTGGAATATTCTATTATCGAAATATAAAATATCCATTTTCCTATTTTTCTTTAACTCGATGTCGCACATCGATTCTCAGAAAAATTTCGCCATTCGACATTTGGAAGAAATCCGATCTTGGATTTATGTACTGAAAACCATTTTCAGTGTTTTGTCGATGTACATACTTCGATTCAGATCGAGGAATTTTAAATCTATCTTATAGATTTTTATGCTTATCTCATAAGTTGTCTCGTCTGAATTTTCATAGCGAAACGACAATCGTTTCCTACGAATAATATATCGTTCATATATTTTAATATAAGAAATGTATGTGGCTCCCACTAACCTTCACATCTACACAAAGCTTTTCTTTTGCTCTTGATAATATTATAACTAATTATAATTTTATCAGAATAAAATTCCAATTTCATGAATTATTCTTCAATCCATCAAATGGATCGTTGAAATTTGTATACTTTTCTTGGATTCTTTTGATCGATAAAACTATTAGGTTGTGTCACATACACATCCTTTAATATTTCCTATCAAGGAATACAGTCTTGTCACCCATTTGTCAAAATTCATAGTCATACTATGTGAAATGACAAATATGATCCGAATGAATCAAGCGTGATTATTTGTGAAATCTTTTCTTCATGATCATATCATGAATTCTCGAATCTCATAAACATTCTTGCTTTGTAAGTATACATATTCTAATCCACGTTAGCTTTCACTTTGAAAACTCACTTACATCCTATGGGTCATACCCTATGGAATGTTCAAACCAAGTTCTAAACTTGATGACATGCATGGATTGAATCATGAATTCCATGGCATTATGCCATGTGAAATTTTTATCCTTTATAGCATCATTTTAGCCCATCGACTCATCATGTATGAGATCGATTCGTTTGTCACATTCTTTGATAAATTCACAATTTATTGATTCGTGATGTGTCTAAATTGATCTATAAAATCGCTTTGTGACCTTGACTTGGATTCATCAACCTTTGATGAAATTCCAATCATTTCATCAGTTCATATGTCCCATTTCGAGTCTCGAACCTTTCGAGATCGATTCATCTCCCACTAGTTCGTATATATGTACGTGACATTAAGTTCCAAACTTATGCACATTAAGTCCTCCTCTAAGAAGGTTTCTTTTCGAACTATGAAAATCTTATTTTCATTGGGATATGAAAAATTTAGTATTCTTTAATTTATTCAAGAATATTCAATAAATGAACATATCAAATTTGAGATTTAATTTATCCAAAACCAGTTTTCGGATCAAATCTTCAAATCTTACAAAAGATAACATCGGAAGTTTTTATTAACATTGAACTATTAACGTGCCCGACTTTGGCCTGAAACCACGTTAACCCTCAATTTAATTTCTTTCCGATCCATATCACATATGGGGTCTTTTGCACCGACTTAGAAGGTATGTGATTAACCTTTGTCTTAAGGGTAAATTTCCAAATCTTATTTGAAAATTTTATTTTGATTTATCATCTATCAAACAATGTCCAACAAAGTTTGATTCCACTTTTCGAACACATTGATCTACATTGATGTTCCGAATGAAAATAACTTATGAAACTTTTCCATAAATTTTCAAGATGATTATCATACTCATAGCTTAAAATGTTCGTCTCTTCGATCTTATCGAAAGACTTTGATTTTCTCGCTTAGTTGACTTCGTATTTCATTTCGAAATGTTTTTGAACCATTCAAAATTATGTTTCAAACGCATTAAATAGATATCTTTATATCTACAATAATCGTTGGTAAATATAATGAAATATTTGTAGCCTCCTCTTGCCTCAGAACTTACTTATTTACCTACATTCAAAATGTTTGGTTTTTGATAAGTCTTTGACCGTTTTTCCAACCTTTGGAATGACACTTTTGTCATCTTGATTACTAAACAATTCTTGTACTTGTCATGTGAATCTTATTCGAATGAAACTAGTATTCCATCAAATGGATTGTAGACATGTGTATCGCATACACATAGTCAAGATGATAATGTCAAAAGAAGCTATTACTATCAACTTTTGGATTAATCCTCCTCGGATTTAACCTTTCTTTTGATATTGGGACAACAACTTGCCCAAATCCTTGATTGAGACAACGTTTGTCTTAATCACCCTTAGACCCTTGTTTCTTATAAATCCTCAAGCTCCTTTGAAGTTTCGTGTCTTATGTATGTCAACATTTGACATACAATATTATTTGACTTCTTCTCAAGTTTGTCAAATTTTTTGCTTTCTCTAATATCGATCATATCGATATGATATTGGTGTTGCTTAAATGATTATTCTACATGAATTATGACATTGACAACTAACCGTGCGTACTTATTCTATATGCTTATATGATATGAAATATGTTACTTTTATCAAATCAATAACCCTAATATTGATTCGGGATTCTTAATCCAATAACACTTCAAGACCCATATTTCATGATCCTCCCACAAGTGACTTTGGCCGACAAATGGGATCTCACTATTTAGGTAGAATAAATCCAATCGCATCCAATGCGACTCTTGACCTTTTATAGGATTTCGGTATTGAACCATATCATATATGATTCAAATTCCGTTTGTGCATCCTAACTATGCCCCGAACCCCAATCGGATTGGCTTGGACGGTTAAGTCACAACCACATTCACTTATCGTTCAATTGAGCTACAAATGCGCCCGACTTTGGCCTGAACCCGCATTTGTCCCCAATCAACGCTTGCCTCTCATGTTGATACATACAACAATGCACGCCCGACTTTGGCCTGAACCCGTGCAAGGTGTGATGACCAACCTCGGAGGTTGTGAACATGGAAGGCATTTTTATGACTTAAATATTATGCAGGGATTTATGTGATATAATCTAATTACATCATTGAGCAGGTTTAATTATGACGAATGACTTATATGAACATAATTATTAATCATTAGAACCAATATAAAAAATTTCCAGAAAAATTGCACTGTCCGTCGTGACTGACACATGGTCCGTCACGACGCAAGTATACAGTCCGTCATGACGCATAACATCCTGCGTCATGACTGACCATGCCCATATTAAAATTTTCAGAAAAAATTTTATACTGTCCGTCATGACTGACAGTTGGTCCGTCATGACTGACCATGTCCAATATTTCTCCTGATTTGGACTTACTTTGACTTCCGTCATGACGCACAAAACAGTGCGTCACGACGGACTTCACTTGTCCGTCATAACGCCAGAAGGTGCGTCATGACGGACTATACAAAACAATTTTGTTGTCCAATCCAGGGGCTAATTCGTGTTATGTCCGTCACGACTGACCAAATGGTCCGTCGTGACGGAACTAGTTAATACAGTCCGTCATGACGCACAACTTGGTGCGTCATGACTGACCATTATAACTCTCAAAATCCAACTCTTGGACTGCACGATATATACTGTCCGTCATGACTGACAACCTGTCCGTCATGACTGACTGTACAAAACAATTTTGTACAAACTTCCAGGGACTATTTGGGCCACTTCCGTCATGATGCACAACTCTTGTGCGTCATGACGGACAAGTGTAACGCATCAGATCCAACTATTGGATTTCGCGATGAACAGTGTCCGTCATGACTGACCATCTGGTCCGTCATGACTGACCTACTATAAAACTCAATTTTGACAGTAAATTTTTGCTGAAATTGAATCGTTTCGAAAACGATTAATCATGAAACATTTTCATGACTACTTCTAGATGCCTTTGATCATCATATGATCAAATTCTAATAAGTTTTCCATGGTCCTAATTTTATGAAACTATATGATTTATGTTCTAATTCTACATGATTTTCCGAATAACTTTTATTCGAAATTGATTCGACGATCGAATCGCGACGATCGCTCTGATACCACTGTTGGGTATCGGCGTCACTACCGAGCCCCGCGCAGCGGATTGAAGGGCCCGGTCCGACCCGATCCCGAGGACCACGTCGTCGACCCGAGAGTACGAATCCTAAATCTACGTGCAACTACCTATGAATATAACAATTATAGACATAGATTCATACCACGTGAAATTGATCACGGTGACGGGTTGAAAGCGTAGTTGCTGCCTTTTTGTTGCTCCAATCTTCGGTAACACGTGCGTCCCATTCCCGCGCGATTCGACACCTTCGATTGAGCTCCGATTTGTCGTATACAACCGGATCACATCCGGTTCGTCATCCATCTTGCTCTAGCTTGATCACAATAGAGGATTTCAGATGAAATCCCTCTACCCGTATCCACCTTGAGCCTCGTCTTTCGGTTACGCGCGATTCCCCTAAAATCGTCGTAAACTTGCTTAAAACCTTCAATCTCTCTAATGGAGTTTTCTCTCTTTTCTTGTCTCACAAGAATTCTCTTCTCAGATCTGGAATTACCAGAGAGAGAGAAGATCAACAATTGATCTTATATTAACACCATAATTAATGAGGGATTAATGAGTACAAAGAAAAACTGCTAATCTGGAATTTGGATCACAGTCCGTCATGACGCACAGAATGGTGCGTCATGATGCACCAGTCACGTTTCCTAGAAACAGCATTTACTATTGGTCCGTCATGACTGACCATACAGTCCGTCATGACTGACCATACAGTCCGTCATGACGCACCATATTGTGCGTCATGACTGACCATACTCACAGATTGGTACACAAAATTCCCTTTGGTCCGTCATGACTGACCAATCTGTCCGTCATGACTGACCATGTTATTTCTGTGTAATCTGACAGATTAACCTATTGGTCCGTCATGACTGACCAAACAGTCCGTCATGACTGACCATGTTATTTCTGTCAGATTTGCATAATCTTATTATGCATCCAATCGTATCGACGAATGCGTACGTTCGTCTATCCTCATGTGTGCAAGCTACTAGTTGATCTATAACTGTATTTCCTTCATATCCATGGTAATTTATTGTTAGAACTTAACATATTTAACTCATTTATAAAATCTATTTTATCTATTTTTTTATTGGGACCATATATACCAGTGAGTAATATATTATTTCCATCCCAATTGGATTGTAATATTAATGAAATTGAATACTTTAATTTATTACTTGAAATTAATTTAAAAAGTTTTTGAATTCCAAGATATTAATATACCTCCTGATGCTCCATTTGGTTTTAAATATTCAAAATTATTTAATATATTTCCACAACATTCTTTATTAATATTATTATCTATTATTTGCATTTTAGTTTCTTGTAGGCAACAAATGTCTACATGTTCATCTAAAATAGTTTTATTAACAATAATTTTTTTATGATCTGCATTTAATCCTCTAACATTCCAAGATAATATTCTTAATTTTTTATAATTCATATATATAATAGTTAATCCTCCTTGACTGAGCAAGTACTTAAGTACAATGCTCTCCCACTAAACTATTTATTGTGTCATTTATATTATCTGTAATATCTATTCCAGTAGATAATAAAATTTCTATTATGTCATCTTTATTGTTTGTCTTTTGTATTTTCCATATTAATTTCTTTGAATTCACTATTATTAGTTTTATTTTTTTGTCTTTTAGTCATTTCTTTCTGAATTTCTTTATACTTCACTAATTGGGCTTTTTCCACTAGAGAAGAATAATGACCACTTTGCTTAGTTAATAAACTAGCACTTCTTCTTTGCTCCTCTATTTTTAATGTTTTATTACTTGTTTTAACTTTATTAATCTTATTGTCTTGTTTATATGTCTGAACTGGAGACTCAATTGGATTGTTTAAATCTTCTGAACTGGAGACCTTATCACTAAAGGTAATTTTTTTAGAATTATTATTTATACCTTTAAAATATTCATTGATTTTTCTTTGATTGCTTATAGGAAATCTGACTTGTTGAATTGGAGATGAGTGTACTAGTGAAGAGCTAGCAGGAACCTTATTGAGTTTCGACATGTCAGATTCTTTATTTAGTAAGGCTTCATACTCTACTATATTACCTTGTGATTGTGTTTGTTCTATGTGTTCATCAGTGATTAATAATTGATTGATTGGTTGCTCTTTATATATATTGGGGTCATAGAGTATCAATTGTTGTGAATCAGAATTTTCCTGAGTGGTCTCATCTATTTTAGAATCACAAACAGGTTTGATCAGTGTTTGTGGTTTGTATGAGATTAAAGGTATAATGGCTAATCCCTTGGAAGTGATTGAGATTGCAATTGAATTAGAAGGTTTATGGGGACTAGTATGCTTATATATATTTGATGATACATGAGATGAGGGTTGATTTGAAAGAAAGATTTCCCTTATAAATTGAAAATTGATTTGTTTGATGTCTTTGGGATAAATAATTTGTGTGAGATTTAATGCCCCCATTGGCCCAGTGATGATTTCCTTTTCAGAGGGTACAAATTCCATATTTTCAATGATGATATCCTTTTCAGAGGATATGGAATTTATAATACCTACATTATGATTTATCTTCTTAACCCTCCAATAGATTATGATTTTCTTCTTTTTTTGCCAGATTTTCACTGTTTTTATTTTATTTGTATTTTGAATGTTTTTAACTGGCAATTTGTCATTTATATATTTGTTATGTTTGTTTTCTCCTTCTATCCTATGATGTTTTTTGTCATTTATCTTTTGATATTTTTGATGTTTAATATAATATAACTTAACAACATCGATAAATTGATATTGATAAGTTTTAAGCGAATATATATGATACTAATTGAGTTTAGAGATGATAAATATGTAATTGTTTATTTTAGAGGGATAAATTTGGTATTTTTTTTAGTAAGATAAGCAAATTGCTTTACCATGTAATTTGTATTTCATAGAAATAGTAGGAATTTACATTGTTCATTTAAAGCTAAGATTACCAAAAGTAAAAAAAGAGGGATATGGCCGGGCTCCTTTGGTGTGTTCTAACCTTGAGCCCCTAGTTACGAAATCAACTCCAGGTCTTCGCCTCTATTGCTTTGCCGCCATTCTAAATGGGCTAGTCGTTGGGGCTCGGAAGATGTGTGCGTTATGTTCTTTCCATATTGTCTAGTTTCTTGTCATCCATAGCGTGCTCCATCTTTCTATGTCGGCCTTGGCAATTTTCTTTGTTAGATTGCTCCAATTATCATACATGAGACCTTGGTCTCGAGGTAGTCAATTGGCATGAACGATTTGTTTGATGACTCCCACGTTTGTTGTGTGAATTGACAATGTACAAAGAGATGATTCCTTGTTTCCATGTGAGTGTTACGTAGGAAGCATGTACGGGTATTTCGTTATCCCTTTTTAATTAAGTTATTTGCTGTATTTATTTTATTATGAGCGGCCATCCAATGAAAAAACCGAACTTTGAGAGGTGCTTTGCTTTCCAGATGTGTTTTTGCCATCTATTTATCATATTCACATTTCTCATAAAAAAGTATGAGGATTTGGCCGTAAAAGTTTTTAACAAATTCCAATTCCAAGTCAACTCGTTGGTTTTCATGTCCCTTGTTGTAGAGATTTCATACAGGAGAAACACGTTGATCAGCATTGAGTCTTATCAATTTATCGAAAACTAATCTTCTACCCAACAAGTGCTCTCCGAATCAAGCTAGATAGTGTCCTATCACTAGTCCTTTGAGAAACGAGATCTCAAATTGTTTGGAATTTGTTCAATATTGAGGGAACTATTCACCCCATACAAAAGACCTATATATTTTATATTTTGTCCATAGATTGCCCGGGTCTTTGTCAAATTTTCTTATAAATATCTATATAAGCGTATTTTTCATTATTGGGTGGTGTAGGACTCCAAGCCTTCCGTTCAAATGGAGGGAACTTACGTTCGAACGGAACGTTCCCTGGATTCTACTTGTGTACAATCTCATTGTATACTTATTTATTTTTACGAACACGTGCGTTCGTTTGTCCTTGTATGTACATTTTATTTTTTGGTCATAAACTGTATTTCCTTCACTATCCATAAGTAATTTTGTTATTAGTATGATGGGAGCGCTTATGACGCTTATAGGGAGAAAGTTGTGAAGTTGACGTGCTCTCTCTTTTTTGGCACTAAAGTGGTGGTAGCTTTATTGAGCGTTGGTAAGCTATGTTATGTCGATACTTCAAAAATACAGAAGTATCCCGAGGATACGATTATCCGATACAGATATAGATGTGATACGGCTCGGATACGTAACGGATACGACACGTGGTGTATCCGAATATTTGAATATTTATTTTTTCGGATACGGTTGAGATACGACAGGATACGGGTGTGATGCTTTCAAAATATGGTTGAGATACTCTATTTATGATATTTCAGTCCATTATATATTTTGGCCCATAATATTTGTAAATAATTTATATATAATACTTCTAGACTAGTTCTAATATACTTGTAGAATAAGTTTATGATAATTTTATGATACTTGTATTGTTTAGTTGATTTTATTTATTGTCACGATATTTAATTTAAAAATATTATTTATTTATTATTTAATATATTATTCATTTATAAATTATATATAATATAAATATATTAAAATAACAATTATATATCCGTATCCGTATCCGTGATTTGTTGAAAATTGTATCGTCGTATCCGTATCATATCAAATACGATATCCGTGCAACATAGTTGATAAATCTTGTTTATTATGAATTTTATTGGGGCAAAGTCCCTAATATAGGTGTGTGTGTGTGTGTGTGTGTGGGGGGGGGGGGGGGGGGGGGGGAGCACGGCTGCGGCCGGGCAATGATAATTCTGAAAAGCGCTGCTAATAGGTAGTCTGCTTAGGCAAGGATTAATTTACCCTATGCTAGCAATGAAAAGTGTGTTGGGAAATATAGAAGTAGAAAAATGAAAAATGTATATGATATATTGTTAAGTGATATAATTGGGTCTTCTGATATATGTTGCATGAATACGAGTACCATTATCGTATTCAATACGATTCGAATACGGTGATACGATAATTTTCAAAAAATATATGATACGACACGTTAGATATATGTATTATTTAATATTATTTTAATATAATTAAGTATATATTTAAATTAATTTTTATAAATTATTAAGAAAAATCAAGATGTATTATTTATTCAGATATTTTATGAATAAAAAAAATAGAAGATTGTGTTGTGTAAAAGCCTATTGAGTAGTAAATATATTGGTTACTTTTATGTTGCGCCAAAAAACAAAAAATAATGGACCAGTCGTATCGGAACCGTGTCCAATCGTATCGGTACCGTATCGGTTCAGATTTTTATATTAAAATAATCTGATACGGATACATCGGTGCCGTATCCGTATCCGATACGTATTCGATATGGGTACGATTAATTTTTTGAAGTATCCGCGCAACATAGCTTCTGATACATAATTATATCATATACTTACAGTTCCACAATACCTACTATAAACCCCAGAATTTAAAATCTAAAAAATATGCAAAAACTGATACGAAAACGCAAATCATAAGTAGATATATCATGGTTGAATCCTAAACCATTCTCTTAAAATTAAAACCGAACTGTTAATGCTGAAGTTGACTAACTCAATCTTGAAGGTGCAAACCATATCTCCGATGAAAAAACTGTTATGAATTCGAACTGGCGATGTGTTGGCGTGTTACCATCTTATTCTATATTTCATATTCTGCCGTCTCCAGCCAGCCTCCGGTGAAAAAAAAAATACTTTGCGTCTTAATGGTTTTGAAAATCGAGTCAAAAACCCGGTCTTGTAAATTAAATATCCATGAGTCTTACAATTTTATTGATTAGAACACAAAAAGTTCATTATTATAATTTCTGAACTTGATCTGGTCATTTATTTTTGAGTGATGATACTCATCCCCCTTACAATCCCCCTAGATGTTTGATGTGTTGGCATGTCATTAAATGCTGTAGCGAATCATTATTTTTTTTTGTTTGAATCATCCTATATATGATGAGAAGGAATTAAATATTCATTGTTTCACACATCATTAATACATTTATTGTTTTATTGGATTTGTTCACCACCATCCATGATTAATTAAATCTAAACTAACAAATTTGAAAATAAATTATTATACTCGATTAATTGATCTTGTTACATGTGTTAAACATGTGTATATAATCCATTTACACTGTTTAACACGTGTTAAATTCATCATTTGACACATCATCAATACATTTAATATTTTAAATAACATTGTTTACCGTCACCAACATTGAATTAACTCTAACTTTTTAAATATGAAAACTAAATCATTTGAGGTTGAATTAATCCATCGTTTAACACATGTTAAGCTGATGGCACACATAGTTTAAAAAAAATAGATGAGCAAATAATTAATGCAATTAACATGTATGTAGTAAATATTTTCAGGATGCTAGATTTACCACATGGTAAAAAAAATTATACAAAAGATGAATTTAATTTTATTGTTTACCATGCATTAGTTTAGATTTAGCATTAAATTCAATCAATTAAATTTTTGCCAATACATCAAGTATTGTGAGGGAATATAAAGGAGACAAATATATTTTTTCTTTATTTTTTGCATATATCACAGGCCTATTGAAACCACAGAAAATTCAGTCATTTAACTTTGGTCCTCTTTCTTTTACCACCATTATTCTCACCACATGCGGTTTGCTCAGGTGGTGGAGCCACTTAAGCTTACAAAGAAGAGGAGATCGTGGGCGAGATATTTCGGTTTGTTGTGCCTCTTGCATGATCCACCATTAGAGGGCCTTCATTAAAGAGGATTGTCATTGCATTTCGAGTTAATGCATTCCGAATCGTCTATTTGAACCACACAACACCACGTGACAAAATGTATGCTTAAAAAAAACATGGACAAAAAATTAGATGAGTGTCTGTTTTTTCGGGCAACGTCTAAAATTCGGACAACATCTAATACTATTACATTCCGTGATTGTTTTTATATCTTTGAACTTTATATTTATACTTTGCAATTTCATATTTATACATTTTCAAAATAAAAAATTATAAATAATAGTAAAATTTTATTTACTACATTCCCAACATGTAAATAAAAAATGGTTAATTACAAGTATAGAAAAAATATAAATAACAATAGATATGTAATCCTTAGTATAGTAATTAAACAATAAACAACATATTAAAATTTAAGCGAATATATTTCATAATTTTTGAAAATTATATTCTAAAAAATAATGACAATATTTGATGTATGCTTCAAATATTATGTGTAAATTTATTAGTGTTAGATATTTGAACCATTCACATTCTATTTATATTCACATCGTATAACATTTATTTGCCCAAATATAAATCATATAACGATATAGACATCGGATACGGTAACCGGATTTTTCTTGCCGGCCAGATATAAATACATACAATATCTTTATCTAGATACAATTTCATATTCCCGAGCTAGAGGAAGCTTCTAACAAGAAAGTATATGTGGCTCTGAGAATTTCTTTATGAATTGGTTTTTGATCTGATAATACCATCTCATTGAACATGTGTTTCTTCCGAGCCTTAGATTTAGGCTTCACCACTTGAAAATCTTTCTCATCCACTTTCGAGTCAGTTTTTTCAGAATTGAAAACTAAACTTGGTTTGATTTACACTTAGATAATAATTTTATAGAAAATGAGAATTTTATAGATAATTTTTTTTTTCTTAATGTATTTTAATTTTAAGAAAGAAATTTGAGTTGATTAGATTAAGGAAAATTATGCTCTGCCCCAAATTTCACCCAACTTTTCGTGATGTCGTCATCATTTAAAGTTCGGTGAAAAGTATCCCCAATTTGCACCCAAATGTTCTTTCAATTAATTTTGTAATTTTAATTTGATTATTTTAATTGAAATTTAATTCATTAGACCATTGATTAGTTTAATAATAATTAGAGTTAATTAATTGAATTTTTGATTGCATTGTACTAATTGGAAGGAATTTGAGATGCAAATCGGAGACACTTTTCATCCAATTTTCATTGGAAACATCATCACGAAAAGTTGGGTGAAATGGGGAGGCATAATAGAAGGCCTCATTGGATTAATAACTATCCAGAGGTAACCATTTTCATAACCGAAAAAAGAAAAATTGTATGAATAGAGATTATATGCAGAATATGTTGCATTCATAGAGTAAACCGAATCAAACTCCCCCATGACTAGCAAGGCAGCCTTTCGGCGATTGAAAAAGGGCGGCTCGTTTTGGTCTTTTCAATGTTTGATTGTTTTTCTTTAAGTTCTTTGTGATTTTGCTTGTATTTAATATTATAATATTTTATATTAAATATATATATATATATATATATATATATATATATATATATTACTTAAGAGAGAAATAGATCATATGTAAATATTAAATACTAAGAATAAGATTTTCTTAAATAACAAAATTGTACAACTTGTGTGTCAAAAAAAAAATTAACAAAATTTTTTAAATTTTTTGTCATGTGGACATAAGATTTATTATCAACCAATATTTTAATCGTATGTTATGGATTTAAAATATCAAGAATGGCACGACTTATGAAAAATATTTTAATTTGTTGTAAAATAATGACAAACAAATGACTATATATAATATGATCTTCAACAAATCAATCAAAAAATGAATGAATATAAAGTTCAGATGTCTTGAATGATTGAATATAAAGTGAATGTATTGGATGATGTCACATCACAAAATTTAATGGTTAATAATCACAACGATTTGGTTTTATGGGAGAGTTTAAAGATTAGTGCAAAAATATAGAAGTGGGTAAATTTTATAAAATTATAAATATTAATAATATATATATTTTTAAAACACCGCCCATCAACTCTATCAACGACATTTCACACATGACTACGGTAATCGATACATGTAGTAAGCATGTTTTTTTTGGAGATATTCAAATATCATTGATAAGAGGAATAACATTTTAAGAATTTTATTTTCAAAAATTCATCAAGTATATTCACTTTATCTTGACAACCATATTAATATGATTCATACATACTATTGTTTATTTGAATTTATGAAAAGTTATGTAAGAAAATACAATTCAAAATATCACATATAAAGAATTAAATTTAAATAGTTATTACTTTTATGATAATTATAATAGTTATAATCATATATTACTAAGTATGTTATATTTGTGTTTTTGTTTTTCACAACTTTAAAATATAAATAACTTCTTAAACTTATAAACATGTTTCGAAAATTATTGTTATTTTTAAGTTGTAAATTTAAAAATATCATATGATGTCAAATAACTTTTAATTACATTTTTTCTAAATTAAATTTTAATATTATTTTCATTTTTAGTGTAATATTGTGTATAATTTTCATTGTTTTGTTTATCAATAAAAAAATATGACTATCTTATAATTGATTATGTGTCTCGAGTATAATGGTTTGTATTCCTCAATATTTCTGTATTTATATTGCATGAATTATTGTGAGCAACAATGATATCATTTTTGTAGTTACAACTTACTTTCGTAAAATTATGTTGTGCTTCAGATATTATTATTTGCTTAAATATATGTATTAAGATTTGATTAAATAATGAGCTATTTTCTACCACAACATTATATAATTGTAAAATATAATATTGAATATAATTAGATTAGTTCTATAACATGATTAGATTAATATAACATGAAATAATTTTATTTTATTACAATATTATAATTTTCATCATAAAAAATATCATTCTTATTAAAATGAAAAATATAATCACCAAGCTCACATAAATCAACCAAGGCGAAGCGCGAGTATTCTCCTAGTAATATTTAAGATGGCTTTTTTTATTTGCAAGAGTAATAACATGATCACATCAACCACAAATTTGACACCAATGTGTAAATTTGTGTTTGATTTGTGGTTTGTACATAATTTATTAATCTCATAAATTTTGACATTTGTGACACATTTGTAGTTGGTTTATGTAATCATATTTTACTCGTATTTGCAAATAGATTTTAATTTTTGCATATTCAATAATGTTTTTAGTTAATAATATAGTAGGGTATAATATTAATTTCAATAGTCCAAATTAATTTGTATTCGTATTTTTATATGAATTGTATTTGTATAATATTTGGACTAACTTCGTGTATATATATTATTCATATTTGTATTTGTATTTGTATTTGTATTCGAAAAAAAATCGAATACAACTCTGATATGATCATTATTCGATGGTATTCGTTGCGAACACTCCTGACTTACAAATTGAAAATGCAGTATCTTCTACAGATGAAGATTTTGGACGTCGCACAGAAATAGACAAAATATATTGTATAAACAATATATCTCCAAGGCCTAATCCAAAATGTAAAAAAAAAAAATGACAATCAACATTTCAATATGATTAGTTTTTTTAATAATATTAAATATGATATGATTTATCGACTCTTTTATGTGCAAAACAATAGATCTCAAATCACGTAAATCGAAAATAAAAATAGATTTCAAGTCACAATATTTGCAGCACATAATAAGTAAGGAGGCAAAAGTAATTTTGTGAACTTAAAAGGACCAAAATGGAAACATAAAAGATAAAGACAAGGGAAAAAGGAGTTCAAATGATATAGGTTTGGACTTTTAAAAATGTCCCGTTTATATTCAGATTACAATATCACTCACCATTATTGTTAAGCAGGGCCCAGTAGATTATAAGAGAATGAGAGGAGATCAGGGCGACATGAAAAAGGGAATTGAAGTCATGAGAAAAGGAATTGAAATTTGGATCAATAGAAAAGGAAATAAAGTGGGCGTGTAGGGAAAGGGCAGAAATTGGTGTAATGGAATCCGGGCAGCTTTGGGCTTATGTCACGGAATCCGAGGTTTCAGACATACCACTTGAAAATCTCATTGATTTTATGTGGTCAACTTGCTCAAATGAATAATCTTGTGGAAAATGTTACAAGGATTTTTTTTTCTTAATTTTAGTATATTTTTTGCAATAGTGTTATCCTAATTTATTTTCTAATTTTGTTTATTAGGTGTATGAGGTGATGGAAAAAAAATACAATTTTTTAATTGGATAATAGTTTGTAACAAATAATTGAATAAATAAACATTATTTCTACTCGATTTAGTGTCAATTAATTCTAATATTTTTTATTTAAATAAATCTTTAGACATTAAGACATATTAATCATTATAAGTTTTAACATATGTTGCACGGATACGGATACGAGTATCGTATCCGACACGATACGGATACGGCGATACGACAGTTTTCAAAAATACATATGATACGATACGGTCATTATATATAATATTTTATTATTTTATTAATTATAATTTATTTATTTAATATTTTATATAGTATACATTTGACATAAAATATCTTAAAAGTTTGTTTTAACATAAATAACTTTTTATTAAGTAAATGTTTATTTTGTTTGATTATTTATTTATATGTATTACTCATTTATTTCGATTTCAAATTTTTATTTTTATTTTTCAAGTACATTTGTGTATACGTTAGAAGTATCCAACAAGTATCCGGAAGTATCCGACAAATATCCGCTATTATTTTGAAATAAAATATTCGGATACGCCACGTGGAGTATCCGATACGTATCCGACGAGTATCCGACGAGTATCGGTATCCGATACGGCATCCGATACGAACGGCTTGATTTTTGAAGTATCCGCGCAACATATGTTTTAACAATTAATATTGAGTGATGTTGATTGATATAAATTATTAATTTTATATTTATACTTTTTAATATATATATATATATATATATATATATATATAGGGAGGCTAAAATACTTAATTAAGTACCAACATTTTGATACTTAATGGTTTTTCACCATTAGATTTGCATTGAGATTTGTGCATTTAATGATGAGCACAAATTTTCATGATCATCATGATAAAACACAAATCTCAATGCGAATCCAATGGTGAAAAATCATTAAGTACCAAAATATTGGTACTTAATTAAGTATTTTAGCCTCCCTCATATATATATATATATATATATATATATATATATATATATATATATATATATATATATATATATATATATATATATATATATCAGTTGTGCGTTGTAATTTTAATCGTATATGTTTTGATGAAACAAAAATGCATTTAAATTATTTTCATTTTGAATGATGAAATACATATTTCTAACCAATAATAATACTTTAAACCAACATTAACAATACTTTAAAATAACAAAAATAACCATTCATATAAAATAACAACTTTTTCAAATCTAAATTTACTAAAATTTGTTAAAATTAGTATGATACTAAAAATGTGCAAAGATCTTCCTTGGCACGTAAATAATCGACTTGCACCTTTGATACAGGGTATGTGTTATAAAATATAACTTATTATAATGAAATAAATAAAATAACACGTAATTATTTACCAAACAAATTATATAAAATAATCTTAGGATAAATTGTAAGAAGTATTTAGGTCAATCACAAACTAGTGATATTAGGAGAATACTCGCCCTACGCGACGAGCATGTTAATTATGTTTTATTTATTATAATACAAAATATATATTTGTATGATAATATGAATAATATCATCTCAAAATAAAATTATTCGAACTAATTTATCTATGATTATATATGTTTTACAAATATTTTACATTATGAAAAACCAAAAAATCTCTATTTTTTAAATCAAATAATAATACTTATATTAGTGACATTATATGATAATATATGAATTATAAAATAATTTTACGAAAAAATATAACAACACTAATAGTGAGGAAGAAGGGCAATTGAGTTTGTTAGTGATTTGAATGAATAGTTGATGATTGAGTTCATCGGGCGGTGGATTTGATTGATGAGTTGGTTGTATTGTCATTTGGAGGTATGGTGGTTGGGATGGTTGAAGAGGATTATTTCTCTCTTTTTTTTTTCCTCGAAATCATCTTTTAGTTCTATTAAATAGATTTCTTTCGGTACATCTGGAAGAACATAATAATTTGTAATATGACTGTGCCAATGAAGGAAATACAGTTATAGATCAATTAATAGATTGTACACATGATGACAGAGGAACGTATGCGTTCGTCGAAATGATTTGACGCATAATAAGATTATGCAGATCTGACAGAAATAAAATAGTCCGTCATGACGGACTGGTTGATCCGTCGTGACGGACCATAAGGATTTCTGACAGGATACACAATGAATGCATAGTCCGTCAGGACGGACTGGTCCGTCCGACGTGACGGACCATGATGCATTCATGTATACCAATATGTGAGTATAGAGTCATGACGGACTAGTGATCCGTCATGAAGGATCTGCATCACGACGGACAAGTTGGTCCGTCCTGACGGAGCTAATTGATAACGACTATATCAGTAAATATGATACGTCCGTCATGACGGACTATGGTGCGTCATGACGGACTGTAGTCCGAATTCTGAGTTGGCAGTTTTTATTTGATACTCATTAATCATGTAATAATTAGGGTGATTAATATAAGATTCAGGCTTGATCTTCTCTTTTCCTCAGACCATTCAGAACTTGTGAGACAAGTAAAGAAGAGAATTTTCACCATTAGATTGAGTGAAGTTTTGAGCAAGTTTACGGTAATTTTAGGGGAATCACGCATAACCGAGAGACGTTAGCTCGTGGTGGATACGGGTAGAGAGATCTCGGCTGAGAACTTTCGTTGTGATCAAACGGGGGCAGTTTCGAGGAAGATCATAGGGCAAACCGGATATCGATCCGGTTGTATTCGACAAATCGGAGCATCGAAGATGGTGTCGAATCGTGCGGGCGTGGGACGCACGTGTTACCGGAATCGGAGCAAACTAATCGACTACGCAGTCAATCCTTCACCGTGATCAATTTCACGTGGTATGGTTGAAAGAAAATATGGCTTAAGAATTAACTTGGAAAAATTTATATAAATAGGCAAATCTGCAATCATAATTGGGTCAGTTCATAATCTGGGCCCGTTCAGAATTTAGGGTTTTAACCTAATTTTTGGGCTTATTCTGAGTTTTATTAATTTTGGGCTTTATTCTGAAAATTAGGGTTTCTTAACCTAATTTTCGGATTTAACCTAAAATCTGCCTATATATATATATATATTCAGAATTTCATTTTTCTCTCTCTTCTCTCTCAATTCTGAAACCCTAATTCGGCCGCCGAATTTTCTCTCTTTCACACAAAATCGAGATTGAGATCTGGAGAGTTTTTGAGTAGAGTTTCTGAGCTAGTTCTTGAGAGAAATAATCGTGACACCGACTGGAACGGTGTTGGCGGTTCCGATCAGACGAAATCGAGGTGGACATGAGTAGAGGGAGTGCAAGAGCAATCCTTGGAGATGGTTCACGAAATCTGGAGAAGAAGGCATCACGCACTAACTTGTACGAGGTAAAATTTTGAATAACTCTTCCTTTTTCGTGGTTTTTCGAACGTGATCCAGGTAGAATTAGGTTATACATGCGAAATAATTCCGCTGCAAACCTCTAAATTCGTGTGTATAATCCTACAATGGTTCTATGTATATAATAGTTATATTCGTAGTTGCACGTAGTTTAGGATTTGTACTTTCGGATCGGCGACGTGGTCCTCGGTGACGCCGGTACCCATCAGCCAAATACCGTCTTTGAAGATCATATTGTATGTTTTGAGATAGGTTTCTCCTAGGAGGTTAACAAGCCATGATTCCTCCATGCCCATGAGATTTCTCGGAATTACGATCTCGAGATAATTACAAATGTGAGCTGTAAGATTACCGTAAGGGAGAAGGTAGTTTCCTTGTTTTGAGTTGACATATTGCATCTGAATTAGGATGACGTTGATTATATGTTCATCGAACATGCGGGTTTTTGCGAGATAGAGAGGCCGTTTGTGATCAATTCGATGAGTATACGGACTTGGACTGATGATTAGGTTGCATAAGTCCTATATGCACCTCCGTTTTGGTTCGTAGTCGTTTGGAGTGGAATTGCCATGATTGGTGAGGAGATGGAAACCACCGATTTCTTCATTTACCCCGTTATCACCTGGCCATTTGTTCGTATGGGAGGTGTATACCTTGGTGTACATGTTGGCGAGTCCTAACCGTTCACTTAACCGAGATAGGTTGATGACTAATTCTTGACCAAGTAAGAATGTATTGATGGTCATGGAGTTGTTGAAGGTGTAGTGTGCTAGGTCTATCTAATAGTTACGAGAGATTGTGTAATGCAACGTTATTTATTCAGTATAAATTTCTTATCTCTAGAACTGTTAAAACTATTAAGTGTATTTGGTTTTGATTTTAAGTTTGAAATAAAACCTTGAATGAGAATCTCGATCATATCATCAAAGTACGTGACTTTGGATAGTGAAACTATGAATCAAAGTCAGTGTTTTAAATAGCGGCATTGTAGCGGCGCAATAGCGCACTATAGCGAATTTGTGAAGGTAAACGCTGTATCGCTTCGAAATTTAGCTCTGTAGCATTTTGTTCCGCTCCAACGCTATAGCGGACCGCTATAGCATGAAGCGTTCAAATATAGCGGCCGTAGCGGTGCTATAGCGTTATTATTATTATTATTATTATTATTATTAGTAGTAGTAGTAGTAGTAGTAGTAGTAGTAGTAGTAGTAGTAGTAGTATTATTATTATTATTATTATTATTATTATTATTATTATCATTATAATGTTAAACCTAATAATAACAATAGTAATAATAACAATAATAATAAAATAATTATAGTAATAATAATAGTAATAGTACAAATAATAATAATTATTATTATTATTATTATAATAATTATTGTTATTGTTATTAAATAATAATAACAATAATAATAATCACTATTATCATTACACAATAATAATAATTGTTTTTAAATAATAGTAATAATAATAATTATTATTATTATTATTGGTACTAAATAATAATTACAATAATAATAATAATAATTAATATTATTAGTATACAATAATAATTATTGTTATTAAATAATAATTATTATTATTATTATTATTGTTGTTGTTATTATTATTATTATCATAAGAAGAATAAGATAATAACAACAACAACAACTATTAATAGCCTTATTATAATTACAATAATATAATAATAATAAAATAATAATAATAATAATAATAATAATAATAATAATAATAAAAATTTAGAGATGAACTTTTAATTTATGTTAGTTTGTTAGGTTGATATAAATAAGCATTCAATATAATTTTATTTATAATATTGGGTCGTTAATTTATATTTATATGCATATTGCATTATTATAAAAATAATAATTTTGATCAAAATCCGCTACGATGGTGAAGCGGTGTATATCGCCCGCTAACGCTAACCGCTAAATTAAACGTCAAAACGTTACGTGCCGCTACATGCTATTTAAAACATTGATCAAAGTAGATGTCATTATAAATGGAGCCCTTAGTAGTACATAGGATGTTTTGTGCATACTTGCCTAGGAAATTGTGTACTCACCTAGGAATTTTTGTGGAGACAAGCATACTTGACTTTTGTATTTCTCGATTATATCATCAAAGTAATTGCCTAGGAAATTGTATATATATACATGTTTGCTAAGGAGAATCCAAAAAAAGAATTAACGCAGGCAAAATATACTAATGAAATTAGCAAAATATACTATTTAAATTAACAAAATATATTGTTGAATCCAACATGTTAACATGGCTAAAATTAAGAATAAAATAATATAATTTCAATAGTATATTTTTTGCTACATATAAAAATATATTTTGCTAATTTCAATAGTATATTTTGGTCCTTGGATTTTTTTTTTTTTGGATTTTTTTTTTTTGGATTCTTTTTTGCACACACACACACACACACACACACACATATATATATATAAGGGAGGCTAACCTACTTAATTAAGTACCAAAATTTTGGTACTCAATGCTTTTTAACCATTGGATTTGCTGTGAGATTTGTGTTTTTTTCATGATGATCATGAAATTTTGTGCACATCATTAAATGCGAGGTGGTAGGGTCCAAAGAATGCGAGGTTGATGCGTCTTCTGTCTTGTGTGATGACTTCACTTTTCTTTGGTTATTGAGCATCATTTAAATGGCTTGCTCAACGACTTCGTCTACCAATGCGAGAATTTCTGCCATGAGAGTGACGTTTAATTCCTCATTGTCGGAGTAGGACTCGTAGTCGGAATATTGATCGGAGTAGTCAGAGTCTCCCCACACCGCGACGTTGGCCAATTGCTTCTTCTTCTTCTTCTTCTTCCTATCTCGGTTCTTGTCGGTTTTTTTTACTTTCGCTTCTTTCATCATCTTTGTCGAGCTTGTCTCCGTCCTTCTTGTACCAAGGTGCGGGTTCTGGATGAAATGTGTAGCTATTTCTCATCGTGTGTCCTCGCTTGTTGCACTCGAAGCAACACGTCTTCTCATTATTGTGTCTTCGATTGTTCTTGAAGCGTCTTTCTTGATTTCAAAATTCTCCGAATTTCCGAACGAGTAGAGCCATGTCGTCTTCTTCTTCGTCATGTATGGATGAGAGTGTGACGTTCTTGGTTGTTGTGCTCGAACCTTGCTGTCCCATTTGTTTGAGTCGTGCTACGAAGTTTCGGAGATAGTTGATCACGTTACCCGGGTCTAAATCTTGTGTATACATCAACCTATCTTAAGGTGTTTTGTACTAGGCATATGTATTAGTTAGAGAGGATTATGTAATGCAACATTATTTGTTCAATAAAGTTTTTTATCATTATTATTATTAAGTGTATTTGGCTTTTTATTTTAGTTATAAAAAAATAAACCATGAGTGACAATCTCGATCATATCCTTGTGTTTGGAATTCCCACTCATATACTTCTAACGGAGTTCTTGTATACAACTTGTGCCTTTCGGGTACTCTTATTCATTTTTCCAAATGAACAACTACAAGGTTGTCGATATTGATTCACACGTTCCTATCTGTATTGAATGGTTTTACAATTTGCTTGCCTATTCTTTTACGAACTACCAGCTATAATTCCTTTTGATTTAACCTATCAATCGGTCACACGAATTAGATTCATTTGATGAACAATAACATGAAAATGGAATAGGGTTACCTAAGATCTAAAATGATTCAACTCAAACGAAGGTTATATAATTCTTTCAAAAGTTTGGCAAGAGTTTTTGTTGAAGAATGAGTGAGAACGAGGTTAAGGGGTTGTATTTATAGAAATAGAATACCCTCTCAAAATCATGTTTCAGTAACTTTTCCGTTCAAACATAATGGTTTCCGTTCAAACGGAATGTCAAATCAAACTAGTCGTTGGACTAAAATGAAGAAACTCGTCAGGTTTCGTTGTAACAGAAGTTCAAATTATTGTGCTCCGTTCGAGTGAAATGGTTGTTACGTTCGAACAGAATGAAGGAAATATAGTTTTGGATCAACGGTAAAATGTACATATAAGGACAAATGAACATACGTGTCCGAGGAAAACATTAGATGCATAATAAGGACAAACGAACATACGTTTTGGATTGGGTTTAATTTGTTATACACGTTTTTGTATATTTGATATGCAACCCTTGATGTGTTCTTTCCTATTAAGTATAAATAGAAACTTTCTCTCTCCTCCAAGTGTTCGAATCATGTTGAATCATATTAACACCAAGTAAAAGAGTGTGAACAAAAGAGAGAAAGAGAAAGGAGAAAATCGTTTTCTCCATTAGAGAATCTAATCATAGAAGATAAGAAAGTGCATACCACACGTCGTTGATAAGGGGATTTTTCATCACCTTTTACGTACACAAAATATAGAATTTAAATACTTAAACATGATTAAAGTATAAGTAATATTCATAATTCCAATTTATTGAGATAAAATACTTTAATATATGTTTTTGTGTTAATTTCAGGTAAAAAGTGCCGAATCTGGAAAAACCACAACTGTAGATGGATCCGTCTCGTCTTACCGATCGATTTGATATATCATATGATGATATTGGATGCAAGCATGAGAGAAAAATCGACTTTTAACTCAAACGGGTCAAAAATGACTCATTTCATGTAGAAACCCGACACACGAACAGCTTCACATGAACACCCTCATCAAATCCCATGCTCTGACCAGTCAAAGCTAACACCCTTGGTCCCCATTGGTCAACCCTCTATTCTAGGGGGGAGGTAAGGTCTTAGCCTCTTCCCCCTCCATTGTTAAGAAGCTCTCAAGCTCTTCTCGCTCGTCGTCGGGCCATTTTGCCGAGAAGATCGTGTCTCCGCACGGTTTTCGAGGCCGCTCCGAGGATCTTTTCCTCCCTCTCTCAAGCTCAAGGAAGTTGTTCTCCTCGTCCTCTCACCTCCTCTCAAGGCGTGAAGGCTCGAGGACCTCTCCAAGATCCATTCTTGGACTCAATTCTCTCCTTTTTCGGTACTCTCTTTTACAATTGTTGCGTTTTAATTAGGAAAATATTAGATTTGAATAAACTCTGATTGTAGATCTGTTATATTTGATAAAATAGAATTTCTAGAATTTTTGTGGATTTTATTTCGTAATTTTCCTATTTTTCCTTTGTGAAATACTCGATTGTTTTGTGCTGTTTTGTTAATTCCATTTAAAATAGAACATTACTCAAAAATAAGTCTTTCTCAATATCACTGTTTAGATCTAGATCTTTAGTTCAATATAGTTTTTTGAATAAATCAATTTCCTGCAATTTTCTATTTGTTATTGATTTTACAAAATCAGCCTGTTAAGGACTAAACTGTAAATTGATGAAAAATCTTAATTCTGGACCTCATTGTCTGTGCTGTTTGGATCAATTGTAGAAACGTTTAAATTCCTAATTTCACTAGAAACTTTAGATCTGATATCACTCTTGAATTAGGATTTTGATTGAGTTTATTTGATATAATTTTCGATTTGATATGAATTTCTGAAAACTGTTACTCAACCTCAAAATTGTCTGGACTATTCTGTAATTTTCCAGGGACCTGGTTGTAATTCGATCATTACTTTTTACTGAAATACCAAACCTGTGAAATTCTTCTGTTCTCTCTCTTAGTATTAAATTGTGAATCTTTGTGCCAAATTTGAGATCTTGTTTTGCGATCTATATTTTTCTGGAATTTGATTAGTGCCTAAAATACCCTTGTGATCAATCATCTGCATAAATTAGAAAATTGTATTTTTGAAAGTGAAATTCTGATCAGTACTTTGTGAACTTTAGATAATGATTGTGACAAAATTTCAAAGTCTCTGGATCAGTAGAAATAGTTCTTGAATTGAAATTTCGATTATACGCAAAATTTCCTTGGATCGAACCTATACTTAGTACTATACTTAGTATTTGTTATAAATTGTTTTGATTAACTCGTGAGATTGAATTTACACTTTTAAACGACCTATTTTACGTGTTATCAGTCGTCTAGGCAGTCGTGTGTGTGTTCGAGAGAACGCAACTCACGTGAATACAGGTAGAAGGATCATCTCTTTGATCCTGGTTTCTGGTTCAAACGAGAGGCAGTTGTCAAGACGGTGGAAGGCGTGTGGGCGTGGGACGCACGACTAGTCACTAACGTGACCAGTAAGAAAGAGAAGACAAGCGCGTCAATCATTCGGTCGTGATCAATTTCACGAAGGTATTACATGTAATATTAGATATTACATAGAGTTCGTGCATTGAAGCGATGGTGTCGTCTTACAATGAAAGTTCTTTCGTTCGAACGAAATCTGAAACTTTGAAATACCATTTATTTCTGTTCGAACCGAATGGTTATTCCATTCCAACATAACTATAGTTGAATTCTAAGTTCTCCGTTTGCATTTGTTCAAGTTTAAAAATTTCCTAAAATATAATTTGGGATATAATTTGGGATATATATATATATATATATATATATATATATATATATATATATATATATATATCAGTGTTTTAAATTGCGGCGCAATTGCGAAAATTGCGGCAGGCAATTTAGAATCGCAATTTCGCAATAACATGTAGCGAGATATTGCGTTTTCGAAAAATTGCGGGCAAAATTGCGCTTAAATTGCGCTAATTGCGGGTAAAATTGCGGGATAATATTCAAATCGTTGTAATTTTGAAATCCTTCCCCAAAATTACATGAAATTTATATCGAAATCGCTCGTATCGACGAGAGGAACGCAGTGATGGACTTGAATTTGTGAAATTTTGTCTTTTATCCTGAATTAAACACAAAAAACACGTTAAATTAATTTCGTCGAGAATTATTTAATATAAACATTATAACATAATTTTTGTGATTATTTAATACTTAGTTTCCGTGTTTTATTATCAAAATATTTGATAAAATATGCACATAACATATAGAACTTATAAAATGTGTCGTTTTCATCTATAAATGTATGAATTTCACAATTTTCATTGTATTTTATTGATGTTTCGATTTAAAATTTGAGTTATAGTGTTTTTATATTTTTGGATGTCGACAAAAAATTCTTCAACAAAATACAAATCCAAAGATCCCGTATAATTGCCATTTTGATCAATTTTTATTTATACTGAAAATGTTTCTGGACAATCAATTTTTTTTATTCTTTTTAGAAGAAAATATTGTGAAAAATATATTTAAACAAACTATTATTATTACATAATTTAATATCGCAACGACTGTCCGCAATAAGGTTATTGCGCCGCAATTGCGCCCGCAAACGCAATCCGCTGCAAAAAAGACCCGACCGCAATGGACCGCAATATCGCAATTTAAAACATTGATATATATATATTATGACGAACGGTAAGCACAAAATAATTTCAGGTATGAGACGAATATCACTGCTCTCATATCCTACCGAACCCGTTGCGAATACTTTACTTTTCGGATATTACCCGCCTCACAACATTTGTTCGGGCTCTTCCCGTCCCGTTCGGATGGCTACCATAACCATCCAACTCGTTCTATTAACATCCCTAATCTTCATGAATTAAAAATATCAAATATGAGTTGTTTTTCCAATTACATATTGTTTACGTGAGTCCTTTGAATCTGGACTTTTTTTTCTTTCTACAAACAATTTAAAATGATGAACACATAGAAAAAGTGTATCAAAACCTTTTTGAGTAATACTATTTAGCTATAATTTCCTTACATTAATGCTTTCCAACCTTATCCCAAAATATTTGTGCATGAAGCCTCATAAATGAGCAAGACCGGTCTAAAGCCCAATTCGGCAACATCTCCATGTGAGTTTTCACAAGACTGAATATGAATATGAATGAATTGGCTCCTGAGCCTGATCAACCTGTGCATGCATGCTCTCACAGTTTTCCCTTTTTTCGCATTTTCATCACGGACACATTACCTAAATTTAATTAATACTCCCAATTCTCCCTCCATGTTCAAAAAACTGGGTGATTCCTATCAAATCCCCTTTCATCATTTCTTTCTGTAGTTTTTTGTATTTTCTCGCACTGTATTATTTCTATGAATGGGTCGAGCACGGCATGTAGAACCCCGTAGGCAAAAAACATAGCCTCCAAATAGAAACCAATTTATGATCGATCGATCATGCACCTCGTTCACAAACTCATACAAGAACTTTTCCCCTTTGTCAGGCCGGATTGGATAGAACAGAAACAGAAACAGAAACTACCCATATATCAAATATACCCCTCCACATTGTACAAGTTTGCAATTGCACGAAACAGAAAAAGAGGGCCAAGGGGGTGGGCATGCTTTTGCTGATGTGGGTGTTAAGTGCGTGCGCGGTCTGGCCGCTCACCAGCGTCAAACAGATCTCGAAACCAATATAAAAACATGATAAAATAATAATAATCCTGACCAAATACTACCAAGAAATGGAAATAGAGAAAGAAAGAAAGGTAGTTCACGGGTTTACTTTGAAAGCTGAATCTCAAACCATCTCTTTCTAGAATTGAAAAAGAAAAGACACATATTCCCCCCTCACCCACCGCCCACTACTCTCTCTTCATCAAATCCGAGGCAGTGAGTGTGTGTGTGTATAGTAAACACTAAACAACTTCGATATTTTTTTACATATCCCCTATCTTATTATTTTCACCACATATCAGTCCAAACTCACTTCACCCCCCACATGCTCTCACTCTCTCACTAGCTCTCTCTTTCTACCTCCCTAAAACCCAAACCAAACCCCTCTCATCTCTCTGTGAAAACCAACAAGATCTAATGGATAGGTGTTGGGAAGGAGGAATTAGCGGTACCGGTTCGATGGACGGACACAAACCGGTACCGGCGCCATTCTTGACGAAGACGTATCAACTCGTCGATGACCCTTCGACAGACCATATCGTCTCGTGGGGCGATGATAGGATCTCCACTTTCGTTGTTTGGAGACCGCCTGAGTTTGCTCGTGATATTCTTCCTAATTACTTCAAGCACAATAACTTCTCCTCCTTTGTTCGCCAACTCAACACTTATGTATGTATATAAAATGTGGATAGTTTTTTTCTATATATTTTTCTCAACACCTATGTGCTCACATATATTTCCTTTGCAACAATGTAGGGTTTCAGGAAAGTGGTACCGGAGAGGTGGGAGTTCGCGAACGAGTTCTTCAGAAAAGGCGAAAAGAATCTTCTTTGCGATATTCACCGGCGAAAGACGCCTTCTTCGAACTCTCCATGCCCTTCTTCTCCTCCAATGTTTCCTCCCCACCATTTCCCTCTCTTCCACAACTCTCATCACCATTTCTCAGACGAGCAGTACCACCCGTACCATCAAACCCTCCCCGTACCGCCGGGACCGCAACAGCATGCCCGTCTCCTCATGCTAGGCCCAGGTCATGCTCAAACTAACAACATACCAACAAATGGCATACCGGTACCGACTCCTCCAACCTCCGCGTCAGCTATACTGGAAGAGAACGAAAGGCTGAGACGAAGCAATGCTACACTTTTATCAGAGCTTGCTCACATGAGGAAGTTATACAATGATATAATATACTTCGTTCAAAACCACGTGCAACCAGTTGCTCCGAGTTCAGCAGCGTCTCCTCTTTTACTCGGTCTTCAGAGAAACCCTAAGAATGGACTGAACTCTGGAAGTACGACCTCTAGTAGCTCTCTGACCATTGCTGATCAAGAACACTCACCACCAATGGAAAACATGGAGAGCACTAGTGTCAGGCCAAAGCTGTTCGGAGTATCTCTGACTGGAAATGGCTTCTCTAATGCGGGTAATAAACGGGTGCAAATCGATCACGAACCGGTTTCGCCTTCGAATACTAAAATGAGATTAGTTTTAGATAAAAATGATTTGGGTCTTAACCTAATGCAAGGTTCTTCTTCTCCAGCTCGTAGCTAGTTTAGATGGTAATTAGGTCATTAATTGATCTTTTGTTAGAGTTTTTAAGTCTTTAAGGTTTTATTGAACTGCGGCATTTTGTTAGTTTTTGTTGTAGTGCTGAATGCTTTTAATTTTAGCTAATGAAGCTAGCTAGTTAATATCTTTAATGGAGCTCCTTGTTAATTAGTACTGTGTTATAATTCTAAATGATGAGTTATGTACATGAGCTACTTTCATTTATTTTCATGTATTTTTTTCTCTCTCTAAAAATAGACAGAGAAAGATGGAAGTAGGTTTCTTTATTGTTCTTCTTCTCCTCCAAACTTACAGTCAAAGACGTAGACTCGCATAGAAGTTTCAGATTTGAAAGCAATAGCTATAGGCCTGTAGCTCTATCCAATATTACATCACGAGCAAGAGAGAGAGAGAGAGAAGAAGAAGAAGGAATCATTTGATGATCTGTGAGCTGGTTTTTCCAAGAAGAAAATGAAACTGTTGAAAATGGCAGAGAACCATCATTAGATCGTAAAAAGTAGTCTAATCACCAGTCTAATCTATCGAAGAGTACGGCAGCGTAAAAAACGGGCAAGAGATTTGCTGATCTTTGCTAATAATGCAATGCCAATATGCCATGTATCAAGTTATGAATAATAATGATATTCCAATAATAATAATAATAATAATAATAATAATAAAATGCCACAATATTGAACTGTTATGATTCGTGGCTCTCTCTCTCTCGCTCTTCTAATGAGTTCTAAATCGATCTTTTGGAACGTGATTGTTCTGAGTAGATTCCCGTCTCATGCACAGTGGGGGTCCGACCAGTGGGTTCCATACTTTAGTAGTTCTCAGACAGAAACAAACAAAACCATTAAATCCTAAACCCTAGCCATGTTCCTTCCTATTCTCTGATGTTTCCACCTTATTCTACATATTTGCAATTCTGCATAATAAACCTCCGTGTGTCTCTTGAGAATTGATAATGAGAAATTAAGAATATAAATGGACAAACTAATTAATATATCATACTCTATTTGTATGTTGAATTAGAGAATTGATCGGGAGAAATTAAGACAAAATATAGAAACTAATATCGTATAAAAAAATTTTCGAATAAAATGTACTCGGGTATTTTTTTCTCGTGCTCATTAATAAACATAAACCATTTTCCAATAATAATACGCAGAGTCAATAGAAAATGCTACAAGACAGATCATTATAACAAAAATAAATCTGTTTACAATTTTAATCTCATCAACTCATTATCTAAAAGGAGGGACGAATCCAATGGGAGGCTACCCCCCAGATCGAGAAGTATTTAGAAAAAACTTCAATAAAATCACGTATGCTATTGTGGTCTGATGGTAAATGTGGCATAATCGTAATTACGAGGTTGGTGGTTCGACAACACACTACTATATTTATTTATCTAATAACTTTACAGTTATTCTATTAACTACTACATTCACTTATTACTTAATTACGTATTTTTCTCGACTTCCCTATAATCCATCTCTAGTTCCGTCTTTATCTAGCAGGGTTCATAAATGACGAGACGACCATATCGATGACATCACATCCTTATCGACACTAAGTGCCTATTGTGTTAATCAAATATATTCGTTACTTTTGAAAATAGTCGTTATTATAATCATAGTTATAAAGAAAAAAGGGAAAACATCAATAAAATATAACCACTTCGATTTATCAATTATGAAGTTGTTATTTATCTTCTAAGGTTTTTTCGTAACAAGAAAATAAGATTCTTATTAAAATTCGTATGTGATTAAACTTCGATTTATCAAGGTCGTTATTTATCTTTAAAGTCAAATAGAAAATCCGCAGAACAATTTTCTTATATCATAATCTTGAATTATTTTAGTGTAAAATGAATAAATTGTGTACTGTCATATATTTTTTTTCAACTCCAAATAAAAAAAAAAAATGCAAATTGCAAAATTATAAAATTGGCTGGAATAACAGAGGATAGTAGACTTCCTACTCATTACTTAAGCTTGGAAATACAATGTACGAAAGGACGATGGCCACGAGAACAATCAACGGTTGTGATTCCCAGGCTATTTCTATAAACAGATATACCCACGATACATATTCAATATTCAATATACATACTATTTGGTTGGCTTATTATGTGCAAAAAATAAACTTTCTTAATACTATAAAATATCACAAAAGATAGGGTCTTTCAAGGAAAAGTTGGTTTGAAATTTTCTGAAAGGGTAGGGGTTTATGTGAAGAATAAGCAAAAAGCATATAAAAACTAAAAAATGTGTTTGTGTTTACGAGGTCTGTGTACTGTGTGGGAACGATTATTCCCTTCTTTTCTTTCTTTCTTTTCTTGCGATCTTTTCCTCGCTGTGATGAAGCTTCGGAGTGGAGGGAGTGCGGTCATCCCTAGTGAGCCTAAGCTTCCTTTGACCGCTCATCTAAATTAGCTTTTTATTGGTTCCTGTGGTTTATGCAATTATGCAGTAGAGAGAGAGAGAGAGAGAAGAGAGGAGAGAGAGAGGATGAACTAAGTTGGTGTCTTATCTATGTAATTATGTCTCTCTTACCTAGCTCCAACTTGCACTCATGTATACTATATGTAAATAATATTTTGGAATAAATATTTCTTGAAAGAAAAATGAATTTTACTATGTATAAATAAAAATATAAGAATATGCCATAACTTTTGTAGACACGATCATTGTTAAATCTCATAATATCGTATCCGTACGTATCAGATACGGCAATACGATAATTTTCAACAAACATAAAATACGTTACGGCATATACAACAATTTGCTATAAACAATAACATATATATGCCATAGAAAATTAGAAATCCGAAATGTGTAAAAACTAAATAAAATAACCAGTCATAAAATTTCAATGAACCAGTAAAAAAGCAATGCGAAACAAGTATGTATGTTTCACTATTAATCCCACCGTTCCAATATTGGGTGATGTTGTAATATTTTTGTCTATAAATAGAAAAGTATTGTTTTATTATACTTGACTTGGTAGCGTGGTTATGTATACTCAGCTATATCACCTTGGCAGTAAATGTCGTATCTGGACGCATGTGGAACGTATGAAGAATGAAATTTAATTTTTAATATTGGATATGCCAGTTGACGTATCTGATACGTATCGAGGACATATCGGACGTGTATCCGTATCCGACACGTATCACATAGGGTACAAATTGATTTTTTTGTCGTATCCGAACAACATATCTCATAATCCGATTACTTTTTATATGACGAGACCGTAAGATAAGATCGTAAAAACAATTCGTTTAGTTGCATGAGATATTTATAATAGAATAAATATAAATGATAGCAAAAAAATTATTTGTAGAAGGAAAAAACTCTGATTAATATCGTAAACATTTTTTTAAAAATAAGCATTATAGAGATATCATAATCTATAATCTTTGAAAAGTCGTATGATATCTCTATAAATTCCCGTAGAAGATTCCAAGTCGTATGATATATCGATCATAATCTATAATCTTCTATTTAGAGATATCTCTATAAAAATATTTAGACTTTGAATTATTTGTAGAAAATATTTTTCGGAACTAGAATTTATAGAGATATCATAATCTATAATCTTTGAAAAGTCGTATGATATCTCTATAAATTCTAGTTCCGAAAAATATTTTCTCACAAGAAGTTTTCACTCATAGAAGTTATATATCGATTCTTCACCCCATAATGATAAATTAAAAAAATTAATTAGACTTGGAATCCCACCCCATGCTTATCTTAAGAACATACATCGAGTATTTTTGTGAATTTATTCGGTGGAAGTAGAGTTTTTTTTCTAAATAATATCTTGTAGTGTATATTCAAATTCAATACTCCCCGAAAGATTTATCAAATATTTAATAACATATATGTTTTTAATAGAAAACATAACTTGGTAGGTTAAAAAAAATATATAGTCTTTATATCATGGCATAATATGATCATGCTATGTTTGCCACGTGAGAAAACATAATTGTATGTTTCCATAGTTGGGTACTCAAATCTGTTTTCCGAATATGAAGATTTAAATATTCAAATTCAAATTCAAATACGCATTCAAAGTTCAAACTCTCTGCTTTTGATCTTTTTATAGCCTCTATCTTTGTGGACATGATGAATCCATTTACGGCTATATTTTTGGGCCTCATTGGATTCTTTTCCTTCTTTATTTCTTCTAAACTTTACTGTCAAATCTTAGGCCCATATCCAATTAGATCATGGCTGCTTTTCTTGAGCTCTTTCCCTCTCAATCCTCCATTTCTACAAATAATAGTCCTCTCCATATACTAATTTTACAAGATGAGAGGGAGGAAAATCTACAAAAAATATTCAGAAAGGGGACAAAAATAATTTCAACCTCCTCCAGAGAGACTGAAATAGAAAATGCAAAAGGCTAGAGGCTGAATTAAACTATTCAGTAAAGTTAAGGGTTTTTTTTGACAAATTTCTCAAAAGTTCGGGAAAATACTACTGGTATGACTAGGGACAATATCTTTTGTGAAATCCCATTCCAATCAGTTAAATTCTCTTTTGTGGTTGCACTTGGATTCACGAGGGTAAAAGAGAATAAAACGCCTGATTAAAGTTTTGACTCTGAGAGTGTGTGTGTGTGTGAGAGAGAGAGAGCCTGGATCGAGTGGAGAGTGGCCTCCACTTTTCATGCTGAGCAAAATAAAGCTGTTCCATGCTTTTGAGGAAGCTTTTTTTTCTTTCTTTTGAGGGGTCTCTATGCTTAAAGCCAAAAGCTAGCTAGGTTTAAAGGTGAAACTTATCTAGTTATCTACTACTACCATCTTGTGTGTCAAGAGGTTTTTCATTTTTTTTTTGACAATTTATGTAAAGCATGATTTCATGTTTATTCTCTCAACTTATTTGAAGTATGACATTTACAAGAAAATGTGAAAATATGATTTATATTTTATAAAACATACAACATTCCTACCGACAATTCAAAATATATGAACTTGTTTTCTCATTGTTTCCAATGAACTTATTTTCTTTTATCGAATGGAAGCGATAATGCACGCGATTGTTTTTATGGAAGACAAAGGTGAAAGATCCTACATTTTGACATATACCTAGAAGTGAAAATAAGGAGGCCGATCATCTTGCCAACCTATTGCGAATCATGGCGATTTCCTACTCAGACCGTTCTTCCGAGAATCAATGCTCAGAGAGTAACCTTGTCATATTAAGATGTTTATTTAAATTTTAAACAATTCTTTGATGTGATTCGCGATTTTGGACTTCTATTTCCGCGAATCATGACGATTTTATGATAGGACCTTTTTCTTATGATAGTTTTTTTTAAAAGAATATTTTGATAATTTGTCTGTTTAATAGATATATTCAATTGTGTTTAACCTTTTATCAATTAATGCTAAACAAAGAACATGTGGAAGTCCTGAATTGGTTGAATTGTGAGTGGTGGTTGATTTCTTACAGAACATATGAAATATCATGAATATGTAAGAGTAAAACAATTTATGTTTATTCTTACAAAAGAGAAAAATATTAGGTATATCCGTAGTTTCTTATATTTATAGCCTTATAGGATACTTTTTGTATTCACATGCTTTGAAGGGCATGATATTTTCCCATTTTTTACGGCTATGCAAAATTTTGAGATTATACATGGGTACCTACAAATCAATACACGTGATATACTGATAATTTGCAGGGGTAACAATGAAATTGGGCCTTTATAAAAAGCAAAAAAGAAAAATCTTATGGCTTGGGTATTGTCACAAGTGAAGTTTCTTTTTCGAAGCCTATTATTTTTTTCTTTCTTTTTCGTCCCTTTGGAGGGATCTCCAGGCTTAAAGCCGAAAGAAAGGTTAAAAGGGGAAACTTATCTAGTCTAGAATGGCAGAGTAAAAGGGATGCTTCATGGTTGATGATAAGTAATTAATAGTTTTGACTGGAAAAAATATATTTTTCCAGTAAAAAGAGTACATATACTCGTGGGCATGTAAAGGTGTAGACATGTGAGTTGCAGTGTTTATAATTAAGAGAAAATATGTATGAAATGATTCATATATACCTTTTGCATATCTTCTTGGAACACCCAAGGTTTCCTAAGAAATTAGCAATGTTAGAAAGATACATATCAATGATCTACTGCTTATTATCAAATTCATTACCAGAATAAATTCTAATGGTTGCTGAATATTTAGAATATTATATTATGACCAGGGGCATATTTAGTTGGGGCCGCCGGGCCGGGGGGGGGGGGGGGGGGGGGGGGGGAGCTGTCTCTCTCCCAAGATTTTCGCCGAACAATATATATATCTAGTGATCCATTATATTTTATCAGTATAACAGTGTAAATTTTATTGTTTGTTCCTCTCAAAAGAATAGTGCCAGAATCAATTTTTCATTTTGCCCCTAATAAATCATGTCAAGATTTCCCATTGATTATGATAGACTCGAATATCAAATGCAGCAAAACTCGAATTATTGATAGAATTCGAAAGGAAGTAAAAATATATGCCCTATCTATGACTCAATTGGCTTATTGATCCAGAAAAAGTTGCAATAAAAATTGAAATATTTTAGTTTTTGGCAACATGTAATAACTTCATTTGTTTGTCATCACCACAATTTAGGGAATAAGTAAGCCCATGGAAAATGGATAGGAGTGTTTGGATTAAAGATATGGTTTTGACAGGCCCCTTGGGCCCTTCGAACTCAAACATCTTTATTTCATTTTTATTGGGTCGAGTTTAAAAGAGCCCTATTGCTATTTCTTTAGTTTTTCTAGGATACAGAATTTATATTTGTAAAAAACTTTTTTTCAATATAATTCTTGGAAGGGAGCTTCGAAATCCCCTTAATTCGTCAAAAAAATAAAAATAACTGGCTTCATCCCGCGCAATTGCGCGAGACAACATATCTATTTTTTACATGTTTTTTATATAATTTATTTAAGTAGAATTAGCACTTGCAAGCGTGCGTTTCAACTAAATTAATCTAATCATGACATATTTGCAAATATCATGATGTCAATAAATGTATGAGGTTCATGAAATTAGTGTAGCACGAAGATTATTTTATGATATAATTTGTTTAAATAGCATTTGCGTAGGTGTTTTTAAACTCGATTAATATAATCATGACATATTCGCAAATATATTTGATGTCAATAAATGTATTAATAATGATTCATTAAAAAATCACAACATGTCAGATGGATACAAATACAACAGACACATGACAAATTTGTATGAAACCTCGCATAAATTTGAGCCCACAAAAATTCATACATATCCGTGCGAATGTGCAAATAAAAAAATTGAAAAGTAAAAAAATGAGGTAAAAAAAAAATTACCAAAAGGATCAAAATTGAAAAAATACATATCTTGTGCTAAATGAACAAATAAAAAAAAATTGAAAAGCAAAAAAAGACCAAAATCGAAAAAGAAAAAAAATACCAAAAAAAGATTAAAACTGAAAAACAAAAAATGGGCTAAAAAGAAAATTTATCTCCTCCACGTGTCAGCACCTCGTGGAGGGGTAAAATTATACTAACTATAATAGTTTTAACTTTTAAGTTTGGGCCTAAGTGATAATGTCATATTTGGAAACAGAAAATTAAAATCCATTTGATTACAACAATAACGACTGAATTCCCCCGATGAATTTGAAACCCAAAATTCTTGTAGATATTGGAATTGATAATGATGGACTTTGAAACCCAGAATCCTTGCGGTTATTGGAATTGACAATGATGGACGTACTTATTACATGGATTCTACGATAATTTTTTTCCATTCTTATTTGAATTAAGAACGTATTTTGTGTTGAAAAATAAAAGAAAATAACAATAGAAATTGGGAAATTCAATGGATGAAAAATGTAATAAATATAAAAAATAGGGTTTTGATATTTGTAGATTATTATTCCTAAAATCTCAGAATATAAGACCCATATTAAAAATATAACTCTTCCAACGATCAAAACCGAGTTCTTATGTGTCAAAGTTTTTGAAATGGTATAACCGTAATTACTTATTTATGGGTTATTTAAATAAATATATTATAGGGACTTATTTGCATAATGATCAAATCATTAATAATACTAAAACAAGATTTTGTAAAATGAACCCTACAAACTTGTAAATTGAATAGTTTACAAATATGTTAAAGTTGAGGGTTATGCATGAAATGTGCAAAATCCACTCACATGTCAAAGGCGGCCAGGATATTTAATGAACACATCCCTATCCATGGTAATGAAAGCTCACAATAGACATTCATGAAACCCTAAGAAAATAAGAGAGAAAAAAGAAGAAAAATCAAGGAAAAGAGGAGATTTCGCAAAACGAAGAGTGCCATAATCTTCAGGAGGTTGAATTGTGCGAGTTGGAAAGATCAAAAGAAGAATTCTATCAAAGTTTCGAGTTTCTCCATTTTCAGTCCATCTTGTGCGCCGTTTCGATTAATCTCTTGTTTGTCGAGTTTCTTCCATTAGGTGAGTGCTACTCTCACTTTCCTCTTATTAAGAATCCAATTACGATCGTTTCTAGACCTTACATGATAGTCAAGGGTTTTTGCTTTAGAAACCGTATTTTGCTTTAAAAACCGTGTTACCTCAACAAAATGTATATTATGTAGATTTGATCATCTATATATATGTAGAATTTGAGTTTGATAAAACGTAAGCAGGGGCTTACGATTTTAGTGAGGGTCTTCATGAGGCTCTCTATATGTATGATTTGAGTTTGTCTAAAACGTAAGTTGGGACTTGCGATTTTAGAAAGGGTATATGTGAGACTCTATTGAGGGAAAATGCATAGCTAACTTGATGTAGTGCAAAGTCCCAACCCATGAGGGGTTTGGCTGTGGCGCATGGATATCCAGTAGTCGTCGGGTGGATGTGTTCCCCTTATGTTTTGTTCCAGTCCGTTTGTGATTAGCTATCAACTCGGGTTGACACTTCAGTCGAGAGTTATTAGCGCCCTCACCCCGGTAAAAGTATTAGTATGTATATGATTATGTATGAAGGTAAGTGATTTTGATTTCGAAAAGCCGGGGAAAGTATTTTGAAAAGTATTTATATACCTATATTATTTCAGAATATGAATTATGATTATGATTATTTTCGAGCGAGGTTTTTGACTAGCCATGTATGAGGTCGATCTTAATAAACTAGGCTCAAAACTCACTCACTTAGTCACTTCCGTGACTAACCATTTTATTTGAATGTTTTGAGTCTAGGTATGGTGGACAAATCATTCGGGGCAGCGGGTATCTAGAGTGTGAGTACGATGGTTTCGTTTTCATTGCGGAACCTACATGTTGTGTATATTAGTGTACTTCCGTTTCTGGCCAGCGAGCCATTTTGTCACTGCGACATGTTTAGTATTTTGTGTGTTTATGTCGCATATGTGTTTATATGCTTCCTCTAGGTTTCTTTACGTTTGTTTGTATATGTTATGATGATGCATGTATATATGTGCGTGTGTCATTTTTTCGGATTGTGGTATTTATGTTTTTGTGAATTTATCATATAAGAGCCTGTGATATACGAGTTGTATACTGGCGGGTTGCCGTACCCTTATCCATTTTATTTTGGGGTGTGACAAAAAATACAACAATCATTACTTTATTTAAATAATAGAGATGAGTGCAAGACAAAGAATTAATAAATTGAAAATATAATAAATTCTTATAATTACTCATTCAATATTTATTGTTCAGTTACAAATGACAATATTTCACACGCATAACAGTTGTCTCATTATAAACATGATCAGAAAAATCCGATGGGATAAAAATCACGACTAGAAAAAAAAAATGCAATGAGTATTGTTGAATATTAAACTTAAATTTGGTATTATTTATTTAATGTTATATTAAATAATAATTTGTATGGTCATTATGAGTTATAATTAGAGAGAGTAATGAATTTAGTGGGTATTATTAGAATTAATGCATTAGTGGACGTAGTGATATTCGTGAGAGTAGTAGCCTACGGGCATTTCGTCGAAAAAAAAAGATATTCGTGAGAGTAGTGGGTTATATGAAAGGTTGTGTCTACATTTAATGTAATAATACACCATGTGGCTACGTAAGCATGGTTAGTTCGTAGTGTCAATCACATAAGAGAGTTTTTTTGTCCAAAATATTTTTTTTCTTCTAACATAGTGGTATCAGAGTGATGGTGAATACCGACATGACTGGACAATCAAAATTTGTCCGTCTTACAAGGCCGAACTACGAAAATTGGAGTATCTGATTGAAGGCGCTTCTCGGATAGGAGGAATTACGGGAGATAATGCAAACTGGTTATGACGAGCCGACGACAGATCCAACAGAAGCCAGTGAGTTGAACGAGTTAAAGAAAAATCGCAAGATGGAAGAAGTCGCTTTACTACCTTTACCAAGCGGTCGATGGATCCGCTTTCGAGAAAATCGCAAGTGCACAAACTTCAATAGAGGCATGAGAGAATCTCCATACGTCTTACAAAGGAGACGAGCGAGTGAAGCAAGTTCACCTACAAACACTTCGAGGAGAACTCGAGGCGATGAAGATGAAGGAGTAAGAGGAAGTTTCTAACTATGTTATAAGAGTTATCACTGTTGCTAATCAGGGCCGGTCCTGAGATTTCGGAGGCCTATGACGGATGTTGTCACGAGACCATGAAATAAAAAAATCGTACTTCTATTACAAAAAAAATGTTCAAATTAGTTAAAAATATACATAAATACTCTTATGTAATTATTGAAATTTTCTTGAAAACTTTGAATTTGCTAATTGAACCCAAATTGAAATATGTTGCTGAAAAATCGAAAATTGACTAGCAAATAGCAAAATTGAAGATGAAATTTGCACAAGGGCGAAACTGATAATTATTTTAAAAGGATAAAAAGATATTTTGGGAAATAAATATCTATCGTTAATTCAAGGAAAACGAGTCAATTAAGAGCTCTCGACATCAATGCTCTTCATCATGGACTTGAACTCGACAAAATCGACGAGTCCGTTGTGGTCCCGGTCCACGGAGCAAATCATGAGCTGAACTCGGTCCATGGTTTCCCCTTCTGCCAGACCCAATTTCTCCAAAACAGTTTTTAATTCCTTTGCGGATATGAACCCGTCTCTGTCTTCGTCGAACACGTTGAATGCTTCTCTCATGTCCTCGTCCTCCGTACCGGCCGTTTCGGATGAGTCCAATGTGTCGGTACCGAACAGCGCATCTCCTATGGATCGATGGAGAGTCTGAAATTATCAGATTAATTAAATGAAAATTTGTGACGGTATCGACCAATTTTAAGGATCTAGCTCACAAATTATACAAGTACACAACAATTTTACAGTACCAGGAAAAAAATAATTTAATATTTACCGTACCAACTGATTTTATAAGAACGAGAAAAATACTTGTACAGAAGAATTATTCGTGTGTTAAGGTACAATTCAGTATTTTGGTACGAAAATCAAGTGATTTCATGCAACAATTACCAGAAATCACAGGACGATGGTACTGGGCAAAACAAAACCAGATATAACACACATTTAAAAAGAACTCGCACGAATTGATATCATACAACAACTTCAGACAAAAAATTATCAATAAAAAAACAATCTTTTGAGAAAATTATCTGAAACCATCGTAATCGAGACCGATTGCACCGGGGAGAATGAATCCAGAGACGGTAGAATAGATGAAAGCTCAGTCAGATCGGTAGTGAGACTGAGCTTTGCAAGTGCATCGGCGAGTTCCTCGACAGCGATGAACTCATCACCGTTGGAATCAAACAGATCAAACACCCTTCTGAGGCGCACGGAATTGAGGCTTTCCGATCTCAGCCTGAACGAAGCTGAAGGTGGCTTCAAGCTCCGTTGGAATTCGAAGAGGAGAAGCACTCTGCACTCTCCCTGGCCCCTGTCGTCGTCGTAGGCTGCTGCATCGCGTCGCAATCGCGTCGCAGTCGTACGTTCAGGTCGCGGCGGCAGAGCACAGAACACACAAGCGATCGTCGCTAGGGTTTGTAGGAGAGGGACTGATGCTAACCGCGTAAAAAAGGGAGGCCTATTTGGAAATGGAGGCCTGTGACGGCTGCCACATTGGCAGTGCATCAGGGCCGGGCCTGTTGCTAATCAAATCAAGAGGAATAACGGGACTCTAAGTGACGGGCGAATTGTGGAGAAAATATTGTGTGTGCAATTGAGGAGTCAAAAGATTTGGACGAAATGACCGGTCGATGAGTTGACGGATTCTTTGGAGTCCCATGAGGCGAGAAAAAAGCAGAATCAAGAGTTATCGGAGGAGGCACTCCAAGCGAAGGTATTAGTGTCTGGTGAGAAGAAAAGTAGAGGCCAATTGAGTGGCGGTTCAGGTCGCGGTCGTGGCTATAGTCACGGTCATGGTAGAAGTGTGAAGAGAAAAAATTGCGAAGGACGAGATTAGAATTTTCATGGAGGACAAGGACGAGGTAGACGAGGCGAACCCACGATCTTTACAACATGAAGATTTGTTGTGTTAAACACTCAATCATCTAGGTTATGGAGTCATTGACAAGTACTATGTTCTTGAAACCATATTTCCTAGACAAACAAATAGACGTAGAAAAATAATAAAAATAAATTTTCAACTGACCAACGAAGGTATTTAGAAAAATAATAAAAGGAAATTTTCAAGTAACGCCGTGGTTGAATTCCAATTACAAATTTTTGTAAATGGGTTGACATAAACACGAAATGATGTGGCAATATGAAGAAATTTGACAACTACAAATTGGAAATGCTTATTAAATTTCCATCCATCCATGGAAATAAAATGCAAGCAGAATTATTGAAAAATGAAAAGAAAACACGGCAAAGCATAAAATATAGTAGTAAGGATTCAGCTTTCTTCAAACTAACTTTGGCTTCAGCTTCACTGTGGCAGTTTATTGATCTTGCAGAACTGATAATCCTTGAACTTCTTAGTTTTGTACTTAGACGGGTTGTCTTCCGCGATTAACTGGTCCAACGGACCGATCTCCATTTCACCAGGTGGCTCGACAAATATTGGCCAGGATACACTACAATAGATGGGAGTATCAGCGACGGGCGTATGCCATCAGCGACGGCCCGTCGCTGATAAAACGACCTTTCTGCGACGGCCCGTCGCAGAAGAGCATTATCAACGGTTTTATTAGCGACGGGCCGTCGGTGATGTTCAAAATTTTCCGTCGGCCCGTCGCTAAACTTCAAAACCATCGCTAATAGTCTGCGACGGCCCGTCGGTGATGCTAGCCCCGTCGCTAATAACCTTCCCACGACCCGTCGGTGAAAGAATCCCCGTCACTAATACATTTTTAAAAAACCGCCAAATTTTCAAAAATTCTCCGACGGCCCGTCGCTAATAGAGCCGTCGCTAATACGTTTCCGACGGCCCGTCGGTGATGTTGTATACACCTTCTTATATACCCCGCTGGTCTCCTTCTCTCTCTCTTAACCCTAAACCTAAATTCGCCTCTTCTCCTCTTCGCCTCCGACGCCTCTCTTCCCCTCTTCACAGCCCCTCTTCCCCTCTTCCCCTCTTCGCTCCGACGCCCCTCTTCACAGCCCCTCTTCCCCTCTTCGCTCCGACGCCCATCTTCCCCTCTTCTCTCCGACGCCCTCTTTGCCTCTGACGCCCTCTTCCCCTCTTCTCCACAGCCCCCCTGTAAGTTCATTTCTGTTTGTTAACATAGTATAATTTGGGTTTAATTAGGGTAATTTTAAATTAGGGTTTAATTAGGTTTTAATAAGGGTATAATTTAGGGTTTAATTAGGGTATAATTTAGGGTTTAATTTAGGGTATAATTAGGGTATAATTTAGGGTATAATTTAGGGTTTAATTAGGGTTTAATTAGGGTATAATTTAGTTCATTTCTGTTTGTTAATTTCTGAATTTATTAGTATATTAATATTATTATATTTTTCTATTATGTTTAATTTTTTATTTTCAGAAAATAATATTTTTAATTAATACGTAATTTTATTGTGTTATTTTGCAGCTTGTTTTGATGACGTCCAATAACAGGGGAAATCGGAGGCGCGTACCAGTAGCAGGGGTTCGAGACGCGGTGCCGATGCGGTGAGGGTTCGAGACGCGGTGCTGATGAAGGTTCGAAATAAATGGAGCCGTCCAGTAGCAGGGTATCAGTGACGGGGTATCAGCGACGGGGTTCGAGACGCGGCGCCGATGCGGTGATATCACAACAAATATTGTAACACGAAGACATTCCATTATTCTTTCAATTCGAATGAACCCTAAACATCGTGATATGCATTTGTCATTAAAATATTTCAAACTTGACAAAACCAAGTTTTGTTTATTGAATTCGAAATCTTTTTTTTTGGTACAGGGCTCGGCACTTGGTGTTGGGCGCGGACGAGACGTTATGCGTGCTAAGGTCAGTTAAATCTTGAAATTTTTTGTATGCTTGGTTGGTAACCCTAAACCCTAATTACTGAGAATAATTAATTATTATATCATAATTTTTTGTATTTTCCAGATTTAAAACAATAAATATAATATAATTTTATATTAACTTTGTGATTTCATTATTTATTACTAATTATTTTCTGAACTTAATTTGAAATTTGATTGGTTTTATTTCGTATTATTTATTATTTAACAATTTTCATATTTTATTCTACATGACGGAGTGAATCGAGAAGGATATGTGCATCGAGATTCTCGTTGCGGTGAGCAAGGAAGATGGAGTTACGAGGTAGCATTTTCGTAATTTTCATATTTGTATTGTTTGTATTATTTGTATTATGTATTGTTTATTTGAATATTTGTATTATTTTGTATTATTTGTGATATTATGTGGGGGTTCTTTTTTTGAATTTTTTGAATTTTGTGATATTTGTTATATTATTTGTATTATTTGTATTATTTTTGAATTTGTGAGATATATATATATATATATATATATATATATATATATATATATATATATATATATATATATATATATATATATATATATATTATTTTTGAATTTGAAATATGTGTATGTGTGTGTGTATATATAATAAATAATAATATAGGTAATTAAGTAATATGTTTTACATTAATAGTATATTATGTTGGGAATTCACCCATCCCCGGGCCCGCACAGCGGATATGAAGGCCCGGTCCGGTTCCCTAAATCCAAGATCACGCCATGACTTCGAGGGTACGATGCAAAGTAGGATAGACGATTACCAGCGTGAAATTGATCACGCACGACGGGTTGATCGCTCGCATCCTTCTTTTCCTTCGGTGTCACGTTGGTGACTAGCCCGTACGTCCCATACCGCACGTCTCCCACCGTCTTGACACGCCTCGGGTTGTTTTCGTGCGTTCCATGCCCGCATGCTTTCACAGCCCGTTACTCGATTCGCTCGTTTCCGTCTCCGGCAGATTTCGTTCCTCCGAATCGATCACAACCGAAAAAGCCCCAGATGTTGCTCCTGTACTTGTATCCACCTTGACTCGTAAGACGTCGGTCGCGGATGCAACTGCCTAGATGAAGCACCGGCGAACTTGCTCGATTGATTGATTCTCTATACCGGAAAACACCTTTTCACGGTTTCTCTCTCTTTACACCCTTTCTCTCTCTAGAAAGTTGTCTCACAATTCTCTGGAATATTCTGAATTAATTAACTGAATGAACCACACCAGATGAGAGAGAAAAATCATATTTATATCATATAGGATTAGGATTGGCCAAAAGACATGTATATCCAATATACACTCTTTCACACAGAAAGTTGCATGTATCTGTCCAGTATTCTGTCCATACGAAATTGGTAAATTCCTCTGACAGAAAATCACCCAACACGAAAGGTGTAGATAATCTTATTATCTACTCGACCCAATTTTGCCTGGCCCAATTGGAGGTCGTGTGCAAAAGTTATGACTGTTTTACTAACTGTATGTCATACTGTTGCAGCCTTTCGGTATTTCATAGAAACGACATTGATACTTCGTTCATATGAAATATATTTCTATATGAAGGTTGTAGATAATCTTATTATCTATCTAACCCAATTTGAACCATTCAAATTGGATTTTCCTACTGAAAGATATGACCACGAATGTACGCTTACATTCGTTTATCCTTTTGTACACTTTTACGGTTGATCCTGAAACTGTATTTCCTTCAGTCTCCCACTCAATTTCAGATCTACCTAAAAGGTACTCATGCATATCCAATATGCACGATTTTAGAGAATATAGCTCGCGTATCAAATACCAAGCTACGCACATCTTATGTGCCAATTTTATAATCAAGCCCGACTTAGTACGACTCGTTGTGTGACCAGGTAGGTTCGGTTAACGATGGCAGTAGGCTGTTTCCATAGTACTACAAGCCCATGAGCGGGATCTAGTCACTCCATCATGTCTACCCATGTTAACACGAAGAATGATTGTGATCATTGTGCCTATCTCGAATAGCGGTCATTAGTTCTCTTGTTAGCGATATCCGTTAATCAAAAGGCATGGTGATAGTCATCCTTATATTTTGATTAACTGTACTTATTCCTCGAGTCCGAATTGAGTTAACAAATTTCAATCGATATTAACCGTTAATATCATTGACTGTGGCCACAGTTTTCGTTAATCAATTCATCGAGTGGCCAAATAGATATCTCTTCCTTTCGGAATAAACAATTCCTATCTTGGAGACTCACATTGAATTCCGTGTTTCGGACAATACCCAATGATGACCGTTTTAACTCCCTGTTACGGTGAGCGTAAGATCATATCAAAGCATTGTGTTACGCACGTAACGCAATCAATGGTCCCCTCAAGTATGAAGAACCTAATACCCTACTCGTCGCGAGTCCATCTATAATGACTAAACCATGTCATGGTCTCGCGGCTTCGGTCATATCCAATATATGTCACCTAGCATATATCTACGTTCCCGATTCGACAAACACTTTTGTCCTATGATTAGCAAAACATAATCATCTCCTCGGCTAACGTACTAGTGTACGCGTTCAGTCTATTCCCTTGTAATAGAAATGCTTCTCTCTTAAGCAAACTGACCCGCGACTAGGGATGTTTAGAAATGAAACTTTAAGTGTGACGGTTTCGTTGCACATGGTCCTCAACCATGTCGACGTTCACACAAGTTCAAATCAAGGTTCATGTAATCATATTACACAACCCCGCACACAGTTTTCATATAAGGTGAATGCATGAAAATTTAAGTAAACAAAATTTTTAAAAGGGATGGATTCATACGGATTAAGTATTTGGGTGATACAACGTTTACCTATGGGTATCTCCATACCCACAACCTGCGAGGACTATCGTATTAGATAACTACACTCTACTCTCTTCTTCCTCCTCTAGGTATCTCCATATCCATAGTCATCGCATGACAGTCACGCGCGACTAGAGAGAGCGGTTTTGTAAACGGTTCCGCACGTTGCCGTTAGTGTTAATCAACATCAGGTTTGGAACATTTCCAATACCTACGATCACATCATTTCATAAAATTTCATGGATCAATGAAATTTCTGAGTATTGGCTAGAAGTGGTTGTGACCTCGGCATTTTTGGCTTGTACTATTGCGTGTCATGCAATATACAACCATAAATCCGATAACTCGTGACTACTCAAGTTTGGTCATGTATCCTTGATCCATACCGCTTCCTTTTGTGATTCATAACCACAATATACTCGCCCCCGTAAATAGAATCATTATTGGTCATGTGGAACCTTTCCACATAACCATGTTTTCGTTTAAGCAAATCATGTGCACACTTTGTGATCGAAAGTCGTGCTACATATTTGGACGTGCTAAATCTTTGGAAACTGTCGTTGTTATAACTCTTTATAACCAACACGTCCTCCATACCATTATAGATAAAATAAAATCCTGAATTCTTTTGTAAAGTATTCAAGGATAACATTCACCGCTATCAATACAAATCCCGATGAATTTAAATATACATAACCATTATGTATATATATATGTATAACCATTATTCATTCACAAGAGTTAGTCTCATGTAATCGCATTACATTCAAACTCGTGTGATTCCTTGGATTTTATTGAAAGTGAATTAGACGCTTCATCTATACGACATATAGCCACATACATATCATGACAGATATAATAGATCCTCACATCGAATGTAAAGCATCATATTTTTATTTTCGCCCTGCTTGATGTCTCACATCGAGCCGTAGAAAATTTCTGCCATTCGACATCTCTATTTAACTCCGCCAAGGAGTTATATGTTGAAAACCTTTTTCAACAATATGTCGATATACGTGCTATAATATAGAACGAGGAACTTCTTAGATCTATCATATAGATCTTCACGCTTAATTCATAAGCGGTCTCGCCTAAATTTTGTGTCGTTACAAGAAATATAACGCGGCTCCCACTAACCTTCATGTGTACACAAAGTTTCCATTCATTCCGACAATGTTATAGCAGTTTATAACTTCATCAAAACAAATATTCCAATTCCGAGAAGCTTTCTCTAATCCATCATATGGATCGTTAAAGCGTGCATATCTTATCCCCGATTCTTATGAATCGACAAAACCGTAAGGTTGTGTCAAGTACACATCCTTTCATAAAATTTCTGTCAAGAAATTCGGTTTTGACATCCATTTTACCACATCACATAGTCATAATACGCGACCATGTCAAGCAAAATTTCGAGAATGTGAAAGCATGACAACATGCGAAAACGTTTCTTCATAGTCCGACTATGAAATTCTTGAAACTCTTCGCTACGAGTCTCGCTTTGCATATATGCGTATTCCTATCCGTGTTGGTTCTCATCTTGAAAACCCATTGTCTTTTCACGGGTCTAACCCGGAAAGTAATGAAATCAAGTTCTAAACTTGATAATTTTACACGGATCGAATCTCAGAATTCATGACATCATGTGATCATGTGGAATCAACCTTTCATAGCATCCCTGTAGGATATCGAATCATCATATGATTTCGATCTATCATCATTAGCCATGGTAAATCCGTATTTACCAGCTTATGATATAGCCTGCTTGATCTACAAATAATTCCTTTGTGTGTTCGACTCGTATTCATCAACTCTTGATGAAATCGTGTCAACATTCATCGGTACAATGTTCATTTTCAGATCTCGAACTCTTTCGAGATTTATTCTACTCCCACTAGCCCGCATAGAGATTAGCAACATCAAGTTTCAAACTTGTGCGCATCGAGTCCTCCTCCAAGAAGGCATCTCTTCGAGCCACGAAAATCTTATTTTCGTCGGGACGTTAGAACTAATACTCTTTAGTTTCCTTAAGGATAAACGAACAATTTCCAGATTTGGGATTGAGTTTAACCGAAACAAATTTCGAAATACACTCACATCCTCAAATCTGTACAAGTGACAACTTCGGAACCATTCCGATCCATATCTCATATGGCGTCTTTTGTACCGATTAGAAGGATTATGGTCCATATCTCATACGCAACCATTCATTAGTGCCACTGTCTCAAGGGCGTATCCCCAAAATATTTTTGGGAGATCCTAGTGATTTATCATTTATCGAACCATGTCCAACATGCGTTCATTTCCTCTTTTCGGACACATCTCAATGTTCCGAAATGAAAATAATCGTGAAACGATTTCACAATCATGAATGATAATCAATATTTATAACTCAAATATCGCATCTTCGATCCTATCGAATTGCGTAGCTCAAATACTTGCCTCCTCGATCCTATCAAAGGGCTTTGATTTTCTTGCTAAGTCGATTTTGTATTTCGTTTTGAAACTCATTGAACCTTTCAAAAGTATCAGATTCGGGACGCATTAAGCAGATATTACCGTATCTACTTTAACCGTCCGTAAACGTAATAAAATACCGATAGCCTCCTCTTGCCTTGGAACTTATCGGAACATTTACATCTAAATGTAATTTCCAATAATTCGTTGGATCTTTCTCCAACCTTTGGAGAATGATGCCCTTTGTCGTCTTGCCTAATAAATAAGTATCGCATTTAATCAATTGAATCTAATTCGATTGATTCTAGCAATCCATCATATGGAATCTAGATACGCGTATCTCGTTTATATGGCCATGACGGCAACGCCAAAAGAAGCAATCAACTTCTAGGTTTAATCCTCCTCGGATTTCACCGTTCTTTGAGTCATTATTTTGGACAACTCCTTGTCCGAACTTTCTGTTTGGAAATTTTTTTTTCCAGAATACCCTTAGACATTTATTTCTTTCGATCCCATCCTTGAATTACAAGGACATCCACGCATCTCTATGCTTTGGATTCCCCGGACACTCTAAGCATCTTCTATTCAAATTTACATCGCATCACATGCAATTTCGGGATCGACTTATCTATCGAATGCATATGATATTCGGTCACGAAGATCAAATCTCGTACCATCAACACACGAGTGTTAATCAAAGACCCATAAGGTGTCTCAGAATTAATCTACGCTTTGAGCTGCATTGAACCATTCAATGCGCTCTAGCTCTTGAAACTATTTCTTGAGCGTTGCGTTTTACTTTCATATACACCCGAATTCTCAAAACAATTTTGAGAAATCTGCGTCTATACATGCCACCACAAGGCACGTAATATTGTTCGATTCCTTCTTAAAGTGTATCGATCCCGGCTTTATCTAAAGCCAAAGCCTCGAGCCCCGAATCTACCATTTCCGTGTCCAACACGTTCCTTTAAGTCTAAGAACTATTCTTTGACTATCAAGTTTAATTACGGTAATTCCGACCCAAAAGCCATCTATCATATCGATCTCATCGATATATATTTGGTGTTTGCTTGAAAACATAATTCTAAACGGATGATGAAGATTAAGCTCCTAACCGTGCGTACTTAATCTATATGCTTATATGATGATTATATGAGAGTGTTATTTTATCGAATCGATAACCCTCATACCGATACGGGACTCCAAGTCCATAACACCCGAGATCCATATTTCGCAATCCTCCCACAAGTGACGACGGCCTATCGAGTGGGATCTCGCTTATTTAGGTAGGATATAATCCAATCGCATCATATGCGACTCTCGAACCTTTTAGAATTTCGGTGATGGATCGTATCACATACAATCCCAGTTCCGTGTGTGCATTCTAACTATGCCCCGAACTCCAATCGGATTGGCTTGGACAGTTAAGTCATAACCATATCAAACGTATCGTTCAAATGAACTACTCACGTGCATGACGAAGGCCTATAAACACGTAAGTCCCCATTTAACGCTTGCCACCCATTAATACCATCAACATGTGTGCATGACGAAGGCCTAGAAACACACATATTGTGATACCAATTTCGATGGTTGATGATATGGAAGGCATTTCCACGACTTAAATATTATGCGGGATCATGACATTCATGTTTAAATAATTTGTGACATAATCATATTATATCACTATCACAAGATTTTCTAAATGCATATGATTTATTTAGAGAGACTAATTATTCTAAATAATTAATTATCTAATATTCTAGTATGATTGAATTAATTGATTAGAGATAAAGATAGGCCTAAAGGTATGTATATCTCATATACACCTTTTCAAACAGAAAACTGCATACATCCTTTCGGTAATCTGTCATAACGAAAATGGTAAATTCCTCTGACAGACAATCAACTAACATTAAAATTGTAGATAATCTTATTATCTTTCCAACCCAATTTGGCCCAGCCCAATTGGAGTTCGGACCCGAAAGTTACGGCCGTTTTACTGACTATATGTCAAACTGTCGCACCCTTTCGGTATTTCATTCAAACAACACTGATACTTCGCTCAAATGAAATATATTACAACATGAAAATTCTAGATAATCTTATTATCTAACTAACCCAACTTGAACCATTCAAATCTGAGGTTCCTACTGAAAGTTATACCAGTTTTGGTAAAATACGGACAAACGAAAAGGTAAGTATATCCAATAGACACCTTTTCAACCAGAAAACTACAGACACCTTTTCAGTATTCTGTTGAAACGAAAATATTAAATTATTCCAACCGACTTTGAACGTGAACTAAAGTTCTAGATAATCTTATTATATAACTAACCCAATTGGATTGGACTCAATTGGAGTTTCAATGCGACATCTACAGACGTTTTAGTCTCTGTATGTCAAACAGTCGCACCTTTTCAGTATTCCATAATAACGATACTGATAATTCGTTCAAATGAAAAACTTTTCTGTATCAAAGTCATAGATAATCTCATTATCTAACTACCCCAATTTGATCCAATCAATTTGGAGTTTCACACTGAAAATTATCTTAGTTTTACTCACAGTTTCGTATTCTAATTTTCTGCAGATTTTGCCGTTTCTTCCGTTTTCGCTCATTTCTGAAACGATAAATCATGAAACATTTTCACGATAATTCCTAGATACTCTCAATCAACTTTTGATTGATCTCTAGTGAATTCTACTTGTGATTTTTAACGAAATTGGAATCTCTAAATCTATCATCATGCAAACGGGTACGAACTTTGATAACCCGTGCGTATATCGAATATACGACTATGATTCGACACTCGAATCGATGGCGATCGCTCTGATACCACTGTTGGAAATTCACCCATCCCCGGGCCCGCACAGCGGATATGAAGGCCCGGTCCGGTTCCCTAAATCCAAGATCACGCCATGACTTCGAGGGTACGATGCAAAGTAGGATAGAAGATTACCAGCGTGAAATTGATCACGCACGACGGGTTGATCGCTCGCATCCTTCTTTTCCTTCGGTGTCACGTTGGTGACTAGGCCATACGTCCCATACCGCACGTCTCCCACCGTCTTGACACGCCTCGGGTTGTCTTCGTGCGTTCCATGCCCGCATGCTTTCACAGCCCGTTACTCGATTCGCTCGTTTCCGTCTCCGGCAGATTTCGTTCCTCCGAATCGATCACAACCGAAAGAGCCCCAGATGTTGCTCCTCTACTTGTATCCACCTTGACTCGTAAGACGTCGGTCGCGGATGCAACTGCCTAGACGAAGCACCGGCGAATGTGCTCGATTGATTGATTCTCTATACCGGAAAACACCTTTTCACGGTTTCTCTCTCTTTACACCCTTTCTCTCTCTAGAAAGTTGTCTCACAATTCTCTGGAATATTCTGAATTAATTAACTGAATGAACCACACCAGATGAGAGAGAAAAATCCTATTTATATCATATAGGATTATGATTGGCCAAAAGACATGTATATCCAATATACACTCTTTCACACAGAAAGTTGCATGTATCTGTCCAGTATTCTGTCCATACGAAATTGGTAAATGCTTCTGACAGAAAATCACCCAACACGAAAGTTGTAGATATTCTTATTATCTACTCGACCCAATTTGTCCTGGCCCAATTGGAGTTCGTGTACAAAAGTTATGACTGTTTTACTAACTGTATGTCATACTGTTGCAGCCTTTCGGTATTTCATAGAAACGACACTGATACTTCGTTCATATGAAATATATTTCTATATGAAGGTTGTAGATAATCTTATTATCTATCTAACCCAATTTGAACGATTCAAATTGGATTTTCCTACTGAAAGATATGACCACGAATGTACGCTTACATTCGTTTATCCTTGTGTACACTTTTACGGTTGATCCTGAAACTGTATTTCCTTCATATTATAATAATAATATATATAACAAATAATAAACATATATAATAGTAATATGAATAAATAATTAAATATTAATTTTAATATCAATTAATTAATTAATTAAATATAATATTGATTAATTAATATAATAATTAATTAATTAAATATAGTATCTGCTACGGGCCGTCGCTGAAAGTGACATGAGCGGCGGGCCGTCGGTAAAGCTATCTGCTACGGGCCGTCGCTGAAAAGAAACCGTCGCTGAAACCAGTATGAGCGACGGGTCGTCGCTGAAAGTGACATCAGCGACGCAGCTTTCAGCGACGGTTATTTAGCGACGGCAGGCCGTCGGTAAAACCTTTAGCGACGTTTTTTGGATCTTTTAGCGACGGTTTTTACCGTCGCTGATATCCTAAAATGTTGTAGTGATAGGCGTGTTTTTTCTTTGTTCACTATTGTTCGATGCAGCACACTCTTGTATTTGCCATTGCTCATAATCTATTGTTGCACAATCATACATGAATTTGATACAAATTGAACAACATATAATATAATTCTAATAAGATATATATATATATATATATATATATATATATATATATATATATATATATATATATATGGGAGTTATGCTATAGCGTTAGGCACCTAAAAGTTTTACCTTGATTTTACCCCGAAGCTGACGTGGCTAACCACGTTGGCAGACATGTTGGCACAGGAAAAAAATTAGAAGGACCCGTTAGCAGCTATTATATCCATTAGTTCATCTTTCCTAAACACACGGACCCATTAACCCATAAACACATGCATGCTGTCCATTAAGACATTAAAGTTAAAACACACGCTGCCCATTAAAACATGAATCAAACTAGGAGATTACCCGCGCTTCGCGGCGGTTTTGTTTCATTTGTTTTACCATACACATAATATATTGTTATGATTTTTCGGGAGCAAATATAAGACTTTATGAAAATGAATATCATATTGATTAAGAAAGTTTTATGATGACAAAATTATTATATTATTTTTTAATATGACACATTGTGAAATATTTATTTAGTACTTTAATGCAACACATACAAAAAAAAATAAATGTTACTATAAAATAATAAAATAACATGCGTGAACATAATCAAAAATCAAGACCATATGATATTTTAAATTTTCATATCTAAAATTAAGAATAATGACATTGTAAAAATTTAAAAAAATTATTTGTGTGTGATGAATTTTATGTGTCATGTTTATTATTGAAAAATATTATATAAGTTAAAGAAATTATTTGTGTTTATTAATTAATATATTTCATTACTTTTTATTTTTTTAAAGATTAACATGAAAGTGTTTTAAGTAAAAATACAAATATAACATAATTGTTTGAAAAATTTAATAATAATAATTAGGATGTGCAATTTGTTTCAATTATATTTTTAAAATTAATAATAATTACGATTACAAGTCATTAATGTAATTATATTTATTTTTGTATCTTTTTTTACATAATTATTTTCATAATTTTAAGTTAGAGAAAAATATTGAATATATGATAATAACATACTCAGTAGTATGTGCAATTGTTTACAATTATAGTTTTAAAAATAATAATAATTAGGCTTACAAGTCATTAACGTAATTATATTTATTTTTATTTCTTTTTTTACATAATTGTTTTCATAATTTTAAGTTAGAGAAAAATATTAAATATACGACAATATGGATCTCAAAATAAAGATAAAACTCAAGCCAATATATTTCTTAATATTTTTAATTATATAATGAAACACTAACAATATTTGATGTATGTTTTATGATATTATATATTAATTTATTAATGTTAGATATTTAAACTCTTCACATTTTATTTGTATTCACAATTGATCATGTAACATATTGTGAAAAAATTCAATATAAAATACAACTTGTCTAACATGAACCTAACAAATAATATTTTGACATGTCATCAATCTAAGATGATGTTGCTTTCTAAAATTGATTAAAACTATGTGTAAAATAAAAGACACATAAATATCTACAAATAAAACATAATCACACAAAATCAAATGTTAATCTATGGTTCATATGTTGCCACATATCATAATCTAATGGTTGAAATAATTGTGATGATGTGGCATTAGTTGTGATGAGGTTGCATAAGGAGATTGCATAAAGATGGGTCAAAAATAAGAGGGTTGGTTAATATTTATATCCGTTAATCATGCCCAATAAGCCAAAACGAACCCGTTAATACAAAATATTAATAATAGTTCTAATCCTAAACATTTTGCCCTTCTAGCATTTGGCCACGTCGTGCGGTACTGTTCACAAACACCGTTCAGACACTGTTCACATACTAAATTCCCTCCCATCTTAAATAAATTCCCTCCCATCTTTCTTTTTCCCATTTCCACGACCCAACCCAAAGCTCCGCCTCTCTCTTTCAACCTGCTGAACCGTGGCAATGTCGAACGGGCGCGACGATGCCGGTAGACAACGAGGATCTCCATGACAGGAGCATGCGGCAATTCCTGACTTCATCTCAGTTAATTTCGAAACAATTTTTTTGTTCAATTTTACCTTTCGATCCATTTTCTTGCATAAAAACACTCCATTGGGGCCGAAAATCACGAATCACCGGATAAAGACAAGTATTGTTCGACGAGAGGTTCTGCAGTAGAGTTTGAATGCGAGGACAACCACTGGCCGAGGTCATCTCAGAAGCTGGAGCAAACCCTAGCCGAGGCTCAGCAGTAAGATGAAATTTTTTGACATTTGTGTGTTTTTTTCCCATTTTTTGTCCATTTTTGAAGTTGTTTTCAGAGATATAATTGTGTACTTCAATTCAATTTCTGTCAAGCAGCATTTTTCAATACCATCAATTCTTCAACTTCCCTTATTATTAGGTAATATCAAATAAATTATGTTTGAAAACTTTTTACTTTTCATTCCTAATTGTATTTACTTTTTTATTGTATGTTCTGTAAAAACAGTGTGTAATGCATGGTTGGAATAATTCATGTACGTTTGCCAAATTTCTGTCAAAAAACAAATTCACGATTCGTTGTCAAGGCGAACAGTGTAAGTTCCTTCTTAATTGATATTCTTTTTTAAATATATTAAGATATTTTTTCTTTTTTTGATCATTATGAATATGAATATTAGATAATCGCATATTTATTTTGCACGATTTTTGTTCCATATTGGGCGTCTCAAAAAATGCCAGCAAATCCGAAATGAAAAGCGGTTCTTATTTTCTCCATATAATTAATTTCTTCATAATTAACTCTAAAATAATTCTTATTTTCACTTATTTATTTGCAGCTTTCGTGATGTTGCGGTATTTGTTATTCTAAGGAAGGGTACAGTGTCGATTGCAGGGGTTGGTGCAGTCCATCGTAGGCAACTGGAGCTGCTGGTGTGATTGGGGCGATCGAGGCTGCTGCTACAGTATCATAAGGCGGTTGCTGGTCAGGGGAGAGAGAAATCAGATTTGATGCTGCCGCCAATAGGCTAATTCGAATACATATGAAAAGCGGGTCCAGGTACGTAGTACCGGTTACGTACCGGTACAGTCTAATCCCGGTCTAGGTTTGGAAAATTTGTACTTTGATTAAATGTACATTTACTTCGAAGACGTATTTTCATATTCACAAATAACCCCTAAATAATATTTAATAACTTTTCCTTTTGGTAATTTTAAAAAAAACAGGCTTTTGGAGGGGTCCTGCTAAAACATCCTCACCACAATTCTTTCTCTCGCATTTTCTTTATCGACTCAGACAAAACCTTTCCACCGGGAAAAGAGGGGCCATATCTATGGTTTTGCTCGAAGATTCGGTTCTTCGTTAGACGGGCACAGCTTTCGTCGGGCCAAGTGATTAACGAGACCGAAAACAGAGAGAGGACACAGAGGGCGCTCACCACAATTCTATTTTTTTTTATAGATGGAAAAGACTCAAAGAGACGTTAAAGCAATCGAATGGAGACCCAACAGTGGCAAAATGATCGCAGTTAGTTGCAAGTAAGAAGGGCAGATTTGATATTTTTATTCTTTCAAAGGGTAAATTTGATATTTCATAATTTTCCTTAATATTTTTGTAGGGGTGGGTGCAGAGAAAACTAAGCCATATTTTCACGGATGGCCACCAGGTCGATGCTCGACAAGATACTGCCACCAGGTCGATGATCTTCCTTTCTTTCTCGATTGATTCATTTTTTTTGTGTTAATTTTTAATTTGTTTAGATTGAATCTTAGCGTTCAAATGGTCTTTTTTGAAGAGTGTTTTTTCTGAAAATATTTCTCTGGGAGCTAACAAAGTGGGAATGGTGACCTTGAAGTGACTTCTCGGGACAATTCGATGGAGAAGATTCCGAGGTTTCCTCAAAGAGCTGGACAACCTCATCATACTCTATTTGAGGTATGGAAGTTGTATGTTTGGTGTGAAGTGCAAGTTTAATCATCCTCCTAAAATGAAATTGAACAATATTAAGGTAATTTTGATGCTAAAACTTTCGATTTTGTGTTTTTTGGTTGCTTTATTATTTTGCATGTATGGAAGTTTACTGTTTTGTATTGTTGTAGCTGAAAATCAACGAAGGATGTGAGTTTGATCAGCTCAATTTTGGTTATCTTTTACGTCAAAATCAATGAAGTATGTGAGTCTGATCAACTCATTTTTGGTTATCTTTTGCATGATATTTCTGACATTTAGTTCCATTTAAGCGTTATTTCAAAATTTCCAGATTTTTAGGACTATTTGGTAATTTTAAGCGTTTTTGGTTCTTTATGCAGAAGTTTTCAGGTTTGAGAAAATAACTAATATTTTGAATTATTTTTCCAAATTATAGAAATTTTATGGGCAAGGCTTTTTGTAATTTTGAGCGATTGCGGTTTTATTTTCAGAAATTGTTAGATTTCAAAAAGAACCATTATTTTTTATTCTTTTTTCAAATTTCGTAATTTTAAGGTCTAATTTGTAATTTTCAGCTTTTTAGAGAATTTTTTGGTAATTTTCAGCATTTACGGTTTTATTTCAGAAATGTTGAGCTTTAAAAAAATATCAATATTTGAGATTTTTTTTTTTCAAATTACATAATTTTTAAGGTTTATTTTGTAATTTTCAGCTTTTGGGGGTTTTGGTAATTTGCACCGTTCTTTGTTTTTTTAAGAAATGATGAGCTTTAAAAAAAGAAACCAATATTTGGGATTATTTTTGAAAATTACAGAAATGTTAAGGGTTTATTTTGTAACTTTTAGCTTTTTAGAGGGCCTTTGGGTAATTTTTGGCAATTTCAGTTTGGTTCCAAGTCTTACAAATATCAACCAATATTTTATATCTTTTTCCAAAATTACAGGAATTTTGAGTGTTATTTTGTAATTTCAGCTTTTCAGAGTTATGGTATTTTTCAACGATTCCTATCTTATTTTTTATAACCAACAAGGGGAATGTCGAATAAATGGTATGTGATGAATGTCGAATAAACGGTACAATCTGATGCTTCTTCTTTCATATAGCTCTCTCTCCTTCTTCATGATCAATTGTGGTGCTTCTTAAAGGAAAGGTTGACGAGGCCAGAACAATCGTGAATGAGCCACCGCAACAACAACAAAAAAACAAGCCTCGATGAAGACGGTCACCAGGTGCAATACAAAAATCTGTCAAAAAAAAATAATTAATTGATACAACCCAACGTAATTAAATCTTCTCAACATGGATGACGTACTAAACAAATGAAGTATCGATGGAAACGACACATTTTGAAGTTACGTGATGCGAGAGTAGATCGATACTGAAGTATGGAGAAAGGACTTATTTTGTGTGAACTTTTATTATAAACAGTACGTGTATAACATGATCTATTTTCTTTATTTTGTTTAAAATGTTAGCTTCGTCTTTACAATAACATGTTCTGCATAAACTGTTTTCACCTTACGGAACTTTCATATGTAATGAACAAAAAATGCCCTGTGCAATAGCGTGTGGGTAAATCTAGATTAGTTTTTTCATAAAAAGAATTTAAAGTGCAAAATCAAACATTCAACAAAACAAGAATACAAATGAAGAAAAATAAGGACAATTACTTGATGAAATGCGAAATACACATCACAGTTGAAACTATCAAACTAGATTCTAATAATATAACAAAAAAAAGGTTTAAATACGAACAACGGAAAACATACACAAATAATAGAAACGATAACAATATTATGTATTCAATACAAATCTAAAATATGTATTGCGGATTACATATTAGTAATCCAAAAACAATAGGAAAATACAAAAAACACACCCGCGCAATTGCGCGGGTACAACGCTAGTATCCTTTAATCAAAAACGCAAGCTTCCTTTTCCTTGCCTTTCTTTTCCTCTTCTGGGGAACTTATTGGCCATGGCGATAGAACAAAAAGGAATGCTCTCTCTCTCTCTCTCTCTCTAAACGGCCTTCGTCCTGGTAAGTGGTAACCATAACCCTAGACGACGAAAGCTCTCTCTCTCTCTCTCACTCATGTTCAAGGTTGTTCTCTCTCTGCCTGCCATAAATGATCTTCTTTCTGGTAACCAAAATCCTAGACGACGAAAACTCTTTTTCTTGCCGGTTGAAGTTATGTGCCTGTTCTTTCTCCGTCCGGATTTTATTTTTTATTTTTCTGGGTATTTTTTCTTACTCGGTACATAATATTTGTAAATCTGCACTTACTTAGTCAATTTCACATTTTCAAGAGAAAGAATTCGTCTAGGGTTTTTGTCAGGATATAATGTTGTTCAGAGGGCCAATTTTCCATTTTACCCTTGTCGCCGAAAGGAGGGTTCGTTTTGGCTTAATGGGAATTATAAAAGGGTGATAAATGTTTGATCCATATTTAATGGGCAGCATGTGTTTCAATGTCTTAATGAGCGGCATGCATGTGTGTATGGGTCAATGGGTCCGTGTGTTTATGAGAGATGAACTAATGGATATAATAGAGGCCATTTACTGTACCCCAAACTCATTACCACATCCTTGATATTCTATCAATCTCCCAAAAATTACCCACTCGATTAACAATGCTTCGAATTAACAGTTAATTGAATTAATGAATTATTAAGTACTAATATGAGGTGTTAATTTACTCACAATTAACTGTTAATTGAAAGTATTAATTAATTTGGAGAGAGAGGGGTGCAAATTGGAGTTGGGGATTAACACCCGACCCAAAAAAAAAAAAGGTATTGGAATCGTGGGTGTGGTGATGGGTTTTGGGGGCAAGGTATAATTTCCCATATAATAGCTACTAACGGGTCTTTTTATTTTTTTTCTTGTGCCAACATGTCTGCCAGCATGGCATGCCACATCAGTTTCGGGGTAAAATCAAGATACAGCTTTTAGGTGCCAAACCTTATTGGGGAGCTATGTGATACATTATTTTAAAAATGTATTTTGGGTATTTAAAAATTAATTAAATTTAAAAAAAAGGTATATCATAAACTTTTTTTTTATGAAATTTTTTTTTTCAAATGAACAATAAATATTTTTTCTATTTAGCATACCGTTAATTGATAAATACATTTGAGATTATTTTTTAAATACTTATTAATTGATAATTACTCAAAGAACCCTTGACAAAAAAAAATATATCATACAAATACATAACTAAAAATTCCTCAGTTTTTTACTTATTTAAAAGACCTTCTGATTTTAGATACATTCTTGTAGTAGTTACCTATAATGTGTATTAATTTTTTTTTCATAGAATCTTAGATTGTCGACCTTAATTTATGAGGCATTAAACTTATTTTTTAACTTCATTATATGCGTAACACAAATATAGTATGTGTTAATTACCTCAATCTGATCTCCAATGTGAACGATAAGTGCATTTTTGACATACTTAACATCAAACCAGCATTCATCTTTGAAAACTTGCAACCCCGTCACTTCATCCGGCATGATAATTGTAATGGTTGACATATCAGTGTGGGCCGTTATGCCGAGTGCCAGGTCTGGGCGTGGACACGGGGGATAGTAGTTAATCTTGATCAAATACCTCAATTCCTCTCCACCTGCTGCTTGCATCAAAGTTTTCTTCTCGAGTCCTAGACCGATCGATAGATTAGCAAATATTTCATCCACGAGTGGCAACATGTGTTTCGTGTACTCTTCGTTTGTTTCCCTGTTTGCCGTACCAGGGGGGAGTAAAGAAGACATCAAGAGAAATTTTTGATAATTTGTATTTTAAAATGCATTCTTTTGTAAGGTTCCTACTCCAGTACTCCACTTATTTAGCTAGTGCCAACCATGTTGCAAACATGGTCTATGAACTGTTAATATGTACCTATAATTATACGGATTTTTGGGCCAAATTTCTTTGTTAACACTGGACGGCGGCCAGACGTTGTGAAACAAAAAATCCACCCATGACTTCTTCCCTTCTAAATCATTGTCGAATTGTGTTCCGTATCCTTCGAAGCTACCCGATCCCGGCACGTATGCACACTTCTCTTTCTCCTCTATGGGTAGTTGAAAGAATTCGTTACCTACTTTCTGCATCTTCATTATCAGCTCCTCTGGTATTCCATGATTTGTCTATCACATTCAATAAAATTACATGATTAAACTACTTCCTATTAGTTATAACAACTGAATTATTGACATGTTGATTTGACTTTTAGCAATTATTGACATGAATTATTGTAACATTACCACTTGGAAGATGCCCCATTGGATACTGGCTTCTGTAATGGCCAAGACAACTGTCATACGGTCGGAGTTGGACAAGTCGATGACCGGCATGTCGGGAATTGGGCCATTGTATGAGGCATGGTTCGTAATATCGGCCGAGATAAAAAAAACTCGGCCGATATTCTCGGACTCGGTGGCCACCGAACCGATTTTGCTCCGATAAAATCGGATCTCAGTCACCGAATTTTTTTTTATTTTTTTATTTTTTTTTTGAGAGATTAGTCTGTGTGCCATAGTTTGCAGCGAGCAATGAAGAAGGAACTGTCAATGTGAATTTTCAGATCGAAGCTCAAGCTATTAGGGTGGTTTTTTGAGTTTGAGAGTTTTTGAATCATTTCTCCATGGCTGTGGAGAAGGGGAAAGGAAGAAGACGAGATGGGTATGGGGAATTGGGGATATGAAATTTGATGGGATTGTATGTGACTTATTAAACTTTATATTTTGTATATTTAACATTTATAATAATTTTGATTTGAATTCTTTATTTAATTATTTGAAATAGCCATACAAAATCTGCTGAAGTGAAAATATTAAACAAAACTTCTAACCAATATAAAATTATAATGTATTCTATGTGATTAATAATTAAATATTACATTAATAATATAATATAATTGAAAATATCATATTAATAAACTAAAACCATTTAAAAAAAAATACTTAATAGTATATATTGTTTTATACACATTAACTTTTTTTGTTAATAAATACAATACACACATATAAATTCAATATATATTTATATACTATTCTATCGCTAAATATTATATTTGGTACATAAATTTGTTCATTTCAATTTCTTTTTTAATCATTTTGTTCTAAAATAATTTCTGATTCTGATTCCGATTCCGATTCCGACTTTCATAAATATGCTATATACTATGTTACGTCGTAATTTGAGTTTTTATTAGTTGAATTTGTTCTTATAATGTTTTTCAATTTTTTTACTAACAATCCGATTTTTTTTTTTTTACTCGCCCGAGTCTTGTCCGAGTCGACCGAGTCCCGAGTCTCCAGAGCCGACCGAGTCCGAGTCCGAGTCCGATATTCAGGACCATGGTATGAGGTGTTTGATGGCCTGTCTTGCTCAGACAAGACGAAGTCTATTGGGATATCATTCTTACTTGTGTTTAATGCCGCAATAGCCTGGACCCTTAAGAGCTCCATTTTCGGATTATGGAAGTGGAATAAATGGTACACGACCTTAATTTGGTTGATGCTTTATAACGGGATTTGAAGATCCATATTATGTAGGGGTTGCGTGTGGATGATGAATTCCGATTAGTTTTCTTTTTCTTTATCCAATCTATAATTTATTGGGGTTTGATACGGTTCCTCCCATCTCAATTAAACATTCTTGATGCGTCAATGAAGAATATTTAAATAAATTAATTAGACTCCTTAATTGAATTAATCAATCCATTAATTGAATCAATCAATTTAACTATTAATTTAAGATCTATTTAATTTATTTAAACACATTCGATCGAGTGTTTAAATGATTGGGAGGCATGTTATATTTTCCTTAATTTATTAGAGAGACTATTTGTTTAGGGTGACGTTATTGCAAGAAATAACATGACTAAATTGAGAGTGATTTCAATTTTATTTTATCAAATGACTGTTATATCCTTATTAATGATGAATTGATAATTGATATTTCTTACATTTATCTATTAGTTTATCACTTTCCATAAGTCATGCAAATAAAATCTTTCATATAAAAATATTTTTATTCTTAATTTTTTTCATCTTAAAAAAATAATTAAATTCCAACATGTCATATATATTTAAATATGAAAATTAATACATATTGGTTAAATTTGATTTTTCGTAATATTAGGAAAAATATTTTTGTATTATTCACGGAAGATATAAATAATAGTATATAAGTATAATAAATGTCAATCGCCACAAATTGGGGCATAGTAGTCATTTGATTAAAAAAAATTGAAATCGCTCTCAATTTAGTCATGTTAATTCTTGCTGTAGCATCACCCTTTGTTTATTGTGGTCCAGTATATTTACCAAAATCACGGGTTCTATGATTAATTAATATGTTTTTCGCGAAAATATAAATGTTTTAGGTCAAACAGTTTAACGTAAACATCTAATCAATGTTGAGTATCACAAATTATTTGCTATTGTTATATTGACTAGGAGATTACCCGCGCCGCGGCGGATTTGTTTCATTTGTCTTGCCACACGCATAATAAGGATTTTAATATTTTAATATTTAATCCTTTATTATATTATATTATATTATATTGTTTTATATCATATTATATTATTCTATGTTATATCATTTATATTATAATATATTGTTTTATATTATATTATTATGCGATATGATATTAATTTAATATGATATTATATTATATGATATTATAGTGTTTTATATTCTATATTCTATTGCTTTAAATAATATTATATAATATTATTTACTATAATATTTTTTTGTATTATATTATATTATACTATATGATATTATATGATATTATTTTATATTATACTGTTTTATATTTATATTATACTATATTGTTTTATATTATATTATATTATATTAAATTATATTGTTTTACATTATATTATATTATATGATATGATATGATTTGATATGATAATATTTTATATATTGTTTTAAATTATATTATATTTAATGAAATGAAATGAAATGATATGATATTATTTTATAATATATTGTTATATATTATATATTATATTGCTTTATATCATATTATATCATATTATATTGTTTTATATTATACAATACTATATGATACTATATTATATTATATTATATTATATTATATTGTTTTATATTATATTATATTATATTATATTGGTTTATATTATATTACATTACATTACATTATATTATAATGTTTTAAATTATTTTATATTATATTATATTTTTTTATACTATATTATAGTATACTATATTATATTATATAAAATTTTATTATACTGTTTTATGTTATATTATATTATATTATATTATTTTATATTATATATTGTTTTAAATTTTATTTGCTTATATTACATTATATGATAGTATATAATATAATGTTATTATTGTATAATATAATATAAATATAATATAATTATTATTCATAAATATAATTTGATAAATATAATTTGAAGAAATAATATTATAATGAAATACATGGATAGCTTTATCCTTGTATTTGGAATACATTTTTTTTAGTAGGAGTACAAAATACATGGACAAGAAATCCTATCCCATCTAATCCCTCAAATCAAACAAGGGATTTTAGGCTTATCCCGGATATCGAAATCCTATCCCATCTAAACTCTCAAATCAAACATGCCCACTATCTCTCTACCATCGTAAGAAAACTCCATCCATCCTGCTAAAAATTGATTTTAGGAAAGCTTTTGATAGTATCTCTTGGAATTTTTTATATTACGTTCTACGCGAAAAAGGATTTCCAATCAAATGGATCCAGTGGATACACATTATTCTTTCATCATCTAAATCTTGTGTTCAAACAAACGGATCCAGTGGATACTCCATTCATCATCATCCGATGCACTACAAACCATCTTCCAAAATATTTCAGCAACGTTTTCCACCCCAAATATTTTGGCACCGCAGATTATTCAATATGCGGATGACACACTCATAATAATGGAAGCAAATGCACAAAATATTAAATCAATCTCACATGCCTTGCAAAACTTTCTCCAAAATCTCGGGACTGGAAATGAATTTGTCAAAATCAGAATTTGTACCAATATCAATCCCAGAAAATCTGATTGATAATATTATTCACATATTAGGTTGCAAACAGAAAAAACTACCCATCACATATCTAGGTCTACCTTTATCAATTAAAAAACCAACCAAAATATCATTTCAACCTCTAATGGATAAAATTAAATCCAGAATAAATAGCTGGCACGGATCCATGCTTTCGCTAGGAGGTAGATTAACCTTGATAAAATCAGTACTTCAAGCCCTAACAGCATACTACATACAAATATTCTTCTTACCTAAATGGCTCATAAATAAGATAACTTCATTCATTCGTGCCTTCAATTGGAGGGGGGGAGACACAATCCTAGACGGAAAATGCTTAGTCCGTTGGGAGAAACTATGCCTACCAAAAAAATATGGAGGCTTAGGAATCATTGATTTAGAAGCACAAAACAAAAGTCTCCTTATCAAATGGCTGTTCATAATAGACTTCGACAGTAAAGCACTGTGGACAAAAAATATCCGAGAAATCTATTGCATCAATGATGCTTTGGAATTTCCAAAAATTAAACGACACTTATCCTCTTATTTCATACGAGACCTCAACAAACTGAGTGATATTCACAAACCTTGCAAACACAATGATTTGATAGATTATGAAAACTCTAAAAAATACCGAACAAAGAAAATCTATAAGTTCATCAAAGACCCATGATTAATAGTGCAGTGGACCCCACAAATTATGGCCATAAAAATACCCCAAAAAGTTCGTCTGTTCTTATGGCTCGCTATACAGGACATAATCCTCACAAAAGACAATCTCATCAAGAGAGGGTGGGATCATCCACCCTCTTGTGTCCTCTGCAGTGATGAACTTGAAGATGCAAATCACCTATTCACATCCGGCTCCTATACATCCGACTGTTACCGACGTATTCAATTGCGTCGCCTACGTGCAACAACAATCATCGACCTTTGGAATGAACTACACGGAGACACAAAAAGCACAAAAGAAGATAAGATGAAAGAAACAACCGTATCCTGGGCGGCAGCGGTCTGGACCATTTGGAAATAGCGCAACAATAGAATTTTTAATAAGAAGGCCAAAATGCCAATTTTATTAGCAATTGAAATTTTAGAATTAGCGCGCTTTTGGAAAGATTGTAAAAGTACATAGCTGCCAAAATGGCATTACGAAAACATAAATGTAACCTTAGTATTATATATTAATCAATAAAGAATCAAAAGAGCACGTTTCGTGCTCCAGGTTCTTTTCAAAAAAAGAAGTGAGAGAGCCTGGATCGAGTGTAAAAAAGAATAAAACGCCTGATTAAAGTTTTGACTGTGAGTGTGTGTTTGTTGATATTACGGAATTCAAAATGAATTCAAATAAAATTTCTAATAAACAAAAATTCTTTATAATTTTAATAAATTCTTACAAGTTTTTTTGTATTTTCTGAGTTGGTGTAAATTGTTCAACATCTAAGACATATTTATAGGCTCTATAAACCTAGGCTCCAAAACACTAGAAAACTTGTTTTAACATTATTTTTTAAATGATTTTCCTTATAATAAAATCTGCCCCTAAATTACTTTACTTAGAATCAAACTTTCCCAAGAATTATTGGGTTCATTAAACTTGATAATTATTTATTCGAGCTTGAGATTATCAACAAATTTCTCCCTTAAGCTCAAACCTAATCCCGATCATCGTCTTGAAATTCTCGAACGGCGCTGTCGCAAACGACTTCGTGAAAATGTTTGCTACCTGGTCCTGACTTGCCACATGATTCATTTGCATATCCACATTTCTTCACCTGCTCTAGAATGAAACCATATTTCCCAGACAAATAGATAGATGTAGAAAAATAATAAAAAAATTTCAACTGACACCCAACAATGGCATGTAGAAAAATAATAAAAGGAAATTTTCAAGTAATGCCTTGGTCAAATTCCAATTACAAAAAATTGTAAATGGGTTAACATAAACGCGAAATGATGCGGCAATATGAAGAAATTTGACAACTACAAATTGAAAATTGAAAATTGAAAATGCTCATTAAATTTGCATCCATTCATGGAAATAAAACGCAAGCTGAATTATTGAAAAAGAAAAAGAAAACATATCAAAGCATAACATATAGTAGTAAGGATTCAGCTTTCTTCAAACTAACTTTGGCTTCAGCTTCACTGTGGCAATTTATTGATCTTGCAGTACTGATAATCCTTGAACTTCTTAGTTTTGTACTTAGACGGGTTGTCTTCCGCGATTAACTGGTCCAACGGACCGATCTCCATTTCACCAGGTGGCTCGACAAATATTGGCCAGGATAGGCGTGTTTTTTCTTTGTTCACTATTGTTCGATGCAGCACACTCTTGTATTTGCCATTGCTCATAATCTATTGTTGCACAATCATACGTGAAATTGATACAAATTAAACAACATATAATATGATATAATTCTAATAAGACTATAAATAAATATCTTTATAGAAGTGCAATAATACCAGATAGTGAAAGGACATATATTTATAGGGGAGTTCTGTGATACACTCTTTTAAAAATGCATTTTGGGTATTTAAAAATGAATTAAATTTTTAAAAGGATGTACCATAAAACATTTTTTTTATGATTTTTTTTTTCTTTAAATGAACAATAAATATTTTTTCTGTTTAACGTACCATTAATTGATAAATACATTTGAGATCTTTTTTAAATACTTATTAATTCATAGTTACTCAACATACCCTTGAAAAATTATGTATCATAAAAAATACATAACTACTACAAAAATATGCAAAAAATTCCTCAGAACTTTGTTTTTATTTAAAAGACCTCCTGATTTTAGATGCATTCTTGTAATAGTTACCTATATTGTGTATTAAAATTAATTTCATAGAATCTTAGATAGTCGAACTTTATTTATAAGGCGTAAAATTTATTTTACCTCAATCTGATCTCCAATGTGAACGATAAGTGCATTTTTGACATACTTAACATCAAACCAGCATTCATCTTTGAAAACTTGCAACCCCGTCACTTCATCCGGCATGATAATTGTAATGGTTGACATATCAGTGTGGGCCGTTATGCCGAGTGCCAGGTCTGGGCGTGGACACGGGGGATAGTAGTTAATCTTGATCAAATACCTCAATTCCTCTCCACCTGCTGCTTGCATCAAAGTTTTCTTCTCGAGTCCTAGACCGATCGATAGATTAGCAAATATTTCATCCACGAGTGGCAACATGTGTTTCGTGTACTCTTCGTTTGTTTCCCTGTTTGCCGTACCAGGGGGGAGTAAAGAAGACATTAATAGAAAAAAAATTTATAATTTGTATTTTGAAGTGCATTTTTTTGTAAGGTTCCTACTCCGCTCATAGATAAATGAATAATGTTCCTACTCCACTCATTTAGTTAGCGCCAACCATGTTTCAAACATGGTCCTTTTGTAATTAATAGGTCAATGATCTGTTAATATATACCTATAATTATCAGGATTTTTCGGCCAAATTTCTTTGTTAACACTGGACGGCGGCCAGACGTTGTGAAACAAAAAATCCACCCATGACTTCTTTCCTTCTAAATCATTGTCGAATTGTGTTCCGTATCCTTCAAAACTACCCGATCCCGGCACGGCGGCACACTTCTCTTTCTCCTCTATGGGTAGTTGAAAGAATTCGTTACCTACTTTCTGCATCTTCATTATCAGCTCCTCTGGTATTCCATGATTTGTCTATCACATTTAATAAAATTACATGATTAAACTACTTCCTATTAGTTATAACAACTGAATTATTGACATGTTGATTTGACTTTTAGCAATTATTGACATGAATTATTGTAACATTACCACTTGGAAGATGCCCCATTGGATACTGGCTTCTGTAATGGCCAAGACAACTGTCATACGGTCGGAGTTGGACAAGTCGATGACCGGCATGTCGGGAATTGGGCCATTGTATGAGGTGTTTGATGGCCTGTCTTGCTCAGACAAGACGAAGTCTATTGGGATATCATTCTTACTTGTGTTTAATGCTGCAATAGCCTGGACCCTTAAGAGCTCCATTTTCGGATTATGGAAGTGGAATAAATGGTACACGGCCTTAAAATTGGTTGATGCTTTATAATGGGATGTGAAAATCCATGTTATGTAGGGGTTGCCTGTTGAAGAGGAATTCCGATTAGTTTTTTTTTGTAACCAATCTATAATTTATTGGGGTATGATACGGTTCCTCCCATCTCACTTAAACATCTTAGATGCGTCAATGAAAACTATTTAAATAAATTAATTAGACTCCTTAATTGAATTAATTAATTCATTAATTGAATCAATCAATTTAACTATTAATTTAAGATCTATTTAATTTATTTAAACACATTCGATCGAGTGTTTAAATGATTGGGAAGCATGTTATATTTTCCTTAATTTATTAGAGAGACTATTTGTTTAGGGTGACGTTATTACAAGAAATAACATGACTAAATAGAGAGTGATTTCAATTTTATTTTATCAAATGATTGTTATATCCTTATTAATGATGAATTGATAATTGATATTTCTTACATTTATCTATTAGTTTATCACTTTCCATAAATCATGCAAATAATTTTAATTTTATTTTTAATTTTTTTCATCATAAAAAAAAAATTAAATTGCAACATATCATATATATTTAAATATGAAAATTATTTTATATTGGTTAGATTTGATTTTTCGTAATATTAGGAAAAATATTTTTGTATTATTAATGGAAGATATAAATAATAGTATATATAAGCATAATAAATGTCAAATCACCCCAAATAGGGGTATAGTTGTCATTTGATTAAAAAAGCTTGGAATCGTTCTTAATTTAGTCATGTTAACTCTTGCAACAGCGTCACCCTTTGTTTATTATGGTCCGGTATATTTACCAAAAACACGGGTTCTATGATTAATTAATATGTTTTTCGTCAACATGTAAATGTTTTAGGTCGAACAGTTTAACGTAAACATCTAATCAATGTTGAATATCACAAATTATTTGCTATTGTTTTATTGACCAGGAGATTACCCGCGCTTCGCGGCGGATTTGTTTCATTTGTTTTGCCATACACATAATATATACGCATAATATATAGTTATGATTTTTCGGGATCAAACATACAACTTTGTGAAAATAAAAATCATATTGATTAAGAAAGTTTGATGCTGACAAAATTATTATACTATTTTTGAATCCGACACTATGCAAATATTTATTTAGTAATTTAAAACAACACATACAAAAAAGATTAAATGTTACTATAAGATAATAAAATAACATATTTGGACATAAATAAAAAGCAAAACCATATGATATTTTACATTTTTCATATCTAAAAATAAGAATAATAATATTTTAAAAGTTAAAAATAAATTATTTGTGTCTGATAAATTATATGTATTATTATTATTTAAAAATATTATGTAAGTTAAATAAATTATTTGTGTTTAGTAAATAAATATCATTTATTTATTTTTATATTTTTTTAAAGATTACCATGAAATTGTTTTAAGTAAAAATACAAATATAACATACTTAATAGTATGTGCAATTTTTTTCAATTATAGTTTTAAAAATAATAATAATTATGCTTACAAGTCATTAATATAATTATATTTATTTATATATTTTTTTTTTACATAATTATTTTCATAATTTTAAGTTAGAGAAAAATATTGAATATATGATAATATGGATCTCAAAATAAAGATAAAATTCAAGTGAATATGTTTCTTAATATCAAATTATATTATGAAAAATAATAACAATATTTGATGCATGTTTTATGATATTATATATTCAGTTATTAATGTTGGATATTTAAACTCTTCACATCCTATTTGTATCACAATTGATCATGTAACATATTGTGCAAAAATTCAAAATAAAATAGAACTGGTCCAACATGAACCTAACGAATAATATTTTGACACATCATCGTTGTAAGGTGATGTGGCCTTCTAAAATTGCTTAAAACTATGTGTAAAATAAGGAATACAGAAATGTCTACAAATAAAACATAATCACAAAAAAATCAAAAGTTAATCCATGCTTCAGATGTTGCCACATATCATAATCTAATTGTTGAAATAATTATGATGATGTGGCATGATGATATTACATAAAGATGTGTTTAAAATAAGAGGTTGATAAATTTATATATCACAAAATATTAGTCTACGGGTCATTCCATTTTCTGGACATTTTATTTCTGGGTCATCGAATTCTGTGATATTTTTTGGTCTTAGGTTTATTCGGGTTCTGTAACATTTAATTTCTGTAACATTTAATTTCTGAAACATTTAATTTCTGGATAAATTCTTTTAGGGATCAATTGAGGATTTGGACAAATCGATATATATTTGGACAAATTCTTTTAGGTTTATTCGGGTTTGTGTTAAAAAAAATTTAGTGTTTTTACAAAGTAATAATGTTGTGTTAAATATTTGCGTATTTTAAACGGTGAGGACGGGCGAGAGACGCTGCATTTGTATTTGTGATATTATGTGTTTATGTTGTTTGTTTATTTCTATTATTTTTGTATTATGTATTGCTTGGTTTATTATAATAATAAATAATATAAATAATAATTATATATAAAAAATAGTTGTTATATAAAATTAATACTATAAATAATATATTATATAATAAATAATATTAATAATAATAATATATGGTATATAATAAATAATATAAATTCATAAATCGATTAATAATATATTAATTATTAATTGATTTATTAATAAATTAATATTTAAAGAACGACATTGCCGAGAAGACAATTATCCGTCGTTCTCGTGGACATATCCTAAAGAACGACATTCCCGAATTATCTTGGGCATTTCCAACAGTCTGAACGAATGAATATAATAATGTCTAAGGCCAGTGTCACGTGATCCGGTTAAACGGTTTACAATATCATCATTAATATAGTTTATTCTGTATTAATACCCGAATATATCATTTAAATATATTTTGTTTCAACATTGTTAAGACATTAAACCGAATTTTGATATGATAAAGAATACAATTATTCATTATTTATATATAGGAAAAAAATTATATAGATGTAGATCCAAATTTTATTTATAGTTATTGATTGTATGATTTAAATAATTTAATTTGTTTCCTTTGTTTCTAACCACCCACGAGCCACTATGTTGCACGGATACGATACGGACATCGTATCCGATACGATATGGGTATCGTATCTGATACGATACGGACATCGTATCCGATACGATAATTTTAAAAAAATTACGAATACGGATACGACTTATATACTTATTATTTTAATATATTTATATTATATATAATGAATAAATAAATAAGAAATTCATTATATTTTAAAATTAAATATGATGACAATAAATAAAATCAATCACAATAATACAAGTATATATCATACACTTATTTTAGAAGTATCTTATAACAAATCTAGAAGTATCTTACATAATTTATTTAAAAATATTATGAGTCAAAAATATATAATGGGCCGAAGTATCATAAATGGACTATCACATCCGTATCTTGGAAGTATATTTAGCCGTATCCTGACATATCGTGTCCTATCGCCACTGTATCCAAAAAAAAATATTAAAAATTCGGATACACCACATGAGATATCCGATACGTATCCAAACTGTATCGCACCTGTATTTGTATCAATACACGTATTCTCATGATACTTCTGCATTTTTGAAATATCCGCATAACATAAACGAGCCATCATTAAAAAAACACCGATCCAATCAAACATTCAAACATGGGAATCTGAATAATGCATTTTGATAGAAAATCAACAACCATGCACAAAATGACAGGCTTGTTTTCTTTCTTTCTTTTATTTTATGATTCAAATCAGTTACAAAATATATATGCACGTTTTTTGACATTATTGGCCGTAGCCGAACATGTATGATGTTTGGATATCTATTTTATTATGGTATACATACCGATAATTAATTCTTAATTAATTGTATATAATACGAAATTTATTAGAATAAATTCCAGCTATTGTTAAAAGAAAACTAAACAGAAATATTTCCATGATTTATGGGGGTTACAAGATAATCTAAGACAAAACTTATTACACATTAAATGCAAGAATTTATATGATGTAATTAATTCTGAGACAAAAAAATAATAACACAGAAATGTGGGGGTAAATTTTAATGTTGGCTGAATAGTATTTAGTCATTATGCTTTGTTTTACTAAATTAATTAAAGAGTTAATTTGTCTTGAGTTATAAATGAAAATATTTAGCCAGCATTGTAAGTTAGTTTTGCAGGTAAATATGATAAATGATTACAAGATGAATATATCTCGCGAGTATGACTTTTAGAAAATAATCAAGTCACTATTACACGGTCACACACAGATGACATAATGGCAGGCAATGTTCCTAAGTAGTAAATTTCGGATGAGTTAATTTTGTTAACACAGTATTATATATATCCGGAGACGTAGGTACTTGAAATCAATCGAGTCGGTCGATTGAGCAAGTAGCCGGTGAGTTAAAGCTACAAAGCAACCAACTACCGAACTCCGTAAACAAATATCGGGTGTTATTTGTTTCGGTATTGTATTTCTTTCTCTAATTTATTTACGCTTCCGCCCAAATTGTACTTGTATTCCATTACCGCGAAAATTGGACCTTAGGACTTCCTATTCATCCCCCTCTAGGTCTAAATTAAACAACAGGTTGGTCCGCCCTGACGGTACTAGTGAAATTGCACAGTTCGTCCAGATGATGGGCTGATGCGTCTGGTCTGCATTAGGGAAGGTTAATCAACCGTTCGAGCTTTGGATTCCGGTGTCCGAATGAATAGTGTTATTTTGCATTATCGAGAGGGTTTTCTCAAATTTGACATTGTAGAATGCTTACGTCTTGACACGATCTCGGTTGTCTTACGTGTCCCACGCCCACAAACGAAGAACCACATGTAGGGGAATATCCCCGGCCCCGGGCCCGCGCAGCGGATATGTAGGCCCGGTCCGGTTCCCCGATTCCCGAGATCACGCCACGACTTCGAGGGTACGATGCAAATAGAAGGTTAGATCTTTACCGGTGCAAAATTGATTGCACACGAAGGGTTGATCGGTGCCTTCTTTCTCCTGTCACGTTGGTGACAATACGCGCGTCCCACACCACGCGTCTTTCACCGCTCGTTGACTTCGCCAATTCGCTTGATTTCGTCTCCGACTCAATCTACTCGTCCGAATCGATCACAATCGTGAGAGCCTCAGTTGTTGCTCCTCTACATGTATCCACCTTGAATCGCAAGACTTCGGTCACGGATGCACCTGCCTAGACGATGCACCGGTGAACTTGCTTAATCGAATTGATTCTCTAAACCGTAAAACACCTTTTCACGGTTTCTCTCTTTTACACATTTTCACTCTCTAGAAATTTGTCTCACAATTTCTGGATAATTCTGAATGAATTGCTTTGTTGAGATGAGAGAGAAAATCCTATTTATATATAATAGGATCAGGATTAGCCAAAAGGCATGTATATCCAATATACACCCTCTCACACAGAAAACTGCATGAACCTGGTCAGTATTCTGTCCAGACGAAATTGATAAATTTCTCTGACAGAAAATCAACCAACACGAAAGTTGTAGATAATCGCATTATCTACACGACCCAATTTGGCCCAGCCCAATTGGAGTTCGTATACAAACGTTATGACTGTTTTACTAACTGTATGTCATACTGTTGCACCCTTTCGGTATTTCACAGAAACGACACTTATACTTCGTTCATATGAAATATATTTCTACATGAAGGTTATAGATAATCTAATTATCTATCTTACCCAATTTGAACCATTCAAATCGGATTTTCCTACTGAAAGATATGGCTACGAATGTACGACTACATTCGTTTATCCTTGTGTACACTTTTACGGTTGATCCTGAAACTGTATTTCCTTCACCACAAGCGTGAACTCCTCTACGCGTATCCCTCGTGAGTTGTAGTCTCTCAGTTACAAACGAAGAGCCACAAGTGTGAACTTGCTTGATTCATTTATTCGCTTCACAGTTGGAGAAAACACATTTTCTCCTCTTTTCTCTTTCTCTCTTTGGTAGCACTCTTTGAACAATTGATATAATCATTACTACTGAATGGCATACTTTTAGGAGAGAGACACATCCTCTTTATACTTAATAGGATAAGGACATATGAAAGGATATATATCATATATATATAACAGTGTATATCATACTATAGACTTCCAGAGGCACTTCCCTTACTACGCAACATATCCTGCGTTGTAACACACCGTTCAGTAATCCTATACTAAACCATCTCGAGTACTTCCTATACTAAATAATCCCGAGCATGTCCGTTGTAACGGAGGCCAGCTTCAGTTGTAACGGAACCTTCTCTGGAACTTTCTTCATTAATAATAAAACATATTAACGAACTCTGTATAGGTCTGTTACAGTGGACCTTAACGTTCGTTGTAACGGAACTGCCCCTCGAACTAATATTTGCACAATCTTATTATTCACATATCAATTCTGTTGAACACGTATGTTTGTTTGTCCTTCTATGTACACTTTTACCGTTCATCCAAAATTGTATTTCCTTCATTTTCTTCATCGTATTAAACTGGGATAGGTCTCGATCTTTTGTGACTCCCCATGTGTCTCTTTTTGTGATCTCCAAGTATGTTGTTCTGCTTTATGATATTAGTATATGTTGCATTCATATTAATCAAACTTAGATGGGAAACATTAGTAGCTCAAGTGTTGTTTCGGATATCATCAAACAAGTTAACAAACTCCCTCTTTCGATGAAATTCAAAATAATACCAAGTGTGCAAAGTTTTCTTTGTTTATGAGTTACTTTGCACATTACTTATCTCCTTTTAGAATATTATCAAAAGTCTTGTTATTAATGTTTACAGTCCCCTTAATACAAGCTCCCCTTAATATTTGTTTATATTTAGAATGTTATCATCACAAAACATTTTTAAAATAAAAGTTGAATTCATTAAACAAAACAAGAAAACATACATAATGAAAATTTTAAAGATACAACATGTCACTTCTTATCCTAAACATAAAGGAAGACAATATAATCTACGATACTTAGGGGGGGGGGGGGGGGGGGGGGGGGTCTAATCATAATTGTAGGGAGGGGGGTGTTGATATTGATAAAGCTAGAACGGTAAAAGACTATTAACTCCCCCCCCCCCCCCCCCCCCCCCCCCCCCCCCCTATAAATAGGGGAGCACTCTCAATTCATAATTTACACATTCTTTGTTCAATTCATTACAGAAAATCCTAGCCACCATTATTGTGAATATAGTTTGAGAGATTCATTGTTGTGATCATATAGTTACATATATCTTTAAATAGTTACATAGTATTGTTTACGTTTAGAAATTCCTCATATAAGACTATTAACTCCCCCCCCTCCCCCCAGGTCATTTCGGGACAACAGCGCGATGTAATTTAAGGTCCAGTTTGTCTGGCTAGTTTCGATATATTTAACAATACCCGTTTTATAAGTAATTGAAAAACCTACTTCAACGATGTTTTCTAAACCTTGAATATTAAAAACATTGAGCATACGTTGTTTCCATGAATTCCAATTCTTGCTTCTGACTTATCAGGATGGAAAAATTGCATACGATTTGGTACGCAATTACTCCCCGAGGTCATTGATCGTTATACATGTTCGCTCTGCCCTAAAATTATTTTTCAACCCAGAAATGGTATGTATTTTTCTCTAATACCACTTGTCCCGAGATGGCATAGATGTGGGTGAATAGGCTTATATGCAAAATTTCTCGACTTAATTAATATTAGGTAACAATTTAAATATGTAAATCACTTTTAATCTCGTGACTTTTAGAGTAGATGTTGTGCTAAATAACGAAATACTTGAAAATAAATAAAACAGTTTATTTTGTAGTCATATCAGCATTTCTTAAAGAAATTATTAAATCGGTAGGTATGAGCAAAACAAGAATACATAAATAAATAAATATCAAGTCAACAACAGAAAAATAAAACAAAGAAAAGAAGAAAAGAAAAGTAAGATCGACAAAGAACTCCGATAAAACAAATAAATAAAAATTGCGCTCACGAAAAAGTAAATAACGCACTCGTAAGCGCTTCCGGTTGAATTTCAGGTCGTAATCTTCGCGGTGCTTTTCGGTGAGTCTTATACGGGTTTGGATCTTCGGTCTTGTGGTCTTCGACTAAGGATTCTTCGTTGTATTAACCCGGAAAAGGTCCGACCTTTTGTGACTCCACGTCCGATCTTTTGTGACTCCATATTTCACTTTTTGTGTAATCTCCAAGTATGTTGTTTTGCTTTATAATTTGTGTATATGTTGTATTTCTATTAATCATACTTAGATGAAAAACATTAGTAGCTTAGTTGTTGTTTTGGATATCATCAAACAAGTCAACAATTTTCTCTATATAATCATGATTTATGTTCATTTGTACACACAAACAATTCAATGTTTTTCAGAACTTTTTACTCCACCACTTTATAATCCGATTCCACTCTACTAATTTGGCTTGCCAAAAAGCCACTAAAAGTATAAACTGTACTATTCAATTTTCATGGATATATTTATGGCATGATCAAAGTTATTGGTTCAAAATTTAAAAAAATTATACGCGATGTCACATTAACAGTAAAAATAATTAAAAAATAATACCAAAAATTTAATCAAGCAAATACATAATTCAAAATTATTTAACATCATATGATATTTTTAAATTTATAACTTGAAAAAAAAACAATAACATTACATTTAATACCAAGTATCTGATTTTAGTTATATTGTTTGGAATTTAAATATCAAAGATGACATGAATTAAAAATATGGTTTTAAAATTGTTGTAAAATAATAACACGCAAATGACAAAATAAAAATATGATTATAAAACTCTAACAAAAAAAATCAATAAATGAGATCAAACCGTGTCTCAATGTATAACGATTTAAGCTAAGAAATACAAATGATCACACAAATATATATGCATACAAAATCAAATATATAAAAAATTTCTCAAATAAAAAAAGTTAAATGTATAAGATAAAATCGTCACAAAATTAACTGATCAACATGACGAGGTGACTCATTAGGAATGTTCGGTGGACGTGGCTAAATTGTGTTGTCAACATATTCATCATTATTGTTATTTTAGGATATACTAGCAATGCCCCGCGCAATTGCGCGTGATTTCATACCGCTTTTTACATGTTTTTGTATAATTTGTTTAAATATTATTATTTGCGCGGAGCGTTTAAACTTAATTAATACAATCATGATATGTTTGCAAATATATTGATGTCAATCAATTCATTATAATTAATAAAAATTCATGAAATTTGTCTATTATGTGTTGGGTATCGGCGTCACTACCGAGCCCCGAGCCGCGGATTGTGAGGTCCGGTCCAACCCGATCCCGAGGACCACGTCGTCCATTCAAAAACACAAATCATGAAATGCAACTAATCCTATGAAATTAACTCTTAATTCATAGAGAATCATACCACGTGAAATTGATCACGGAGACGGGTTGATTCTTGTGTAGTTGCTGTTGTCCTTGCTTCGATTCCAGCGACACGCACGTCCCACGCCCGCGCGATTCGACACCTAATTCGAAGCTCCGATTTGTCGTATACAACCGAAATTCCTCCGGTTAAGATTCGACCTTGCTCGTTCTTGATATGCTTGGATCACAATGAAAGATCTCAATTGAGATCTCTCTACCCGTATCCACCTCGAGTTATTGTCTTTCGGTTACACATGAATCCTCCTAGTATCTCCACGTGTAAACTTGCTTGAATCTGAATTCGAGGACTCTTCTCTGAATTCTCACTATTTCTCTCTAATGGTATTCTCTTTTCTTGAAGAAGAAGATGAATTGATCCCCCAACATCTCTCTTCCAGATCTGAGATTAAATATCATTAATCTCAGATCATACCATTAATTACAGGACAATAAATTGGAGATAAAACTGTCAACGCAGAATTCGGAACATAGTTCGTTCGAACGCACCTTACAGTTCGTTCGAACGAACCAGTCACTGTTAATGTGTTACATATTATTCGTTCGAATTGAATAACTATTCATCAGAACGAACTATAGTGCGTTCGAACGAACCATCACCTAGTTCCTGAATTTACACAATCTCATTGTGAATTCAACTATTTGATCATCCTTATTTGTACGTTCTTCTAGTTGATCAAGAACTGAATTTTCTTCTAGTTGAGTCATAGTTTCATACATGAATTATATATGGAGTCCCAATATCACAAAAATAACATCTTTGTTGAGGCGTCAAGAAAGAATTCAGTAAGTTTATTAGTATTATTAATTGACTGATTCAATTGACAGTTTAATTGAATTGACACGTCACTTTAACATTTATTAATATTAACCTATTATAAATTATTGATGTGTTAATTAAACGTGTCAATTAACATTTAATTGAGTCAATTAAAAATGTTAATCAATTCACTTTGTCATCTCATCGAGAATATTTTTCTTTCGATATATGGGTATGCTTTGGTTTGAATAGAAAACAAAAGTAAAAAAAAAAAAAAAACACTGGGCAGTTTTTGGTAGTATGTTAAATATAACTATTGTATGATATCGCAGTTTCGTTGGTAAAAAAAAAAAATGGTGTATATATTAAGAGACTATAAGAGGAAGTACCTTCAAAAAAATTAACCATAGTATATACATAATTAGATTATTGTATTTTATAATAAAATTAGAAATTTGTGTATATGTAACCGAAAAAATTGAAATTTCTTATGGAAACCCCCTCACCACTCCCCTCCATTGCTACGGAACAAAATCCGTCCAACCAAAGAAAGTGTATTCATACAAAATGTCGTATATAATATAGAGCTGGCAAAGATGACCCGAACCCGAAAGACCGACCCGAGTAACCTGAAGCCCGACCCGACCTGTTTGAGCATAATTTAAAAAATCAAACAACCCGACTCGGACCGACCCGGGACCGAATAACCCGAACCCGAAATTAAATGTTTTATATGGTACCCGAACTTGACCCGATCCGAAACCGAGTAACCCGAGACCCGAATATAACCCGAATTATTGGTTGATTCAAAATTTTTTTTTTTTGAGTAAATTCGGAGAGGACTCACAGTCCCCCTTCCAAACACAATCTCCTTTTTTTTTATTTTTATTACAAACCCGTAGACCACACACTCTATTCACTCATTTAACATTTAATCTATAATTCAGTGTCTCCGCCGGGAATCGAACCCCACACCTCTCGCTCCCTAGTCAAGAGGTGTGACCAACTAGGCTAATTCTAGTTGGCGTTGATTCAAATTTTATAGTTTGAAATTTTATTAGTATTATGAATTAGTTCAGATAATTGCATTAACTAATAAGCTAAGTAAATGAAATGTAGTCTTATACATGTGACTTAATGATGGCATCTCTTTCCAATCTTTCATTTGTTCCCCATCAGCATTTTAAATTAAGGACTATTGCTAGTTGTGTTGCATATCTTGTTCCTCATCAGCATAGATCCCAATTTTTTATTTGTTCGCAGGATGTTATTTTTCCTTTTTAAAAGGTTAAAATTCTATACATTAAAAAAGAACTTGTTTTGAAAGAAAAATTGGAGACACAAGAAAATTGAAAATGTGGAATAACTTTTTCTAAATATGATCACACTATAGCATCAAACATAAACTAAAAACCTAATACATGATATTAATTCAATAAAAATATCGAAAACACAGACCAATAGAAATGTGGCAGAGTTGCAATGATACTAGCTCAATCCTCCATTTGTTTTGGATGCCTACAAATTCAATTTCTCTTCGTAATTCATTGAAGCTCTCCTCGAAAATATAATGATTATACATTATTTGAGAATATAATAATTATACATTATTTTATAAATTAATAAAACCTTCTCACAGTGAAAACATTTTGCCCTTTCTTTATTATCGTCGAAATTACGACGATCAAGAATTTCAAATTCCTTCCAAACGATAGAAATTTTCATGTTTCTTTTTGATGTAATCGTCTCTCCATTTGAACCTTCCTTATTGGAATTCATTGCTACATGAAAATAAGAGAAAGAAAAATCAAATATTGCAAACAAAAATCAAATTTTACAACAAAAATCATTGATATTTCGAAAATAAACATTACCACACTATTGAAATTGAATATTGTGTTGGCTGTTGGCTAATGAAAGATCGAGAGGATGATAGATTCATTTAATTGTGAACCAAAACTTGACATATATATAGTGTCTTCTGATAAAATGGCGCCAAAAAATTGTGCCAAATTATGGAGGCAAATTATTTTAACAGAGAATTAACATATTTATCAATTAAGGGGCAAGAATTTGGAGGGAATAATTTATTGGTACATCAAGAAAGAATGTATTTAGCATCTCATTAATTCCTTACCACAATGAGATACCAAATATTTAGAATAATAAAATGATTTTTCAGGAAAATAGTAATCAAATATAATTTGGATGGGAAAAGTATATTTAACCATAAATTGATAGCAATATATTAATTTTTAATTCACCTGTTCTGCCACAAATTTCATGAGTTGAGTCTCATATGCCATAGGAAATTGCCCCACCTCCTTGTCAAGAAATCCATAGATACCAATTCTATACTAATCAATAATCAGTATATCAGTATATTGTAAACTCCAAATCTATTGATCATAAATATTAAATATATGTCAATAATTTATAAAGTTACATCAGGATTTGATTTGGGAAGAATTAGGGCAGTATTAGCATTATTACGATTGAATTTGATTTGGCAAAATTAAGTGTAAATCAGCTTAAGCTTCATTGTGATTTGATTTCGACCAAAATCGTAAATCATCTCCGTATTAGTCAAATCAGAAAAACACCAGTCTCGATTATACATAAATTTGGACTGAACGGAAAAAAAGAGTACTTACCAGTCAAACTTTTAAAACAAAGGCATTATTAAGAAAAAAAAGAATAATGACCTGTCAATTGAATATTATTCACAAATAATTACCTGTCAATTGAATATTATTCATAATTCATAATTACCAGTCAAACTTCATAGTTTAATTTAATTTATTTTATTTTCTAGTATTATGTGTTGAATTTTATATCAGTTTGAATGAATATTATTCATAAATTTTAAACTAATAATTGCATTATTTACGTGAAGTAATAATAGTATTCATAAAGTAAAGCACTAACAATTGCGTGTTCGATACGTATCGGATATGTTGACACGATATTTTTACATATAATTTATGATACGATACATATACGACAATATGAATATGATCGATTCCGCGCAACATAGGTTATAAGTCATTGACAAACTAATGTTTCATATCTAGAGTGGATTTTTGTAAAAAAAAAAATTTACATATTTGATATTGTATTCATTATTATTGTAAGGAAAAAATTCAGTTATTTTAGTTACTATGTTTGTTCGAAACCGAAATCAATTCAAACCCGACATAACCCGAACCCGAAAAATTTAACCCGAGCACTTAATTTAACCCGAAAAGAACCCGGTCAAAATAAAACCCGAACACAACCCGACCCGATCCGAATGAAGTTCACCCGAAAATAACCCGGACATAAAAATGACCCGAACCCGAAAATACCCACCCGAATATGACCCGAGCCACCCGATTTGCCACCTCTAATATAATATAACCAACATATATTACACCCTGGAAATTTGGTAGATACAACTACTTTTGTTGTTTGTCAGGTAAGAAGGATTGGTTTCAAGAAATATTCCTTTGGTTGGTGTGACAATGTGGTAGATGTCATTCCCCTTAATAATCGGGAAACAACTGCACTTTGATCAAATTGCTGGAATATTATTGCTTTAGGCCCTAATGATTCCCCTTAATAATCTTGTATTTTTCTAAAATAAAATATTCAAGAAAAAGTTGGGTTAGGAATGTCATTCCCTTTCAGAACATTAAAATATCATAAATATCCCTCCAAAATGTGAATTATGTACCTAAAAGACATACAAAATATATAAACTGGGGTATATATGAAATTGTTTTATGTTTTGTAAGAGGTATCCTGATCTCTCTCATTTTATATGGGCACATGTAGAGCTGGCAAAATCTGACCCGACCCGTCCGAACCCGAACCCGACCCAACCCGAAAATGTTGACAAGTCAACGACCCGAATCCGAACCCGAAACCGAATGATCCGAACCCGAAATCGACCCGAAACCGAATGACCCGAACCCGAAATCGACCCGAAACCGAATGACCCGAACCCGAATGACCCGAAACCCGAACGACCCGAAACCCGAACTAACCCGAATCCGAATGACCCGAAATTCACGACCCGAATGACCCGAAAATTAAAATATTATTCTTAAAATCAATATAATATCGCTAAAATATCTTGGAATCAATAAAATAAATCCGGAATTACCCGAAAACAAAAATTTTGGAAAATCTAATGATTCAAAATCAAATTGTGCGAAATCCAAATTACCCGAAAATCAAAATAGCCAAGATCCGAATGACCCGAAAACCGAAACGACCCGGAACCGAATGACCCGAAAACCGAAACGACCCGAAACCGAATGACCCGAAAACCGAAACGACCCGAACCCGAATGATCCGAAAGCCGAAAGACCCGAAAACCGAAAGACCCGAAAACCGAAACGACCCGAACCCGAACGACCCGAAACCCGAATGACCCGCGACCCGAAAGACCCGATGACCCGAATGACCCGCAAACCGAAACGACTCGAACCCGAATCCGACCCGACCCGAATCCGACCCGACCCGCCCGATTGCCACCTCTAGGCACATGTAGTCGGGACCATTTATAAACATGTATCATGTCTGTACCGCTCACAATCCCAATCCAATTATCTCTCTTTTTTTATTTTTAATGAAAGCCCATGGGCTGTGTATTTCTCTGTTATTTTTTATTTCTTAAATTATTTAATGGGTTCAAATTTATTTGTGACACAATTTTTCAACAGATATGTGTAACAAACAATTATATATTATTATAACGATTATTTTTTTTTTTGCAATGATTTTCTTATTAATCTATTTGAATTATCAAAAATTGTATATATATATATACTAAGATTTTTGGAAATTGCCCTATTGCCGTAATCGTATCGTGTCGGATGCGATATTCGTATCGTATTCGTGCAACATAAATTAAGAGTACCTAGCCAATTGATCCTAGTAATACACATGTGAAATACTTTAAAAACAATTAATATTAATACATAAGGTACAATATATACAAGAAAGAAATTTTTCGGATATATCCTACCTTTCCTCCAATAAACATGACGACGTAAATATGATTTAACACCTTACAAAATAATAATTTAATTCGTGATTTTGACATTTTAATTGAGTGTTCGATCATAAATTAAGATAATAAAATAATAAATTAAAATATTAAACCATGTGTAAATTCTTAAAGTGTTAAATCATATCCACGTTATCAAGCTTCCGGAGGAGAGTTCTACGGGGTTATCATCACTGCTCTACGATAACATATATAGCTACTTGCTAGCAAATTATTTTATATAATTTATAACCTACTGAACATTTGAAATTATTTTACAATTACCATTGGTAATCTGAAGTTTCAGCAACAGTATTTAAATTGGTGAAACACGATTTTCTTGTATTGATCCATCAACAAATTGAAAAGTAACATGCAAAAACGTATGGATATAATTTACATATCAATTTCTAATCCTGGAATAACTCAAAAATAATATAAAAAAAAATATCACATAATTAATCTCAAAATATTTTTAAAAAAAATAAATAACCTGTTGGTGAAGGGATGAGGTGAACTTTAGTTCTAATAAAAATTCGAAAATAAACAATATTGAAGAAAAAATTGTAAATTGCTTGTATAATTAGAAACTACTATCTTATTTTTTGTTTAATTCAAAGTTAATCTCTTTAAGCTATTGACGCAGTGCAATTTGAAAAATATATACGCAAAAATGTACGAATAACTTACAAGATTTTTCTCTTTACAAGAAAAAAAATATCCTCATCAATTCTCATGATATTACCTTATATATATATGCTCAAGATTCTCATTTATGTATATACTTTAATTCATTAATTATCAACATATTCGCCCCACATTTTCAAGAGATATATCTCGCAGCTACTTCCGCGAACATCTCTTAAAGAACCCATTTTCTTCTTACTTCTTCCCCCCAAACTCCTTATAAAATCTTCACTCCAACCTTCTATTTGCAAATTGCCTGATTGCAAATTGTGGCGATATTCTATCGCTATGTGTTCGAAAACATCCACGTTAAACATGTTTATGTTGATCTTTGGATTCATGAAATCTCGCACGAAAGCAAATGCAAGTTGGTCTCTTGGGTTAAACGCCTCTAATTCGTTGAATAACAGGCATGAAAATAGATTGCTCGGTACGCCGTGTCTCCTTACTATCAATGCTGTATCCGGTACATCTGAAAAGAAATTATGATGTTATGAGGGCAAATATGATATTTTTGGTTTTGCAGGGGTATAAATGGATGATACCTGTAGTGTAGGGAAGTTTTCTTTGAGACCAAGGTTCGAGTCCGTGCTCACAATAGCTCTCCATTTGAACTCTAATTGCCTCAACATCTCTCCATTTCTTCCACCTCACAGTGGCAATGGCCTCCTCCATTGTATGCACGTTAATAGGATGCTTCGAGAGCGCCATGTCAGCATTTTCTTTAACGAGTAAAGAGTGTACTAACAAAACCGGGTCGACAGTGAGCTGTAATTTTGCGTCGATCCAAATACTAAATTTCGAATTTGGAAAGAGTCTGTGAATCAAATACTTGAAAATCACGGCGTTCATTACGGCATTTTCATAAGGCATTTTGTTTGTGGGGAGAGAGATTATGCGCCAAATGCCGATTTGTTGGATTTGGGTTTGGTCGTCTTGGAGGATTTGGTTGAGAATTAGGGTTTTGAGGGTCAAGTTGTCTATGAACATGAAGAAACAAACTGATTCTAGGGTTTTGGAACCGATGCCTCTTGGTTGACGAATTTTGTCGTGGTTGATGAATATTGCGGAGACGACCACTAAACCGTTGCATTTCTCCATTGCTAATTTATCTGATAATTGGAATATATGAAGATGAGAAACGAGAACACAAATATTAGTCAAACAAATTGAATGTACATTTTATTGGGAGAATAGCAATTGATTATTGAACATGATATTAAGGGAAAATGCAATAATATCATATTCCAATAAATTAACGAATTATCTATTTCCAGAAACCTTATGTGGTGATGATTGGTTTAATCGTGAATCGTGGAATGTAGTGTACTTCATCAAATTTTCTCACATAAATGATGAAATAAGAAGCAAATTGCATTGCATAGAAACTTGAGAACTTACCATGTTTCTTGATCGGAAGCCTTTTCACCAATCCACAAGGCACCTCCTTTTTGGTAACGTTGCTATAATCGAAGAAGGATTTTCTAATCTGGGTCGAGAAATTCCATGAAAAGCTACCATCTTTGGTACCATTCATGTATCTCAAATCAGGGGAATCCTGTTTTTGCATCGTCAAGTTCTTGCACAAATCTTGCATTTCATCAAACACGATCTGGTACTCTGATAAAACCACAAGAAAGAGATCTATAATCACACACATCAAAATTCAGATCAGTATTGATCAAATCGAGAAGATAATTTACCTGAGAAATGGATTGGGGAGGTGCAATTGGATCGAGTGGACGTTAATGCATGCTTGTGCTCCCCATAAGAAGGGGGATACGTAAACAAATCATTGGATTTCGGTAAATTAGGAGGCAAAGAGAGAAATAGACACTTATTCGGTTGATCTTTAGAGAGAGAGACATAGATGGAGATAGGGAGAGTGGTGACGAGGTAGAAGAAAGAGAGGCAGAAAAACTTGGATTGGAAGATAAGAGGGGAGAAAGTTTTCACTTTTATCAATCCCATTTCGTTATGTGTGCACTAATCTCCATGCAAACCTAATAAAGGGAATTTTATCTTGAAATGAATCGCTGTAATTAGAAGAGTCGTGATATACATCCATAATCTCCCGGAATAATTCTGATACTTTGACATGTACATTTAGGATCTCCGAAACATGGGAACATTTTCAACCATTTCACATCCAAATCATTTAACATGTATTGAATCATAAAAATTTCAAATTAAATTTTGATTCTTTTGAAATTAAGCAATTAAGTACAGACCAGAACCCAATTCTCTCTCTCCTCACAAGAATCATATCTCGCGTACATAATTTGCTTTGGAAAAATATACTTGGTCTCCCAAACTCGTTTCAATATCGTTGATGATGTGGCAAAGTGAGTTGATTAGTATCTTTATGTGACTCAATTAAATATTAATTGACACGTTTAATTAACACGTCAATAATTTATAATATATTAATATTAGTAAATGTTACTTGACGTGTCAATTCAATTAAACGCTCATCTCTAATCGAATCAATTAATAGTACTAATCAACCCACTTAATTTTTTTTGTCACCTCATTAATGGATTTTTTCTGTGTTTCAGGACTCAGTATATAACCCCATTTTCTTTCTGTTCTTTGAGGATCCAGATTTTACTTGACCGTTGTCAAGTTTTTTTTAATGAAATGCATGTAGGTTGTATGTGAGAAACAAATGATTTTGATTCAGATTACTTGATAGGCACATAAGTAAGGAAAATAGATTAATAAAAAATAAATATAAATAATTTTATGTGATAAGTTTAGATAAAGATTTGTGTATACAAGAATATGAGTTCACTAATCTATCATGTGTCGTATATTAAAATGAATTTACCATTAAATTGGAAATGAAGTCTTTCTAGAGAAAACCCTCACACGATTCTGAGGCAATTATGGAGAATCATCAAGAGGACCTCACGGATACTCGTGAAAATACTAGACAACACTACAACATAATTAGGCTATTGGGGCGGCCAAAACTGACCCAACAAGACCTCAAAACCGGTCCTATAACTTATTGGAATGGTCAGACGATCCTAAGAAGACGTCTTTAAAGGTCGCGACCCTAACATGCGCGGACCGATCCTATAATGCTTTTGGGGCGGGCACTAGTGGGGCGGGCCGACCCTATAACTCGTGTCAGTCAAATCAACGTGCAGCAGTCAGAACAGTGAAAAAGTACCGTCAGAGTATTGGGGCGGGCCGACCCTATAAGCTAATTGGGGCTGGCCGACCCTATAACTCAAATAATATTATTTATACGAAATATAATATATTATTTATTATTTACAATTATATTAATTATAATAAATATTTTTAATTATATTACATATTATATATTATTTATTATTTACAATTATATTATATATTATTTACAATTATATTAATTATAATAAATACAATATACGAATTATTTTTAATAAATATATAACTATTATGTATTATTTACAATTATATTAATTATATATTATTTATAATTATTTTTCGAAATATTATTTATTATTTACATTTATATTAATTATAATAAATATATAAATATACGAATTATTATATATTTATATATCTACATAATTATATAATTATATATTTATATAATTAGATAATTATATTTATAAGAAATACTACACATATACGACACAAATTGAATGACAAACACAAATCCTACGCACAAATTCAACGAGAAACACAAATCCTGTAGAACAAACCCACAAGTCTTCTGATAAGGAGATTTTTCATCACCTTTTATATACATAAAATATAGAATTTAAACACATAAACACGATTAAAGTATAACAAATATTCATAATTCCAATTTATTGAGATAAAAATACATTAAAATGTGTTCTTGTGTTATTTCATGTAAAAAGTGCAGGATCTCGCAAAACCAGGACTGTAGATGGATCCGTCTCGTCTCGCTGATCGATTTGATATATCATATGCTGATATTTGATGGAAGCATGAGAGAAAAATCGAGCTTTTATTTGAAACGGGTCAAAAGGCGTGACTCGTTACACGAATTGACTCGTTGCACCAAAACCCACACAGTTCCTGACGTTATTAAATCCCCTACTGATCTTCCGTGGATGCAGAAAAAGTACAAGTCGCAACAGACCCGTTTACCACTCTAACAGTGAGTCGCCACACGGAAGACCACAGAAATATCTCCGCACTGGATTGAAATGGGCTGACCAGTCAACTTGAATGCCCACGTGATTGGCTGTGGATCCTCGCGCGTGTATCCCACGCTGTCACCTTCTGCCCTCTCAATATACTCAGCAATTGCACGGTATACTACACCGTTTGGTTTACAAGAAATTAAGCAAGGCAGTTTGAACAATAAATTTTGGAGCCATTATCATGAATTCCCTCTCCATTGTTTCAGCAATGGACATGTCCATTTCCAATATTAAATAGGCGTCAGCCCAACTCTCTCTCTCCATAACTGCCCCAATTGGAGATGAAGCCAAAGATTTGTTGATATTTTGGGATGAATTGAAATGATTTAATTTGAATCTTTGGGTAATATCCTCAAGGGTAATTTTGGATTTTTTCCCTCATTTCTTAACCGATTTGGATGAGGTTTGTTTGGCCCGTTGGATGTGAGGTATAACATGAGAAAATGAGAGACATGAAATATATTTCTTTCGTAGTATGTTTTTTTTTGTTTGACGTGTAGAATTTGACAAAAAAAATGAGAGAATCTCATTTCTTGGTGTTTCCTTCTACTTCTATTTTTGCGAAGAATTTTTTTTTTCTCAAAATAAAAATAAAAGGAAAACACTTCCATTCTTGTGTAAAACTACTTTAGTTATAATATTATAATTTTTTTTGTTGATATTATGCCATCATATATAATTTATATTTATACATAATATTGTAATATATGATATAATTTATAGATAACTAATATTTATAAATATTCCAATTTTTTTTTTTCAATAATACAAAATAGTGTATGATACTATATGTCATGCATATAATATTAATATTTATGTTTATATTACTTTTATAATAATTTAAATCAACAAATTATTACCATTTATATAATATTAATTAGATATACTATTATAATTCATATATAATTTTATATTACTTCTATAATAATTTAAATCAACAAATTAGTATCAGATATATAATGTTAATTGTGTGTGTGTGTGTGTGTGTGTGTGTGTGTGTGTATATATATATATATATATTAATAATAATAATAATAATAATAATAATAATAATAATAATAATAATAATAATAATAATAATAATAATAATAATAATAATAATAATAATTCTGAAGTTAATAATCAAAAGATCGTGTATAAAATTGCTTTTTTTTATTATTATTAGTATTGTTATTGTTATTGTTATTATTATTATCACTACTTCACATGAAACAATAACTTGTACTTTCTTTTATATATGAATATATGATTCTAACACATCAAAACAATAGTCAATTGGTTCATAGTCTAGTTGTTTGAGTGTGAGGCACATAAAATCATGTGTTGTAAGAAGTTGTGAGTTCGAGTCTCATTGTCGTCAATGAATGGAGGATCACTGAGCCTTCTACATTTACTAAAAAACACATTAAAACAACACAGGTGGGAAACACTTTTTTTTCAAATTCCTAGTCTCACTTTACTTTTTCGGGACAATTCAAAAATCCTTCAAAATCTTTCAATATCTTGTAGATCAAGCGATCTCATAGTTGAATACATGAAAGGTTAACCTTCGTGTATTATGTAAGACATCTTTTTCAGATGTAGTATGAAATTCAAGATTTAAAAAACCAAAGTACAATACAATATATAATTTGAGCGAATTCAATATTTTAGAATACGCATCTTCTCTAAACTCTTCGAAACAAACATGCTATATAACTTACTAGTATACAGGGGCGGCTCAATTAAAATATTACTATGCTTTGTTTCATTTTAGTGATAAATATTGCGGTCAAAATAACTATATAAATATATTAAACTAAAAAAAAAATATATATATATATTAAATCATAAAAATAAAATAGTAATTCAGAAAATAAATAAGAGAATCATCAAATTCATCAAATGAATTTTTTTTTATGCCACCTATTCACGTTTCTTAATGAAACTATTATCATATTGTTTTGACCAAAGTATAAATGAAGGTTCATTTGATACTTTGCTTATTTTATCTTGCACCAATGTAAATTCGTTCCATTAAATCATTTCATATCAAATGCAAAAGTTTGTGTTGTATCTGTTTATTTTAAAAAAAAATGATGTATCAAGCATTTTCTTTTTGTATATATGTATTTTTTATAATTTTTTATTTACATAAAATATCATAAAAAAAATCATATTAGCTCTTATTTTAAGTCAACGAGTACAAGTTGAATTTGTATATTTCATTAGTAGACCATGACAGTACAATTTTAAGTTCCAAAACGAATCGACTAATATATTAGTGGGCTTTCTAGAATTTTCAGGCTCTCATCAATTGCCTAGTTGCCTATATAGGTTAGCCGGCCCTGCTAGTATATATATTTAATAATATCGTTTTTAGAAATTGGAATAAATATATACAATATTTTTTCACAACATGATAAAAACATAATGTTTTGCTATACTGCAGTGTGAATGAATGATATTTTATACATATGTCTACTCAGTATCATGCTGCCAATTTGTTAGGTAACAATACTCTTTAAATTATGTCTATTTTTTTTTTTTTTTAATGGGACACCTTGGTAATGTCTACCACTTGGAACATTTGGAAAGAGAGAAATCGTAGAATATTTCAATCCCATGGGTTCGGGGCTGCAGCCCTAGCGCAACAGGTCATCGAGGAGACGACGCTATGGTCAAGTATGACCAATTAGGCGCTACATAGGAGCACATAATAGACGAGCTATAGTTTAATAGAAAACACCTTTTTTTTATTTTTTCTTATATTTCATGCATTGTAAAACTCTTTACTATGAAATATAAACCAGAAAAGCACTTTGCTTTTCTTTCAAAAAAAAAAAAAATTATGTCTATTTTTTTAAAATATACATATTTTGAAATATATATTTTTGAAAAATATAAAGATATATGAGAGTGAAATCTCGGCCTTAAAAGTTTTTTTGCCCAATGGCCCAAAACTATTCTCTCTCTCTCTCCTTTTTTTTTATCTCAAGCCCGTAGGCAAAAAGCTATTCTCTCTTTCGACGTCCAATGAGATGTGGCCTGTGTTTCCTACTTACAAGTTATAATACGATAACTTTTTTTTTGATTAACAGTTATAATACGATAACTCATCCTTTTTCCTCCAAAACCATTCTACGATAAATATGTTTAGGGTTTAGGGTTTAGTGATGGCCAAGGATAGTGATGTATCACAGCAGGATTCACGGTCTTCCATCCTTTTCTTCATAATCAGTCAATTTACGGCAACTTATTAATGTTATTTTTTTAGCTTTCAAGTTATTTTATGCAAGAATGTGAAAGGTACAAAAAGCTATATCAATAAAATGAATTTTATTATGGTATTTGTTTTAAAAAAATGAAGTTCCTTTTCAAACATGGCATTAACACCTTAAGAAATTCTCCTAAAGAAACGCCAACAGCGAGATTTATATTTTATGATAATTTTACACACATTGTTTTGCTCACATTAAGCCACATCATTGGTATAACTTAAGTTATTGAATTAAAAATCTAATGATAAAATAAAAAATAGTATTTTATGTATTTGAATTAAATAGAAATATTTTTTGTGCATCAAATAAATTAAAACAATAACAATTATTAATATAAATAGATCACTACATACATTATCACGTTATCTCCTTCTTCTATATATATATATATATATATATATATATATATATATATATATATATATATATATATATATATATATATTTTTTTTTTTTTTTTTTTTTTTGAGAATTTTTAAAAAACTCCTTATTTTTTTTGGATATTGTCAAAAAAAAACTTATCTTTTTAGAAATTCCAAAAAAATTATTCTACCAAACATTTATTTTCAAATATATCATATAAACGTTAAAAGTAACCATGAATCGTGTTAATTTTTTTTTGACCAAAGTCCAATCCGCGGCCTTCTCGTGTGTGTGCTTGACGGCTACAAACCCAAGCCGAGTCCTACTCGGCTGCTATGTGTGTATTGTGTGCTCTTGCACTAGCCCAGAATACAAGGGTGAGCACACCCTTTTATAGTGGTGAGGGAAGGAAAGGGTTCAAAAATTTGATTAAACCCTAATTTTATTTAGGCCAAAAAATATGTGTATGTATATTATACTATGTTAATCTAGTTAACATATAAACAATCATATTGCCATAATTTTCGGCTACATACTAGCTACGTAATTTCCATGTATGTAAGAATGGTAAGAATATCAAATCTTAGACAATTATTACTTGTATTTCCATATCCATATTTTATGGAAAGAAGATTATGAGTACATCACATATACCTCATAATTTTCGGTCATATTTCGGATTGGATTATCACATATTTTATTTGCAGGGCTAATCTTCGGCCTATACAAATAATTTAATTCTTCCATAATAATACATATACATATATATCATATATATACCAATGTTGTAAAAAACACCGAAAAACGGTCGAAAAAAGGTGTTACGGTGGAAGACCGTTTCGTTTTTTGCCGTAACGTTTCAAAAAATGGTCAAACGTTTTTTGACCGTTTTTTTGACCGAAAAACGTTTTTAACCTGTTTTACATACCGATTTTCTCTTCTAATTATTTCGGGCCTGATTTTTTTTTTATTTTTTTGGTAGTTATTTTTCTCGACACATGATTTCTTTTTTGCCAAGTCTCCGTTTTAGTTCTTCTTCATCTTCACGACAATGGTTGGGATGCTCCATTCTCCAGTTCTTCACGATTGACTAAAGGATGACGACGGCTCGGTTTAATCTACGACAAGGGCTGCTCTATTCTTCTTCTTCACAACAAAGGCTAATCTCTTCTGCACGAATTGTGATTGTGAGTGCTAAGTTGATTTAATTTGTGTTGATTTGATACGACAACAGATGAGGAGAATGTGGAATTCGTCATTAACGAGGGATCAATTCCGACGGATTTGGTCCCAAATGATGTTAATGATTTTACGTTTAGTTTTTTTTTATTTGAATTTATATTTTGATGTTATATTTATGTTGGACATTCGTTTTGATGTTAAGTTTATGTTGGACATTGTTTATGTAATTTTTTTACTATTAAAAAATTTAATTATTATATATTTTTTGTTTTATCCATAAATTTTAATTAAATTATTACCGATTCCGGTGACCGTTTTTTCACCGTTTTTTTTACCTTTTTACGACCGTTCCATACCGTTTTCCGTATTTTACAACATTGATATATACTATATGTATTTATTTATCTCGAATTACCTCATACATATCTTTGACCCTTCCAACATGTATATCTCATATATATGTTATACTGAGAACATTAATTCGTCCAACGAGACTAACATTATGGTGTGAACTAGTCGGTTCGATTAATTTGGTAACGAACCAAACTTGGTTCGTAAATCAGCGGTCTCTAGTAAGACATTATGATTAGAGCTGGCAAAGATGACCCGAACCCGAAAGACCGACCCGAGTAACCTGAAACCCGACCCGACCTGATTGAGCATAATTTAAAAAATCAAACAACCCGACTCGGACCGATCCGGGACCGAATAACCCGAACCCGAAATTAAATATTTTATATGGTACCCGAACTTGACCCGATCCGAAACCGAGTAACCCGAGACCCGAATATAACCCGAATTATTGGTTGATTCAAATTTTATAGTTTGAAATTTTATTAGTATTATGAATTAGTTCAGATAATTGCATTAACTAATAAGCTAAGTAAATGAAATGTAGTCTTATACATGTGACTTGATGATGGCATCTCTTTCCAATCTTACATTTGTTCCTCATCAGCATTTTAAATTAAGGACTCTTGCTAGTTGTGTTGCATATCTTGTTCCTCATCAGCATAGATCCCAATTTTTTATTTGTTCGCAGCATATTATTTTTCCCCATCGGCATTAAAAAAGAACTTGTTTTGAAAGAAAAATTGGAGACACAAGAAAATTGAAAATGTGGAATAACTTTTTCTAAATATGATCACACTATAGCATCAAACATAAACTAAAAACCTAATACATGATATTAATTCAATAAAAATATCGAAAACACAAACCAATAGAAATGTGGCAGAGTTGCAATGATACTAGCTCAATCCTCCATTTGTTTTGGATGCCTACAAATTCAATTTCTCTTCGTAATTCATCGAAGCTCTCCTCGAAAATATAATGATTATACATTATTTGAGAATATAATAATTATACATTATTTTATAAATTAATAAAACCTTCTCACAGTGAAAACATTTTTCCCTTTCTTTATTATCGTCGAAATTATGACCATCAAGAATTTCAAATTCCTTCCAAACGATAGAAATTTTCATGTTTCTTTTTGATGTAATCGTCTCTCCATTTGAACCTTCCTTATTGGAATTCATTGCTACATGAAAATAAGAGAAAGAAAAATCAAATATTGCAAACAAAAATCAAATTTTACAACAAAAATCATTGATATTTCGAAAATAAACATTACCACACTATTGAAATTGAATATTGTGTTGGCTGTTGGCTAATGAAAGATTGAGAGGATGATAGATTCATTTAATTGTGAACCAAAACTTGACATATATATATATATATATATATATATATATATATATATATATATATATATATATATATATATATATATATAGTGTCTTCTGATAAAATGGCGCCAAAAAATTGTGCCAAATTATGGAGGGAAATTATTTTAACAGAGAATTAACATATTTATCAATTAAGGGGCAAGAATTTGGAGGGAATAATTTATTGGTACATCAAGAAAGAATGTATTTAGCATCTCATTAATTCCTTACCACAATGAGATACCAAATATTTAGAATAATAAAATGATATTTCAGGAAAATAGTAATCAAATATAATTTGGATGGGAAAAATATATTTAAGCATAAATTGATAGCAATATATTAATTTTTAATTCACCTGTTTTGCCACCAATTTCATGAGTTGAGTCTCATATGCCATAGGAAATTGCCCCACCTCCTTGTCAAGAAATCCATAGATACCAATTCTATACTAATCAATGATGAGTATATCAGTATATTGTAAACTCCAAATCTATTGATCATAAATATTAAATATATGTCAATAATTTATAAAGTTACATCAGGATTTGATTTGGGAAGAATTAGGGCAGTATTAGCATTATTACGATTGGATTTGATTTGGCAAAATTAAGTGTAAATCAGCTTAAGCTTCATTGTGATTTGATTTCGACCAAAATCGTAAATCATCTCCGTATTAGTCAAATCAGAAAAACATCAGTCTCGATTATACATAAATTTGGACTGAACGGAAAAAAGAGTACTTACCAGTCAAACTTTTAAAACAAAGGCATTATTAAGAAAAAAAGAATAATGACCTGTCAATTGAATATTATTCACAAATAATTACCTGTCAATTGAATATTATTCATAATCATAATTACCAGTCAAACTTCATAGTTTAATTTAATTTATTTTATTTTCTAGTATTATGTGTTGAATTTTATATCAGTTTGAATGAATATTATTCATAAATTTTAAACTAATAATTGCATTATTTACGTGAAGTAACAATATTATTCATAAAGTAAAGCACTAACAATTGCGTGTTCGATACGTAATATCGGATATGTCGACACGATATTTTTACATATAATTTAGGATACTATACATATACGACAATATGAATATGATCGATTCCGCGCAACATAGATTATAAGTCATTGACAAACTAATGTTTCATATCTAGAGTGGATTTTTGTAATTTTTTTTTTTTTACATATTTGATACTGTATTCATTATTATTGTAAGGAAAAAATTCAGTTATTTTAGTTACTATGTTTGTTCGAAACCGAAATCAATTCAAACCCGACATAACCCGAACCCGAAAAATTTGACCCGAGCACTTAATTTAACCCGAAAAGAACCCGGTCAAAATAAAACCCGAACACAACCCGACCCGATCCGAATGAAGTTCACCCGAAAATAACCCGGACATAAAAATGACCCGAACCCGAAAATACCCACCCGAATATGACCCGAGCCACCCGATTTGCCACCTCTAATTATGATCATCCAAATTACATCGAATGATCCGTGATCATTTTCTAGTAAGATAGTTTATTTGATTTAATCATTTTATTCTGCGATACATGCTAATCACAAGGCATGATTATTATGTCAATCTTTGTTTGATTAGCGTTTTTTTCTCGATCAAGAGTTAGACTGACAAAAGACAAAATAATATTACCAACAAATGTCAATATCATTCCGAACATGGACATGCATTTTTTTAGTCCCAGTTCAACGTGTGGCCAAAAAGTATCTCCCTCTGAGAGATGAACGAATACCGTCTTGGTTGCTCACATTCCTCGTCGTGCTTCACTTCAAGCCCTACAACATCCTACCAGTTTTCTATCACGATGACATAGAAATATATCAAAGAATGAGGGTTCATACACAAGAATTCATGACAACCTCAGGTCGTAGGATTTACCAAACTAACTATTATGGGAATCACCGATGACAATAACCATGCATATTCCCATGTGACGGTCAATCCAATATGTAATCTCTATTATATAGCCATGTTTCAAACTTGATAACCGGTATACCATGATTAGTAAAACGTAACCATCAGTTTACAAACATACTAGTGTGAGTACACAACTTTCCTAGGCAAATATGTTTGTCTCCACAAACATCGTATGTACTATTAGGGACTCCATTTAGAATGACATATTTTTTTATTTATAGTTTCATTATCCAAAGTCACGTACTTCGATGATATGATCGAGATTGTCATTCAAGATTTTATTTCATGATTAAAATAAAAATCAAATACACTTAACAATAATAGTAATAAGAAATTTGCACTGAATAAATAATGTTTACATTACACAATCCTCCGCAACTATTACAAAGACCTAGAACACTACACCTTCACATGACACATGTGTGTACATGTAAGTATGCATGTAAGGGATGTGTATTATATAAATACCTCTTGGTGTTGATCAAAAATAAGAAGAATAAGAATTCAAGAAATAAAAACATCATGATTCTCTCTCTTTTCTCGTTTTTTTTAAGTGTTGCTTTTAATTTTGTCTCTAGTTTTACAACACGAACGAAATTTAAATAATTCATGCAAAACATGACTCGAAGAAATGCGTTATTTCGACCTTGTTTGGATGCGAGAAATGCAAACATAACTAGAAGACAATTTTTAATGATTCTATTATATTACTTGTTATTTGAATTTTAAATTGGCCAAAAATCCATATCAAAATAACTCGTTAGCTCAACGTTTCCAAATCCGGATTACTTAAAATTAAATGTTCAAGAATCTAAAAGAGTAAATTTTTTTTTACCAATGGGTCCATATTCTAGTGCGCGAGCTGATTAGCACAAAAAATCATAGATTTTGGGTGTTCGAGTCACGTTGATATTATCTATAAAAATGGAATGAAATATATCAAAAATTCGTGGATTATGTTTTCTTAAAAAAAAAAAAGGATTGCACAATTCAAATGACTCGAAAATCAAATGTCTTGCAAGCAGAATGACTCAAAATCCTAAAACGAACCATTAGAGAACCAAACTATCTGAAAATCAACTCGAAAAATAATATGGTCTTAAAACTAAACGACTCGAAAAATAATACAATACGAAAACCGATCTAAAAATCGAACGACCCGAAAATAGAACAACAACAAAAAATCGTGTTCGGATGTTGTCCAACAATCGTTGAAGGATGATCCGACCAATACACTAATGAAAATGATCATTGGATGATGCTTTTGATGATAATTGTGATATTCATTTTAAGATTATTGTTGATCGTGTGTATATCATGTTAAAAAATCATTATTAAAATCGAAATCCAATGGTTATTAATATATTAATCGGAACATCTTCCAACAATCATATCCAAACCCAAAAAAGTCAAACACACGAAAATAACAAAAGAGATAATTACTTTCTTACGAAGTTTTTAAGGAAAATATATATATTTACCAATCTAAACAAAGTCAAAAGTAGAAACCTTTGTTAACAGTCCAGAATTACTGCAAAGATTTGAAAAGACGAGGACTAAATCGAATAAAGTACTCTTAAAGGATATAGAGCAAAGTCAACTTAAAACCCAGAGCATTTAATCATTCAACGAAATAATCAACCACCAGCAGCAATCTCTACACCCCCTTCACAACTCATTTCAACCCATGGGCTCACATTTCCTCTCATCTCTCAATGCATCTCCCTCTTCTTCTCTTCTCTTCTCTCTTTCTTCTCTTCCATGTCTCTCTGTCACGCGATATTGCAGTCGAGTTCCTCTACCCCAATTTCAACGCCTCCGAGTACATATACATCGATAACGGAGGAGTTTTCCTCACCTCCAAGACCGGCGTTTTCCAAGCTGCTCTCGCCAACCCTTCAGGCCAACAATCTTCTTTCTATTTCTCTATTCTTCATCAACCCACAGCAACCCTCGTCTGGACGGCAAATCGAGCCGCCTCAACTTCAAATTCTGGCCAAGTCACTCTTACCTCCAGTAGCCTCGCCGTTTCAGACCCAAACGGTACCACTCTTTGGTCTACACCAAAATTCAACTCTGCGATCTCTGCCCTGCAATTACTCGACACAGGCAATTTACTACTACTTGATGGAAAGAATTCAACTTTGTGGCAATCTTTTGACCACCCAACCGATACGATAATTTCTTCTCAATTGCTCCCAGTTGGGTCATATCTGTCTTCTCCAGTTTCGAAATCAAACCTTGCTGAAGGAGATTATAATCTCTCCATCACATCCTCTGACGCAATTCTGACGTGGTTTGGGTCTAAATACTGGCGTCTTTCTAATGATAACAGGTCAATCAAAGATAGCAATTCACCAGTTTCATCCATGGTTATGAACACGACTGGCTTATATTTATTATCTTCTGATGGGTCAATTGTTTTTCTTCTATCTCTTCTACCTCAATCCGAATTTAGGGTTCTAAAATTGGGTTATGATGGGCGATTAACAATAACCAATTATCCTCATATCAACTCGAGTTCTACAACCACTTCAGATTTCACAGCTCCGAGTGATAGTTGTAATTTACCCAATATGTGCGGTTCACTCGGTTTGTGTTCTGATTCGGCAAATACCTCGACTTGTACATGTCCATCTCAATTTGCCGCGTCACAAAACTCGTCGTGTCTACCTGGTGACGGCTCCACCTTGGTAACCTCTTTGGCATGCAAAGACCAAAATCCATCTATATCGGTGCAATATTTGAGTCTGACGAATGGAATCAGTTATTTTTCAACCAATTACGAGTCGCCATCTACTTCTGGAGGAAATTTGTCCACTTGCCGTGATCACTGTTCGGTCAATTGTACTTGCAAAGGCTTCTTTTACGACAATTCATCCTTTTCTTGCTACTTGTTACAGAATAATCAGCTCGGTTCCGTTTTTCTTGATAGCTCTGTTTCTAGTAAGAATTCAATCGGTTTCATAAAGACACTAGTCAGTTCGGTACCAACTCCTAGTACCAAGAATTCTTCATCAGGTACGCATAATGTTGCAATAATTCTACCCTCAATAGCTGCGGTTCTCTTAATCTCGGTACTAGCTTACGCGGCATATGTATGGTACCGAAAAACGAAAAAGAATAAACGGGCAAGCAAATCCAAATGGTCAAAAGGGAACCATTTAGGCCCTCACAAATCATCCTCAAGAGATAGCGGATACACGGATGCAGACGAAGATGACCCGGATGAAATTTTTATTCCGGGTTTACCGACCCGGTTCACTTACCAAGAAATCGAGGCGGCAACAAACAATTTTCAAACCAAGATTGGTTCGGGCGGTTTTGGCGCGGTTTTCAAAGGGGAATTACCCGACAATTCATTGGTAGCGGTTAAGAGGATAGAAGGAGTCGGTGTCCAAGGGAGAAAAGAGTTCCTTACAGAAATCGCTGTGATTGGTAACATACGTCACGTTAATCTTGTCCGCCTGCGTGGCTTCTGCGCACAGGGCCCACGCATGCTACTAGTTTATGAATACATGAATCGAGGGTCATTAGATCGACCTTTATTCAGTCACGTCGGACCCCCTTTAGAATGGGGGGAACGGGTCGAGATTGCCTTGGGTGCGGCAAGAGGTTTGGCGTATCTTCATAATAGTTGTGACCGTAAAATCGTTCATTGTGATGTTAAACCGGAAAATATTTTATTGGCCGATCATGGTCAAGTCAAGATATCCGATTTTGGGTTGGCAAAATTAATGGGTCCGGACCAATCCGTACTTTTCACCACCATGCGTGGGACCCGCGGCTATCTAGCGCCTGAATGGCTCACTAACACGGCCATTTCGGACCGCGCCGACGTGTATAGTTTCGGTATGGTTTTGCTCGAGTTGGTCCGCGGTAGCAAGAATCGAAGCGAAAGAAGTAACGTTGAGGAAGGGGAACACACGTCAGAGTTGTCTACCGATACGATCGCATCGAGTCGGAACCGAGTCGACTATTTCCCGTTGATGGCCTTGGAAAAACACGAAGAAAGAAACTATATTGAACTAGCCGACCCGAGATTAGAAGGGAGGGTTCAAAATGAAGAGGTCGGTACGTTGGTAAAGATTGCGCTTTGTTGTTTGCACGAGGAGCCGGGTTTGAGGCCCAACATGGGGGCGATTATTAGAATGATCGAGGGCACGGTCGAGGTGTGGGAACCGAGATTGGAATCGCTTAACTTTTTGAGGTTGTATGGACACGGGTTCGGGTTGCCTGCAAATGGGTCTGGTTTGCCCGGTAATTACACGGGTGGTTCGATTACGAGTTCGTCCACTGCAATTAGTTGGTCACCTTCGCATTTGTCGTCGCAACAGGTCTCTGGACCTAGATAACAGACAAATTATTTGATGTGCAACTTGGCCATTGACTACAACCGCGACTAGCACGATAGTATGGTTAAACCAGGCTGAGTAGGAATATATGCTTGGGGTATACTGTTGTACAGTTAGTCACATAGTTTTGTTTTACACAAAGAACCCTGTTTGGTGAGTCTACAAAAAAAATGATGTATATAGATAAGGAATAGGGTTCTTTTTTTGGGATTTTTGTTTTGTTTGGTTTGATTTTGTATTAAATTGTGCAGACTGGGTGGTAACTGGGAAGTATTGATTGCTGAGGTTTGATTTTGTGAAATAAAAAAAAAGAGTGGAAGAAGATTTATTGCAAGAAATATTAGCTGGTGCTGGACCAGATTCCTGTATACATATTTAATTAACCGACATGGCGTATTTTTTTCCTTTTCAAATTGCATCATTTGGTGCGTCTAATATTTTTTTGGAGATAATTTTCAATGTATCCTTCCAAAAGTACAAAATATCAAATGTATTTATTCCTTAAAACCGTAGTATCAAATTTATAAAGAAAAAGTACGAATTTGCTCCCTTGATTAAATAGTTTATTCACTTATCAGTTAAACACTCAATTTGGAATCATTTGAACTGGTAATTCCTACTATTTGATTTGTTCATATATTTTATCCATTTAAATATTGGCATTCTGGTACAGTACTTTATTATTCATATAGATAAGGTAAAGACTAAAGGGTCATCTTGGCATTGCATTAGTTGTGCAAATTGGATTATGATGTTTATTCGTTTTGTCACTTGGCCAACTAAGTTCTAACGAAATATCTAATTTAATAAGCAAATGGTAATATTTATGAAAAAAAGAGTCTTAACCTAAGTGATTATTATTTAAATGTCACATGATACATTATGTTAATTAATTAACTCGATGCCTCATATGGGTTGTTGCATCCAGGGGGAACGGATACCTGTTTGATAATTTCAACCTTGTACAAACCTAGAGCCCCCAAATGGTAATAAATATAGTATTGAAGAGATCTAGAACCGAAAATAAATATAACTTTCAATATATAATCTGATTTGCATACATGTATGACCTTAATTAACCATTTTCCTTGTTTTTGAATTACATTCATAAAAAAATCAATCTTGAACAGAGACAAAAATAACGAAAGGAGATGAGAAAACCTAGCCGAGAAACAAGGGATTTAAATCGAGATTGAAGATATCTAGAGCCGAGAGGTATAGAAGAAGAAGTATAAAATTTCGTCAGAAAAAGAAGAGGTGAAGAGAATTTCCGGACATGAAATACACAAGTTCTATTTTAGAAATTCGACTTCTAGGCAATAAGACAAATCTTAGAGTAATTCTACACAACATGTTATGGCTGCATGATTAACATCACCATGATGAGATGTAGGGTTTGGATTAAAATAAATTAAACTAACTATATGATGTGGATACAATATCTAACGTAGGATCAATATCCTGCTGTCAATCATGCATTGAGAAATTATGTTGTGTAGAATTATTCCAAATCTTAAGCCTTTGTACTATTTATTTTATGGGATTTGCATTGTTCGTCAACCGCTCCGCTCGACCAAAGATATGGCGTCACTTGGCAATTTTGTTTTTAATTTTGGCAGTGTAGTATGTAGTGTTTCTAAAATGTATTAAAAATATATTTGAAATTCAAATAATGTATATGGTATTTCAATGGTAATATGAATATACAAATTAAAAAGAAAATATAAATTGTTATTGCAAAGATATGTTAATTTTCAGACAGACTTATTTCTATTCAGAAACGTTTAATGGGCATGCAAAAAGACATACGTTATTCAAAATACTATATCACGACTATGTATTTAAAAATTTATAACACACAATTAAAAAAAATGTGTGTCACATTTAGAAAAAAACATATCATACATTTAAAAAATATATCATATATCTAAAAATATATTTCAAAAGATATAAATCAAACATGTATTTTATTTTAAGAAAAAATTGTAATATACATTTAAAAATATATTTTTTAGAACGTTAGAACTTTAGTAGACCAAATCATTTCTCTTATTTCTTTTTTGTTTTATGTTTAAATCGTATGCCTCATGTTACAATTTTTTGAACTAATTTCAGTTTTATTTTTATTAGTTTTTTAGTTGTCATTAGGACCTATTTTTTTTTTTTTAAATTTGTTAGTTTTATTATCTTTATGATCTCATAATTTTCTTATTTTATGAAGCCCAAGAGTACAAGCAACATTAATGGAGACGACCCATCCCTAGAGGTGGCAATCGGGCGGGTCGGGTCGGGTTCGGGTCGTTTCGGGTTGCGGGTCATTCGGGTCATCGGGTCGTTCGGGTCGCGGGTCGTTCGGGTTTCGGGTCGTTCGGGTTTCGGGTCGTTTCGGTTTTCGGGTCATTCGGTTCCGGGTCGTTTCGGTTTTCGGGTCATTCGGGTTCGGGTCGTTTCGGTTTTCGGGTCATTCGGTTTCGGGTCGTTTCGGTTTTCGGGTCATTCGGTTCTTGACTATTTTGATTTTCGGGCAATTCAGATTTCACAAAATTTGATTTCGAATCATTCGATTTTCCAAAAATTTAGTTTTCGGGCAATTTCTGATTTATTTTATTGATTCCGAAATATTTTTAACAATATTATATTTATTTTAACAATAATATTTTAATTTTCGGGTCATTCGGGTGGTGAATTTCGGGTCATTCGGGTCGTGAGTTTCGGGTCATTCGGTTTCGGTTCGATTTAGGGTTCGGGTCGTTCGGGTTTCGGGTCATTCGGTTTCGGGTCAATTTCGGGTTCGGGTCATTCGGTTTCGGGTCGATTTCGGGTTCGGGTCATTCGGTTTCGGGTCGATTTCGGGTTCGGGTCATTCGGTTTCGGGTCGATTTCGGGTTCGGGTCATTCGGTTTCGGTTTCGGGTTCGGGTTCGGGTCGTTGACTTTTCAATATTTTCGGGTCGAGTCGGGTTCGGGTTCGGGCGGGTCGGGTCATTTTTTCGGGTCGGGTCAGATTTTGCCAGCTCTACCCATCCCTATCTTGTGTCCACCAGTCACCACCGCCAACGTCAGCCCAACGGCCAACAATGACATGCCCATGGGTTCACACACATTAGATTTTTTTGGTGCAGTCTCATTTGCCTCTCCCTTTACAATATAATATAGCGAAACCATTGTCTTAGTGTGGAAGTACATAAATAAATAAAATAATGATTAAATAGTATAATATAAGACGAGAATTATTCATTGAATTTGTGACTTCGTAGCTTTAAATTGCGTGTCTCTCTCTCTCTCTCTCTCTCTCTCTCTCTCTCTCTCTCTCTCTCTCTCTCTCTCTATATATATATATATATATATATATATATATATATATATATATATATATATACGGGTTATTTCGTGATCCACATTATGATAATTTAAACAAAGTTGAGGGCATATACTGTGCCCCCAAATTTCAACACAACACTTTGTATGTCTTATTTACCACACTTAATTATATATGCATTACATAATTGAAATTCATTTTAATTAATAATGTTAATCATGTATCGCATGCGCATTAAGTACGTAATGTTGTATTAATTGGTATGTTGATTAAGATATAAAGGATGTCGAGTTGAAATGTGAGTACATTGATTAAGATATAAAGGATGTCGAGTTGAAATGTGAGTACAAAGTGAAGTTTGAGTACATACTACCATAAATCATTAGATATTAATTTATTTCATTGACACACCAAAAAATTCCACAATAAAATTTATAAACTGAGTCATGTGAGATCATTACTTACAACTAGAAAAAAAATTTTATACTAAGAATAATGGAAGCCCCTTCACGTGATGCTGACACGATGGAAGGGAGAATTTTTTATTTAACCCCATTTTTATTTCTTTTTCAATTTCGATTCTTTTTTTTGCTTTCTAATTTTTTTTTTAATTTGCTCATTTTCGCAGATATATGTATGAAAATTTGTTAGTTTAAATTTATGCGAATTTTCATTGAAATTTCTCATGTGTTCGTTGTATCCATCTGACATGTTGTGACTCTTTCATGACCGTTATTAATACATTTGTTGACATCTGTATATTTGTGAATATGTCATGATTATATTAATTGAGTTTAAAAGCACCCGCGCAAATGCTATTTAAACAATTATATCATAAAATAATATTCGCGGTAGACTAATTACATGAATCCTATCCATCTATTGACATCATTATATTTGCAAATATGTCATGATCAAATTAATTTAGTTCAAACACACGGACGCTAATTCTACTTTAATAAATCATATAAAAAACATGTAAAAAAGAAATATGATATCCCGCGCAATTGCGCGGGGATAAATCTAGTTGTATTATATGACTGCTGCTTTTGGGCACATGATAAAGTACTTTCAACATTTTGGTTGGCAATTGAAGGAACAAGTCAACCATGGCGTTCATTTCTCGCAATTTACCACCAAACTCATAATAATGTTTCTTCTCATTAAATGGAGAATTTTTTTTTCTCTTTCTTATTATTTGACGTCTCCTTGGAAGCGCATCCCAAAAACATCCGAATAATAAAACAAACTTCGAAAGCCCTCTCAAAAATATCGGAATTGGAAATAAACTAGATCAAAAATAGCTTCTTATCTATTATCATATCACAAGAATGAAATTTTCATATGCAAGGCATCATAGGATTTAACAAGATTTTATGGGGGAGGGGAGGCTTAAAAAAATATTTTATAGCAGGGCGAACTTAAAAAAAAAAAAATCAAAATTTGTAATATTAAAGAGTCAAGCTTGATACATCTTAACTCCTAAGCATAGATCTTATCACTACACTACTCAAGCTTTTCTGAAATATAAAATTTTCTATTATATTTATTACTTTTCAAACAAGCAAAAACATCTTCTTCAAAAAATACTTCTTCGGGTTCCGATTTCATAGGAGACCCCCCCCCCCCCCCCCCATCACGGATTTGCCTTTGGGTTGGAACTCAAAAACTTTAAAACACAAAATGAATCTCTCATTCTTACATTGTTATGAAAAGTAGGCACCCAACGTGATGCACTATGGACATAATGAATCAAAAGGTTATATGGAATAATTCCAGTACAAGATTTGGAGAGCTTCAATCCAACTAAAGTATCATTCTTCTTAAAATATCTTATTAAACTCATTTCTTTCTACAAAATGTCCACCTCAAACCATGATAGATGGAGTGTTAATATCAAATAGAACTGGTTGAGAGACCTTTCAGTCTCAACTTCAAGCTCATATATAGCTTTAATCGATCCGGTGAACGCGTCCCATGGAACACCATGCTATGAAAAGCCAAGACACCGATTAAAACAAAAAAAATCATCTGACTGGCCATAAATGGCCGAATCTTAACGGGGGACATACTAAACCGCAAGGGATGGGTGGGGCCATTCTGGTGCCATCTATGTATAAAGACTTGGAATGTGTTGAACACATATTCATGTTGGGTATCAGCGTCACTACCGAGCCCCGCGCAGCGGATTGTGAGGCCCGGTCCGACCCGATCCCGAGGACCACGTCGACGACTCGATCGTACAAATCATATACTACATGAAACTACCTATGAATATAACAATTATAGACATAGATTCATACCACGTGAAATTGATCACGGAGACGGGTTGACTGCGTAGTTGCTTTGCTTGCTTCGATCCGGTAACACGCACGTCCCACGCCCGCGCGATTCGACACCTTGCTCGAAGCTCCTTTTGTCATATACAACCGGATATGATCCGATTCGTCTCCGACCTTACTCGACCTTGATCTCGATTGATCATACCAGAGAATCTCAGTTCAGATTCCTCTACTCGTACCTAGGGGTGGGCAAATGGTTTGGTTTATTTGGGAACTGAACCGAACCGGTCGAATTCGGTTTAATCGGTTCGGTTTTTCGGTTTATTTGGTTCGGTTCGGTTCAAAAATTGATATTATTCGGTTTATTTGGTTCGGTTCGGTTCGGTTCGGTTTTGGTGTTTTCAGAACCGATTAAACCGAACCGACCGAATTAATACTATTTTCCACTATTTTCTATTATATTCATTTAAAAATATTAAAACTAAATATTGTAACATTAGAAATAAAGTAAGTATATTTTATATGATTTGTTTTTATATTTTTTTCTAAATAACATTTGAATTTTAACATTATAAAACTTCTAATTCGGTTCAACCGAATAAACCGAATAATAAATTCGGTTTATTCGGTTTGGTTTTAAATCGGTTCAAATTTTATTCGGTTCGGTTCGGTTTAAATCTAGTTCGGTTCGGTTTAATTCGGTTTGCTCTTATTCGGTTCGGTTCGGTTCAACCGAATGCCCACCCCTACTCGTACCCACCTCGAGCTATATGTCTTTCGGTTGTGGCAAATTCCCCTAAAATTTGCCACAAACTTGCTCAAATCTTCAATCTCCAATGGAGGTTTTTATTTCAACTTGTCCAACAAATTTTTCTCTTCTCTGATCTAGAATGGCCAGGATGAAGGAGAGAATAAATGCTCAGATCTTATAATCAAAGTCTCCATTAATAGGACATTAATGAGTATCAAAACTGCTAATTCATAATTCGGATCACAGTGCGTCATAATTCGTCTCGATTAATGAGTAACTATTACTGAATCTAACAGTTATACATGTGTTCCATCATGACGGACAAAATTGTCCGTCATGACGCACCTCCGTCATGACGCACTGAATGGTGCGACATGACGCTATACTTACATATTGGACTGTACAAAAATACACTAGGGTGCGTCATGACGGACCATATGGTGCGTCATGACGGATTGTTATTTCTGTCGAATTTGCATAATCTTATTATGCATCCAACCATTTCGACAAACGCGTACGTTCATCTACCCGCATGTGTACAATCTACCAGTTAATCTGTAACTGTATTTCCTTCAATTCACACAGTGCGTATATGCACAGGAAATATGAAAAATTGTCCATGATCGTATGCACACCTTAATGACTCCAAACCAAAATGAAAACCTATTACAATTTAGGAGAAATAAAATGATTAACTTCTACAAGATCCAAAGAAAAAGATGAGACTAGGGATGTCAATGGGCCGGGTAGAAACCCGAACCCGCGGGTACCCGACCCGAACGGGGCGGGTAATACCCGAAAAAAATACCCGCTCTGGGTTCGGGTTCGGGTACGGGGGAAATTTTTTACCCGCGGGTATACCCGTTATCCGAACCCGAACCTGGAAAATCCCCGAAAAATACCCGAAAATATCCCATAATATGAAATTTTTGGATGTTTTATGGATTAATTATTTGTAATATTTGGATTTTTAATGTATTTGTACAAGTTGTTTGTTTTATGTATTTAACGTATTTGTATAATAATTTTTAATTTTTTAATTTTTTAAAATTTTTTATTAATAATTTTCTGGTAACGGGTTCGGGTATGATTTTTTATTCGCGGGTATTTTTGGTTCTGGTTCGGGTAATACCCGAAAATTCAGGTTCGGGTATGGGAGAGGCTTACCCGAACCCAACCCGCCCCGTTGACATCCCTAGATGAGACATTATTCTCATTGCAATCACATGTACGATATGGCTAAAATGAAATGGACGAATTTTCCAAGAAAAATCCAAAACACGATGCAAAATTCAACAAAGACAATGGAAATTGCCAACTATCGTCAAAACATTGTTAGCAACATAAATACCAATTTAATGCCTTCGGAAATTCCCAACTTATTTTTAAATTTTAGTATTGAAATACAATTTATATCATTTATTTTTATAACAATAATTGTGTATCATTAATGACAAGCGATCGTTTGTTGGGTACCATAAAAAAGAACTTCGTCAGCTGTTCGTGCAAAACTAAATATAAGTATCAATCCTGCAAAACTGATACATTCATGAACATTTTAAAAAGTTATATGAAATATATCAAGAAAAACACATCATGTAAACAAAAATCAGAGAAAACCAATTTATCATTGTAAAGTCATGTACAATATTATTCCTCAACCATGATGCTTATCACGATGTACAATCGAAATAATCCTCGATACAAAAAAAAATCGACCTTGTCCAAAAAATTATTACAACTATGGGATTCTCTCCATTCACATACCAGAGAGATTAATACGTAAAAAATATAAGGTTAATTATCACTTTAATCTTTCTCTTTACAAAAAAAGACGAATCAAGCACTAGATGGGAGCAGTGCGGCAACCTCTGGCGGTGGCGTAACTCCTCCTGTCGTCGGCCTAAATTAAAAAAAATAAAAAATTAGGGTTTAAAGTTTAGGGTTTATGGTTTAGAAATAGAGAGAGAGAATACTTACAGGCCGACCATGACTTTGAAAGCATCGTAAATGCCCCATTGTGCGCCAGTAAGAGTACCGATCATCACGATACGAAGAGGAAGCCCTCTCGTGAATAGACCCCACAGACCTAGCTGCTTAACCGCCTGTAAATAAAAATAAAAATAAAACAATTAATAAAAAATATAAGTAATATTCGGGAAAGAGGGAAATTAAAAAAGGGGATTACGTCTCCAACGGTGGCGCTCTTGGCATTGTTGAGGAAAGAGACGAGATTATCGGCGGGGTGAGAAACAACCGCGCAGAGTACTCCGGCAATGTATCCGCCGGCAAAGCTTATTCCGAGTTGGGTGGTTTTATCGCACTCGCTTTTTGGTTTTGGGACAGCGTATTTATATATCGATTCGACTACGACCTCGAACGACGCGAATTTCATCATAGTATCTGTCATGGGTATAAATTAGGATGTTATTAAATATATGGATATAATAACTATTAAAATTATAGTTGTAGTTATTACATAAAATTAAATATTGTAATTATTTTAAATAAAGTATTCGTATTTTCATAATAATGTTAAGAGAATAAATGGGGGCAATTTTTTGAATTCATTAAGAATAGGAGAACGTGTTTGCAATTTAGGCAAACTGAAGGGATATTTTTGCAAATTTTGGTTTGTTTTTTTTTTTTTTTTTTGAGAATGAAGAATGAAGAAGAGTTGCATACAAGGAATCTGACGGCCCCAGAGAGGAACGAGTCCTTTGTACAGCCTGCATTTTGAACCAGGAAAATAGAAGATTAAAATCCAAGAATATCAAATGGTTAGAGGGGGTTTTATAAATATGATAAAAAATGGGGTTTTATTGGAAAATTTCCTGCGGAAAGAAACTCAAGAAAGTTAAAACATACCCCAAAAAGCCTTCAGATCTGACGAATTTAGGGAACCCATCAGAAAGGCCTCGAGCAAAACCAGGCTGAGTCTGAACCCTAACTTTGACGGCCTCCATGGGGCAGAGCGCCACGTCAGCGATGACCTCAGCAGAGGCTGACCCGGCCAAGTAGATCAAAGTCTTATACTTGGCTGCATTTTCAGCTCCAGCCAAGTCAGAATAATACTTCTTGAAGAATTCGTAGAAGCCGAATTTGCCTGCTCCTTGTGCACTGTAGCCTATCAGAGTTGGTGCCCACCCTCGGAACAATCCTCTTATTCCTTGCTCTTTGAGGAGGATCCCAAATCCAGATGAAATACTCTTGTACTTTGCTGGATTGATCTGGACATGATAAATTTAGTTTCAGAATTAAGATTTTTATTTATGATCAAAACAACAGTAATGAATCAAATCCCAAATTAAACATTATTTTGACTTATTTGATTAAAACAATCATCTTTCTACATGAATTCTAAAATTACTAAACTAAATACAATCAAAACAAGATAAGTATAATCACAACATCACAATTGAACAAAAATGTCAACAGATCGATCATTCATACCTGCATGTTACACTTGACCAGATCAAGAGGAGTGACAGCCGTGTGGGTGAGTCCACAGCTAGCAATACCTCCAAGCGTACACGCAGCATAGAACTCCGGCGAATACAACTCGATCTTCCTAGATTCACTAGGCGCCTGGATCATGAACGATCCGCGTCCATCAGTCAATCTAGAGCTCAAGAGTTTAGACGCAGACGAAGAATACAAGAAGCTGGGCACCAGCGATTGGCGTGATTTCTCTGAGAAATCCATTGGCGTTGAAAACTTGAGATCTGGTAATGTCTGACGAGAGAATTTAGTGGGAGAGATGGAAGAAAGAGTAATTCTTGACTAATTATTTATACTCAACACTTTATGTTGTGCGAGATGTAGGGAATGTTTTTTCTTTTTAGTTATTTTAAGAGAAGTGTTAAAATTGAAGTTGAAATTTTTTTTTTTTTTTTTTTTTTTTTTTTTTTGCATTAAAAGCCCGTAGGCAACTATTTACAAAATCACCCTTACATAATAATTACAAAGAAAGAAAAGTGATCAAATTCATACGGACACTCTAAAATTGAGTTCCTAAGTCCTAATAAATCCGGATACATCGTTTAGCCCTAATCTAGCACTTCGAGCTAAAGAATCCGCCTCCTTATTATCATCACGGGAAATAATGTAGAATTTCCAATCCGGATTTACCCTTGCAAGCGCACGACATTCCTCGAATTCATCATAAACTCTCCAATCAACATACAGGGAGTTATTGGCTATGGCATTAATTATGATTTGGTTATCCGAAAAAATAGCACAAGAGGTAATGCCAATAGATGCTAGCTTCGGTAGAGCAAACCGACAAGCTAGTACCTCGGCTTGTAGAGGCGATTGAGCTCGAGTCGAGGCTCCCTCATGGTAGACGCGTGTACCCCCCTTGGCGATAACAAACCCATACCCCGCGTTGGATGGGGTCCAAGCTCCATCAAAATGGCACGAGTATGCTTCTTCGCCCGTATAACCTTGAGACCGACCTCGGACATGTATATCTCGAAATGGATTTGTCGCTTTAATAATCGAGAGCGCCATATTGTTGACTTCACTTGGTTTATGTTTTTTATTCATAAACACCCAATCACATCTACATTTCCAAATCGCCCAAAGCGTATTCGCCACAACCCCAAAAAGTTGTTCATCGAGAGAATTTGCAAAATGAATAAGAACATCCTTGAACTCACCTCGGAGATTCTCAACCTTGAGACCAAGGGGTGAAGTGAACCATACAATTCGTGATAAGGGACATAGGAAGGTTAAGTGGAGTGTAGTTTCCTCATCCCAAGTACATCTCGGGCAAAGGGGTAAGATATTACTCAAGCGTTTATGAATGTTATGTTTTGTCGGTAATACGTTTTGGCAAGCACGCCAAAGAAACAAAGACACTCGCGGCGAAATGGTGTTATTGCGCCAAATTGCATCATGCAATTTTTTTGGCCACAATGTGGGCGCCGGCCGCAAGGTTACCGCAAGATTTTGGTATGCACTTGAACAAGAAAACTTTCCATTATTCGCACCTTTCCATATGAGGCGATCGGGTTTTGAAAGGGATGAGGTGGAGATGGCAATATTTGTTACAATTTGGAGCGCTTTGCAATTACCCAATTTCTCCACTAACAAAGGCATGTGCCACGACGTAGCTTCTACATTTATAAGATCGATCACACGCATGGTTCTCTCCATTACATTACGTGGTATATCCATTAACCAATTTTCATACCACGGTGCACCAATTGCGGGACACGTTTGACCGTTACCAATAATCCAAAGTACCATATCATGAAAGGAGACCAATAATCCAAAGTACCATATCACACGTTTGACCGTTACCAATAATGAAGTTGAAATTAACTTCATTAATTAATTAATAGAGAAGAGGAGACCAATGTATGGATCAATAGAATATTTGGTAGTTGATTGGGCCATATAATTAAAGGCCTATAATAAAACAGGCTGGCCTTTGTTATTTTGTCTACCCATAGTTGTATGGGAAAATATATCATGCCCTCACTTTCACTTAAAACACATAATGAGTCAATCGAGGAAGAGGGTGTATAAATGCACTGATTAGCATCCAATTCAATAATTAATTGAAATGATTCAAACAATGAATCTAATCAATTCAATTAAATTTTCTCAATTGACGCATTAAAAATGTTTAAGTGAGAGTGGAAGGCACCATATCAAACCCTTATTTGTATGGACCTTCCAAGAGCGCATGTTTGGAGTGATGTATTTTTGGTTGGAGTAGAATACAATTATATCTTATGTATAATTCTAAAGAAATTCTTGTTTCCATTAGGGGTGTACGTAGACCGGTTTGGACGGATTCTTATCGAAACTATAACCCAACTCACTTAGAACGGATTTTCATTTTTCCAACCCAACCCAACCCATGATATTTATAAAAATTTCGAAACCCAACATAGCCGGGTTGGGCGGGTTAGCCCGGTTTTTTTGCCGAGTATATACTATATATATATGTATTCAATTATTCATATGTAACAAAAAAAAAAAATTCAATAAGAACTATATTTTTGATTAAATTATCAAAATTATGTTAACAAACACATGAGTCACAATGGAAACATAAATCTTAATTTAATTAAACCATATAATATAACACACCCAATTCGATGGTACCACTTGTACTTGAATCATATAATATAACATTAATTAAAAAAACTGGAATTCTTAAATTTATGTTCCATGAAAAAAAATTATGTTGTTGTTTTGTTTATTGCAACTTCATATGCTTCCAGCGTGATGTAAATAAAAAAAAGGGTTCACCGTGTTATTGACTATTGAGTTATATTATGGATAATTAACATCATATGTCTCCAACGTGGTTAGTAATTTAGTGGATTATTAATTGAAGTGAAGGAAAACTAAGTCTAATTTATGTTAAACTAATGTAGAGGATATATATGATAATTAACTTTCTAAATTATTAGAGATATCAATAAGTTTTTTCTTAATTAATTGGAAGTTTGATAGTCTATGAGTCGGGTTGGGTTAATCCGGGTTTTTAATTTCAAATCCGCAACCCGACCCGCAAAAACCGGGTCGGTCCGGGTTCCGATCCAACAATTTCGAAACCTATAAAAACGGGTCGGTCCGGGTCGGGTTGGGCGGGTTGGAGAATTTTGTGTACACCCCTAGTTTCCATAGAATGTCACATCATCATGTTTATATCAACCATTTAAATCTTGATCAAAAAGTCCAAATTAGTTAGTTCTTAATTTGAACACGGTCCATATAAACCATCTAATATAAAAATTACATGAACCTTGGTCCATTGTGGATCAAGTTTATTCATATTTTTTTGTATCAATTAAATGTGAATTTTTTTTAAAAAAAAAACCTAAATTTTTTGGATATTGTAAAAAAAAACCAATAATTTTACATATGTAGTAATTAAAATAAATTGTTATTTTTTTGTCATTTTACAAAAATTCTAAATTTTTATATCATATAATAATTTAAAAATAATTATTATTATTTGTTATATTTATATAATTTTAATATTTCATACATTATATATATATATATATATATATATATATATATATATATATATATATATATATATATATATATATATATATATATATATATATATATATATATATATATATATATATATATATATATATATTTGACTTTTATATGTTTTCTTGAAAACTAACATATAATAATAACAAGATGAACAACAATATTAAAAGAACATCTTACAAATATTTACAAAATAAAATATCATGAAACTATTAAAAGAATACATGAAAGGAGAAGAAAAATAAAAAACAAGATGTTTAAACATATTTTTTTATCAATATATTTGCAAGATAGTTTTTGATGAATAATAAATGAAATATTAAAATTATATAACCACAACATGTAATAATTTTATTTTTTTGAAATCACATGTTAAGAAATGTTTATAAATTTTCTAAAAATTAATAAAAAATAAGAAAAATATTTTTTTAATTATTACATATCAAAATAGAAGGGTTTTTTTATTAAAAAAAATTTAATATCATCCATAGGAGGGTATTTGGAAATAAAAGTTTGGTAGAGGGAGATTTTTTGGAGTTTTCAGAAAAGTAGTGTTTTTAGTACAATATTCAAAAACGTTTGGGAGTTAAAATATACTAAAACACAGATGTGTGAATAATCAGACCAAAAAACGTAGAATTCAATTACATATATGGAAAAAAAATCAGATCATAACAGACTCGAAGACTCCAGCACAATTGAACGACGAAAAGATAGTAGCATGGAAAATGTATAGCTCGCCATGGATTCAACAATATCTAAGACATGCAAATTCAAAAATAAACCAAAAAAAATATATATGAAATTTAATGTTTTAGGATAATGTTGGGTATCGGCGTTACTACCGAGCTCCGCGCAGCGGATTGAGAAGCCCGGTCCGACCCGATCCCGAAGATCACGTCGCCGATCCGAGAGTATGAATCATAAATCTACGTGCAACTATCTATATATAACGATTATATATAAAGTGAAGGAAATACAGTTTCAGGATCAACCGTAAAAGTGTACACAAGGATAAACGAATGTAGGCGTACATTCGTGGTCATATCTTTCAGTAGGAAAATCCAATTTGAAAGGTTCAAATTGGGTTAGATAGATAATAAGATTATCTACAACCTTCATGTAGAAATATATTTCATATGAACGAAGTATGAGTGTCGTTTTTATGAAATACCGAAAGGGTGCAACAGTATGATATACAGTTAGTAAAACAGTCATAACTTGTTCATACGAACTCCAATTGGGTCAGGCCAAATTAGGTCGTGTAGATAATAAGATTATCTACAACTTTCGTGTTGGTTGATTTTCTGTCAGAGGAATTTACCAATTTCGTATTGACAGAATACTGGACAGATTCATGCAACTTTCTGTGTGAAAAAGTGTATATTGGATATACATGTCTTTTCGCCAATCCTAATCATATGTGATATAAATAGGATGTTTCGCTTGTTGGTTAATTCTAACCTAGAGGGGGGTAAATTTGGCAATCTAACTTATACTTAGTTTAGATTTAAACCTAATTTATGGTGCGGAATAAATAATAATTTAGATGATAAAGATGATACCGTACAAACACTTTGACACAAGATGTTTGTTTACGAAGTTCGGTAGGTGGTTGCTTTGTAGCTTTAACTCACCCTTTACTCGCTTAATTGACCGACTCAATTATTTGCGAGTACCTACGTCTCCGGGAATGCCTTGTGCCTCTTTTTGGCTTTCGATTGAATTCCAACTCAACTCGATTACAAGGATTTGCCTAGATCGATTTACACGCTTCTATCGATCTATAGCTTAGGCTCTTTACACTTTGTTGCACTAGCCTATTACACTTTTTCACTAATCGAGCTACAACGTGATCGGTCACGTGAGTGGGATACGATTAGTGGAGAATGTCGAAAGTAGATCAATGATCTAAAGAGGTTTCTCAAGCTATCAATGGATATAGATAATCACAGCTTAGGGTTTCTCTCTTTTTAGGTTTTGAATGTTTGAAAAATGAAGAGTTGGGAGAGAGAGACCCATGAAGGATTCTATTTATACTCTCTATAGAAATCCCTCAGAAAACTTGCAGTGCGTTCGAACGCATTACAGTTCGTTCAGAACGCACTTGAAGTTTGCACTAGCCGTTTCAAAATAACGTGCAAGTACATCTTGGGTCCGTTCGAACGTACAATGTCCGTTCGTAACGGACTCAATTATACATAGCATTTTGCGTTCACAGGAACAAGAGTCCGTTCAACGCACTTAAAAGTGGGTGAACGGATTCCAGGTTGTCCGTTCGAACGCACATGGATGTTCGTTCGAACGCACACATTCCTGTGACATTTTCCGTTCACAGGAAGGATTGTCCGTTCAACGCACTCAGAAGGTGTTTGAACGGATTCTAATTATCCGTTCGAACGGACATGATTCTTCGTTCGAACGCACACATCCCTGTGACACGTTTGATTCTAATCAAGCTTTTAAAGTTTTGATATTTAGCAAGTCCGTTCTGAACGGACTTTGAGTTCGTTCAGAACGCACTTCCTGCTTGACTGAACTCTTTGTTATTTTGAACATGATTTTACTTGAGTTCTACTAGGTTTGTACCTATGGTTTATTTGTGGCGTATCCCACTCACGGAAGGCTTCAACATCTTGAGTCTTGATGTATTCCAATGGCCTTCCATGTTTTCTTCTTTTCTTGTTTATCTTGAGACTTCATGTCTTGATTCTTGATGTAATCCAATGAAGTCCTCCTTCACAAGTCCTCCTTCATCTTCGTATCGTACCTATGTTATCCTGCACTTTTCTGGATGTAAACATTAGTAATGACAGTGTTTTGAAATAATCAAACTATCAGGAAATTTGAACCAACAAACTCCCCCTTTTGATTAATTTCAAAACACTGTCGGTTTGGAGAGTTTCACCATTTAGTTGAGAACTTTCCGTACGATCGTTTCTCCCCCATTTTGAAAGAGATCAAAAGGGCCAAGGAGACTTCAAAAACGGAAGGCTCCCCCTAAATGCGAGCTCCCCCTCAAAGAATGAATTGATGAATGTATGAGCTCGTAAGTATGATCAAATTCTTTTGTTTTGGAATGATGACAATCCTTTCAAAATTTAGCAGATTTTCAATAAAATAAAACAGTTTTAGTGTGCGTTCCGAACGGAAAAAGTAATGCGTTCGAACGCACTTGCTTCTGGACTAATAGGTTATATACACAAAAAAAATCCAAAATAGATGCAGCAGTTTAAACTGACAATATGACCCTAACATAAATTCTTCATAGCAAGGCATTTCTTCAAAAATTTGTGTACAAAGAATTTTTAGAAAATGAGCAAGGTGAGTATCTATGACAATCGATAATCGATGATGCGTTTGTATAGCTATCAATAGCTATGATCCTTGAATTATTAAAAAAATGATTATACCTTTGCTCCTGTCATGGACCCGAGAACCAAGCTTACAAAAGAGAGTTCTTGATCGAATCCTAGAGTTCATTTTTGCTCTATGGTAGCTATTTAATCGTTTATATATGATGAGCTCTTCGGCTTTTCTCTTCGTTCTTGTGTGCCTACATGAATGTAACACACACCTTTCTTGGTCTTTTGTAAGTATGAAAGAAAGAAAAATATAGGAAATTCATATTGGAAAGTGAATCTAATATGAATTCTTTTATTCACACTCCCCCTCAATGATTTACTCATGGTAGTGAGGAGAGGGAGTGAGTTTTTCACACATGATTTAGGTCCTTGATGGTCCAACACCCTTTGAGGTGGAGGGACCCATAGTGTGTCTATCTTTACGCATCCATACAAATTTTGGAGTGGATTTTGGGTAGCGAAGATCACAACTCGTGGATATGTGTCCTAACTTGCAACAATAATTGCAAAAAGCAATTTTCGGTTTGTTGATGGTTTCGGAACTCTTGACAAAATAATTTGAGAGTTGGTTTGTTAGGGGTTTCTTTTGAGGTATCGGTTTGGTCGAGTTGACAAAATTGTTTTTCGGTTGAAAAGGTTTGTGCATATGGTTGTAAGGTTTAGGAGCCCCAGGTTGATATGGACGGTTGGCGGGGTAATTCACCTCATAAAAATACCCATTTGATCCCCGTTGAAATAAACGCTCGGGTTGTCCCACATCGGTGCGTCTATGGGATAATGGTTGCGTAAAATGGTTATCCCTATGATAGAACCGATTATTTGTAGGGTGTTCCATTCTAACATTCTTACCTTTGTTTTGGTCACGGTATATGAATGCATTTCCGCGATTGTTTCGTTGATTGTTCTCCCGTTTACCTTTTTGATCATTGGATTTTGAGAGACCGGGTTTACTCTCCTTTTTGAACCCGAGACCCGACTTGTCGTTTGGCTTCTGTCCCACTAACGCCCCTTTCAATATTTGATCCAATGATGGGGTGCTTGGTGCACGTGATGCACAAGCCTTCTTCAAGGATTCATTTTCTACTTTGGAGTTTTGGAGTTCTACTCTTAGGTGTGATATCTCAAGGTTGAGGGTTTTACATTCACACTTTGAGAAGTCTTGGAATTCATTTAATTGTGCTTGGTATGCTTTTACTGATAGTTCTAGGGAAGCTACCTTTGCATTTAGAGCTAGAATTGTGCTCTTGTCTTTTCTCTCCTTTGAACATGGTTCATCAACGTCTCTTAAGAGAGCATCGAATGATTCAAGTTCTAGTTGTGTAGTTGATTTTGGTGAGGGGCATGAGTCCGAGGTTTGACTAAACGATTGAAATATAGAGTTTACAAATACCTCATTACCTTGGTCATACAAGGAACTAGAGGTGGATGAGTGAGAGGAAAAGCTTGGAGAGAGAGGTGCACATGGTTCCGTTATTGGAGTACGTTGGAGGAGCATAGCTTGAATTGCTCTTTCTACCACATCATCCATCGAAGGAGTGCATTCCGCCATTAGTGTTGCATTGGTGAAATTGCACTCCGAGTCGGAGGATGAGCTCGAACTCTCCGAATCTCTCCATGGATCCGAGTTTATCATTAGAGCCATTTCGTTTCTTAGCTCTCTTATCTTCTTTGTGCCTTTGTTGGTTATGACTTTTTCCTCGCATTTTCGTTCGCGTTTCAAATTCGATTTGTCCCTACCTTTCGGATTGTCTTCGCGTTTGTTCCAAGGTGCGTGTCGTGGGTGTATCGTCCAACACACATCGGTTGTGTGACCAATTTTCTTGCATTCGAAACACAGCGGTTTCAAGCGTTGGTGCTTTCGGTCATCGTTGAATTTTCGTTCTTGTTTCTTTACATCCTCGTGTCTTTTTACCATCAATGACATCTCATTTTCCTCATTGCTCGCGTTTAAGGCGGAAAAAGCGACGGCTTTGGATCGAGAGGTGGATGGTGCGATTCTATCTTCCTCATCGAGTTGCTTGAGTCTAATCTCGAAGTTTCGAAATTGACTTACCAATTCTTCGGGCGTGAGATCTTGTGAGGCGATTGCCGTACCTAAAGCTACACGCAAAGATTCCCAACTACGGGGCATAGCTTGAAGTAATCTAGCAATAATTCTATCATTGGTGAGAGGTGCATGTTGGGTGGCATATCGGGTTTTAAGTACATTTATCTTTGCCCAAATTATGTCAACTGACTCGCCCTCAACCATACGGAGATTGTTAAATTCTTGTTCAAGTTCGATGATATTTGTTCTCCTCATTTGAGATGTTCCCTCGTATCTCTCATTGAGCATACGCCACATTTTATATGAGTTTTCACAATGATCAACTAGAGATCCGATAGAACTAATCACATTATTTAGTATTACGTTTTGAGCGTATATATCATTGGTTCTATCTTCTCTAGTTTGAGCAGGGTAGGTTATGTTACCGGCATTGTCAACATCTTGGATTGAAACAAAGCCTCGTAACACTACCTTGTCAAGCCCTTGGAGAGTGAATGCATTCAACATGCATCTCTTCCAAGAACTCCAATTGGTTCCATCTAACTCCCGTGAGTTTGAGATGTTTGATTTAAAGATGGTATTTATCGGATTAGATGATGACTTTTGTACAACTGGGTTAAGTTCGGCCATTTGATCGTTATACAAGTTGTCACTTTACACAAAGAGACGGTTAGTATTTTGCTCTGATACCAATTGTTGGTTAATTCTAACCTAGAGGGGGGTAAATTTGGCAATCTAACTTATACTTAGTTTAGATTTAAACCTAATTTATGGTGCGGAATAAATAATAATTTAGATGATAAAGATGATACCGTACAAACACTTTGACACAAGATGTTTGTTTACGAAGTTCGGTAGGTGGTTGCTTTGTAGCTTTAACTCACCCTTTACTCGCTTAATTGACCGACTCAATTATTTGCGAGTACCTACGTCTCCGGGAATGCCTTGTGCCTCTTTTTGGCTTTCGATTGAATTCCAACTCAACTCGATTACAAGGATTTGCCTAGATCGATTTACACGCTTCTATCGATCTATAGCTTAGGCTCTTTACACTTTGTTGCACTAGCCTATTACACTTTTTCACTAATCGAGCTACAACGTGATCGGTCACGTGAGTGGGATACGATTAGTGGAGAATGTCGAAAGTAGATCAATGATCTAAAGAGGTTTCTCAAGCTATCAATGGATATAGATAATCACAGCTTAGGGTTTCTCTCTTTTTAGGTTTTGAATGTTTGAAAAATGAAGAGTTGGGAGAGAGAGACCCATGAAGGATTCTATTTATACTCTCTATAGAAATCCTTCAGAAAACTTGCAGTGCGTTCGAACGCATTACAGTTCGTTCAGAACGCACTTGAAGTTTGCACTAGCCGTTTCAAAATAACGTGCAAGTACATCTTGGGTCCGTTCGAACGTACAATGTCCGTTCGTAACGGACTCAATTATACATAGCATTTTGCGTTCACAGGAACAAGAGTCCGTTCAACGCACTTAAAAGTGGGTGAACGGATTCCAGGTTGTCCGTTCGAACGCACATGGATGTTCGTTCGAACGCACACATTCCTGTGACATTTTCCGTTCACAGGAAGGATTGTCCGTTCAACGCACTCAGAAGGTGTTTGAACGGATTCTAATTATCCGTTCGAACGGACATGATTCTTCGTTCGAACGCACACATCCCTGTGACACGTTTGATTCTAATCAAGCTTTTAAAGTTTTGATATTTAGCAAGTCCGTTCTGAACGGACTTTGAGTTCGTTCAGAACGCACTTCCTGCTTGACTGAACTCTTTGTTATTTTGAACATGATTTTACTTGAGTTCTACTAGGTTTGTACCTATGGTTTATTTGTGGCGTATCCCACTCACGGAAGGCTTCAACATCTTGAGTCTTGATGTATTCCAATGGCCTTCCATGTTTTCTTCTTTTCTTGTTTATCTTGAGACTTCATGTCTTGATTCTTGATGTAATCCAATGAAGTCCTCCTTCACAAGTCCTCCTTCATCTTCGTATCGTACCTATGTTATCCTGCACTTTTCTGGATGTAAACATTAGTAATGACAGTGTTTTGAAATAATCAAACTATCAGGAAATTTGAACCAACATCGCTCTCTCTCTCTCTCTGGTCAATCCAGATGAAAATTAATTCGGAATATTCAGAATATTTTAGAAATATTGAGAGACATCTTTCTATTGAGTGAAAGGGTGTAAAGAGAGAGAACCGAGAAAAACAGTTTTTCCGGAGAAGAGAATCAATCAATCGAGCAAGTTCGCCGGTGCTTCGTCTAGGCAGTTGTACCCACGACCGACGTCTTACGAGTCAAGATGGATACAAGTAGAGGAGCAACATCTGGGGCTCTTTCGATTGTGATCGATTCGGAGGAACGAAATCTGCCGGAGACGGAAACGAGCGAATCGAGTAACGGGCTGTGGAAGCATGCGGGCATGAAACGCACGAAGACAACCCGAGACGTGTCAAGACAGTGGGAGACGTGCGGTATAGGACGTACGGGCTAGTCACCAACGTGACACCGAAGGAAGAGAAGGATGCGAGCCATCAACCCGTCGTGCGTGATCAATTTCACGCTGGTAATCGTCTATCCTACTTTGCATCGTACCCTCGAAGTCATGGCGTGATCTTGGATTTAGGGAACCGGACCGGGCCTTCATATCGGCTGTGCGGGCCCGGGGTCGGGTGAATTCCCAACAGTGGTATCAGAGCGATCGCTATCGATTCGAGGGTCGAATCATAATCGTATATTCGATATACGCACGGGTTATCAATGTTCGTACCCGTTTGCATGATGATAGATATAGAGATTCCAATTTCGTTAAAAATCACAAGTAGAATTCACTAGAGATCAATCAAAATTTGATTGAGATTATCTAGGAATTATCGTGAAAAAGTTTCATGATTTATCGTTTTAGAAACGAGCGAAAACGGAAGAAACGGCAAAATCTGCAGAAAATTAGAATACGAAACAGTGAGTAAAACTAAGATATTTTTCCGTGGGAAACTCCAAAATGATTGGATCAAATTGGCATAGTTAGATAATGAGATTATCTATGACTTTGATACAGAAAGTTTTTTCATTTGGACGAATTATCAGTGTCGTTTTTATGGAATATCGAAAGGGTGCGACTGTTTGACATACAGATACTAAAACGTCCGTATATGTCGCATCGAAACTCCAATTGAGTCCAATCAAATTGGGTTAGTTAGATAATAAGATTATCTAGAACTTTCGTTCACGTTCAAAGTCGGTAGGAACAATTTAATATTTTCGTTTCGACAGAATACTGAAAAGATGTCTGTAGTTTTCTGGTTGAAAAGGTGTCTATTGGATATACTTACCTTTTCGTTTGTCCGTATTTTACTAAAACTGGTATAACTTTCAGTAGGAAACTCCGATTTGAATGGTTCAAATTGGATTACTTAGATAATGAGATTATATAGAACTTTCATGTTGTAATATATTTCATTTGAGCGAAGTATCAGTGTCGTTCTAATGAAATACCGAAAAGGTGCGACAGTTTGACATATAGTCAGTAAAACTGGTGTAACTTTCGGGTCCAAACTCCAATTGGGATGGGCCAAATTGGGTTGGAAAGATAATAAGATTATCTACAACTTTCGTGTTAGTTGATTTTCTGTCAGAGGAATTTACCATTTTCGTTATGACAGATTACTGAAAGGGTGTATGCAGTTTTCTGTTTGAAAATGTGTATATGAGATATACATACGTTTTGGCCTATATTTATCTCTAATCAATTAATTCAATCATACTAGCATATAGATTAGTATTTATTTAGAATAATTAGTCTCCCTAAATAAATCATATGCATTTAGAAATCTTGTGATAGTGATATAATATGATTATGTCACGAATTATTTAAACATGCATAGGCATGATCCCTCATAATATTTAAGTCATGGAAATGCCTTCCATGTCCACAACCACCGAGTATGGTGTTACGTTTCACGTGGGTTCAGACTAAAGTCAGGCACATGATATTGTAATTATCGAAAGGGTGGCAAGCGTTAAATCAGGACTTGTGAGGCCCAGGCTAAAGTCGACTCACTAGTAGCTTATTTGAACGATACGTTGGATATGATTGTGACTTAACCGTCCAGGCCAATCGGATTGGAGTTCGGGGCAAAGATAGAATGCACACACGGAACTGGGATTGTATATGATACGATCCATCACCGAAATTCTATAAAGGTTCAAGAGTCGTATTGGATACGATTGGATATTCATCCTACCTAAATAACGGGATCCCACCCGATAGGCTAAAGTCACTTGTGGGAGGAACGGAAATATGGGTCTTGAGTGTTATGGACTTGGAGTCCCGTATCGGTATGAGGGTTATCGATTCGATAAAAATAGCACATTCATATATTTATCATATAAGCATATAGATTAAGTACGCACGGTTAGGAGTTTAATCTTCATCATCCATTTAGAATTATGTTTTCTAGCAACACCAAATATATCGATGAGATCGATATGATAGATGGCTTTTGGGCCGTAATTACCGTAATGAACCTTGATAGTTAAAGAATAGTTCTTAGACTTAAAGGAACGTGTTGGACACGTAGATTGTAAATTCGGGACTCGAGGCTTTGGCTTTAGAGAAAGCCGGGTTCGATAACTTAAGAAGGAATCGAACGATATTATGTGCCTTGTGGTGGCATGTAAAGACGCATATTTTCAAAATTATTTTGATAAATCGGGTGCATAGGAAAGTAAAACACAACGCTCATGAAATAGTTTCAAGAGCTAGAGCGTGTTGAATGGTTCGATGCGGCTCAAAGAGTAGGTTAATTAACACTTGTGATGCCGAATGGGTCTATAATTAACACTTGTGTGTTGATGGTACGAGATTTGATCTTCGTGACCGAATATCATATGCATTCGATAGATAAGTCGATTCCGGAATCGCATGAGATGCGATGTAAATTTGAATAGGAGATGCTTGGAGCATCCGAGGAATCCAATGCATTGAGATGCGTGGATGTCCTTGTAATTCAAGGGCGGGATCGAAAGAAATAAATGTCTAAGGGTATTTTTGGAAATTGTTTTCCAAACAGAAAGTTCAGACAAGAAGTTGTCCAAACTAATGACTCAAAGAACGGTGAAATCCGAGGAGGATTAAACTAGAAGTTGATTGCTTCTTTTGACGTTGTCGTCTTGGCCATATAAACGAGATACGCGTATCTAGATTCTATATGATGGATTGCTAAAATCATTCGAATTAGATTCGATTGATTGATGCGATATTTATTTATTAGGTAAGATGACAAAGGACATCATTCTCCAAAGGTTGGAGAAAGATCCGACAAATTATTGGAAATTACATTAAGATGTAAAAGTTCCGATAAGTTCCGAGGCAAGAGGAGGCTATCGGTATTTTGTTACGTATACGGACGGTTAAAGTAGATACGGTAATATCTGTTTAATGCGTGCCGAAACGGAAACTTTTGAAAGGTTCAAAGAGTTTCAAAAACAAAATATAAAATCAACTTGGCAAGAAAATCAAAGCATTTTCGATAGGATTGAGAAGGCGAGTATTTGAGCTACGCACTTCGATAGGATCGAAGAGGCGATATTTGAGTTATAAGTATTGATTATCATTCATGATTGTGGAATCGTTTCACGATTATATTCATTTCGGAACATTGAGATGTCCGAAAAGAAGAAATGAACGCATGTTAGACATGGTTCGATAAATGATAAGTCAAACGAATCTCCCAAAAATGTTTTGGGGATGCGCCCTTATGACAGCGGTACTAATGAATGGTTGCATATATGATATGGACCATAAACCTTCTAATTGGTACAAAAGACGCCATATGAGATATGGATCGGAATGGTTCCGAAGTTGTCATTTGTACAGATTTGAGGATGTGAGTATATTTCGAAATTTGTTTCGGTTGAACTCAATCCAAAATCTGAAAATTGTTTGTTTATCATATATCCTTAAGGAAACTAAAGGGTATTAGTTCTAACGTCCCGATGAAAATGTGATTTTCGTGGCTCGAAGAGATGCCTTCTTAGAGGAGGACCGAATGCGCACAAGTTAGAAACTTGATGTCTCTTATCTCTATGCGGGCTAGTGGGAGTAGAATAAATCTCGAAAGAGTTCGAGATCTGGAAAATGAACATTGTACCGATGAAAGTTGACACGACTTCATCAAGAGTTGATGAATACGAGTCGAACACACAAAGGAATTTTTCGTAGATCAAGTAGGCTATATCATAAGCCGATAAATACGGATTTATCGTGGCTAATGATGATAGATCGATATCATATGATGATTCGATATCCTACAAGGATGCTATGAAAAGTTGATTCCACATGACATGGTGTCATGAAATCTGAGATTCAATCAGTGTACATTATCAAGTTTGGAACTTGATTCAATCACTTTCTGGGTTAGACTCATGAAATGTGAATGGGTTTTCAAGGTGAAGAACCTACATGGATAGGAATTTGCATATATGCAAAGCGAGGCTCGCAGCGAAGAGTTTCAAGTAATTCATAGTCGGACTATGAAGAAACGTTTTCGCATGTTGCCATGTTTTCATATTCTCAAAATTCTGCTTGTCATGATCGCACATTATGACTATGTGATGTGGCAAAATTGATGTCAAAACCGAATTTCTTGACAGAAATTTTATGAAAGGATGTGTACTTGACACAACCTTACGGTTTTGTCGATTCATAAGAATCGGTGATAAGATATGCACGTTTTAACGATCCATATGATGGATTAGAGAAAGCTTCTCGGAATTGGAATATTCGTTTTGACGAAGTTATAAACTGTTATACAATTGTCGAAACGAATGGAAACTTTGTGTACACATGAAGGTTAGTGGGAGCCGCGTTATATTTCTTGTAACGACAAAGAATTTAGGCGAGACCGCTATTAAGCGTGAAGATCTATTGGATAGATCTAAGAAGTTCCTCGTTCTAGATTATAGCACGTATATCGACATAATGTTGAAAATGGTTTTCAACATATAATTCCTTGGAGGAGTTAAATCGAAATGTCGAATGGCAGAAATTTTCTACGGCTCGATGTGAGACATCAAGCAGGGCGAAAAGTAATAATATGATGCTTTACATTTGATGTGAAGATCTATTATATTTGCCATGACATGTATGTGGCTATACGTCGTACACATAAAGCTTCTAATTCATCGTCAATAAAATCCAAGGGAATCACACGAGTTTGAATGTAATGCGATTACATGAGACTAGAGGTGGCAAATCGGGTGGCTCGGGTCATATTCGGGTGGGTATTTTCGGGTTCGGGTCATTTTTATGTCCGGGTTATTTTCGGGTGAACTTCATTCGGATCGGGTCGGGTTGTGTTCGGGTTTTATTTTGACCGGGTTCTTTTCGGGTTAAATTAAGTGCTCGGGTCAAATTTTTCGGGTTCGGGTTATGTCGGGTTTGAATTGATTTCGGTTTCGAACAAACATAGTAACTAAAATAACTGAATTTTTTCCTTACAATAATAATGAATACAGTATCAAATATGTAAAAAAAAAAAAATTACAAAAATCCACTCTAGATATGAAACATTAGTTTGTCAATGACTTATAATCTATGTTGCGCGGAATCGATCATATTCATATTGTCGTATATGTATAGTATCCTAAATTATATGTAAAAATATCGTGTCGACATATCCGATATTACGTATCGAACACGCAATTGTTAGTGCTTTACTTTATGAATAATATTGTTACTTCACGTAAATAATGCAATTATTAGTTTAAAATTTATGAATAATATTCATTCAAACTGATATAAAATTCAACACATAATACTAGAAAATAAAATAAATTAAATTAAACTATGAAGTTTGACTGGTAATTATGATTATGAATAATATTCAATTGACAGGTAATTATTTGTGAATAATATTCAATTGACAGGTCATTATTCTTTTTTTCTTAATAATGCCTTTGTTTTAAAAGTTTGACTGGTAAGTACTCTTTTTTCCGTTCAGTCCAAATTTATGTATAATCGAGACTGATGTTTTTCTGATTTGACTAATACGGAGATGATTTACGATTTTGGTCGAAATCAAATCACAATGAAGCTTAAGCTGATTTACACTTAATTTTGCCAAATCAAATCCAATCGTAATAATGCTAATACTGCCCTAATTCTTCCCAAATCAAATCCTGATGTAACTTTATAAATTATTGACATATATTTAATATTTATGATCAATAGATTTGGAGTTTACAATATACTGATATACTCATCATTGATTAGTATAGAATTGGTATCTATGGATTTCTTGACAAGGAGGTGGGGCAATTTCCTATGGCATATGAGACTCAACTCATGAAATTGGTGGCAAAACAGGTGAATTAAAAATTAATATATTGCTATCAATTTATGCTTAAATATATTTTTCCCATCCAAATTATATTTGATTACTATTTTCCTGAAATATCATTTTATTATTCTAAATATTTGGTATCTCATTGTGGTAAGGAATTAATGAGATGCTAAATACATTCTTTCTTGATGTACCAATAAATTATTCCCTCCAAATTCTTGCCCCTTAATTGATAAATATGTTAATTCTCTGTTAAAATAATTTCCCTCCATAATTTGGCACAATTTTTTGGCGCCATTTTATCAGAAGACACTATATATATATATATATATATATATATATATATATATATATATATATATATATATGTCAAGTTTTGGTTCACAATTAAATGAATCTATCATCCTCTCAATCTTTCATTAGCCAACAGCCAACACAATATTCAATTTCAATAGTGTGGTAATGTTTATTTTCGAAATATCAATGATTTTTGTTGTAAAATTTGATTTTTGTTTGCAATATTTGATTTTTCTTTCTCTTATTTTCATGTAGCAATGAATTCCAATAAGGAAGGTTCAAATGGAGAGACGATTACATCAAAAAGAAACATGAAAATTTCTATCGTTTGGAAGGAATTTGAAATTCTTGATGGTCATAATTTCGACGATAATAAAGAAAGGGAAAAATGTTTTCACTGTGAGAAGGTTTTATTAATTTATAAAATAATGTATAATTATTATATTCTCAAATAATGTATAATCATTATATTTTCGAGGAGAGCTTCGATGAATTACGAAGAGAAATTGAATTTGTAGGCATCCAAAACAAATGGAGGATTGAGCTAGTATCATTGCAACTCTGCCACATTTCTATTGGTTTGTGTTTTCGATATTTTTATTGAATTAATATCATGTATTAGGTTTTTAGTTTATGTTTGATGCTATAGTGTGATCATATTTAGAAAAAGTTATTCCACATTTTCAATTTTCTTGTGTCTCCAATTTTTCTTTCAAAACAAGTTCTTTTTTAATGCCGATGGGGAAAAATAATATGCTGCGAACAAATAAAAAATTGGGATCTATGCTGATGAGGAACAAGATATGCAACACAACTAGCAAGAGTCCTTAATTTAAAATGCTGATGAGGAACAAATGTAAGATTGGAAAGAGATGCCATCATCAAGTCACATGTATAAGACTACATTTCATTTACTTAGCTTATTAGTTAATGCAATTATCTGAACTAATTCATAATACTAATAAAATTTCAAACTATAAAATTTGAATCAACCAATAATTCGGGTTATATTCGGGTCTCGGGTTACTCGGTTTCGGATCGGGTCAAGTTCGGGTACCATATAAAATATTTAATTTCGGGTTCGGGTTATTCGGTCCCGGATCGGTCCGAGTCGGGTTGTTTGATTTTTTAAATTATGCTCAATCAGGTCGGGTCGGGTTTCAGGTTACTCGGGTCGGTCTTTCGGGTTCGGGTCATCTTTGCCAGCTCTACATGAGACTAACTCTTATGAATGTATAATGGTTATACATATATACATATATATATATATATATATAGAAGGAGCCTATATAGCTTGTACAAGTAAAACTCAATTTTAACTTGTAAGTTTTTGACCCTTAGATCTGATTCAAGATCTGTGCAGACGCTCAGCTAATGTCTCCGTTATCTCTTTAGTTTACTCACGTTACTTGACTTCCCCATTGTCCATCTTCATCTTCTTGCTCCCGTGGCAGGCGAAGGGGCTTCATTTCCTTCTTGCTTTAGCGAAGGGGCTTCATCTTATTCTTGCTTCCATCTCCATGCTTATCTTTTTCTTGCTCTCACATCGGTCTTCTTCTTTGGTTTTTATTCTCTTCACAAGAAGACAGCCCTAGTTCGACACATAAGGTCTCTCTCTCTCTCTCTCTCTCTCTCTCTCTCGATCGACCAATTTGTTGTTTAGGATGTCTTGATTTTTTTCACTAATTAGGGGGTTACAATTGCCCCCAACTCAATCTTAATAAACGAATTTCACTAATTAGGGGTTTACAATTGCCCCAAAATTAATCTTAATAAACAAATTTCACTAATTAGGGGTGATTATTTGGTAATTAAATTACCAAATCATCTTTATTTAGGAATTTAAGTACTCAAATCAGCCCCTATTGGACCAAGGGATCTCATTGATAATTGTAATTAGTTGTTATGAGTATATGTATTTGATTTTCTTTTTCTTTTTGTGCAGGGGATTAAGAAGCTTGTGTCCAAGACCAGCAATTGCAATTGATTTTGTACCAGTTCATTTTTAGTTCATTTTTGTGGTGCAGATGATAATCTAGAGAAATCATTGCTATTATCGATTTTGTACCAGTCAATTAAGGCGGGTCAGTACCTGTTGAAGCACCCAAGTATTGCGATAATTAGTTAAGATGGTATGTACCGGTTTAAGCTCTTCGTGAGTCAAAAACCATCGCGGCAAGCAGGAAAACCATCACACAGCGCTAGAGAGAGTCAGGTCCATTGCTAAGTAAGGAATTATCGAATTGTGTTAATTTGAGAGAACCGGAAATGTTGAGGCTTAATTTTAGGTCAGAAAATTCATTTGTCAGTTTTTTGTACTCACGAGGAAGTAATCACATGAATTTAATTGCCTTAAGTTTGAGGGATGAATTTGCAAAATTATTTTCTTATTGGGTTAACATATCTTATTAAATAGTGAGTTTTTGGAGGAAGATGTGAGAATAAGAAATGTGAAGAATGAGAAGATGAGTTGAATGGTGTATGGCTTTGTTGAATTGCTAAGAGATGTAGATGGATTAATGATTGGTGCCGGTTAAGAGAAGAAAAAGGAAAGCATGACACATATCTGTGAGAAAAATAGCTGGTAAGTCGTACCTAATCCACCACTTGCGATTGTTGCGACGTACAAGGATATGCGTACTGTCCGAATGGAGAAAGATCTCTGCTTCGTATTTTCACAAGGAACTTTTTTTTTGGAGGAGGAAGTACAAGGAATATGTATTAAATATGATTTTGCAATGACTTTTAGTTGTTAGTTAAATTCTAATTAGTTCTAAAATAAGTTATTTTCTGTTTAAACTTGTAATATAGTGGAATATAATTGGAAAATGAATGTGTATTAAATATGATTTTGCATTGACATTTGAGGTTGTACAAATGTATATTAGTACTGACATTTGAGGTTGTACTAATGTATTCTCGTAAGAATCCTTGATTACCTCTCTTCGAAATTCTATTTTTTTCGAACTCTTATTTGGAATCGGGAACTATTCTTGCTCCATCATGATGGCTTGTATCGATTCTACATTTCGTCACTCGCAAAAAAATATTCATATTAAAATTAGAATTTTCAAATAAGAAACATACAATTTTTCAATACAACAATAAAGGTACAAAATTATTGTGATATATTGATATTCTACAGTATTTGAGATTATGCCAAAAAAGTGAAGTTTGAACTTACAAAAAAGTAGTACTTAGAAGAAGCATCCAAATATTAGAACTATGTGTCGAAAATCACAGTAAATTGTTGAAAAGAAGACCTGATTTCAATTTCGCCAAAATATCGGGCATACTTGTAATTTTGAAGAGAAACAATATGAAGTCGCTACTCCCTCTTCATCTCCTCTTAGTTTCCCCTAAAATTGCCAGAGAAAGAGGTATTGTTTGTACTTCATTTTCAATTAGACAAGAGACAATTCGATTGTCTTCATCAATTAGGCGTTTATTTAGGTTAGTTCCAAATAATCACTGATGAGCTGGCGAATTGCTTCAATGTTGAGAGAAATCCTTAATCGTTTGGGGCACTTCTTGAGATAAATTGCTTCAGTGCTGAGGAATAACTCAATTGGGCGTTTCTTGAGATGAATTCCAAATACTCCTTCTGGTGAGCTCGCGAATTGCTTCAACTGGTACCATTTTAAGAGAAATCCTTATTTGAGAGGAATTAAAGAGGAGCAGAAAACTTCGTCACTTGGATCTACCTCGAGAGTTTTCTTCTCCGCCCAAAGAGGAGAAGAGAAAGCTTCGAAAAGGGGAAGACTGAGGCGAGCGCTCTAACGGAGATAAAAAGAAAATAAGAGAACTCATTTAACTGACGGTAGTTTATTCATTAACGGGAGTTTCTAAGCTTAAAAATCTGCACGGATCTTGACGTGAATCTGATGGTCAAAAACTTACAAGCAAAATATGAGAATTGCTTGTACAAGCTATATAGGCTCCCTCTATATATATATATATATATATACATATATATACATATATATACATACTGGTTATGTATATTTAAACCAATTGGGATTTGTATTGATAGCGGTGAAGTTTATCCTTGAATACTTTATGAAAGAATTCAGGATTTTTTTTTATCTATAATGGTGTGAAAGACGTGTTGGTTATAAAGAGTTATAACAACAACTGTTTCCAAATATGGCACATCCAAATATGTAGCACGACTTTTGATCACAAAGTGTGTACATGATTTGCTTAAACGAAAATATGGTTATGGGGAAAGGTTCCACATGACCAATAATTAATGATTCTATTTACGGAGGCGAGTATATTGTGGTTATGAATCACAAAAGGAAGCGGTATGGATCAAGGATACATGACCAAACTCGAGTATTCACGAGTTATCGGATTTATGGTTGTGGATTGCGTGAGACGCAATAGTACAAGCCAAAAATGTCGAGGTCACAACCACTTGTAGCCAATACTCAGAAAATTTCATTTGATCTGTGAAATTTTGTGAAAAGATGTGATCATAGGTATAAGAAAATGTTCCAAACCTTAAGAAGATTAACACTAGCGGCAACGTGCGGAACCGTTTACAAAACCGCTCTCTCTAGTCGCGCGCGAATGTCATGCGATGACTATGGGTATGAGATATCTAGAGGAGGAAGAAGAGAGTAGAGTGTAGTTATCTAATACGATAGTCCTCGCAGGTTGTGGGTATGGAGATACCCATAGGTAAACGTTGCATCGCCCCAATACTTAATCCATATGAGTGCATTTTTAAATTTTAGTTTACTTAAATTTTTATGCATTCGCCTTATATGAAAACTGTGTGCGGGTTGTGTAATTTGATTACATGAACCCTGATTTGAACTTGTGTGGACGTCGACATAGTTGAGGACTATGTGCAGCGAAACCGTCACACTTAAAGTTTCATTTCTAAACATCCCTAGTCATGATTCCGTTTGCTTAAGAGTGAAGCATTTACATTATCAGATAATAGACTGAACATGTACACTAGTACGTTAGCCGAGGAGATGATTATGTTTTGCTAATCATAGTACAAATGTGTTTGTCGAATCGGGAACGTAGATATATGCTAGGTGACATATATTGGATATGACCGAAACCGCGAGACCTTGACATGGTTTAGTCATTATAGATGGACTTGCGACGAGTAGGGTATTAGGTTCTTCATACTTGAGGGGACCATTGATTGCGTTACGTGCGTAACACAATGCTTTGATATGACCTTACGCTCACCGTAACAGGGAGTCAAAACGGTCATCATTGGGTATTGTCCGAAACACGGAATTCAATGTGAGTCTCCAAGATAGGAATTGTTTATTCCGAAAGGAAGAGATATCTCTTTGGCCACTCGATGAATTGATTAACGAAAACCATGGCCATGGTCAATGATATTAACGGTTAATATCGATTGAATTTGTTAAATCAGTTCGGAAACGAGGAATAAATATAGTTAATCAAAATATAAGGATGACTACCACCATGCCTTTTGATTAACGGATATCGCTAACAAGAGAACTATTGACCGCTATTCGAGATAGGCACAATGATCACAATCATTTTTCTTGTTAACATGGGTAGCCATGATGGAGTGACTAGATCCCGCTCATGGGCTTGTAGTGCTTTGGAAACAGCCTACTGCCATCGTTAACCGAACCTACCTGGTCACACAACGAGTCGTACTAAGTCGGGCTTGATTATAAAGTTGGCACATAAGATGTGCATAGCTTGGTATTTGATACGCGAGCTATATTCTCTAAAATCGTGCATATTGGATATGCATGAGTACCTTTTAGGTTGATCTGAAATTGAGTGGGAGACTGAAGGAAATACAGTTTCAGGATCAACCGTAAAAGTGTACACAAGGATAAACGAATGTAGGCGTACATTCGTGGTCATATTTTTCAGTAGGAAAATCCAATTTGAAAGGTTCAAATTGGGTTAGATAGATAATAAGATTATCTACAACCTTCATGTAGAAATATATTTCATATGAACGAAGTATGAGTGTCGTTTTTATGAAATACCGAAAGGGTGCAACAGTATGACATACAGTTAGTAAAACAGTCATAACTTTTGCATACGAACTCCAATTGGGCCAGGCCAAATTGGGTCGTGTAGATAATACGATTATATACAACTTTCGTGTTGGTTGATTTTCTGTCAGAGGAATTTACCAATTTCGTATGGACAGAATACTGGACAGATTCATGCAACTTTCTGTGTGAAAGAGTGTATATTGGATATACATGTCTTTTGGCCAATCCTAATCCTATGTGATATAAATAGGATGTTTCTCTCTCTCTCTCTCTGGTCAATCCAGATGAAAATTAATTCGGAATATTCAGAATATTTTAGAAATATTGAGAGACATCTTTCTATTGAGTTAAAGGGTGTAAAGAGAGAGAACCGAGAAAAACAGTTTTTCCAAAGAAGAGAATCAATCAATCGAGCAAGTTCGCCGGTGCTTCGTCTAGGCAGTTGTACCCACGACCGATGTCTTACGAGTCAACGTGGATACAAGTAGAGGAGCAACATATGGGGCTCTTTCGGTTGTGATCGATTCGGAGGAACGAAATCTGCCGGAGACGGAAACGAGCGAATCGAGTAACGTGCTGTGGAAGCATGCGGGCATGAAACGCACGAAGACAACCCGAGACGTGTCAAGACGGTGGGAGACGTGCGGTATGGGACGTACGGGCTAGTCACCAACATGACACCGAAGGAAGAGAAGGATGCGAGCGATCAACCAGTCGTGCGTGATCAATTTCACGCTGGTAATCGTCTATCCTACTTTGCATCGTACCCTCGAAGTCATGGCGTGATCTTGGATTTAGGGAACCGGACCAGGCCTTCATATCCGCTGCGCGGTCTGGGGTCGGGTGAATTCCCAACATAAAGAAATCATACCACGTGAAATTGATCACGGTGAGCGGTGACGGGTTGATCGCGTAGTTGTTGCCCTTTCGCTGCTCCAATTCTTGGCGACACGCACGTCCCATTCCCGCGCGATTCGACACCTTCGATGGAGCTCAGATTTGTCGTATACAACCGGATCGCATCCGGTTCGTCCTTCATCATGCTCTCGCTTGATCACAATAGAGGATTTGAGGTGAAATCCCTCTACTCGTATCCACCTCGAGCCTCGTCTTTTGGTTACACGCGATTCTCCTAAAATCGCCGTAAACTTGCTTGAACATCATCTCTAATTGTGTTCTTCTCTCTATTTTACTTGTCTCACAAGTATAATCTTTTCCTCATAATGCAGATCTAGAATGAATTGGAATGATAGAGAAAGAACAGGTTAACATCATATATTAACCCCATAATTAATGGAGGATTGAATTTGGATCACGGTCCGTCATGACTGACATACAGTCCGTCATGACGCACTAGTTACGATTATTGGAAACAGCAGTTACTCTTATAGTCCGTCATGATGCACCTCTCACAGACTATACAGTCCGTCATGACTCACTATACAGTTTATCATGACTATACAGCCCGTCATGACTGACATACAGTCAGTCATGACTAATATTCACAGATTGGTACACAAAATTCTCTTTGGTCCGTCATGACTGACAACTATATGTCAGTCATGACTCATATTCACAGATTGGTACACAAAATTCTCTTTGGTCCGTCATGACTGACAAGCAGTCCGTCATGACTGACTGTGTATATTTCGGTGTACTCTGATAGATTAACCTATTAGTCCGTCATGACTGACAACCAGTTCGTTATGACTGACTATGTTATTTATGTCGGATTTGCATAATCTTATTATGTATCCAATCGTATCAATGAACGCGTACGTTCGCCTATCCTCATGTGTGCAAGCTACTAGTTGATCTATAACTGTATTTCCTTCAGATAATACGAGGTGGACCGTGGGTGGTCCCACGCTCACATGCATTTTATCTTATTTTGTTATTTTTTATTCTTTCGACATTTGACTCGTAAACAACGCAAACCTAGTAACGAGACTGTTGGATCAGCAAAGAAACAAAGATGATTAAAGAGACCGTTGGATCAGCAAAAGCGTGGGGTCTTGGGGATTCTTTGTGGCTCAGTCTTTGTAAGTTTACGTGCCATGAGTCGGTTTATAGAGGAAGAATGGGTCAGCTGTAGAAGTCAAGTGATTTTTAATGAATAAGGTGATCCTCAGCACAATAAGGAGTTGATGGATCACGTGTATACCTTTTGTGGATTATTCTGTGTAACCTTTTGTGCAAAGATCCATTTTTGAATTGTAATTTGGGCTTTAGTCTGGGCTATACAGAATCTGGGTCATAGAAGATATTTTAAATAGTAACTCAGATGAATATTTAATGGGTTGATTTGGGATTTTCTGTGGGCTGATCTGTGTAGGTTTTGGTGTAACGAGTCACTTGAGTGTGGGACCCACTTTCTCTCTCATCCTTTATCCAAATTATTAATGTGAATATACCATTTTGATCACGAGAATGAGAGGAATCTGAATCTGGCCTTGGTTTTGCTTGGTCAAAGTAGAATTTTTGGATCTTCATGTGGGGCCCACCCGTGGGTCCCCATTTCTCTCTCTTCATTCCAATAAAAGATCGGCGTCTTACTACTGCCTCTCTCATCCCTTCTCTGAATATTATGATATTATATATATAATTCATCAGAAAAGTGAGAGCAATGCAGACGTCATCTCCAAATTTCTAAATTCTCATTTTTAACCCTGCAAATAACACAAATTCAAGTAGATAAGCAATTTCAAATGATATTTAAAATTATGAACAATTCATATGTTAACTAAGTGATATAGTGTGCTAAAATTACCTTTTTAACCCTTTAAAACATGCTTAAATACGCTTTTATCAAATATAGATCTTCGAGTAAGGAGACTTGCAGTGATTAATCACACGATGGAACCATAAGAAACAAGGAGAAGAATCTGCGAGACGGAATACTAGCGATTCAACTCGTCGCTCACCATCAATCTGGTGAGGCATGGTTCAAACTCTTCCTTCCGTACATGAATACTATCGAAATGAGATCCTAGGTCACGGGGTTCCCGCATATCCGCTGCATTATGTGTGGGACATGAGTGCGAGAATTCTCAATATGAACATATGTTGGTCACTAATAATTAATGCATATTCTCTTACTATGATATTTCTCACACATCCAGGTTTGGCATGAACCTATATATATTGTATGCTAGACTTTTTGAAAATCGTCGTATCACCGTATTTGTATCATATCCGCATCCGCGTGAAGGAAATAAGTTACATATCAAGTAGTAGATTGTACACATGAGGATAGATGAACGTACGCATTCGTTGAAACGATTGGGTGCATAATACTGACAGAAATAACATAGTCCGTCATGACGGACTGGTTGGTCCGTCATGACAGATCAAAGGGTTATTCTGGCAGAATTGACAGAAAATACATAGTCAGTCGTAACGGACTGGTTGGTCCGTCATGACGGACCAAAGAGTATTTATGTACACCAATATGTGAGTATAGCATCGTGACGGACTGATTTGTCCATCTTGACGGAGCTGCGTCACGACGGACAAGTTGGTCCATCATAACAGAGCAAAGTAGTAACGGCTGAATCAGTAAACGTGATACGTCCGTCGTGGCAGACTATGGTACTTCATGACGGACTGTAGTCCGTCCGTCGTGGCAGTTTTATTTGATACTTCATGACGGACTATGGTACTTCATGACAGACTATGGTACTATAAGATCTGGATGATCTTCCCTCTCTCTTGAACTGATTGATTCTAGATAGAGAATATTTTGTGCTTGTGAGACAAGTAAGAAAGAGAGAGAGCTTGAGAATCACCATTAGAGATGAAGTTGAAGCAAGTTTATGGCGATTTTAGGGGAATCGCGCGTAACCGAAAGACGAGGCTCGAGGTGGATACGAGTAGAGGAATTTCACCTGAAATCCTCTATTATGATCAAGTGAGAGCAAGGTCGAAGACGAACCGGATACGATCCGGTTGTATACGACAAATCGGAGCTCTGTCGAAGGTGTCGAATCGTGCGGGAATGGGACGCACGTGTTACCGAGGATGGAGAAGCAAGATGAGCAATTACAAGCGCGTGTCAACACTTCTCCTTGATCAATTTCACGTGGTATGACACTATATATAAGAGTTATATATTCGTAGTTGCACGTAGATTAGGATTCGTACTCTCGTGTCGGCGACGTGGTCCTCGGGATCGGGTTGGACCGAGCCCTTCAATCCGCTGCGCGGGACTTGGTTGCGACACCGATACCCAACACCGCGCAACGTAGATTATCATGCATCTTTAATTACCAATTTAATTCATTATATAACTAAGTGTGGTAAAATTTTGTTGTGCCACATTATCACATTAGTTTCAATTATTAGATTATGTTATGTGGCACAATTTATACCTTTGATTAATCATTGATTTTTATAAACATATTTTCTTTGTAACTATTTAAGTGTTCCCTTATTTTACATTATGTTTTAAGCATTCTTAGAAGCTCGCGTCATCATATATTAACGATGTGCACTATTATTATTGGTTGGATTCATGTTATACTAAGTTTATTCTATTGTTTATCATTTCACATAAGATTACATGAGCAAATGTGAATGCAATGGAAGATGAGAAATTTGTATATGAAATACTAATAATTTAATATGAAATTTTATAAAACATACAACATATGGTAGTTGTATTCTTAAGATATATTCATTTTATTTTTTCTTTATTTTGACATCCATATTAGCATATTTCATATATATCAATTCTCATAATTTTAAGTTGTAAAAAATGTGATGCAAAAAACATTGTCGCAAATAGCTTCGCTAAATGCTATACTACACCGAGATAGCTTAGTTTAGAGATAAAACGATGCGCACTGCAATTTTGTTGGCCGCTTCTTCTAAATAAAATACTTTTTGATTAATTTATAAAAAACAAATGAATTAAATTAAAGGAATTTATTTCATGTAAAGTTTTGATAATTAAAAACATTTTTGGTTGATAAATAAACTAAACCCCCCGTCTCCTATGTTGAAGATGATCATTTTCATATAATTTATGCATTATTTTATGTGCTATAAATTACATCATTCGCTATAGCTCTCGCAATGACGCATGCTACTTGCAATCGCTATGAAAAATGTCACCACGCTACGGACCGCTACACGATATTTGCAACATTGAAAACGTACAATTCAGAAGTGTATTTTTACATAATATAATTTTAATTATTAATATTTATTTTTTAAAATTATAATTATAATAATGCCATATAATACTAAGTGGATTATATTTGTGTTTTTAATCCGGCAGACTTAATATTGAATTTTTGAAAAAAAATAAAAGAAATAAAAAAATAATTTATCCATCTAAATAACTTCTTAAACTTATAAACATCTATCAAATAATATTATTATTTTTAAGAATATAAATTAAAAATAATTATATGATATAAAATAATTTTTATTTATCTTTATGGTAAATCAAAATGTTATATTATTTGTTAAATTACTTTCACTTTTAAATTATTTATAATTTTCATTGCATTTTTAATCAATAATAAATTAGTAGTACTATAAAATTAGTGAAATATTACTACATATGTCGCATGATTCAAAAAATTTAAATCTGGTATTGTATGAAATATTGTGAACAACGGTGATATGTTTTTTTTTTTGTAAAATCGTGTTATACCTCATATTATTAAATTACTTTCACTAAAAAACCTCATCTGAATTATACAATGACATTAATATAAATGTTATTATTTGATAAATAAATTGAATTTTTTTGCTATCATAATGTAAAATAATTGTATAAAATATACGAGTTGAAGAAGCCACGCCTACTCTGTTACTACACCAATGTCAGAAGAAAAAGCTTCCATTCAATATCAAGATGTGTAAAAGGGAAGCGTACGAATGTTGTTGATGTATGCAATTTTCTCCTCACCCACACTACATGTAAAACACTTCTGACTTTCTGTTCAGACGGCGTCAAATAATTTTATTATGAGATGATATTATAATATTATCATGTAAATATATACTTTGAATTAGAATGGAAAAAACATAATTAACTTGTTCGCCGTGTAACGCGAGTATTTTTCGAGTTAAATATTACAATCATGGATGTTGCACCAGGAATCAAACAAGAAATTTGATATATATGATTTAAAAAAAAAATATGTACATAATATATACATAGATTTTCAAATACACGAATTATCAAATACATGTATATAATATATTCATGAATTCTAAAATCTCTCAAATCAAACATGTCCTAGCTCTTCTTTCTGTCCTATTGGTTATCACCTATGTTGTGTGGATATTTCAAAAAATCAATTTTACCTGTATTACAGTATCTATATCGTATCATAAATCATATGTAAAAATATGATATTGTCGTATCCGATATGTACGGCTATATCATTATATCCGTGCAACACATGTTATCACTTGTTGTTTTGCCTCTCTACCAATTTATGGTTTTCTCAAATTTGTGTCCGACTTTTCCCTGTGCAGCCATCAATTTACACGTTTTTCCAAATTTGTGGGCCTTGTTCAAAGTGAATTTAGATGCTTCATTTCTTGTCTTCTTTCCTATTGCGGTATTCAATTTGCGTTTTTTCAAATTTGTGGGCCTTGTTCAAGTTAATTTAGATGCTTGTTTTCTCGTCTTCTTTTCCTTGCAGCCATCAATTTACGTTTTCCCCTATTTGGGACTTGTTTAAGTGAATTTAAATGCTTGATTTATCATCTTCTTCTCTTCCTAGTTTGGTTCTTGAAATGAAATAATTAAATTTAGACCTTGCTTGGATGTTCGAGAAATTAGAATTTAGTTTAGTTAGACAAAATATATCGAAATGTTGGTATAATAAGATGGTTTTCTAATAATTGTAAGGATATGGAGGAAATAACATTATCTATTAAAAGTTGGAAAAACAGTAAAAGCCCTGGACCAGATGGCTTTGTAGGAGAATTTTTTAAAAATAATTGGGATATGCTAAAAAATGAAATATTATTTTATTTAATAAAGAAGGAAAAATAGGGTTATCAAATTTCAATTCATCATATATAATCTTAATAGCTAAGAAAGATAATGATGTAGAACCTAAAGACTTTAGGCCTATTAGTCTCATATCAAGTATACAAAGAATATTTTCAAAGACCTTAACTAACAGATTAAGCATGTTTATTAATGATATGATATCTAAGAATCAATTAGGATTTTTAAAAGGAAGGAATATAGCTGAAAATTATGTCTATGCTAGAGAGATACTAAGTCTGGCTAAGAGAAATTCGATTCCTTTAATAATCTTAAAATTAGATATACATAAGGCTTTTGACAGTGTATGTTGGAAGTTTTTACCTAAAATTTTACATGCAGGAGGTTTTGGAATTAACTTTATTACATGGATAAAAAATTATGTCCTACCAGGTTCAACTAGAATTATTTTGAACGGTAACCCTGGTAAATATATCTATTTAAAGAGAGGACTTAGGCAAGGAGACCCTTTATCTACATACTTATTTATCTTAGTTATGGATGTACTTGCTAAACTATTAGAGTTATTAAGTGATAAAGGATTTATTATAAGACCAATAAGTAATATCTATACTAGCCTATTCTATGCTGATGATTCTATACTATTTTTAAAACCAGATTTATGCAATATTAAAAGAATTAAATTCATTTTAAATCTATTTGGTCAAGAATCAGGACTTAAAATGAATTATAATAAAACAGAAGTAATTGGTGTAAATGTACCAGATGAAGAATTGGATTTAATAGCTAAAGAGCTAGATTGCAAAATTGGGAAATTACCTATAACTTATCTAGGATTACCTTTACACTACAAGAGACCAACTAAGGAAAATTATTCAACTTTAATTGAAAAGATTACAAATAAAATGACAGGTTGGAAAGGAAGTATGCTAAGTAAAGCTGGGAGATTAGTTTTAATGAACTCGATTTTAACATCTATGCCTATTTACTATTTAAATGTTTTTAAATTCCCAAACTGGGTAATTAAAGAAATCGATAAATTCAGGAAAACATTTTTATGGAAGGGTAATAGTAATTCTGGATATAATCTAGTTAATTGGGATCATGTTTGTCAGCCCAAAGAAAAGGGAGGCCTAGGAGTCATAAATCTAGAAATATTTAATAAAGTATTACTAATTAAATTGATATGGTTATATTATAAATCAGAGGATAAACTAGATTGGTATAAGTTAATAGATAATCCTCTAATGGAAAACATAGATCAAATTAATTATAATAAATATTCTTATTTTTGGAAAGATGTTCTTAAAAATTATGATTTCTTCAATCATAGTTTAAATATTATAATTAAAAATGGAGTGAGTACTAATTTTTGGAAAAGTAGATGGTGTGAAAAACCACTAAAAATCAGATTTTCAGAATTATACTCGTTTTCAGAGAATAAAATGGGTACAGTTGAATACTTCCTAAAAATAATGAATGAATCCACATTATATAATAGTCTAGGGATAAATGTACCTTTATCAAGAGTTGCTCACGATCAATTTATTCAATTGGAACAAATTTGTAGATCTCTGGTACTTAGTCCTCAACAAAAAGATCTCTTTCAATGGATTTGGAGTAGCAATAAGCAATTTACCTGTCAAAGTGCATACAAACAATTAGTTAAAGGAGTATTTGTTAAGGCACACTATCATAAATTATAGAAAATAAAAGTACAATTAAAAATCAAATTATTTATTTGGCTACTTTATAAAAATAAAGCACTTACATTAGATAATCTGAAGAAGAGGGGTTGGGCTATAACAAATAGATGCGTCCTTTGTAAATCTGAGGAGGAAAGTATTGAACATATAACAAGTCAATGTCAATTTACAAAACAAATTTGGAATAAAGTAATTGGAATATTAGGAATTCAAAATACATATCATACTCATTTTAAACCTTTGGATCTAATTTTAAATAAAAATAAAATACTTATCTGTATATTATTGTATCAAGTTTGGTTGGAAAGATGGAGAAGGACTTTCTCAAATAATATCTTCAATGAGTGGCAAATAGTGGAGTTTATCATCTATGAATATAAATTAAGCATGTTAGCAAATAATATTGAAAATAACTGTAATGAAATTAATAATTTTAATAGAATAAATGATGATGAAATGTATGAATCTAGTGAATCAAATCTAAGTAATGATGATCTTTTAAGTCGTAATTTAAATGAAAATCCATGCTACACTAATGAATTAATCTATGTAGGGAATTCAAGACAGGAAGATTTGGAAATGCAAGGGAGTCAGTTTCAGATTGAAGAAAGAAGCTACACTGGAACTTATACTAAAATTAGTACCGGTTTAGTCTCTAGTACCAGTCTAAGAATAAGTTCTGGTACAGAAGAAGAAATTATTGAAGTTGGTGCAGAAGAAAGAGTTAATGAAGTCCGAGAAAATGAAGAGAGAGCAGGAATATGGTGGTTTAACTCAGAAATAACGAGAGAAGAAAGAGAAAACATGCAAAATGAAATAAACGATGAAAGTGTAGAACAAACCTTACAAGGGATAATGCGGCAAATTTCTGAAGTGCTATTAGAAGAATGAATCAAGCCTTCATCGAATCTGGCAAGACGAACTGTGCTACATGGTGAAGAGGTATTGCTGATCGTCAGAAATCATCGTCATGTATTTCAGGAGATGAGGATTAGATAATGAGTAGAAGGGGGTTTGGTGAAGTTATGGTTTGGAGGTTGTGATAGGGATCAGATCTGTAGTATGGAGTTTTAGGATGAAGATTGCTGATCTCTGCTGACGAAGATGGATCCATTCAATCTTGAAATACATGGATCTTCGATGCTTAAAGAAGGAGGGAAGGGTTCCATTACTGGAGGAGATGATGAGGTTAGGGTTTTTGAAGCTAAGATTACGGATTTGCTGATCTATGTATGGAGAAAGGAGAAGAGAGTGATAGATTTCCTTGGCGAGAAGAAACTTTTATACGAGATCATGGAAACCCTAGATCTGGTAATGGTTCTTCTTTGCTGATCTATGTTAGGCGGCCAGAAGACTCAGGAGAGAGAAAGATAATGGAGAGAATGAAATGATGAGAAGGAAGTTTAGTTTATATATCTAGGTTTGGAGGTTCAAATACTGGCTCAAGAAGAAAGATAGAATTCAGAGCGTGGAAGATTAAATTCTGGATATGTAGAAATCCAGGATTTAAATACCTAGTTAATGTTAACATAGTTTTAATTATTAGGTAGTTTTAATTAAGGAAATACCTTGTAATTTGTAACAAACTATGATTAATATTAATATTAATAGAAGTAGGACGCAAGAGCCTACCCTATTTTTTTCAAAAAAATAAAATAATTGTAAGGATATTTTTTATTAGAAAATTCTTATTTATATGTGAACTTTGTCAGAAGACTCAGAACAAAATTTTACTGAAAACATAATATTTTTGAAGGATTTTCTAGTGTGTGTTAAACATTTTCTCTCTCTCTCTTTCATTGATTACCGTGTATTTTGGTACTTCCTGTTTTCGAATAAAACAAGAAATGCAATGAGTTACTATTTATATAGGCGAGTGAAATCAGTTAATTGTTTTACTGCATTTGAGTAGAGATTCTATTTGCTCTTACGATGCAGTTTAAGATGAAAATCTCATTTGATTGAGTCTAATTAGAGATTTGATTGTTGTATTAAGAATGATAACAATGTTATTATTTTAATTGAGTCTGATTAAAGATTTGACTAATTTGATTTTTAGATTAGGAATGACTATAAAGTTGTTATTTTGATCGAGTCTAGCTAGAGATCTGATTATTTGATTGTTGTACTAGAAATTATTGCAAAGTTGTTATATTGGATATGGAAAAAAAAATGTATGTGCATTTCATCTGTACGTCATTAATTAAGAACGACATGTGACAGTCTGATATTTTCAATTTTGATCATATTTTGTGAATTATATGTGTACTCCAAAACACACATCATTTTCATCTAAGTTTTATATCTTATTTAGATATATGGTATATTTTTAGATAAGTCGTATATCTTTTATATGTACGAAGGCGGAATTTCCCTCCAAAATATCGCAATTTCACTTATATCCCTTAAAAACGTGAAATTTCATAAATACTCCTATAAAGTCCTTCAAATATCATGGATCCTCATAGATTGAATTTTTAGTTATATGTATGAAATACATTTGACAATATTTAATTTTTTTTATGATTTTAAATATTATTTATGGACAAAATTTATTCATAATCAAAGAAAAATAATCTTAAGAATTAGGTTAATGACATATTACTAACGAATAGGACGTTGATGATTTTTAATGAGATAACGTGGATATACGTGACATTTTAAGGATTTTATAGAGGTAATCATGACTTTAAAGAGTTTTAAAAGAATGTCCATGATATTTGAAGTGTTTGTTTCGGTATTCTGGTATTCGTGAAATTTTACATTATTGAGGAATACATATGAAATTATGGTGTAATAGAGAGGTACACGCGAAATTGGGTCTACTTTTAAATAGGGTAAATATATGGGTCTCCACAAACAACAACAAAGTTTTGAATGCGTCAATCGAGGAGCGTTAGTTGGATTGATTAGATTTTTAATTAAATCAATTCAACTAAGTATTGATTTGAATATTAAAATCGAATTAACCTTTTTAACCCTTTTCGATTGAGGCATCCATACTTTTTATCCTTGTTTGTGGGGCATCATATATAATTTCTTTTAAATACAATACATGTTATTAGTCTTGGACACGAGTAATTTGTGATTGCTGCGGTCCTTTTCCTACAAAGTTTAGGTGGAAGAACCTTAATACCCCCACAGTGCACCACACTCAACATGGGACTCGAATAATGAGACCTATCACTTCATGCATATATGCCGACAAAACCTGACACTAGAAAAAGAATAGCTCGGTCTTCTGGAAGCTTTTCGATTGAGTCCACAAAGGCACAAACCACATAAGTACGTCGAAGTAGGCCGCTTCTCATCTCAAGTGGGGTTACGAGCGAGTCCCGACGAGGAGGAGGAATAGAAGTTCTTGAAATCATAATCGAAGGTAGCGATGCATACAAAAAGAAACATTTTCATTTTTACATGTGTTATACATTTATTTGTTATATATTTTTAGATGCATCATATACTTTATATATGTATTATATTTTTTTTATATACTTACAAATTACAAATTACAAATTATATATATATATATATATATATATATATATATATATATATATATCAATGATTTAAATTGCGGTGCAATTGTGCCGCAATAGCGCAATTCGCAATAAATATCCATAAAACGCAACACCGCAACCTGCTATATAGCGCCGCAATATCGTCGCAATATGACGCAATATCGAGGATCATGTGTAAATTATTGTTCCAGAGCAATGAATCACAATATCGCAATTTAAAACATTGATATATATATATATATATATATATATATATATATATATATATATATATATATATATATATATATATATATATAGAGAGAGAGAGGGCTGCTAAGGAGAATCCACAATTCGAATCCACGAGCGGAGGGGCCTTTTTGTAATTTTGCCAAAACATTACTTGCGACGATGAAGAGCCAGGGTTCTATCTCTCCGCTCCCTCCCCTTTCTTGCGACGATGAAGAGCACGGCAGGACTATCTCTCTCCGCTCCCTCCCCTTTCTTTCTCTTTCTTCACTCACCGGTGACGGAGCAATAGCGAGCGAGAGAAGCGAGAGCGGCGACATCGACCACGAATCTGACGACCAAATCAGAGTAGCGATAGCGGCGACACGGAGAAGAACGGAGAAGAGACTCGTGAGGGTGACGATGATGACCTGCTCAGTAGTGACTGGTGACGACGACAAACCTGATCGCCTGTCAGTTTGATTGGAGATCAGAAGCCATTTCTTGTTGAATTGAGGTATGTATTTCCATTTATGTAGATAATTTCTTCAAGAAACCCCTTCTAAACCACATGATTCGAGCTACTCCACGGCGATTCCATTGATTTATGTAGATAATTTTCTGAAATCGATTCAATTTGAATTTTGAATATCAATTTCAGTTTCGATTTATGTGATATCTATTTAGAGATCAAATTACTGTTTAAATAATGACAAGAAAGGCATCAATTGAGGCTTATTTCAATTTCAGTTTCTAAAATCGATTCAATGATTTCAATTTATGTAGAGTTTGATTTCTAACATCGATTGAGGCTTATTTGGACCTCACTTGACGATGATTTATCCTCAATTTACTGTTTAAATAATGAAATTATGATTCAATTTGTTTGTATTGGAGAAACGTTGGAAGGCTGAAATCATGCGGGGATTTGAACAAATTATGGTTCATGCTTCTGAAAGAAAAAGAACATGTTGATGACTGGTACGGATTCTGAGGCGAACTCGGCGACGAGACGAGACGATGGTCTTCTCTCCATGTTTCAAACCCTAGGCGGTATTGGCGCGATTCCGAGGCAAACTCGGCGACGATTTGGGGAGAAGAATGTTTGGGGCCAGGGTTAGGATTAGGGTTAGATCTAACCCTAGCCCCGCTCATCCCACACTCTCTCTTTTCACTTTCTCCAGTTGCGAGCCACGCCCCCTCTCTCGCTTTCTCCTGTTTCACAAGCGATGTATTTCACAGGAAAGCTCGCAGAGTTTACCATGGATAGGGAATCCAGAGACCCGTTTCACATTTGATCATGTTGCATCCGAATCCATATCACAGGTACATTAATAAACCCTTTTGCAAATATATTTTCGATAGAGGCCTGGATAGAGGCTGTCACCACGATCCAGGAAAGTGTATTTTCAATAATAAAAAAGAAAATGTAATTCAGTCAAAATATACTATGCAATTGAAAATGTAATTCAGTCAATTAAAAACAAATGCTCTCTCAAATAATAACATTAATTCATATATATTTGCAATTCAGCCAAAATTCTATGCAATTGAACGCATCAAGACTCAAGGTCCTCCAAGCACAGGACGATTTGGTAGTTTCCATGAGGGAATCCGCAGGCAAAGAAATCCTTCGAATCAGCTCTGAAAATTCCTACCAGAAACTCCTCAAAGAATTGATCATCCAGGTCAGTGCACACTCTCTCTCTCTCTCTCTCTCTCTCTCTGACACTTTTGCAAATCTACCCGTAATTTTGTTAATAATGAATTCTTTGTGCACAGCGTTTGTTGAGGCTGAAAGAGCCAGGTGTGTTGCTGAGATGCAGAAAGGAGGATGTGCGCATCGTGAAGAGTGTTCTGGAACCTTTGAGGAGTAGGAGTACAATAAAGGTAGGAGGCGCAATTCTAGTTTTTTCGCAGGGGGTTTGTTTGGTTTTTTCTGAATTTTAACGAAAAATAAGATTTAATTTTTTGTTTTAGTTAGTAAAAGGGGAAAAAATGGAATGTTGTGATAGATTTGTAACTATGTACACAAATTTTCTCTTTGTATTAAATGTTGAAATATGCACATTTTGTTAGGGTTTATATTTTCCCTTCATTATTGATACAAAGAATTCATTCTCATGTATTTTTGTAGGAAATTTGGGACGAAATAGTCGAATCTGGACGGTTTCAGATATTCGTTTGATTTACCAAGGCACTCATGGAACGGTTCAATTAGCAAAGCAATGGCTTGTTCATTCGCATGTTTAGAATAAATGGAAATTTATTATTGTCTATGGAAATTATTTATTATTCTACACGTCACATCAGATTTATTTTATTTTATTTTTTCTCATTTTTTAAAATATTATATGAAATCAAAAATATATTTTGATAAATTCAATCGTATATTATGTTAAATGTAATCGTATATTTTGCTAAATTATATGAAATTAATGATAGTATTCATCGGATAATTAACTATATTTTAGTAAATTCAATCGTATATTATGTTACATTTAATCATGTATTATGTTAAATTTAATCATATATTCTGTTAAATTTAATCCTATATTCTGATCAATTTAATCATATATTCTGTTAAATTTAATCATATATTATGTTAAATTTAATCGTATATTTTGCTAAATTCAATAATATATTTTGCTGAATTATATGAAATTAATGATCGTATTCATCGGATAATTAACTATATTTTAGTAAATTCAATCGTATATTATGTTACATTTAATCATGTATTCTGTTAAATTTAATCATATATTATGTTAAATTTAATCATATATTCTGATCAATTTAATCATATATTCTGTTAAATTTAATCATATATTATGTTAAATTTAATCGTATATTTTGCTAAATTCAATAATATATTTTGCTGAATTATATGAAATTAATGATCGTATTCATCGGATAATTAACTATATTTTAGTAAATTCAATCGTATATTCTGTGAAATTTAATCGTATATTTTGCTAAATTCAATCATATATTTTGGTGAATTATATGAAATTAATGATCGTATTCATCGGATAATTAACTATATTTTAGTAAATTCAATCGTATATTCTGTTAAATTTGATCGTATATTTTGCTAAATTCAATAATATATTTTGCTGAATTATATGAAATTAATGATCATGTTCGTCAGATAATTAACTATATTTTGCTAAATTCAATCGTATATTTTGCTAAATTTAATCATATATTTTGTTAAATTTTATCATATATTCTGTTAAATTTAATCATATATTCTGATTAATTTAATCATATATTCTGTTAAATTTAATCATATATTATGTTAAATTTAATCGTATATTTTGCTAAATTCAATAATATATTTTGCTGAATTATATGAAATTAATGATCATGGTCATCAAATAATTAACTATATTTTGCTAAATTCAATCGTATATTTTGCTAAATTTAATCATATATTCTGTTAAATTTAATCATATATTCTGATAAATTTAATCGTATATTTTTATGGACAGAAATTTAAAAAATGACTAAATAAAAACAAAATATTCCAAATCATCAAAACTCCAATTACAACTAGCAAAAACATCTAAAAATATTTTTTCTTGGTAATCGCCTCCGCTCTTATCGAATTGACCCCGCTGAGGATCCGGCGATAATCGCCTCCTCAAGGCTCCAGTGCGCTGCCTTTAATCTCTCTACAATCGTGAATTAGGAGGGAGCTTCTTCTTCTTTTTCAAAGCCTGAAATTCAAAAGGTTTGAGAAAAAGAGTTTCCAATTGTTACAGCAATGTGTGACAGAGACATTTTAACAATCATCTCGTAGACGTGAAAATTGATGCAATTTGAGAGAACAATGGTTATTTTTCTTGGTAAAAAAAAATTGGTTAATTGGAGATGACAAAACAAGCAAAGTTTAAATGAAGAGATGACATTACCATGTAAACAAAATGGAAGAGAAGAAACAAACCGTACCTGAAATTTCAGTGAGGAGAAATGGCCAGACCTGAGGTGTTCCTCGACGTGGATATATCCATCAGTCTATCTGGCGGAGGGTTATAAAGTGGGGGGAGGAACCAACACCGCTAGCAGAACAAAGAACGAGTAATACCTGCAGATTTTCTCCATTGGTTATAATAATGGAGATGTCCAGTTGGCTGCGATGAAGTTTCTGCCATTGCTGCGAGTGGGGCTCCCATATGGCTTCGAGTGGCTTCTCCAACGAAGCATCATCATCCTCGTCGTGCATGGAGAATCGGAGAAAGCATCGGGCGGCGGCACAGAGGTAGAGAAAGTATCGTCCTCGTCGTACATGGAGCTTGAATCGTCCATGGAGAATCGAAGAAAGTCTTCAATCTGAGATCTAGGGTTAGCTTGAATCGTTCATGGAGAATCGGAGAAAGTCCATGGAAAGGCAGAGTTAAGAACGAGAGAGAATAGGCTGGCCGTAAGAGTGACTTTGGAAAATTATAAAAGAACCCTTCCGTGTGTTGGAAATTTATAAAATAATCCCTCCGCCTGTACTTTATTAATTTTTAGGTCCTTGGATTCAATTTGTGGATTCTTTTTGTGGATTCTATTTAGTATTTCTCTCTCTCTCTATATATATATATATATATATATATATATATATATATATATATATATATATATATATATATATATGTGTGTGTGTGTGTGTGTGTGTGTGTGTGTGAACTATATTTTAAGATATATTTTGTTTTACATGAGTAATATTCAATATAATTTTTTTGACTAAATATATATATTTTTAACAACAATTTATATCTTTTTGCGACATACGTTTGGAGTGCACGAATACGGTAAAAAAAAAAAGTCATAACTGAAAAATATCACACATGTCGCGTCACACTTCTACTGATGACGCGCATATATAATTCATATTCATGGAATGATCTCGAGAATTCTATTGATATATGCTAGATTGCAAAACAATATTATTAGTTGGTTGGTACTGTGCAATTTTGTAAATAAAATATTACATTTTTTATAATTAAGGAAGTTCATATTGTAATTTGTTTTGTGGGATACAAGAAAGATTGTTATTTTCTTTGCGTTGGTAACAATTTATTTATATTAAAGGGGATTAACTTTAATCGAAAAACAATTATTCAAGTATTTGTGACTACTTTCGTGTATCTCTTCAGTAATTACTAAAAAAAACTACTTCCATATTTTTTTTTTTTTTGAATAGTATCCGACAAGCAATCGCTTTCGTTACTGATACCTATTTTTTTTAATGCCAATGGGATTCGAACCCACAACCTCTCACAACATATGATTTTTTGTAATTCACACTCAACCAACTAGGCTATGAACCAATTGGCTACTTCCATATTTATAAATAAAATAAAATAAAAAATTCAAATAGTAAAAAAAATTATATTTCTAACATTTTATTTCTTTGTTAGCCATATAAATTGTAGAATTAGCTAAATTATGTATTCGTTTTGGTCCACCTAACATAATTTATTGGAAAAAAAGATGAACAATATACAAATCTGTAAAATTTATTATGAAAAAATTCAGTTTTGAAAAATATTTGTAGCTCTGACATTTACGAAATTTCAGAGACCGAATATTGCATAACTTTCGGACTCTAAGAATCCGAAAATTTTATCCCGGTTACCCTCTCTCACCAGTACGGAGTACGGAAATTAGCATTTGGCTTAATCAAGGCCCCTTCTTAACTGGAAATGTATTGGTTATTATGCATGTATATCCTTGTAAATTAACTTATTTGTAATTCAGCAAAATTTCAATGTAAACCCATAAAAATATGAAATATAAAACACAAATCTCAAAGCATTAGATGAGGATATAAAACCTATATATATGAGGATAGCTAAGATACTTAATTAAGTATCATGAGTTTGATACTTAAGACTTTTGGACCATTAGATTTGCTTTGAGATTTGTGCATTTAATGATTAGCATAAACTGATATGACAATTATTAATGAAGTGTATATATATATCATTGAAAAACACAAATCTCAAATCAAATTCAATGGTCAAAAAATCCTATATATATATATATATATATATATATATATATATATATATATATATATATATATATATATATATATATATATATATATATTATTTTGTTCATGCTTTTAGGAGTTTGTGAGGTAATTTGATTTCGACGGGAGTAATCTGAAATTTTAGAAAAATTTGTCGGCAATGTTTTTTCTTTATACCTTACGGATATGCTCGGCAATGACAAAAGAATTATTATCTTGATATTTTAAATAGGACTTGATATACGAATACATAATATTATATTTATAAATATTTACTAATAAGAAAAATATTAATTAGTGAGAATTTTATAATATTTACATATGTGACAAAAGAATTTTTTGTGTGGACGCATTGATTCTTTTATTTAATGAAAAATGCGCATGCATTCGTCTACATATATACATTTTACATTGTTTATTTTTAATGTTTTTCAAATTATTATTCGTATGGATGTGATATATTAGATTCATAATTTCATCGTGAATATTATTCATTTGGACGTGACATATTAGATTATTTCTTCACGAATATAAACCTTTACATGATATATAATTATTAATTAATATATTATTTCCTTGCATGTTAATTTTCTAAGAAATTTAATAACTAATATGCTAATTTTCTAGGAAATATAATAACAATGAATTTCTTTTTGTCATGTTAGTTTTTGTACAACTGCAAATTTATTTCCAGTTAACTATTTAGCATGATATATAATTAATTAATATATTATTTCTTTTTGTCCAGTTAACTATTTAGAAAGACAAATAGTTTTAAATGTTTATTTCCAATTAACTATTAAGATACATTTTCATTTTAAATATTTTAGTACTGATGCAAATTTAAGTTTCACAGGGGTGCCCACGTAATTTGCTCTTCATTTTTGTTTCTTTGTTGAAAACAATATCAAAGACATTATTATTGTCATGTCTTCCACTGAATAAACTCATGGCAGATGTTAAAATGTCAATTTACATGCATCAATTCATGCAGATGTTAAAAAGCTAATTTATATGAAACGAGCTCGTGGCAAAGTAATTAGCGGATAAAATGTTAAAATGCTAATTTCATTTTTTTTAAAAAAATCAATTTGATCAACTTAATTTATTTGGTTATGCATTGGTTAGGGAGGATAATTGGGATAAAACTTTTGGATTCTCAGAGTCCGAGAATTATGTAATATTCGAACTCTGAAAGTCCGAAAATGTTAGATGCACATATCTTCGAAACTTGTTTCTTTCTTAATAAAATTGATAGACTTGTATATTTTTTACTTTTTTCCTAGTTTATATTCTAAATTATGTTACTTATTTTTTGTAATAATATTCTGCTTTGTCACTTAGTAATACTGTCATATTATTTTCTGGCAAACCAACAAGAGAAAAAAAATCATAAAATAACCGAAATTGCCAAATCTCAATATATTAATATTGGATCATTAATTATTTATTTCATGTAACCTCCCATTAACATTCCTCTTCATATTCTGTGATAATTAGAGTATGTCATTACTATTTAATTCTCAAATGCATCTTATATGCAAAAGAAAATTATCCAATAAATAATATAGGACAGAATATATAAAGTTTTAAATTTTAGTATTATTTATAATGAAATAATATAACAATGTCTTCCACTGAATAAAAATCATAAAATAATTATTGTTTATGTTTTTTTAATTACATCAATTCAAACATAAAAATTATAATTACAATAATTTATGTTTATTTATCCAAACGCAAAAAGATAATATTTCAACTGCTCAGCTGTTAACATGCAGTAGGTCAGCAAAAAGTAGTATTTCAACTGCTGCACCATAACAGGTAGTAAGATCCACTTCTCCTTTGAAATTTCTGAGGCAGCCAAACCATCCAATTCGAACTTTTGATTAGCCAAACTTGTCGGCTAACAACCTTTGAATTCTGTCGTTATTTAATCATACAATTAACGTTTAATAAATTAAGCCCCCACATCTGGCCTTCTTTCTCTGTGGTTTCCTTGTGGTTCCCATTACGAAAATGAAGTATCAAATTAAATGAGGTTATATGGCACCCCATGATCTCCCCTTTTATGTTTTGATACGTCAATCGAAAAAAGTTAGTAAACATTAATTGGATCGATTAATCATCAAATCAAATTTAGTTAAATCAATTCAATTAATGAATCTAATCAATCAAATTAAATTAAATCCTCTCGATGCATCAAAAATCAATTGAGAATTCGTGAGGACATCATATATTTTCTCACATTAAATAGGGTGTTCTAGTGCTTCCCATCACATCTGGACCGATCTTCCATTAGATATTTCGAAATCAAAATTATGGCATACTTGATTTCCAAACTCGTGGGGATTATAATTTCAAAATATAGACTTTAAGTCAAGATTAATTATTTAATTATTTAATTTTACAAAATTATATATTGGAGAATAAAAGTCTGGAAGATAAATTTTGCAATGTTGACACAAATTGCACCTCAAATTACACCCCAATTAAATACATTAACTATACATAAGACAAAAAAAACACGTGACATACGAAATCATATCTTACAAAAAAAAATCATTTCTAGTTTGCGAATTTCAGAATATAATGGCGTACGCTATAAATAGCCATAAAGTACTGCAACGTGTGAACCCATTAGCATCGTTTGGTGAGCTATGTGATAAGCGAATGGCCCAACAATACATCTCCTATGTTGCACGGATATTTAAAAAACCGATTTTATCCGTATTAACGTATCTGTATCGTATCCTACGTCATATGTTCAAATGTCGTATTTTCGTATCCAATACGTATCGTCGCCGTATCAACATACTTGTAAAACACAGTACTTCCCACTTTGAGAACATGACCGTTCTCCAAAAAAAATATGCTATACTTATAAAACAATATATCCATAAGTATTTTTTTATGGAAATAATATTATTAAAAATAATATGATATTACAAGAAAACTATAGACATGCAATTTGTTTTGAAAAATATGACCTTCATTACATAAAAATAAATACTTATAGGTAGTTTATTTTATTGCTATAATATTTTTATTAATAAACGCGTATTTTTATATTTAACATCGAAATACAATAACTGATTCCTATATTTAATATCGAAATACATTATTGATAGTGAAAATTAGTTGTTATATATAAAATCAAATATTATATTTCTATGAATATAATATTTTTCTTTATAATAAATATAATACATATAAAGTAATGTTATTTTATTTTGTACATGTAAATCATATTCTTATGCAAATCTAATGACAAAAAAAAAAACAAGTATAAACAAAATATTTTTCTACTTGTACAAATAAAATATTTGAAAATAATGATTTTCACTATAAAGAAATATATTATTGTATTATGATATTTAACATTGAAATGTAATACTTGGTAGTAAAATATAAAATTCTTGATATTTTAATATAAAATTTTGTACATAATTAAGGGTACAATTTAGCATGGTTCATTGGCTCGGCCGAGTCAAGTCGAATTCGGCCGGGTCTGAGCCGATTTCAGGCCGAATATATCGTCGGCCGAATCACCTATTTTTTTAAGAGATGATGTATGTATATCTGGCACCAATACATGCCAATGAGGTCTGAGTCCAGAGTTTGGAAAAAAAAAAGGGTCCGATTTTTCTCTTATATTATGCATGTTGTGTTGTGTGTGAATTCTTTTAGCCCGTATCAACGGAGAAACAAAGTACCATAGAAGAAAGAAAAAATGACATGTGAAGAAGAAAGTGAATTGGACAATAACTATATGATTGTTTATATGATTGTTTGATCTCTTGTGTATCAAATATTGCGATCTTTTGTGTTCTTAATTGTTTATGTTACTTTAATAAATACACTTTATTATAAAATAAAATAAAAACATAATGAAAATGAATGGAACAATAATGCCATGACTGCATGATCTTTTGTGTGTTAAATATTATGCATATATTATGTTCTTATTTGTTTATGGTACTTTATGATATTTTGTGTGTCAAATATTATGTTTATTTTATGTTCTTAATTGTTTATGATACTCTCCTCTGTTTTTGAATATTTATACAATAACCCTACCCTATGATGAATAATTAATTAATATTTATCACATAATTAATTTGTAAAATAATTAACATGTTTAATTAATTTAATTTATATGATTAAAAAAGTTAATTTTTAATATATAATTTAATTAGGTATACTATGTTAATTAGTAGGATGTTGGGTTGAAATATGTTAACTAGTCTGATAACATAAATATCAATGTTTCGAATAGTAATTTGGATTTTTATTAGTTGAATTTGTTCTTATAATATTTGTTAATTTTTTAAATATTATTTTATTTTTTATTTTATAATATATTTTTATCAACAATTTCATTTTTTTTCTCCATTTTTTCCTCAATTTGGCCGAATTTTCTCCGAATCGGTCGAGTTCTGAACCGATTTGACTAGCCAAGTCCAAGTCCGATTTAAACATTCAAAATCATAAAAGAAATGACGAGGCTAACCTGTCTTACAAAGTCCGGATATGCCATATTTGTAACTTTCACAAAAAATCTCGTTATTTTTTAATTTGGATAATGCCATATTTGTAACTTCCACAAAAAATCTCGTTATTTTTTAATTTCATTAAAATCAAATCAAAAATCGTGTCTACAGTGCAAAAATTGTCCATAAAAAAGAATCATAATTCATATCTAAACCGACCCAAACAAAAAACATTCTTCATAGTAAACACCTCTCCTCCCATAGGAGAAACAAAACCTACCAACGCCATTTCTAAGATGATCTCTCCATTTCTCTCCCTCTCAGTTTGTCTCTTGCTCTTCTTCACCCCCTTCATCTCGGCAGATGAAGTTGGTATGTCTGAATTTTATCCTTCTCAACTCAAATTCTATCATATATCTCAAAACATTTGAGAAAGGGTATGTATGTATGTATGTATCAAATTTCTCTTTTTTGCTTATTTTTCCTTTTTTTTTTTATATTCTTAAGAGGATCAGCAAGACTTTAGTTATACGCCTGGTGCAGAAAATGGGCCAGATAATTGGGGAGAACTAAACGAAAATTGGACCGATTGTGGTACCGGTCACATGCAGTCTCCCATTGATTTGTTGGATGAGAGAGTTCAGGTACAGAGTGATTTGGGGCCATTGATTCGGTCGTACCAGCCGGCCATGGCAAAGTTGAAGAACAGAGGCCATGACATAGAGGTATTTTGTACAAAGGAATTTTTCAAAATTTCCATAATTTTTTAGGAATTATCAAAAAAAATAACCTTAATTTTTATATTCATTCAAAAATTTCTTAGGACTTGAGTAGATTTTTGTTACTCCTACTAGTGTTATTTCGAATTTTCATTTACTTTTTTTCTATTCTGGGCCAAAATATCCTTGCAACTTAATTTTTACTTGGATTCATTCTATAATCAAATGTTACAAATAGCGTGTTGCGATGAAACGTTGGACATTTTTTTTTTAATTTCCGTACAGCGTGTACCGAATAATATAACAAAACTACATTTTTGTTGGGACAACAATAATTATTTTTTCCGTATACAACATAATATAACATATTTTGCTACTACGTATCAAATGACAAATACACATAATACACATAATACAATTCAAATACTAGCATAAGATGCATGTCCCATATGGAACATAATGAAGATGAAAAACTACATCATTCACTTACATCATTCATTAGAATATTTTCACCTTCTTCTACGGTATTACGGAAAAAAGATGCGATAATGGATAAATTAACGTTAAAATTCATAAATCTTATTTTAACTTTTGGGCCAAAGTATCATGAAGTTTTCGGAGATAAAATTCATAAATCTTATTTTAACTTTTGAAGAGATGGAATATAAATTTTCATAACTATTGCTATTTTGAAATTTCTCATATATATGAGCCTTACAGGTCGTTTTCGTAAATTAAAAACAATTCAAAATAATTTTACAAGCTCAAATAAAACAATATTGTGAAAACAGCTAGTCGCGCACATCTTCATGCAACGCACGCTTCACTCAATTGCGGCAACAATAATCGGGTGGGTATTTTCGGGTTCGGGTCATTTTTATGTTCGGGTTATTTTCGGGTGAAGTTAACTCGGATCTGGTCGGGTTGTGTTCGGGTTTTATTTTGGTCGGGTTCTTTTCGGGTTAAATTATGTGTTCGGGCCAGATTCTTCAGGTTCGGGTTTTGTCGGGTTTAAATTAATTCAGTTGCGGACAAAAATAATAACTAAAATTTCAAATTATAAGATTTGATTCAACAAGTAAATTCGGGTTATATTCGGGTCTCGGGTTACTCGGTTTCGGATCGGGTCGAGTTCGGGTAACATATAAAATATCTACTTTCGGGTTCGGGTTATTTATTCCTGGATCGGTCCGAGTCGGGTTGTTTGATTTTCGTAAATTTTGTCTAGTCAGGTCGGGTCGGGCTTCAGGTTACTCGGGTCGGTTTTTCGGGTTCGGGTCAACTTTGCCAGCTCTAAGCAAAACGAATATATCGCCCAAAATTGTAAAAAAAATCAACAAAATTGCAACACAACGTTTGACCTCCATAGCATGCCATATCGTGCGATATATCACCGCTACATAACACAATTTGCAACACTGCTATAAATTAATAAATAAATAATATGTTAATATATAATATTTCATTATAATAAATATTATATTATGGTATTCATTATACTAGTCTACAATTTATTATCTGATACATATATATATAATTACTGTACGTAAAAAATGTAATAAGAAATAATATTTTTTTAAATAGTAAAATAAAATAGCGTGTTGTAAAATATTATAATAAATTATTTTTAAACATAATACATGAAATAATTTATTTTTTTGTGTATTTATTAATTTATATTAAATAAAAAAAATTAATAAAAATATTTTTGTTAAAAAAAAGTTGGATGAAATATTAAAGTTAACATTTGTAGAGGTGCAAAAATAATTAAATTTATTAGTAGGGAGATTTTGATAGAACCTAAGAAGTAAAAGGGGGTTTTTTGATAATATTCATACAAGTTAGTAGTTTTTTTTTTTAAAAGTTCCTTTTATATAATACAAGTTTTTGTTTTCATCGAAGTGAATTTATTGTGATTTGTGTTTTTTTTGGGGGACCTGTAGGTAGAATGGGAGGAGGATGCAGGAAGTATCGAAATCAACGGAACCATGTATAATCTCAAGCAGTTGCACTGGCATTCTCCATCCGAGCACACAATTAATGAAATTAGGTTATTTAAGAATCTTTTGATTAATCCAACATTTTATTTTTGCGGTTTCATCATACATGTTAAACTTGGATTCAAACATTTAAGAATGTGTACAGCCTTTATGAGTAATTGTCTGTGATATTGACATGAAATCCACTAAGTTCAAGAAATAAAATTGAAATTTCTTTTTTTGAGTAAAAACTTGTAAAATTTAAAACCTATTTTAGGATCAATTTACCTTTACACGCTGCTAATTTTTTGTTTCGAATGAATTTATATTCCGTCTGAATCACTATCCATGACCATTATCATTGTATTATGTGGGGATATACATTTCCTTGAAATGTGTATGAAGAATCAATTAGAAATTAAGTAAATATGGATAGAGAATGAACTCCAAAAAAGATAAGAATAAAATATAAAAATACAGATATAAGGATTCTATTCGTAATTTGGAGCAAAATATTTTATCAGGTCCTCGTAATTTCTTTCTAATTAATAAAAATGTAAACCCGTCAGGTATGAATTGGAGATGCACATGGTTCACACGGACGCGAATGGTAATAATGCGGTTGTTGGGTTTCTATACGAATTTGGTTGTCCCGATCCATTCCTAACTGAGGTATGTTTTAAATCATTGAAATGCAAATTTCCTTTTTATTTTTTTTTTGTAGATAAACATTTAGATAAGAGATATTTTTTCATATGAAATTGACTTGTGAATGAAGCTGGAGCCATATATCAAGAAAATCGCCAATATGACAGAGAAAGAAGAAGAAATTGGCGAGGTGGATCCGAGCGATATCAATACAGGAAGCATAAATTATTATCGATACAACGGTTCTCTTACGACCCCTCCTTGTACTGAAGGGGTAATTTGGACAATTATCCACAAGGTTTGCAAATTTTGGAAAACAATTAGTAATTTGGATCTTGTTGTTTTTAAATATCTGATATTATATCTAATTATTCACAGATTAATACTGTTTCAGAAGAACAGGTCAAATTGCTCAAAGAAGCTGTCCATGAGGTAAAACTCTTAATTTCAAATGCGCGTAACTGAATTTGATGAACCTAAAGGAACGACGAGGAAAATGGTTTCGTTTTATTAAACAATGTTGGTCGAAATTATAATAACAAACTTGAATAGTCGAAAGATAGATTTCGTTAATTTTTGAAAGATTTTTACTGTATATACTTAATTTTGCGTGTTATGTATTTTTTTCAGGATATGATGGATAATGCAAGACCGCTACAAAATATCTATGATAGGATTATTGGCTTGTATATACCCATTGAAAGCTCGGTTATCGAAAGCTCGGTTCATGAATTGATCATGTCTAGTTAATAAAATTAAGTATTAATGTATCAATTATAGTGTGACATTTGATATGTAAAATCTTGTGATGGATATGTTCTTAAATTTTATGATGAATTGAAGTAAGAATAGTCCAGAGTGTGTTTTTTGAGATAAGGGTTCGGAGCTTGTCCCATGATCATTGGACAAGGTTTTGTCCTCATACTTTCCTAGCCGTTTGATTTCATCATAGATGGATATTTGGTGTGATCGAAATTAACCCTCGTTAACTCTGTTAACTCTCCATCTTGTAACTAAATTAGAAATAAATTGTATGTGATGTGATCCAATAATGGAGAAAATCTTCCTTAGTTCACCTATCGGCTCTCTCTTTCTTCCCCTCGCAGCTGTTTCGTGTGTCTCTCTCACGCCCATCTTTCTCTCGCCCTCTTTTCATTATGTCATATTCTACCCTTCCCTTCAGCCCCAATAACCCATAACTGACGGCATGTGCGGTTTCGAAAAAGGGTGCTGCTTCACCTTGTCATTAGAATCCTTAGATAATTCAACTTTTATTTATTTTCAGTTCTTGCAGATCTGAAATCTTCGGATTTCATTTATACTCAAGTTTGTGCAATTTCATAATAATATTCAAAGTTGTAGTAGCAATTAATTAAAAATTAACGGTCATGGAATGCTTAATTGATGTATTTGTCTATTTGATTCAAAAAGAATTATCATTTTTCCATCTTGGATATTAGGTTCAACAATTCAATAATTTGATTGTTGCTTATATTCATGGTTCGTAATATCGGCCGAGATAAAAAAAAACTCGGCCGATATTCTCGGACTCGGTGGCCACCGAGCCGATTTTGGGCCGATAAAATCGGATCCGAGTATCTGAATATATATATTTTTTTTTTAAGAATACGCTATATGAATCTATGAATATTATGCTGTATGTTTCTATTTGTTATTCTCATTTTTTTAACTTCGAAAAAATTACAAAGAGTTGCACTCTTTTGTAATATTTGTATATTATTACTCTATGTTTCCATTTCTTTGCACTCTTTTCTAACTTTGTAGATTTGTAACTATTCCAAAAAACATGCACACTATTTTAAAGACTCATTGAAAAAAAAACATGTACAGTATCATGTCATATTATGGCCGAGAAGACTCGGTATATTTTTTCAATTGCCTTATTTTTTATAATCTTGAGATACAAACCGACATAGAGGTAATTAATTAAATACTAAAATTATCCAAATTATTTATAATCTTGAGATACAAACCAACATATTATGCCATATTTTTTCAATTGCCTTATTTTTTAATTCAAGTATTTAATTTTTTTTATAGGTCATATAATGTACTTTTTTTATGAGTTCAATTAGTGTGTATCATGTTTATGAATGTTCATATATATATATTTTTTTTTTAAAAATTATTTTTTTTTCTATTTTTTCCGATTTTTTTACTAACCGTCTCGCCCAAGTGTTGTCCAAGTCGACCGAGTCCCGAGTCTCCGAGGCCGACCGAGTCCGAGTCTGATATTCAGAATCATGCTTATATTAATATCTGTGAAATTAGATTCGTTTAGTGAATGAAATGAAGAGCAAACTAGAAGGATTTCTTATATTTTGGCATTGAGGACATTTTACTTCTTGTTTGAGACAGGATATTTGTGAGTGGGGTAGAAAGAAAAAAGAAATATGATTCATTATTATATGATTATGGTAGTAATTTCTTGTTTTCATCTTACTTCTTGTTTGAGATCATCACAAGCTCAATTCTGCCATTAACAGTATTAACTGACAGGTTAGAAGATGTTGGCGGACACTTTTGTTTTTCAAGAAGCCACGAATCCTTATCAAAGGAGAATAAAAAGGAGACGCATTTCTCCATCATTTATGAAACTCATATTTTCAGATGTCCCAATTCACGAGAATATGTGCATGAGACTCATGAGAGGGACTAGGGCTGAGGGGGAGAGAGATGGAGAGCCTGATAGGTGTGGGAGCTGCCGGAGAAGGATGTGAGTAGAGGGAGAGAGAGAGAGAGGATCGACAGGTGGAAGAGGGTATCTTCTAGATTATCTGATCAGATACATCGAGATTTTTTTCCAATAAAGAAGTATCTTTCTGATTTTGTTAAATGGAAGAATAAACGTTGGGTTAATTTTGATGGAGCAATAATATATCAAGATTGCAATCGAACGGTTGTAAAGGTAAGTGGATCAAATCTTGTTCGGTGGGCCTCGGACAAGCTCCGAACCCTTGAGATAATGATAATTATGTAAACAATTTGATCTCAAATATATATATGATAGCCTTGTTATTAATTATTATCTCACTTATCTCGTCAGGGACAGAGATCATTTACCGAAAAATAAAAAAATTTAAATTGAAAAACATGAAGTATTTGGAATCATTTTTTTTTTTTTGCAACAAAAACTCCACAAACGCAAAAATGAATTCTACATAAAAGATGACATGAATTAAGTATGGGACACTCATGTTCCTAGTTAAATTTTGGATTTAACTATGGATACTTCTAAATTATTATCCAAGAAAATTGTTAGATAATGCCGCAACTCTACATACATTCAAGCCAATTGGTTAACGTTATTTACAAAAACCATATTTAATTTTATTATTAAGTTTTCTTCTAAATAATTACCTACTACAAACTCAAAGACCCAAAAAATGATATCTTGCATAAATAAGAATAAAAGAAAAGAAAAATTAGAAATTTTAAAAAGGAATTAACACAAATCACAATCACACTAAACAAAAAAATTACCCAAACCGAAAAAAGTTATCCCTCTTAAACAACAATATAATTGTAACCAACCTATCGGACGGTATCAAGATAATATAACAAAAATACAAAATAATAAATCCCCCGTCATAACAAAACTATAAAAATGAGAAAAAAATTTAACTTTGGATGGATGTAAAGTAATTTTGTAGTATAGGATTAATTATTTCTAGGGTCAAAGATTTGAAAATCAATAACCTACAAGAAAATGAATATATAAGGAATTATAAATTTATTTGTTTGGTTGTTCTTTTAGGAAAATCAAGACAAACAATAAATTATACATTTCAAGTTTATTTTCAAAATAAAAAGTAGTAACATACACACTAATCAATGAAGAGAGAGAGAGAGAGAGAGAGAGAGAGAGAGAGAGAGAGAGAGAGAGAGAGAGAGAGAGAGAGAGAGAGAGAGAGATGCTTGGCAAAACCTAAAAATTCCTAGAAAATAACTTACGTTTTGACAAAATTTATATATAAATTTACTAGAAATTCTTAACCACAAATGATCTTAAGAATGACTAAAATATCATTCAAACATGTCATAGTATTATTTTGATATATTTTTCCTAATCTACGCTAAACTCATAATTCTTTGAGCATCCAAACAAACTCGGCCTGTTTGGCAAGCGGAATTAGTAGAGTGGAATTGGATTACAAGGTGAAGGAGTAAAAAGTTCTGGAATTAATAATTCCACAGTTTGTTTAGATGTCTAAATTATAAGATGGTGGAAAATATAATTTTTTGTTTGGTTGTGAAAAATTCTGGAATTTTGTTGTTTTAATATGAAATTAGTTAAAGTTGATATTAATGTAATAATAGTTGTTAATAATAGTTGTTTTGTAAAAAATACTTTTCCATATATACATTAAATATCAACATAATAATTGCATAGTATATGTCAACATAAAAAATCACACAACATAGTCCAAATCCAAACATAGTTAAAGTTTAAAATACTAATTATCGTTAAACTCAAAATATAAAATAAATTTTAAACAAAATAAACTATGAAAAATTAAGATACAAAATATTTTCCAAAACATAGTTACATACTCCAGTGACAAAATTATGGACAAAGACAAATGAAAAAAATACTAGGCAACTTGATTTTTGCACAATTTGAAAGAATACTAGGCAAGTGAAAAAATAATTTTTTTGAAAGAAAGGCAAGCGCGATACGCGCTCGGTCCAATCGATTTTTATAAATAGAAAAAAGAAAAAGAAAAGAGTTTTATAACGACGACATAATTACATTATAATTTGATCTTAGCGAACAACTACCTATACCAAATCTTCCTTTAGTTAATTAGCAATAAAGTTTCCAATTACCCATTAAATCTTGAATATTCTTGATAAGGAGCTCGTGTATTCGATCCTTGCGGTGAAAAATTCTATTATTTCATTCTCTCCAAATTGCCCACACGGTGGCAAGCCATTTAATGTCCCATGCCATAGCTTCGATCTTGGTTCTTGATTTTCGAAAATCCCACCAAAAGTCCTTTAACGATGACGCCCCTACATTTGTCGACGGTTCTAGAGTGTGCCAAAGTTGGATAACAAACGAGCACCGTAAAAAATAGGTGGTCGGTTGATTCCAAAGTTGCGGCGCAAAGAGCACAAGTTGGGTCATGTGGTCATCCCTTTTTTTCTCTAGGTTCTCTCCCGATAAAATGCGGTCATTTAAGGCCAACCATCCGAATATTTTGACCTTTATTGGCGCCTTTATCTTGAAAAGTTTTGAGGTGAAATTACAAACAAAGCCCGGATGAGATAGGTGGGCGTACACTTGGGCCGTTTTATAGCACGGAAGTGCATTCCTTGAGTTGGTTGGTTGTAAGGTACTCGGTAATGGGAAAAGTCCCTTGATTGTATTGTATAATGGTAATAGTTTTTTAAGGTACTCGCCAATGAAAAAACATTATGTCCTTACTCCTAACAAATTGATAAATTGCAGTTAATTAAGAAGATAAGTGAAAAACTATTGATAAATTACAGTTAATTGAGAAAGTCAGTTAATTGGCAAGAAAATTTAACCCAACTAAAGTACCCAACAGAAAAAATTTAACCCAAATTGCAGAACTAATGAGGACCTAATTTTGCAGAACTAATTAGGACCTAAATCAAGCATACAAAAATAGGAATACAAACATACACATAATTATACTCGAGTCACAAATACTCAAGTCACAGTGGCTAAAACTAATTGTAATCAAATCAAAGTTTCCAACCAACTTGTTCAGAGAAATACACGTACTTTGAAGGGATTCAATTCAAAATCAAAAAAAGATAAAGTTAAGAAACACACACACATGACCCGTACATACGTGAGAGGAGAGATGAGAAGATTGAAATGATTCAATTCATAGAAAAAGTCAAAGGAAGAGATTCAATTCATGAAAAATTGGAGTTATTAGGGATTGAAACCACTAGTCATTAGAGATGCATATATATGGTAGAGAAGGCAGTGGGCTTGAGAAGGAGAGAAGGGTTTGGAGGGGAAAGATTAGAGTGGAGAGAGGAGAGAGACGATGTTAGTGCCAAAAAGTTTTCCCGAAAATTTCAGCTCAAGGTTTTTTGGGAGCGCCTATTTGAAAAATCTTAGTACAAAAAAAAGTGGAGCATACTCTAATTCTCTAATGCTCATGACAACCAAACAAGGAATTTTTAACGAGCGGGATTTGAAAACAAGGCTCGTTCTAAAATTTCAGGTGCCAACCAGGCCCTAAAGAAAAATTAATAGGAAAGAAAGAGCAAAAAAGCATTTCTCGGACGACTCCAAAGAGTTGGTACACCATCACTAGGGATGTCAATGGTGTGGATATTGCCCGAACCGACCCGAACCGTATCCGAAAAAATATCCGGATTCGAAAAAAATATCCGAATCCGAGTGGATCCGGATATGGATCTGGTTGCTAATTTTAAGATCCGGAACCGGATTCGATATTCGGTTTTGGTGCAGGAACCGGATCCGTGTTCCGGATCCGGATATTTTTAGGATCCGGATACTCGAAACTAGATTCGAGTATCCGAAACCGGATCCGGATACTCATATTATATATTATTTTATGTATTATATTTGATATTAGTCGAAAAATCATATATAAATTAATGATTTGTAAGTGATTTAACTCACAATCGTAAAATTATGTTTAAATATAATCATATTTATCGTTCACGTCACAAATTATATATATTTATAACTAAAAAGTAAGTTACGTTATGATAACATAGTATCCGTTTTAATATCCGAAACAGAACCGTATCCGTATCCGTATCCGACAATATCCGAACCGTATCCGTATCCGTTTATTATCCGAACCGTATCCGGATCCGACAATATGGATATGGATCTGGTATGACCACTATCCGAACCGGATCCGAACCGTTGACACCCCTAACCATCACACGCGCCCTCACCAACTGCACAATCACATACTCTCCCTATAGGTCCCTTCTTTCACACCACATTAACCATCCCCACTAATCAAATCACACAATTACCAACAAACTTTCACATATAACTCCACATTATAATTATTATCTTATATATAATTTTGGCAAAATTCGTATCATGTCATTAAACCACGCCATCTAACGATTTTGGGCCGTCCGATTCGGTTCTGATTACTCCTCTGCATCTCAGTTGTCCATCGCTTCTATGGACTCGATGTTCGTTATTTCCTCCATGCATGGTTCATGTTGGTGTTGTTTTTAAATGATCTAGAGGGGGGATAGGTAATATAAAGGGCTTAATTCCTATTTCTGACATTTAAAAATATTCAATTTGATGATGCTTTGTTAATTAACTAATAATTGAAATAATGCAGAAAATAATTAACGAAAAGAAATAATACCAAACAAACCAAATTGACGCGCTATATTATTATGGAGTTCGGTGGAGAGTTGCTTAGTTCAACTCTCATTTACTTACTAATCAACCGAATAGATGTTCACAAGTACCTACATTTCTGGGATGCCGTACGGCCAACTTGCGTCTTTGTGGCACTCTATTCACCTTTCCGAATGAAATGAATTACAAGATATCCACAAACGATGTACAACGTTCCATAGATGTGGATTAGGCTTTCACAAAGAATCAATTGCTAGCCTAACACCGAATGCTTAGAAGACCTATGAATCTAACCTAACGGATTTGGTCACACAACTTGAAAAAATGCTTTGAAGATTTGGAAGGGAAATAATTGATTTCTAAATTATCTTTAGAAAATTTGAGAGCTCTCTCTCTCTCTCTCTCTCTCTCTCTCTCTCTCTCTCTCTCTCTCTCTCTTTTGGTTTGGTTAGAATGATTTGGATGAATAGTTGGAGAGAGAAAGATTAAGGATGATGTATTTTTAGAAGTACGATACACATCCATAATCTTGTTTTACAACATAGTGCATTTAAACGCACGGGGAATGCGTTAAAACAATGTCTCATGAAACTAGCTGTTGTAATTTAAAATCATGACTTCTTGCATTATGTGTTTAAACATATATTCAAATTTCTAAGATTTTATGTCACATGTGTTCAACGTTGTCCGAAGATTTTGCTTGAAATTGCCTGTGTGACAAAAGCCTTAATTCTCGTTTAAACGCATCATCATACCTTTAAATGTTTGTCATCTGTTTAAGCATATTGATCATGCATTTAAACGCAAGCTGGATGTTTTGATGCCAGTGGCTACTGTGACAAAATAACATTTATTATCGTTCAAACGAATATGCCATACGTTTTAACGCTCGATTATCCTTAATGCATGCTATTAATAGAACCACGACACGTGGCATTATGCATTCTAAATGCACAAAAAATGTCAAAATTAAAAAAGAGTGTCCCGTATCGTTCTCATATTGATGGCATGTACACGAGAATGCATATCTATGGAGTGCAAAATGTTTTTCCTTTCATATTTTACAAAGAATATATTTGAAATGTTCATATTTTATTATGTATGTATACCTAATGTATTTGGTACGTATTTAATATGAAATTATTTATGACGATTCATTAGGATAAGTTCGTTCCAACTTCATCTTCCCTTTCATGCAATGGGGAGGTCGAACTAACTTCTTGCTAGGGATGTTAATGGATTGGGTAATATCCGTGTCCAGTAAGGACCCGATACGGACGGATCAGGTAATACCCGATTAAGCCTACCCGTGAGTCGAGTATTATCCATGGGTAATCCGAAAATTAATGTATGACCATATATTTTGTTGTGTATTTTGTGATTTGTGATATTATTATGTTATGCGATGTTATTTAATTTGAAAAAAATATAATTTTCGTTAGTATATTTTAATGTTTTTATATATATTTAGGTATGGGTAAAATTTTCCATGGGTAATCCGAAAATCCGCGGGTACTAAACGTGATGGGTAAAATTACGCGTTTAGTTCACGGGTCGGGTACGGGTATTACCTGATTAAGATGGGTAAGGATATGGATGAGCCTATACCCGACCCGAACCCGACCCATTGACATCCCTACTTCTTGCTAGCAATTGTTCGGAACATTACTGAGGTCAAAAATTTCGGTGTCATTTTTTTTTTTTTGTACATTCTATATGTTAGTTAATTATTTAAACTTTTTGGACTTCTGTGCAAATATTGCAGGTTTTGCGTCTACCTATTGGTTTATTATATTCGTCGGAGTACATATACACAACATACTTTCACAACATGACATAAACATGATGCTTTGATGACTTTATATTTTCTTGAGGTGGCGTAGGTGATTGGATGAGATTTCATACGCGTGTGTGTATATATACCAACTCAGCATCTTGTTGCGGTATCTTATTACGTACTATTACTTCATTTGCCGCATGAAACATATGTGAGGTATAGTATATAATTAGAAATTTTTTCAAATAACCTCCTATTTTTTTAACTTGTAAAAAGTATCCGAACTTTTTGAAAACTCCAAAAACAACCTTCATTTTCAAATAAATTAATTTGATATTTCTACAAGAGTTAATTAGTTATTAATTTTGGTTAATTAATTACGTACTTGTTTTTTTTTTGAAGTTGGTCCTAGAGCGCGAAACGTGCTCATGATTGGACCAATATTGTATTAAAGAGAAAAAGAGGATATGTTACATGTTTGAAGGCCTAAAGTGCCTCTGAAAGAAAAAGCATAAAAGATTACAATAATTTAGATTTATATTCGTACTAATTATGCTAGCTTTGCAAGAACCCAAGAATGGAGCAAACTATTAATATTACGAACGAGTAAAGAAGGCGATCGTCCCTTTTTTTGGAAAATTCGCATGTTTCGTTCTTTCCAAATCATCCAAATAGTTGCTGCCCATTTTACTCTGCATTTGGCTTGCGATTTTTGATTTGCCTTATTTCCAGTCGACAAAGCTTGCCAAGATGAGAGAGGAGTGTCGCGGAGTGTGGATTAGAGTCCTATTTGCCCAAATACGAATTTGGCATAGGTGCATTGGGCCAGTAAATGGGTTGTTGTTTCCATTGGACCGGGGCATAATACACAGGAGGTGCTCGTAGACCATCTTCGTTTTAGCAGGTTTTCTTGCGTAAGGATCCGATTGTTGAGGGCTAGCCAAATGAAAATCCTTATTTTGAGGGGTGATTTTAGTGAAAAAACTTGAAGTGGCCATTGCGAAACCATGCCCGGATGAATGATGAAGTTATAACAAGCCTTTGTGTTGAAAGATCTTGAATCCCGACTCACGACGACAGTAGAGTTGGAGGAGTTAGGAAACATAAGGTTATAGATTGGTTGTAAGCGGATTAGGTCTTTAAAAAAGTAAGAGACAAAAGAGAGCACCGAGATATTGATTAGGGACACCTTGTCGATCCCGTAAAGATCATTGACATAGGAAGTCCATAGCGACTCTTTTTCGAAATCTACTTTGAACAACCATTTTAGTAGTAAACTCATATTTTGAGTGTCAATGTCCTTTAGGCCAAGACCTCCGTGCTTCCTGGGTAAGCATATATTTTTCCATTTTGGTAAGCATATATTTTTCCACTTTCCCTGAGTCTGTCCAAAAGAAAGTCCTTATCAAGGAGGTTATTTGCTTAATAACAGTTTTTGGCAACCTAAAAACTTGCATGTAATAAGATGGCAAGGCTGATAAAACACTTTGGATAAGTGTGAATCGTCCTCCTGCTGATAGCATCTTGCCATGCCATAGATTTAAACGAGCGTTTAATTTCTCAATGAGGGGGACGAAAACCAGTTTGGTTGGTTTTTTATACGACAATGGTAATCCTAGGTAAGTGATCGGGAGATCACGTTTTGGGCATTTGAGAATGTTTGATATTTGTTTGTGCAAGCTATCTGGGATTGCGATCGGAACGAACCCAGATTTGTTCCAATTAACTGATAAACTGATAAGGTCGCAAAATTGGAGACTGCTTGTGAGATAACACGTAAATTTTGAGGATAAGCTTCCATAAATATGAGGGTATCGTCTGCGTATTGCAAAGGACAACATTATGCCTTTTCTCTACTTCTTCTTCTTAGTTTGATTGGGGACAAGAGTGATTCTTCTCTCAAGAAAAGATAAAGAAGGCGATTCTTGATCTGATTGTAAGCTCAAACAAGACATGAAATTTTTTCAAGATTGTTTTCGCGTACAAGAGTTTAGGACGGGATAAGAGTATAGAGGCAACTTTTTGTGTGTGCTAAGCTCTTCATCGCCCTAAATTCTTCATTCAATCCACTAATTATCGAGCTACGAGATTCAGACTCAACATAAGGAAGCTACAAATTCCATTCAAGACCTTTTCTTGGGCAACTCTCTAATGACTAGTAAGCCTTCTCTATCTTCCAATCGCCAAAAAGGCTTTGCAAAATCCTATTCAACTGGATTGGAAGTTTGTTAATGCAAAGAAAAAAGAGAGAAACCAAGCCCAAATTGAAGTTGAACTGAACTTACATTTATTAAATTATTAATAGAGAGGCTGAGGTATGATCATGGGAACATTCTGTAAATGGGTTCATTCAGTGGGCTCGGTACCAAAAGGCCTCATATAATAATACTAGGCCGGAAACTTCAATTAGGGCCTGTTTAGGGCTCAAATTGTTTAGATCTTGTGACTTGTACACTAACCTTGTTACTTCTTGATTTGTCTCTGAACCAATTTTATGTTCTTTTTCCAAATTTGTGTCTTAACCTTGTCCTTGAAGCCATCAATTTGTGTTTTTTTTTAATTTGTGGGCCTTGTTTAAGTGAGTTTAGATACTTGATTTCTTCCCTTGTTCTCTTCCTAAATTGATTCTCTTGACAAGAAATAATTGGATTTAACAAAAAACTCTTTTGAGTTATCGAATGAAATCACATAATCATTACCAATGAGTTAAAAAAAGAAATGAGTTCCACCAATGGATAATCTATGATTTTGTGTCATGTGTATCTTGATAATGATTATGTTTTTTAATTTATGTACACATAGCAGCTTTGTTAATTTTCTGCATATGTGCATAATTGAGTTGAATATGTAACATTGTTGTAAAGTGTTTAATGAGTGACTGTGTATAGTGGAGTGAAATCATTTAATTGTTTTGCTGTATTTGAGTAGAGATTCTGTTTGCTCTTAAGGTGCTTTTTCGGATGAAAATCTTATTTTATCGAGTCTAATTAGGGATTCGATTATTTGTTTGTTGTATTAGGAATTATTACAAAGTTATTATTTTAATGGAGTGTAACTAGATATTGGATTATTTGATTATCGTATTAGGAATGATTCCAAGTTGCTATTTTTATTGAGAATAATAGAGATTTGATTGATTATTTAATTGTTGTATTTGGAATGATTGCAAAGTTGTTTTTTGGTATTGAGTCTTAACAAAGATTGATTCTTTGATTGTTGTACTTGTATTAAAAATGATTACAAAGTTGTTACATTGAATTTATGCTTATATTGAGTTTGAGAAATGAGTGGGGACTATGTGGGTGTGCACGACCAAATCAATATGAGAGCCGTCACGTGACAGTTTAGTGACAGTTTAATTTTTCAATTTCGCTTCATGGACACTAAAAAACGCAACTCGCTTATATACAGATTTTTATATTATTTAAGATGTGTCATATATTTTAGAGGTATGCTATATTTTTTAGATGTATCTTTACCATAATATGTATCTTATATATTTTCGATATATGTTATACATTTTTCACATGTATGATATATTTTTATGTGTTGTATATTTTTAGATTTATGTTATAATTTTTTGATGCATGTATGTCGTAGGTTTATTTGTTATAATAGTTTGGGAGAATTTAAAAAAAAAACCTTAACATTTCTCAATATTTTGAAAACCCCACCATCTTTTGGATAACTCTACAAAACTCCAAAAGCTAAACTTTCTTTTCAAATACACATAGGTTAAACTTAATTTTTTTGGCTGTTAAATATTTTTAGACCAAAATGCCCCTCTATTTTTGTAATATTTAAATTAACTAAGCAATTTTGATACATTTTTATTATTTAAAAAAAATCATAAATATTTAATATTAAATCAATTATATATTAATTCATATAATTATATATTAGATCATATATTTACAAAACTGTACATTATTTGACCAATAAAAAATAATAAACATATAAATAGTAACAAATTAGTTAACTATATATGAATTATATATGAACTAAAATATTTAGTAATATGTTCGAACACAAAGTTTAACATAATCAACTACATCAAATTTAAACATTTGTTGATATATTTAGTTAATATTTATTATCATAACAATAAATTATTAAATTAGTCATTATAAACTAAAAAAATATATCTTAAAATTTTATAAAAGATATATATATATATATATATATATATATATATATATATATATATATATATATATATATATATATATATATATATATATATATATATATATATATATATATATAAAGTAAATGTACATTATTATTTGATGTTAGTTTTTAGGTGTCGAAATGGTTTAATAAAATTAAATATTTCAAAATAGAGAGGTATTTTGGTCCAAAAATAATTAACACCCTACATAGTTAAGTTTAATCCCTACATACGGTATATGAAAAGAAAACTTTCTTTTGAGAGGATTTTAGATGCATCATATGTATTTTAGATGTATGATATATATTTTTAAATAAAATACATGGTATACCATTTTATATGCAATAATTTGTATAATTGTTTTTGGACAAAACTCATAACTTTTTGATAACTTTTTTTTATCTTTTGTAGCGTGCGTTTCGAGTGTCCAAATGCGAACAAAATTGAAAAAAGTCAAATTGTCACATGTCGCGTTTCTGTTCAATTCGGCGGCCGAAATGCACAAACGAGGAGTGTGTTCTGGTTGATCTCATTGAAGTTTTGTTAAATTTCAAAACAATATTATTAGTATGGTTTTGTGCAACTTTTTATATTGAATAATCCGAATTTGTTAAAATCTACAATTCAAACAAAAAAATGTTGAGATAATTAAAGGAGTTCATACTATAGAAGTGTATAATCATTGTACATTGTTTTATTTTGTGGGATATTGATATACAAGAAAGTTTGTTATTTTCGTGCATTGGCAACAATTTATATCAAAGGATATTAATTTTAATAGAATAATTATTGAAATATTTGTAACTATTACCTTAAGTAATATATCTAAAAAACATATTTCCATCTTTATAAATGAGATCTCCAAAAAGATTCAAACAATAAAAAAAATTATATTTTTCAGTATCTTTATTTTCAAACATCCAAATCGTAGAGTTTTGGCATGAACGCACTTAATTAGGACTCCTTGGTGCATAAATATTTTGGTGGTAGCCATCAATAGGGAAAACCTACTGTCATAAAGTTTGCAAGTAATTTTCATTTTCAAAAAACAAACTTCGTTGTGATCATCGTCTTCGAACAAAATGTGGATGTGATATAACACAAGTTGTGTCGTAAAGTTTGCATACAAAGTTTTCGCGTAAACAAATAAACTTTTCGGGACCGTGTAGAATCTAAAGAGATGGTAGAACAGTTCATTGTGAAAAACAATTTTCATGATGTGATTTCCCCCCTTCAATTTGACATATATACAAGAAGAAGCCCCTCGCTACCTTATAAACTTTTTAAATTTAGTGTTAAGTCAGTATGAATACATTTTCCTCTGAATTACATATTTGTATTGTTTTGTTTAAATGATACCTCGCTTGAATACGTAAAGATTGATTTTCCTTGTATACGTTTCAACTATTCAACATTGTTATTATAAAATTGACCAGTATTGTTGAACAAAACAACACCATTTTCCTTGTCGTTCCTTATGGTTTTGTAGATTTAGTTACGCGCCTTTGAACTATTATACCAGCAGTATTCAACAAAATGTGCTACTATTATGTCATTTTGTGTATAGAATATATATACAACATTTGAATATTTACTAGATGGGTATTTTTAATTTTTAAATTACCTCATGGACAGCTTCTTTGAGTAAATTGACCTGTTCTTTTGAAACAGTCTTCGCAGGTCAATAATGAGATGCAATAAGCACGTATACACATCTGAAGTCTACGGGCATTTGAAGTATAACCAACTCAAATATTTAAACTAATCGTATTTCACATATGAGATTGATCATGTCTTATTTACATTAGTATCTTACTGACGATGAACATGAAAAATGTCAGAAACGAAGTAGATATGTATAAGAAACTACATATTTGATTGACTATATCTTATAAGAATATATATAATTTTGTCATTATAAATAGGGGAGTTCTATCATACACCCTTTCAAAAGGGTATTTTGGGTATTTAGAAGGGTGTATCATAAATTTTTCTTTTTATAGATATTTTTCCTTTCATGAATAATTCAAATTTCTTATTGAGCATTTCATTTATTGATAAATACACTTGAAAAATTACTTTAAATACTCATTAATTAATAATTACACTTGAAAACGGGTGTATCATAAGCAAAAGGGGTGTATGATAGAACCCCCCAAACAGAATTTGAATCTGAAGTTATCATTAAATTGATTATATGCGAATTGTGATACTTATATATGATTTTTCGTTTTTTTTAGCCGGATAATTATAAGATCAGTTATCAAAGGAAACATGATAAAAGATGCGTATAACTAAGATGAAATTTGTTTCTTTCGTATTTGAAAGAGATATCTCTCAGTGCCCCTTGATAAATTATTATTAAAGAAAATGTGTGTTCACGCTCAATAGGAGTAACATGTATTTTTAATAGCTAAATTGAATATTATAACTCTAGATCGGAAAATAGTTAACTTGATTTAGAAAAGGTAATAATTTTTCAATTTTCATGTTTGTGATCAACAAATATTGATAGATCAAATGAACTAATTACTTGTGTATTTGATAAATATGTTATGATCATGAATCATTTTTTAATTTGGATAGTTATAATAGAGATTTAATATGTCGCCAACACTGAATAAATCTATAGGGTCATGCACAAAGACGTGTATTGAATTAGACGCATAAAATCGCGTGAAAGGTTGTGAGTAGTAATAAATACTAAGTAACCTTTTCAAATTTAGGGTTAATGCAATTAATCAATTAATCACAAAATCTTTTCTTGAGAGAGAGAGAGAGAAAGAGATTTAGATGCGGTTTTCTTGAGGGAAGAAGATCAAGGACTAGAATCACGAGATGTTCACATCGAATTCGGACAAGTAGCATGTTGATACCGATAGAGAGTGTTGTCGCTGGGAGCATTGTCTGATGTGATCGTCTTAAAAGCCCACCGGATTAGCCAAATCGTTTTTTAGGATTCCAAGTACGTTTCGTTGTGCAATAAGGTTATCCAAAATCCTAACAGTGATATCAGATCCATGTGATTTTATGAATGTTGTGTGTATACAGTAATTTGTAAATTATGGGTTCCGGTGAGATTTCCAAATTGTAAAATAGAATAGTTGTTACTTTATTTAAGAATAATTTTATTTAAAAAGATGAAGAAGTTCACCGTCAACATTCTAATGATGAAAGAGTTCATCGCCGTAACCATTCTCCTTGTGAAGAAATTAATCGCCACAACCAATCCGACAATGAAGAAGTTCATTGCCATGACGATTAACATGATAAAGAAGTTCGTTGTCACATCTATAGATATAGTGAAGGAGTTCATTTAAGAATAATTTAGGGATCTTTATATGGAATTATAAAGATAAATACTATTCTATATTATTTACTTATTCTATGATGGGATGCATTTTGTGATGTAATTTATAATAATTAAAATCCCTCTGTTAATTTTTAAGTCGTGAAAATGTAAAAATCATAGTTGTGTTTTATCAACTCAAATGAAAAATGATGTCATAAAAGTCACGACATGAATTTTCTCAAAAAATATAATTTTTGGACCCGATAACTATTAGATGATTGGAAATATATATTTCGAAAAATAAATTTTCCTTATGATTCTCTAATGCAGCCAAAAGTAAATATTGTAAAAATTACAACACAAATTTTGTTCTTGATATTTATTAATTTTTTTCAACAAAAATTAATGCACATTGGAATTGAGAAATGTTAAAATGATATGTCTCATCGTGAAAATTTTATAATAAGGGAAATTCTATGATAGACCCTTTTGAAAAGGATAATTTGGATATTTTCAATTAATTATTTTTTTTATATGTATGATAAAGAATTTCTAATTTTAACTAGCATTAATTGAAAAAAGTACACTTACCATTAAATATTCATTGATTGACAAATATCCAAAATACATTTTTAAAAATGACCTACTATCAGAAAATGTCCTACCATAAAACTCCCATAATAATAATAATAATAATAATAATAATAGAGGATTGCTAAGATACTTAATTAAGTATCATGAATTTGATACTTATGAATTTTTAACCATTATAATTGTTTTGAGATTTGTGTTTTTTAATGATTCCTAAATACCAAACTTATAATACTTAATTAAGTATGTTAGTTATCCTCATAATAATAATAATAATAATAATAAGAAGAAGACAGTTTTTTACAAATTAGAGGACTAAATAGAATTTTCAGAAGAAGATTTAAGATCATTTGACATCAATAAGAGAGAAAGAAAAAAAACGAAGAATAAATGTACGAATAATTTGACTTAGTTATGTTTATATATTTGTCATATTTAATTCTTCGTAATATTAAGAAATATTTTTTTACATAATTGATTTGAGATAATAACACAAATAGATAAATATAATAAATAGCAACGAATATAACAAATATTTGTTAAGAATTCTTTTTAAATACATATTGGGTACTTTTTCCGAAGCAGCTTTTAATTAAGTCATATTTTGCAATAACGTGACCTAACGTTTCATTGGAACCTGTCAGCAATAGCTTCAATAAACGGCCGAAAATGAAAATGACACGATTGCCCTTGATTAGCAAAACCTATCCGTTACAAACCTTTGAATTCTGTTATTATTTAAACATACAATTAATTTTTAATTAAGCCATCACATCTGGCCTCTTTTTGGTCTCCTCTTTATGAAAATGAAGTATCAAATTAATACAAAAAAACCATGTACGATATCAAATTTATTATTTTCAAACTACCTAATTAAACATTATATACTCACAAATTGAATATTCTCTTTCTCAAAACAACATATAGACTTTATGTTAAATTTTACCAAGTTATATATTGAGAATAAAATTCTCATATATTCCATAATACAGTTAAACAAAATAATTCTGACTTTGACCTTCTATTTCTAGGTATTTTGCTTATAAATACAAACAAAACAACTCACAATAAATGCACATTTCAAACCTTTCTTTTCATGCTTTATTACACCAAGCAACCAAGGAATCCTCGTAGTTCATAAAGAATCATATCTTAACTGACACAAAAAAGACATCCCTACTTGTAACCCCCTCTCTCTCCTCCCTTTCCAAAAGAAGAGAAGAAACAAAATCTAACAAGGCCATTTCCAAGATGATCTCTCCATTTCTCTCCTTCTCAGTTTGTCTCTTGCTCTTCTTCACCCCCTTCATCTCAGCACAAGAAGTTGGTAAGTCTCAACTCAAACATTATCATATTTTTTTTAAAAAAGAATGAGGTTTTTGATAGGATATGTAGTGGCAGATCTATTATCGGACTAGAGGGGCCAGCTAGTCCTCCTAAATTTTTGAACGGTGGTACATATATGTGATCGTGTCAGTGTATTTTAAGATAGAAGTGGAAAATTATGTACTACTGCTCTCCCTCCCAAAAATATTTTGATAATTTTTCATAATAGCACATCCTAAATTACCGCCTCCACATTGATTTGAGACAAAATCCGCCACTGAGGATATGTATAAATTTCTCCCTTTGTTTTCTCCCTTTGTTCATTTTTTGCTTTTTTTTAATTTTCTTCAGAGGATCAGCACGAGTTCAGCTATACGCCCGGTACAGAAAATGGGCCGGATAAATGGGGACGACTAAACGAAAATTGGACCGTTTGTGGTACCGGTCACCTGCAATCTCCGATTGACTTGTTGCATGAGAGAGTTCAGGTACAGAGTTATTTGGGGCCATTGGTTCGATCGTATCGGCCTGCCAAAGCAATGTTAAAGAATAGAGGCCATGACATAGAGGTAATATATATATAATACGAGTTCTTATTTTCATTGAAGTGGACTTTATTATGATATGTGAATTTTTTTTGGGGGGTTACGTAGGTAAAATGGGAAGACGATGCGGGAAGTATCGAAATTGGGGGATGCACGTATTATCTCCAGCAATTGCATTGGCATTCTCCATCTGAGCACACAATTAATGGAAGAAGGTTATTTCAGAATCTTTTGGTTTATCCAACATTTCTTTTTTCAGTTTCATCATATATGTATGTTAAATTTGGATTCAAGAGAAGAAATAAAGTTTTAAAATTTTAACCTATTTTAGGATCAATTTACCTTTTATGTAATTTCTATCTAATTAATAAAAACGTAAATGGGCAGGTATGAATTGGAGATGCACATGGTTCACATGGACCCGAATGGTAAAATTGCGGTGGTTGGGTTTCTGTACAAGTATGGTAGTCCTGATCCATTCCTTGCTAAGGTATGTTACTATGTTTCGAATCGTTTGAAATGCCAATTTCCTTTTTACTTAGTTTTATTTATTAACATTTCGACAAGAAAACTTATTTCATATGAACTGACTTGTTAATGAAGCTGGAGCCATATATCAAGAAAATTGCCGATATAACAGAGAAAGAAGAAGAAATTGGCGAGGTAGATCCAAGAGAAATCAAAAGAGGAAGCAGAAAATACTATCGATACATTGGTTCTCTTACCACCCCTCCTTGTACAGAAGGGGTAATTTGGACAATTGTCCACAAGGTTTGTCAAATTTTGAAAACAATTTGTAATTTGGATCTAAATATTTGATTTGATTGACTTCAAATTTGTAGACGTGCTTATTGTATCTCATTATTGACAGGTTAAGACTGTATCAAAAGAACAGGTCAATTTGCTCAAAGAAGCTGTCCATGAGGTAACTCATAAAAATTAAAAATACCCATCTAGTAAATATTCAAACGATATACGTATAAACTAAATAATATAGGAGTAGACCATTTCGTTGAATACTACTTGTATGATAGTTTCAAAGGCGCGTAATTAAATTTACCGAACCTAAAGGAACGACAAGGAAATGGTTTTTTCTATTCAACAATGCTGGTCAAAATTATAATAACAAAGTAAAATAGTTGAAACGTATAAAATTCATTGTTCAAGTTCTAGATAGAGTTTGGATTTTTTTTTTGAAAGATTCTTTTTGTATGTACTTAATTTTGTTCGTTATGTATTTTTACAGCATATGATAGATAATGCAAGACCCGCTCAAAGTATCTACGATAGGATCATTGGCTTATATAGACCCGTGAAAGCTCGGTTATAAATGTTATTTCTGCGCGATGATATGTAAAGCATTTAATTGATAAGAAATTTGGGAATGTGAATTGTTTGCAATATATAGAAGTCTGGTATGCATTGGCCTGACTGTATTTTTTTTTGCCTTAATTCAATAATTGATAAAAATATATGTAATTCATTTGTTTTAATAAAGACTACTCTAATTCTAATATTCATTGTGATTAAAATTATATGTATTAATTTTTATAGGTCTATTTATATTTACCAAACACCAAAATGATGCAACTAATTGACTGAAAATTTTATTCGGCATTATTTCAGTACTTACGGCATTCTGGATTCTAAACCTAAAGAGTTGTTTTTTTTCCTTAATTATGCCACTAATCCTCACATTAATAAGAATGATTTGGCTGATTAATAAGAACGTAAATATAACTGAAATTAAATGGCACTGTAAGAAGAATAATCTATAATTTGCATGTAAAGAGATTTAGTCAATACTTTATGCCGAAAGCACTGTTCGAATCTTGAATTTATATGTAAAATATTTATTATTAATTATATATTTATAATAAATTGATTATGTTTAGTTAATAAAATTTAGTATTAATGTGTCAATTATAGTGTGACATTTCATGCGCAGAATATTGTGGTGGGCATGTTTCTAAAATATTATGATAAAATTGAACTAGAAGATCTATATTATGACTCAGATAGTTTTCTTGAAATAAGAATGGTTCAAAGAATCAAAATGTATATCTTGAGATAAGGATAGCTATTAGCTATGTAAGCAATTTGATATCAAATATATATGATAATCAATTTTTTCTCTAAAAACATTTTTCGCAACTAAGACTTCACAAACACAAACATGTTTTCATAGTCTTTTAAAAAAATAAATTTCATAGGACACTCATTTTCCTAGTTAAATTTTGGATTTCGCCATTAATACTCGTATATGTTCATCCAAAAAAATTGTTTGATAATGCCGCAATTTTACATACATTCAAGTTAATTGGTTAAACATTATTTACACAAACCACATTTAATTTTGTTACCAAGTTCTTTTCTAAATAATTACCTACTATAAAGACTCAAAAAGAGGATATCTTGCATGAATCGGGATAAAAGTAAGAAAAAAGAGAAATAAATTTTCAAAGGAAGCTATAACACAAATCACAATCACACTAAAATAAAAGTAGCAAAAAACAACAAATCATCATTCTCAAACAACAATATAACTGTAACCAACCTAAAAGACCGGATCAAAATAATATAAGAAAAAATACAACTAATAAATCCCAAATTATTAAACCTCTCGTTATCAACTTGTCTCTCCTCAAATACATCACATTGCCGGCCAATAACCTTTAAATAAACAAATTATAATTAGTTTCATACAAAAAAAATCGTACTGATATTATAATTAAACCTCATCAATGACGTTACTGACGGAAGCATGAATGGTACCGCCCGTGGCCGCAGCGAATCTCTGCAGATCCTCTTGTACGACTCGTCCTGTACAGAATATATCTCTATCCGCAAAATACCAATCGACGAATCATTAGGGTTTAGTATTGTAGAGTAGGGTCCGGGTCATGCCGGTTTTGGACAAGAATCCGTCCAAAGCCCTCCGTAATTAAAAGATTTTAATATGATTTTCAATTGACTTTTTATCATATTCAAAAACATAAAAACATAATTACATGAATGATCTATTTTTCATAAAAATTGAACAATTTGATATGATTTCTAGTAATATTAATGATTTTTTATAATATTAAATTAATACAAGGATTTTAGTGCAATATTTGGACATATTCTTGTCCAAATCCATTTGAGCAAAAACCCGTTCCCTTTAGAATAATACAATATAATAATAAAAATATTTTCGGATATTGACATATTTGAATATCAATATTGTTCATATATATACTTTTTTAATACTTGAACACCGAATTTTTCAACGCAAGGGAATGATGCATGGACTCGTGGTGAATTGTATCTTTGATTTAATTGATAAGTGGAGAGTCCATGGTTGAGCACCCGCAGGGTTAAGTTTAAATATGTAAATATTAGTAACGGGTGAATATCGTTGTAACTCTTGTAACCCTTTTTTTCTTTTTTATAAAATTGATTGGATCGAGCGCGTATCGCGCTTGCCTTTCACCTCAAATAATACTTGAACATTTCGAATAAGAAAAATACTTATTATATGTAATCGTTGACGTGGTAATACTTATTATATATTTATAGTTTAATAAAGTATTATTTATGATAAAATTAAATATTTGCAATCAGATTTGTATTTTTTTTTTAGTAAATAAGATAATTATGATGCAATTTCCTAGCTAAGGTATGTTTCGAATCATTTCAAGTGCCAATTTCCTTTTTCTTTGTTTCGTTGATAAACATTTCGATGAGAAATTATTTTTTCATATGAAACTTTTTAAGAAGAAGAAATTGGCGATGTGGATCCAAGGGAAATCAAAAGAGGAAGCAGAAAATATTTTTGATACATCTGTTCTCTCACGACCCCTCCTTGTACAGAAGGGGTAATTTGGACAATTGTCCACAAGGTTTGTCAAATTTGGAAAACAATTAGTAATTCGAATCTTTGTGTTTAAATATCTGATATTGTATCTCATTATTGACAGGTTAAGACTGTTTCAGAAGAACAGGTCAATTTGCTCAAAGAAGCTGTCCATGAGGTAACTCATAAAATACCCATCTAATAAAGATTCAAATGTTGTATGTATACATTTTGTTGAATACTACTTGTATAATAATAGTTTCAAAGGCGCGCAATTAAATTTACCGAACCTAAATGAACGACAAGGAAAATGTTTTTTTTAATAGCTCAAACATGTACAAATTCATTGTTCTAGATAGAGTTTATATTAATTTTGCGTGTCATGTATTTTCGCAGGATATGAAGGATAATGCGAGACCAGTTCAAAATATCTACGATAGGACTATTGGTCTGTATAGACCTGTGAAAACTCCGTTCTGAATTTCGTTTCTGCGCTGATAATACATAAAACATTTAATTTGATACAAATTTTGAGAATGAGAATTGTTTGCCTTATATACAAGTCAGGCATGCCTGACTGTATTCTTTTTCTGCAAATAAATAATTTATAAAAATATATCTATTAGATTTGTTTATAAAAACTATAGGTCTATTTATGCTTAACAAACACCAAAATGAGTTAACACAAGTGACGAACCTGAGGATTAGATTGAATTGCAACATATACTTTACATATATTAACTGCATTGTTCGCATCGTTGAAATAAGCCATATTTAATTTCAACAACAATATCTTGCACGAAAAATTGAAGGAGAAATTTTAAAAACAAGCTAGCACAAATCACGATACACTAAATAAAAAAGTAGCAAAAACAACAAAATTATCTCTCTGAAACAACAATATAACTTTAACCATATCCTAAAAAGACCGGATCAAGATAATATAAAAAGAAAATACAAATAATAAAACCAAAGTCGTAACAAAACTACAAAAAGGCAAGGCACACAAAATGGGTGGAGAAAAGATCGAGTGAATTCTCAACGTCTTCTCATTCCTCGGCCACCGCGACCCCTCATTCCTGGCATCCCGCGTCCAGACATCGCTGCCGCCTCACCTTGCGCACTCTCAGACTGCAAATTTTCAAATTAGCCCTTGCACTTTATCTACTTTATTATGCCTAAAATAATACCTTCGGGTTTTTGACGGTCTCGTCAACGCTCAAAATGAGGCAAGAAGCTTCAGTCGCAGCGTTGATAGCATTGATCTGAGAACAAATAAAAAAATTATTATTATAAAAAAATTCAAAGTTAATTAATAAAATTAATTAGTTTACCTTAACAACGGCAGGTTCCCACACAAAGTTGGCAAATGAATCTGTGATTCCACCTGTATTAATGTCTACACCATAATTCGCTCCTTCCCCTGAAAAAAATGGACTTTAATTTTTGTAGGGGTATATATGATATTTTAAGATTTTGCCTGAAAACAAGAGGAAGAAAAAGACGAACCAGAGGCGTGTTTCTGTCTGAGCTTGTTAAGCACATCAGTGGCATCGAATCCAGCATTGTCGCAAAGTTGTCTCGGAATAACCTAAATTAATCAAATCACAAATTTCACATGCTTAATTACATTATTATTATTTTATGCTTTAAAAAAAATTGAAATAGCATGACTAACCTCGAGGGCTTTTGCGTAAGCATTGATAAATAATTGGGACTTCCCTGCAATTGTCCTTGCATGCTGTCTCAGGTACTTGCTTATCTCCATCTGCAATTTGAGAAATACATGTGATAATTTGAGGTTTCATAGAAATACATACTATTTTTTTTATAAAAAAGAAAAGAAAAGCATACATCAATGGCACCGCCACCTGGCACGACAGTGGAGTTCTTGAGAGCCCTTCTGACGATCATTATCGCATCGTGAAGACTCCTCTCAGCTTCTTCAATGAACTAAAATCATACACAAAAAAACATATAATTAACAAAGATATAAATTTTTATAAATATATACAAATTATGATTAATATACTTGATCAGCACCGCCACGAAGAACAATAGTAGCAGTTTGTCCAGAAGGACAACCGCTAAATATATTAAACCTCTCGTTACCAACTTGTTTCTCTTCAAATATTTCACATTGCCCCATAACCTTTAAAAAAAACAAATTATAATTAGTTTTATTTGATATAAATAATTGGTATAAATATTAAGCAAAATTAATTTATTAATTAAACCTCATCAATGACGTTATTGACGGAAGTTTGAACGGTACCGCCAGTGGCCGCAGCGACTCTCTGTAGATCCTCCTCTGCGACTCGTCCAGCACAGAATATATCTCTATCCGCAAAATACTACACATCAAAGAATCATTAGGGTTTAGGGTAATATATTATAATAGAATATAATATATATGTACCTGTGTTCCAAGGTCACCAATGGCCAATCGAGAAAGCACGATTTTAGCACCGCTTTGGACACATTTATCGAGTTTGTCATAAATAATGTTCCATTCCGCATCGACTATTGATTGGTACTGTAACGGATCAGATAATCTACACAAAAAAAATAATTAATTAGTTAATTATAGAAGTTACTTGATAATTAAATAATTAATTAATTACCTGATTTCAGCATTTTCTTTCTCAGATTTGAGCTCGAGTTCGATGTTGAGCAAGAGAATTTTAGGGTTTAGGAAACTTTTTGGTTGTTGTTCGAAACCAGCATAAGAGAATGTTTTCTTGAACGCTACTCCTTTCACTAGAAACGAATCTCTCATCGTACCACCTGGTACCTAACCAACCCAAAATTCGAAAGAGTCAAACAACTAGAAATTTCAAGAAAAACCCTAATTTCACTATTCAAGTACCTTTTTGATGCCGATAAGATTGAGCCTATCGTCGCCGCCGATGGCGAGAACGGCATCGACGACCATTTTAGCGAAGAATTCTTTCTCTCCACCAATCAGCTTCGAGGAAAGTGTCGTGGCTGCGCATTTTCCCAATAATTCCTTCTTTTCTTCTAGACTCTTCCCTTCTATGCTCACTGCTAGCTCCTTTATCTTCTCTAGAGCCTTCACACACACAAATAGGTTTATTTAGAGGCGTTATAATGGGAGAGAGTGAGTGAGAGAGAGAGAGAGACAGACCAGAGTGGAGGCAGTTCTGTAGCTCTTAATGATACTGTGAGAGTGAACTCCATCTTCAATAAAAGGTTTCGCCTCTTTCAGAAACTCGCCAGCAAGAAGAACCACCGTTGTGGTCCCATCACCAACCTAAACAAAAATTCATTAAAGAATTTCCCAAATACCCATGAAAAATTGAACATTATACCTCAGAATCCTGTGATTTGGCAATATCAGCTAAGATTTTGGCAGCAGGATGAATAATATCTAAGAGCCTCATGATCGTGGCACCGTCATTGGAAATGGTGGTGTTGCCCTTATCATCGTGGACTAACTTGTCCATGCCGCGTGGACCCAGAGTGGTCCGGACCGTATCGGCCACGGCAGTGCATGCATTTATGTTGCTTATGAGCTGGCCTTTTCCTTGTGCAGTGTCCGTTCCTTCTTTTAGTAGTATAATTTGAGGTTGCTACAAAAACAAAGGATCAATTAGGTAATGGTAAGGTCTGTGATTTACATTTGCAATAAACCCTAGATCAGACTGGAGCGGATCGCAGCTAGCAGCGCAGATCGCGAAAATGCAAGAGAAGGATTGAAGGAAGAAGACTTACCATCATAGACGCCATTGTAGAGATCGATCGATGGTATGGAGTGTTGTTTTCTCTCTTCTTTCAGTGAGAGAAGGACAGAGAGAGAAGGGTTTAGAAGTTCGGAGAAAGGCTTGGCGGCCATAGTCGAGGGGTCTTTACTCTTTACTCCAGTTAGGGCTGTTAACGGGCCGGATCCAAGAGGTCGGGGACGGAGATGATCCACTAACAAACTTCGGTCTTGATTCGGTCCATAACGGGTCGGATTTATGAGTTTTACTTGGGGTATTTAACGGACGTTAACCGGCCAGGGAATTTTAATATAATAATATTTAATTTATTTTCTGGTTTTTGTAATATTTTGTTTGGTAAATGTGTTTTATTATGTTCTTTTAGATATTATCTTATGTAAAAAAAAAATTAGGGTTCATTTTCGAGTGTGATTTAAATCCCTACATATAATTTAATTGGTAATAGGATGATTACACGAGTACTATGTTACGTCGTACTTCAAAAATCAAGTTGTATTGTATCAGATACCGATACTCGTCGAATATGTATCGAATACTTCGTGTGCTGCATTCAAATATTATACTTTAAACTAATATAATCATTTCTTGAATAATTTCGGATATTTGTCGGATACTTATAACTCATCAGTTATTGTACTTGAAGAAACAAAAATATAAATTTTAAACCGAAATATATGAGTAATACATATAAGTAAATAACTAAATATAATAAACAATTATTTAATAGAGAATTATTTCCGTAATAACAAAATTTTAGTATATTTTATATCAAAAATACAATATATTAAAAATATCAATTATAATTAATAAAAATATTATAAATAATAAAATTATCAATTGAAATTTACTAATGATTTACAAGAGAGTGAATAAGTAATTTTAATGGATTGATCCCAATTTAAGGTTAAACTTAAACTTAAATTATTTGTCAATTGTGTTAATTAATAGAGTAATTTAAAGTGCGGAAGTAAGGTAATTAACACTAAAATTGAAAGAAGTTATCGGATTATCAATTTCACTAACAACAAAATTGATAACGGAGTTCGGTAGATAGTTGCGTTAGTTTTAACTATCGTTTACTCGTTAGTCGACCGATTCGATTTTCACGAGTACTTATGTACTGAGAATGATTCGCAGTCAATTTGTGCCCTTTTAACACTCGATTCAATTTCCTGAATGAACGACTACAATGTATCGAATGTCGATTCACTAATTCCTATCGATACCGAAAGGCTTTACAAAATGTATGCCTAGCCTATTACAAAACACTCCACTCGAAACTAACCTAGCAATCAGTCACAGACTCACCGCTAGATTTATTTGTGAATTTTTGAAATTATAATTAGGATTTGACTAATCTAATTAATTGAGTTCAACAATGACTAATAATTTTTTTCAATTTTTCCCCTCTCAAGAACAACGGATCAAATTTTGAACTAATGGAAGAGTATGGAGTGAGAAATATGAAGTGAATATTTAGAGAACTATATTTTACCCGCTTCGCAATATGAAGTGAAAAATCGTTAATAGTCATTACGAATAATTCAATTAATATAATTATGTTCGTCAACGGATGTATTTGTTAACGAACGAACTGGGCCAAAAGATCTTTGTAATGGTTTGGTTCATTTAACGTACATTTTCGTTTCGAAACGGAAAGGGTTCCGTAGGCAAACAGAGCGTATCTGTTAGGAAACGGGAGAAACTCAAAACTCTCCTGTAAGGTTTTGGTTTGTTCTACGTATAATTTCGTTGTGCACGGAAAAAATTCCATTCGAGCGGAAGCTATTCCGTTCATGAACGAATGTGTTCATTATCGAGTTTAATTAATTTATAAATTATTGTACGAACTCAATGAAAAAGCTAGATCAAGTGTAAAGTGTAACCTATGGGTATTTGGATGTTCTACTAAGATCCAACTAGTGGGATTCTTGGAGTCATAATCTTCATGAATGTCCAAGTTCTTCATATTTTTTTGCATACTCTCGTCTTCGTTTTTACGTCTTTTCGCGTCTCGACATATTTTTTTGTATTTCATGTATTGCCTTTTGTATTTCATCAATTACGTTCGTCGCGTGTCTTGAATTTATCTTCAAGATTTCGTTGTTCTTATATTGTCGAGTTGTCCTCCAACTTTTGATCTTGTGTGAAATTTCGTCATTTTGATCTAATTCCTGTTAATCACACTCACAAATTATCGTTATTAGAATCGATATTGTCTCGAAACAATCAAACAAAATTTGAACCAATACTTTTTGTAATTATATTTAATAATGTTTTTTTTTTTTTCAGATGCCCAAAATGAAAAAAACGAGGCGTATTATTTGAAATTTTGACGCTAATTAATATTTTCAAAATGGAAATTTCTATTTAATTTCTATATAAAAAATATTTTGTTGCTAATTCATGTTAATTGATATACTTAGAATAATTTGTGTTAATTGGCGTGTGATTGTTAATTGGCTCCTTTGGATTATAATTGATAACCCTTAAAGAGTTATAATTCATAAATACAAGCAATAAAAAAAATATAAGTTGTTTTTTTAGATAAAAAAATAATAATAAATAAAATATCATTAGATCCATAATTCTTGGTTGATTGCATAACAATAAATTATAAATCATGGATCCAATTTTCTGAAAACGGTATTCATGAACGAACGAAGAACAAAACAACCTTCCCCATTTAATAAAAAAATTATAATTATAAATAAAATAAATAGCTAAACATAAAATAAATACAATGGACAGTTGTTAAAATTCTTGACAAGTGTCTATAAACTCAATGTACCGTTTTATTCTTCCTTTTCATAATCAACCTCCTCACGACATTCCTCTTTTCTCAGTCATCACCTCAATTAAACCCTTTACTCATTTCTTCTCACCCTCTCATGGATCCAGACTCCGATGTTCAATACCTTTACCCAGGAGGTTTGCGTTACTACAAGAGTGGTCGAATCGAGCGCTTCGACAACGCCGAAGTCGTCCCCGCCGGAACCGATCCCATCACCGGGATAACTTCGAAAGATTTAGTGATCGATGAATCTACCGGTCTCTTTGTTCGCCTTTATATACCGAAAGATATTGATCCAAATAAGAAGCTCCCAATTCTCTTCTTCGTCCATGGTGGAGGTTTTTTCTTCCATACCGCAGGATCTTTAATTTATCACAGGTAGGACAATTCAGTTTTCTTTTCTTTAATTTAGGGTTTAATAAAAAAAATATGATTTGCTTTAGTATTTTGTTTTTGTCATTCATAGGTATGCTAACATAGTTGCTTCCAAGGCTAACGTGATTGTCGTGTCGGTTACTTATCGACTCGCTCCAGAGCACCCACTACCAATAGCATATGATGATACATGGCAGGCTTTGAAGTGGATGGTGTCAAACTGCCAATCAGGACATGACACGTGGCTCTCGAAACATGGGGATTTAAGCCGCATTATCCTCGCCGGGGATAGTGCCGGGGGCAACATTGCTCATAATATTGCTTTAAGATTTGAGAATGAGGGTTTGAGTGATTGTCCTAAGATAATGGGTTTATTGCTTATGCATCCTTATTTCTGGGGCAAAAATCGGATTGGAAGTGAAATTGTCAAGCCAAGCATGCAGACTTGGATCGAAGAGTCGTGGCGATTAATTTGTGGTGGCAAATATGATATGGATCATGCATTTGTTAATCCAATTGGATCTCCAGAATCGGCGATGAAATTGGGGTGCAGAAGAGTGATGGTTACAGTGGCTGAATTGGATTTATTGCGCGTTAGAGGAAAAACGTACATAGAGACGTTAAAAAAGTGTGGGTGGAAAGGGGAAATTGAATTGTACGAGACTAAGGGGGAAAACCATGCATTCTTTTTGACGAAGTTCGATTCTGAAAATGCGCTCACGATGATGGATGCAATGGTGGCATTTATTAATCGCGTGTAGGAGTTTTCAATTGAGAAAATTGATATGCATCTAAAGATGATGGATGCAATGGTTGCGTTTATTTTTCGAGTGTAAGTGTCTTCAATTGAGGAAATTGATATGAATAACACCTGTGCTGAATTTTATTGATAAAGTAGTGTAAGGTCAAGGGAGATTCTATCATACATCATTTTCCTTATTATACACCCATTTTCAAGAATATTTTGAGTAATTATCCATTTATGAATAATTAAGGTAAGATCTCAAATATATTTATCAATTAATATTTGACTAAATTGGAATTTTTTGTTGTTCATTTAAACAAAAATGTCCATGAAAAATAAATTTTATGATACACTATTTTCCAAATATAATTAATTATTAAAATACCCAAAATACTCTTGTAAAAAAGTGTGTGATAGAATTCCCCGTGGGAATAATTTCTCTTTATTTATTTTTTTCAAAATGCTTGATTGCTTTCCTGATTGAGATTTATCGAATATGCTGTGTCAATTTTTTTCTTTCATTTATTCTGCATTTTTCTCATTTAATACGATACATTGTGTAAAATGAGTTCATGAATATGCTAATTTGACCTTATCTCTAATGTAAATGTACTTTGAATTTGGCATGTATCAAATTTATGTGCATTTATTGATTTTTTTTAATTACTGTGCATTTATTGAATTTATTGCAGTGCATACAACAACAAAAATTTAGGAAAAAAAGCATGAATTTGATCTTATGGATTTTTATGTTCTTTTTTCATTTCAACATGTAAAAAAACTATCATGTTCGGGTAAAAAACACGACGACCCATTACATACGATCACAAGTACCGTGAGAAACTACCTATTTTCTTTCTTCCTGTTGATGTTTGAGAGAGAGAAAAAACATACAAATAGCGACGAATTTTGGCATTGATTTTCTATGTTTATTTAGACTTTGAATGTTTTGTTTAGACTTTGATGTATTGTGTTGTGTTAAATCAGATTTTGATATATCATGTAGTAGATTCTAGTATTGTACTTAATATTTATTTGAATTAAAAAAATTGAATTATGATATTTATGTTTGTTTTATCTTTGAATCAAATTATAATTATTCTAATTTTAAAAAATATATAATATTATATAAGACAAATTATTAATTATTAGATAATCATTTTTTACCGTTTAAACACCCGATTAATAGGCAAGTCATTCAAACGATGACCTACAACCAGCTCAGTTTCATGTGTTTTACAACATTGAACTAAACGGTTTGACATAGAACGTTATTCCTTTCAAAATCACCATCACAGTGTTCGGCAACCATGAAATAGCAAGGAATTAAGAAATAAATATCTTACTTCTATCATACACCCTTTCAAAAGGGTATTTTGGGTATTTAGAAGGGTGTATCATAAATTTTTCTTTTTATAGATATTTTTCCTTTCATGAATAATTCAAATTTCCTATTTAGCATTTCATTTATTGATAAATACATTTGAAAAATTACTTTAAATACTCATTAATTAATAATTACACAAAATAACCTTGAAAATGAGTGTATCATAAGCAAAAGGGGTGTATGATAGAACTCTCCATTTTTCATATTCTCGTCCCGCCGAACAAGATGATAAGAACAAGAAACAAATAGACAAATTAGTGGAATTGACTTCTTCCATGCTAAATATGAAATTGGACTATTCCCTGGATTAAGTAATTTTTTTGACAAAAGTATCCATGGCTATTTCTTTTATTTGTTTGTGTGGCTTTAAATGATATTATATATTTCTTATTTCCTTTTCCTGCCACCCATTCTTGTTTTTTTCCGAACAATTATGTATTAAGACAGGAACAAAAATAATAATCAGAAGTGAATTGTTTGGAAGTATTATCTTTGTCTTTTTATTTGATTACATAAACAAACAAACAAAATTCATAAACCAAACAAATTTTTTTTTTCAAAAAAAAATTGAAATTTTTTTTTTATGCAAATAAAGTCAATTGTTTGGAAGTATTATCTTTGTCTTTTTATTTGATTACATAAGTGAATCTTTATAATTTTGATAAATTAATTTAAGAACATATAGAAAAAGAAATTATTTAATGATTATATTTTAAATATATAATATAATTACAAAGGGGTATTTTGGGCAATTTAGTGAACATGTGAATGACCGCTAAGTTAATTATGGGAGGTTATTCTGAGTGAATTTCCAAACCCGTAGAATTATGATTTAATATTTATAGATCAATTTTTGTCATACCCTAAAGTTACATAATTCAATAAAATAGAATATCAATAAATTAGCATACCAAAGAAAATGTTTCATCACAACCTACTGTGAGTTTGTTTAAATAGAAGTACTCGGATCTCTGTGAAGTGGCTCGGATGAAATCATCTCGAGAGGGTCAGCAGATATTTCTTCTTCGTGAGCACTTTCAGTATCAGATGAAGAAACTACGATGCTCTCCAATGTATCGCTAAAATCGAGCGAAGAAATCGTCACATTGGCTAACTCCTCTACTGTTGGTTCATTCTTCTCGATAAAAACTTGCGGCCTCTCATGGTGCGTGAACTTTGTGATAAAATTATGATTCCCACAGAGAACGATTAATCCATGGATAATGAGGGCAGCAAGCGAGGTGGCACCGGTTATGAGGAAGAGACCAAAAAATCTATTGAGCGTGAGGCTATTTGATGTTGTAGTGTTTCCCATATCTGCGAAAGTTTTATTGCCGTAAAGTCTCTGATCCAATTTGGTCATGTACGGGCCCTCCATGACCTTTAAAATTGCTCTTGACATATCAGGGACCAGCGGCGACCCTACCGGGAACGCCTAATTCGAAAAAAAAAGAATCATATTATAGATAAATCTTAATCGGTGTGAGCCAATATTGCCGTAGTTAATAAATAATGTAAAAGAACAAAGAAAGGAAAATGATCTGGCAGTTTCGTGATTTGACATCTTAATTTATTGCCAAATTCATAAATTAAGATAGTCAAATTATAAATCAAAGTGTCAAACCGTGAATTGTGGTGTTAACATTAAGATTTAAAAATCATGTCACGTCATGAATGGTTATGAAGGAGAGTAATAGAGATATAAACCACTATTCTCAAACATATTATAGCGTGTGCGTGCGTGCGCGCGCGTGTGTGTGTGAGAGAGAGAGAGAGAACATACAAAACCGAATCCATCTATCTTGTAAGTGGGCCCAACCATGGTATAATTATCAGAATAATCCTTGAGAAAAAATACTTTGAGGTACGGTATCTCGTCGACAATGGCAGCAACACTCCCATTATCCAAAGCATCTTTGTACTCCTTGGGGGAGCTCAAAGGCATCATATTCCGTACTCCCAACCTTTGTAAAAGACTTGGCATGAACGAATAATTAAGATACCCGACATGACTCCCAGCTTTAACAACCTGGTCAAGGTTGGTCAGAGTTGGCTGGAGCTGCTCGGCCGTTAAATTCGAAGTCAGGCTCGCAGTGTAACTCTGTTGTAGTACTAGCACCACGAATATCCAAACGATAACCACAACTCGAGATAGATTGTTCCCAATTCTTTCTCTCTGTGCGAACACAACGGTGGAAAAACTGAAGTAGAGTGAGGTGCCGACTTGGTTCAAGGGTCGTCCTCGAAATTCTTCGTTCGTTTGGTGCTCTATGAACCAAACAATGATTGCAGTGAGAATAAAAAATGCACCGATTGCTAACCAGAGCTCCATTTTTAAGGGTTGCAAGAAGGCCCATTTGGTTTTGCCATTTATGTTCTTGATCGGGACTAGCATACGAACACCCGACTCGGTGAATGGGAGGGTGAAATCTACATACTGTGAACGATTCGCCAAGATCGTGATGTCGCCAACAACAGCATCATACTTCTGTGAGTTGAGAAGATCAAGTTAAACAAGGCAATTATGTTTAAGAGAGTTTTTATGGTAGAATTTTTTTTAGCTAACATTTTAAGATTAAATTAGATTCTGAGTAATTGGGTGGAGGATGATTGAGCATGTCATACATTGTCTGAATAATTAAGAGTGGTGATACGAATTTTCATTATAATTTTCTCATTGTATTGATGAGATAACGAGTAGATGGTGGATGATTAAAATGATCTGACTTGACACATGATAGTAAATAAGTAAATGAACTAATTTAACATATTAAAAATATTTAATATCATACATATTTTGTCTCATTGTTTGATTGATCAATAATTACTAATACAACAATTAATGTGGACGAATTTAAAGAGAACATGTATAATTTTCCAATAATTATTTGTACGTTAAAATACGAAAAGACTTTGTCATTCAGAAACTAAATCTGACTTAACTAGGATATATTTAAAATATTCTTTGGATTTGAATGGTCTAAATGTAATCCATCAAGAAGTTGGAAAAATAGTCCATCATAGAATTTTCTTGGAAAAATATACTTGTCCCCTCTGAATTTCATTCACGGTTGACTGAAGTTTTATTCACATCTGATATTAGATTAGAATCACGCTCGAAGAATTTGAACATCTGAATTTTCTCATAGTTGATATGTTGACAATTAGTGATAAATCAGACAAATAATGCAAAGACACGTGTGAAATTATATGTTAATTTAACACATATTTATGTGTTAAATCAGATCTATTTACTACGCACTAATTTAACATTATATTTAGTCCTAAATGACAAAATTTCAAATCATTGGATCACCACTCAATTTTCTTATGTTTTGAGTTTTAACTCTTGAATGATTATAATGACATCCATTTGGTTAATAATTTAAATTCTTCGAATTAATCAAGGAGTAAGAAAATTAGAAGAACTGACCTTAAGATAAACTTGATGGACAAGTTCATCGTAGGTTCCCTTCGGATTTCCATCGGCATCAGCATATTGCTCAAATGTGCAATTCACTTCATACGGTAATGCCGCAATTGCAGCATTAAATACATCTATGCAATAGCCTCCGGGTTTTTTGGTCTCATTATTCCATTTAACAAACTCTTCAAACCCCGGTTTACACGGAATCCCGATCAGTAATTTTTTTGTTGGCCACTCCCATCCTTTCGGTGTAGAATCGGTATTATTCCCCGGCCAAATTATGCTATTATTAAGAAAATAAACACCATTACTTTGATCCCAAAAACCAACTCTCTTATTCTGCGACTCTACTACATTTGTTATTTCGAAGGTTCCAGACTGTAACTGGCCATTAATCAATGTAAATTTACCGGCAATGCCGTTAAAATTACTGTTTTTTAAGGACAGTATCAAATTCTTCCCCATTTCAGAAACCCCAATTTTTGAAATGTCGGTCTCATATTGTGCATAAGGAACTTTAAATTCTAAGTTCCTCGGTTTTATATGTTCCAACTTCTGAGCTAACAACCATACCGTGTCATACGCCCATAGACCGAAAACACTTGGATTCTTTCCCAATTTTGAAGTTAAATTTCTCCGTGCATCTGTTTCGGGTATAAAAGGCTGAATGCCCAATACGCCATTCATCACATTAGTTGCATCAGGCCCGACTTGATCAACAATAGCGGTTAACTCATACGTTGTCACCCACACGAAACCGGTTTCCATCATTTCTGCCTGTTTCGCAAAAGTGAAAAACCGTAAAGCCAACTCGTACGACATGTGAACAACAAAAACTCGTTGTATATTGTCCTTCAAATAATCTAGTGCATGTTTAATTTGCTTATCGTTTGCGAAAAGAGGAATTTTGCATTGGTTTGGTACTTGGGCATCAACTCCTTGCAAAGCATCTACAAGATAAGGCACAAACTTGGTGCCATAGTCGGTATCCTCGAATACAGGGACAACCTCACTCCAATTAAAGTGTTGAACAAGGGATGCTATAACAGTTGCTTGAGCCGAATCATTCCACGAGGTCCGGACAAAATATGGGGTTTGTCCGAAAGAAATATACGGGCTCTTTGCAGAGAACGATATGAGCGGCACATTTGATTTGCTACCAAGTTGGATGAGAAATTTGGCTTGTGTAGATGTCTGCGGCCCAATAATCGCTTGAACTCGAACATTCTTCAACAGATCTACGGCTGCATTAAAATAGGGGGTAATTTTTGCATCAATATAAGATTAATTTATTGCAAATTTCGGTTTCACACGGCACTGAACCACTGTGGTGTTGATTATAATTATGCGACTCATCAATAATTTAATCCATTAAGCCCAGAACAAAGTAACCATTCATCACGCAATCATTTAAAACATAGGTTAAAATCGTGATTTGAACAGTATGATCACCTCAATTAAAACACAAATTAGAAGAATAATTAAAAGACAAAAACTACATATGTACCTGCCACTGCTGTACCAAAGGCATCATTATCAGTAACGGACGCGTCGCTCCTCAAGTCCCTCAACGCAAAGGAGATTCTTGATGTGTAATTCGGATGGGCCAAATAAAAATCATCGAGAGCGAGTTTCATGCAGGTCCAACTTATTCCACCGATATGCGAAGATGTATCCAAGATCACGCCTACATCGATCTTAGATGTATTTGTAGCTCCTAATACTGGTGATAGAAAACTCAAGTAAAGAAGGAGAAGAGAGAAGTATTGAAAATAGGACGCCATGGAGTTTCCTTCTGCCTCAAGTGTAGAGAACTCAATAATATTAAACTCCAAAATTTGTGGAAATTAACATAACTTATTTGTTTGTCTTTCTTAGAAGTGTGTTTGTTCTCCATTAGTTTCTCAAGAATGGAGATAGAAAGTATATTGTGCACTAATAGCTACTATTTGAGATGAGAATGATTAACGCCAATGGATTTATGATCCGGTTGTTGGGTGTGACGCACACAAATCATATGTTATGAGAGATTGTGGGTTCAAGATTTATTAGCATCAATAAATGAAGGACTACCGAACCATCCTCATTTACTCTTTTTTTTTATGAGAAGGATTTATAAATTTTAACTAAAGCCATAATGACAATGTAAAAATCTATCACCTCTCCATAATTTTAATTGTAGAATCGAGAAATACATAGTAGTTTTTGTTGTTCACTAAAAAGTATTTTTAATATTACTGCTATATATATATATGATGAAATATTTAATATTTTATTATTTATTGAGTTATATACAACATAAATAACATGAAACTATACAACAAATAATTCACAAATAAAGTATACAAGTATAAAACATGAAATATATCATATCATGATTACATTGGTATTGATATAGTTGTCATATTTTTTCCCGAATCTATATTCATCTGTCATTTTATAGTTATTTATTAGTTTTAAATTGTTATTATTTATTAGTTTCGAATTGTTTTTTTAATCAAGAGGATAAACCTCTTAGGTGTGTTGTACATAATAAAAAAGAAAAAAAAAAGATTACATTTTTTTTAAAATTACATGGTCCAAAACCAACTAAATCATAGAAAATAGAAGAAAAACAAAATAATCCTAATTAGGGTTAGCAAACCCTAAACTTTTTACGTCCGTCGTCTTCAGTTGAAATCCATCTGTTGATGTTTTACCCAATTTGCCCGTGTCGTGCAGTTCAATTTGCCGGTGATGTGCGGTTCTTTGCCAACACCACATCCTTTTAAACCTTTCGGCCATATATGCGATTAAATTGTTATTATTTGAAGATTGAGAGTAGAGAAATAGATATAAATCTGATAAATTAATTTTTATTAGTTATATTTATATTGCCTACTATAAATTGGGAAAATTTTATGGAATTGTATCATTCTCATCTTAATTTGTCTATTTTTGTTTGAAATGGAGATAACAACTTGGTTACTATATATTCAAAGTCGAGTAGTCAACGATGTGTACAGAATTTTTTATTCTCTATCGTGTGGGTGATACATGTTCATGACTTTTCTGGGTCATTTTGTTATCGTGTGGGTGAGTGATACATGTTCATGACTTTTCTGGGTCATTTTGTTAACGCGCAAATTATCAAAATGAAACGGGTGGAATATGATGAGACAAAAAATCTTAGAATAACAGACAAAATAAAAATTAGAATTTACCTGCAATAGTGCTTCCAATTTTTTTCTCATCCTTAATGTCTTTGAAAAATTCATCTATTTTTTTTTTATTAACTGAGGCAAACTCATGACTCGCACTCAGATTATGAGAATTCTTCAAAAAACCCTCAATTTTTCTGTAAATTATGAAAAATCCTTATCTTTTTAGAAAACCCCCGTACTTTTTAGATTCTCTAAAAAATATCCTATATTTGTTTCTTCTTCCAAAACCCCCTAACATTTTTATATTCCCTCAAAAACTCCCTATCTTCTTGTTACGTGTTTTAAAAAATGACCATTATACCCTCGTAGTTTTATTTTATATATTTCTATAATTTAATAAATAATGAATACATATTAAACTATTATAAAAAATAGAAAATGTTAAAAATAAATAATACATGATATTAAAATATTATAGTAAATAATACATAAATATTAAATTATTATAATAAATAATATATTGATATTAAAATATCATTTTCAACAATTATTAATATTTTAATAAAATTAAATCTTAGGATTTAATAATATAATAAAAATAAGAATAATACATTTGTATAAAAGAAGGTTTGATTTATACTTGCTAGAAGTTTTTTAGTGATAGAAAACTTGAAACTAACGTATCTGATTCATATTAACTAAAATAAGATTTATAACTTTTCAATCAATTCATTCCAAATTCTTTTTTTCTCAATTAACATATTTTATTTGGCAACATAAACTTCTAATTAAATTTACATAATATTGTTTTTACAATATATTACGATACAATAATTTGCTTTGCGGTATTATATTATCTAAAATATTATATCTATTATATATTATATTTTAGGGAAATTTTGATATGTAGACCAAATAAGTTTGGAATTACCTAAAATAGACAATCAAGTTTCAAAATTTGAGTTATAACACTCTCGACATTTGAAAAGTCGAGCGATTTAAAATGACCGACTTTTCAAAAGTCGGACGTTCCGTTAATTACCCCAAACATCTAAACTCTGATTAAAGGGGATTAATATGAGTTCGACCTTTCAAAGGTCGGACGTTTTGAGGATATTAATTTCACTCCCCAATATCACCCCCAAATCCTTTTTTGAGTAAATATATTTTTCCCCAACATTCTATATGTTCATATATTTAACTAAGTTAATATATTTAATTAACATGATAACTAGTACATATTAGCTGTTAATAAAATACGTAATTAAAATTAGTTCGAATTCATAAATTTGAATCAATATTTATGAATTTTTAATGATATGCTCTAATTATCACGTTAAAAAAAATACAATGGTACAAATATATAAAGAGTACGGCGGGTACAATTTGGAGTTAAATAAAATTTATATATATTTTTTTCACGTGTTCAAACAGTAGAATGGATATTAAAAAAAAAATTTAATTGACTCCAAAATGTACCTGCCGAATTCTCCATTATTGAACTATTACATTTAATTAGCGTGATAATTGAAATATATAATTAAATATTCATTAAAATTTACTCAAATTTATGGATTCGAATAAATATTAATTATGTATTAAGTTAATAACTAACATGTATTAACTCTCATTTTAATTAAATATATACATGTATATATTAAGTTAATAGTTATATGTTCTAATTAATATATTTAATTAGAATGAGAACTATCCAGTTGAGGGAGACTATCTTGAGGGAAAGACGTAGCTAACTTGATGTAATGCAAAGTCCAAACCCATGAGGGGTTTGACTGTGGCTCAAGGATATCTAGTTGTCGGGTGGATGTGTTTCCCTTTGGTTTTGTTCCAGCCCAAGTGTGATTCGCTATCAACTCGGGTTGGCACTTCAGTCGAGAGTTATTAGCGTCCTCACCCCAGTATATATTTTAGTATGATTATGATTATGATTATGTATGAAGGTATATAAGCGATTTTGATTTCGAAAATCGGGGCAAGCATTTTGAGATATATTTGGAAACTTATGATTTGAAGCTATACGAGATTATTTAATGAACTTATTTGAAATATAATTATTTCTGACGAGATTTCACTCACTTAGTCATTTCCGTGACTAATCATTTTTATTTACATATTTTAAGTATAGGTGAAACGGACATGTCGTCGGGAGATTCGGATACCTCGAGAGTAAGAACGCCAACGATATTGAGTTTCGTATTAATATATTGTATGCTTCCGCAATAATTTTGTATTATTATTTTAACTCCGCAATGTATGTATATGTATGTGTTGTTGTTTTCGAATCAGTTTAGTATCTTGTTTTGTGATGTTTTCATATGAGAGCATGTGGTATACGAGTTGTATGCTGACGGGTTGCCGCACCGTTTTCCATTTTATTTTTGGGGTGTGACAATTTCACATATTCGAGATTTTTCCGTTCAAACAAATATAATGTTCCGTTCGAACGGAGCTGCCTCGGGGATCTACTCATGCACAATCTCATTGTATACTTAATTATTTCCACGATTGCGTACGTTCGTTTATCCATATATACATATTTTGTCCATTGGTCCAAAACTGTATTTTCTTCAATTGTGTACGATGGCTAACTGGTGGAAATTTGATAAGTTTTAGTCTCCCTCCCTTATTCATATTTCCTTAGATCGTTGCTTCCATCTTATCTCATCCAAATTACTCAAAGATTGTGAATTATTTTTTCATGGTTCATCGTGTCCATTGTTCTAGCTCTAATTTATTTATGTTTTCTTGTTCTTTATCTATCCACTGGATTGCGGTTTTGCATGCATCCAATTGTTTATCCAATTGATCCACATTAGTTTTGCTCCAATCTTTGATTTCTCTTGTGAGCTTCATTATTTTTCGATAAAAATCTTTAGGGTTCTTTGCCAGAGTTGACCCTAGGGCTGGCAAAAAAAAGGTACGTTCATTCGAGTTCGGTTCGAAGATCGTTCGAAAATAGCTCGTTCGAAAATTAGCTCGAACCAATTCGAGCCGAGCCGAGCCAGTTCGAGTCAACTTCGAGCCGAGCTCGAGCTGGGTGATGTTCGGCTCGCAAGCCAGCTCGAGCTCGAACATTTTGCATATATACCCTTAAAAAATAATTTAATTACTAGTCCATCCTTTATATGCCCAATACATTTATGCGGCCCAACCCAAAATAAACAACTCAACCTAACCAAACGTAACCCTAATCCTCATCCCGCCCAACTCGCCCTCTCTCTCTGCTTCTGTGTTATGTCCTCTCGAGCTAGTCGCCTTCCTCTTCCTCTTCTTCGTTCAACAAGCAACGGCTCATCCACCTCCTACCTTCGTTCGGCAAGCGACAGTTCATCCTCCTCCTACCCTTCGTTCTCCAAGTCGATTCAGAAAACGCTCCACCTCCTCTCTTCGAGCTGGTTCGAGCCGAGCCAAGCTGGCTCGAGTTTTTTAGAGCCGAACTCGAGCTGAGATGTGTAACTCGAACCCTGGTTTCGAGTCGAGCCGAGCTGGTTCGAGTTAGACTCGAGCTGAGCTCGAGCTGACCTGTGTTCGGCTCGGTTCGGCTCGTTGCCAGCCCTAGTTGATCCCATGAAGCTTGTACTATGTTATCCAGTTCATTGTTGTGTAACCAATTGTTTTCAAAGCAAAAGAAGTTAGGTTTTGAGAATGATGTGTTGGTCGTATTTACGAGGGGTGTGTGATCTGATGAAGTATTCGACCCTGATACTTAAAAAAGAGTTGGGAAAGTTTGAAGACCAAGAGTTTGATATAATCCAATTTGGACATTGAATTAGCTATATGACCCACGTGTATTATTGTCCTTTTAATGGTATATCTTAATGGTATACGGTACGTAAAGAAATTCAATGTCAAGAAATACTAATTTATGGGCATACTTGATTACTATTTAGTTAACACATTTATTTATTTCATAACATGTTATTTCATCACGAATGTAAAAGTTTTAAACATTATATATTTACAAAACTAACATATTTATATTAAATTTCTGTTATAAAATAAATAATTCATTCAAAAAAATAATTCCAATTAATAAAATAATAATTTATCGTCAGCAAAATATTATAAATCAAGCAACATATTATTATAAAATTGATTACTCAAAACACTGCTACTTGCAACCACCAAGCACCCAAAGTGCATAATCGAATTAGACATATCGAAACAAATGACGAGTGGACATATTTGAGATATACTCTACCCAAACAAATGTTTAATCAGTGGATGAATTCAAGGAATATTAATTAAATCAATTTGGTTATTTTGTATTTTGACGAATTATAAATTTTATTATTGCAATGATTTATTTTGAAGTATTTTTTATTTTATTCTAAGTATTTTATGACAACAATTTAGTATAAATATGTTAATTCTATAAATATGTTGTTTTTATAAACACAATATGATATAACATGATATTCATTCCATGGGAATAAAGAAAAGTCATCAATTTTGATGGTAATCATATTCCCATCAATTATGTTCTAAAGAATGAAGTATTCCGTTACTTTATTATCTAGCGTGCAAACCAAACATGATAATGAAATTCATAATTGAGTATATCAAGGTATTCTCGTTGTAAAGCTCCAAACCTCCAACCAAACGTTCCCTCGGTGTTATATCATCTATTCATTATCTGAAATTGAGGGCATTTCTCCAATTAAAATTGACTCTCATTTTTCACTTGGATCTAATAGAACGTATTAAAATTGACTCTCATTTTTCACTTGGATCTAATAGAACGTATTAAAATTGACTCCCATTTTTCACTTGGATCTAATAGAACGTTGAAGTCGCCATTTATTAGCCATGGTATTTGGATAGTTGGTTTTATTTGTCGTAATTCTTGAAAGAATTCAGCCCTCAAGTCCCCGTTCGTTGGGCCATATACACTTGTGTTGACTATTTCCTTTTGATCCCGTAATCATTGCAATGTCATCGAGGGTGAGTACTTTCGAATGTTTTTGTTGATTACCTTTAAGTACATTTTGGTTCCATAATATCATTACTCCTCCTGCAGAAATCGTTGGCTCCTAAGTATTTGAATCCACCCAATATGGCACCACAAATTTGCTTCTGCATTTGCTTTGTCACCTCTGCGAACTTTGTTTCTTGGATACACATAACATGCAGCCTTTCTAAATGAATATTCTTCCTAACTGTAGTCATTTTATTGTTTTCATTGAGCCCTTTGACATTCCAAGTCATATTTTAATGTTCTTATCGGCATGTCAAAGTTTTTGGCTGCCTTGCCTTCCAACTGCCGCTTTTGTACTATGATTGATCATAAAAGCTGAGTCAGACTCTTGGATCATAAATTGCCATGAAGATTACAAGATCTCGCCAGTTCTAACACACGTGCTCTTAAGACGCATTGCTACTTTGATCAAACTGACACTTATAACTAATAACTCTAATGAAATAAAAGAACATAATTATGACAACCAAAATGAAATTCTTAACCAACAAGCCATGTTACCAAGACTTCTGAGTTCTATCGCATTTCCATTCCCCCCTAACCCCACCAACCCCCTTCCCGACATACTTCTAATCCCAAACCCCAACCCCGCCCCCACCCCAAAATTGAAGTCCAAGAACTTCTCTTCCGGTATTGCCGGTATTGAGATCCTTCCAATTCAGTACAACATCGACCAGATCGAGTTGTTCGTAGAGATCATAACTGATGAGTCTTGGTTGCATGTAACATTGATGTGCCGGAACGAGTTGACCACAGATTATCTAAAGGTAAATTTCAGAAATAGCGTGAATGAACAAACGGTGCGGAGGATTACGGTGACGATAAAGGATTCGGGAAAGAATAACTCATGCATAACGGCACATGAGGATTGTTGCAGATTCGGACATATGCATGGAGTGCAAACTAGATTCTTCCAGAAGAAAGGTAGACTGCAGTTTCTATTAAAAGAGATTTTTCATACTGGATATGTTGAGATTCTTCCAGAAGAAAGCATAGGCGTTTACAAAACCCGGGAGTCATACTAGGATATGTCGGTCATGTTAAGTCTTTCAAGGTTTCGGGTTTTGATTTCTAGCTCAATAGAATTTGATGTATTGTTTGTGTACGTTTGTCAAACTTATCAATAGAATATTGACCGTAAGAACATTTTTAGTGTTCTAGGTTCACTTTACAAAAAAAAAAAATCGAAAGCACCTCGGACGAACTCGAGCCGAGCCATTGTACATATAAATCCTCGACCCATTATTTTTTGTATACAAAATTACAGTCCAATAATCCAATACTTTATACTCACTACTTAAATATCCGTTACCCAAGCTCAAATACACGTGAATTCCAAATATCCAATACCCTATAACCAAGCTCAAATAACCAATCCTAACTCATGCTATAACAAGCCTAGCCGGATTGGCTCACGTTTTCTCTAGCCGGACTCGATCATTTGAAACTCGAACCTTAGTTACGACCCAAGTTGAGCTCGATAAAATTTCGAGTCATGCCGACTACTAGTTGATCCAGATAGTCTCGTTGCCTCAAGTCCAATTCTAACCAAGAGTTCACGTATACATACATAGTTAAGGAACACCCAAACAAACAATGTATGAAATATATGATGCAACACGTCCATATAGTTCTCAAAAAATATAAGGAACGCTTTAAGCAAGTTCCATTGCATACATACATGACTCCATTACAATATTAGCTCAAAAAAAAAAACACTAGTCCAAAGATTAATTTTCGATAACCATATCATTACCACAAGAGTTCATTTATCACTAATTCTCAACCTAATCCAACGCTCCTTGTACTCTTCTCTCACATCAATAAAAGCATTCCTAATTTTCTCATCTCTTATAAATAAATTAGTCACCTTATCATAATCTTCAAACGAAAATCCAGTAAAGCTATCAAATATATCCATGGCATTCTTAAAAGAGTATTTATTCTCCAAATCAAACCACTTGCTTTCCAACTCGAAGCTCTTATGAGAAAATTCATCTTGCTTTTCCATTTTGTTTACATGTTTGTTAGTATCACTTGTTTCTCGCTCATGAGTGGACGTATTGTTCATGCAAGAGGTTGTTTTGAATTGGTCTGATTTTTCGGGCCAAGATGGTTCTTTCCGACCATTAACATCTTGATGTTGTTGACTATTGAATGCACGCGAGAAGAAGAATGCTTTCTGTTGTTCAGTCCAAGATTCTTGTTGTACCATCATATCATTTTCTTCGACTCCATATTGTGCCATTTCTTCACCGCCTTCAATTCCGTCTGTATTGAGAAAACTACAAAAGCACAGCTTGATTAGATTCAACAAAAATGAATGGAAACGAAATAGAAAATGTAATAAGGTCACCTTGCACACTTCATATTTTCCATGGAGACTTCATCAAGCTCTTCCTCATTGAGATCCTCTACTCTCGTTTCTTCTCGAGCTGTTTTATCATCAAGAGACTCATTTTCAGCACTCCTTTCTTCTTGTTGTACCATCATATCATTTTCTTCGACTCCATATTGTGCCATTTCTTCACCGCCTTCAATTCCCGCTGTATTGAGAAAACTACAAAAGCATGAGAATAGACAGCTTGATTAGATTCAACAAAAATGAATGGAAACGAAATAGAAAATTAATAAGGTCACCTTGCACACTTCATATTTTCCATGGAGACTTCATCAAACTCTTCATCATTGAGATCCTCTACTCTCCTTTCTTCTCGAGCTGTTTTATCATCAAGAGACTCTTTTTCAGCACTTTTATAACAATCCTCCTCAACACCCGAACAACACGTAAATGTACAAGATACAGTTGGTGATCTTGGAGCTTGATGATAATCCTCCACAAGGCAACCTAAATAGCATGAACATACAAGTAGAAAGATCAAGCCTACTCAACTTTGACAACATAATACAAAGTGATAGTTTTACCTTCATAAAGTGCTGCGAGATCATTATAGTACAGGAACGTCTTGCCATGCCACTCCTTAGCAAGTGGATTCTTCTCAAACATATCCTTAGGACTATCAAGTGGAGCCACGACTTTTTTAGTACTACAATCCCATGCGAAGCCGCTATTGTATTTTAATCCTTTGATCTCTTCATACGCTTTTCTCAAAACTTCTTCTTCTTCCTGTAATCGCTCTGCACTAAAATTTGCTAGAGGAAACTTCTTATTGAATTGGGTTGATATTTCAGTCCAAGGTGTTCCGTTCCAACCATTGATATCTCGATGATGTGGACCATTGAATGCACACAACAATTCAATCAAGAATGATTTCTGTAGTTCGGTCCAAGATTCTTGTTCTACAATCATATCATTTTCTTCGATTCCATATTGTGCCATTTGTTCATCGCCTTCCCTTCCCTCTGTATCGAGAAAACTATAAAAGCATGAAAATAGACAACTTCATTAGATTCGATCAAGTCAAATAATAGGGGTGCTATAGCATTTTCGGGAGGTAAAATACAACAACGCAATACAAAATTGTTAAAATAACTTTTTGGGCAGAACGAGAGCTATTACAACGCAATAGCGGTTAAAGCGGTCCAATCCAACTTGTTCTAATTACTATTAAAATTCATCCTAATCCGTTTCCAACGTATCTTGCCCGGATCAGTCCTGTTTTGAACCCGACCAGATCTGACCGGATCCCCAGTTTTTCAACTCAACATGTTTTAACTCAATAATTTGAAGAATTAAGTGTTTGATGGTTATTTTGAAAATTTATGTGGTTCCTATTTGGTGTTTATTTTGGAACTTCATGTTTTAATTATGGGCAATGAACATTTGTGGTATGGTATGTTTAATTATGAAGTCATCAACGTTTAAAACACTTAATAGCACATATGCATATTAATATTGGTGTTTTTGATTTTTAACTTGTATGGAAAATGAGAATGAACTCATGTAGCTTGTATCTTTATTACCTAAATTTGTATCATAGTGTATGCATGGTACAAAGTTATAGTGCCGTGACCGCTTCATCGCTATTTAAAACATTGGATTCAACAGAAATGAAATAGAAAATTAACAAGTTCACCTTTCACACTTTCTGTTTTCCATGGAGACTTCATCACTGAGATCCTCTACTCTCCTTTCTTCTTGAGCTGTTTTATCTTCTTCATTTTCTGACTCTTCTAGCACTACAGCCTTAGGCCTAACAAAGAATTACATAATTATGTAGCTAAAGTACTGAACCTTTAATTTGACACAACGTAGTGATAGATCAAATTCTCCGCTACAAAAATGTCTTGAGGAAAGATTTAGTTCAACATACCTCCTTTTGTATCCTACTAAAGGTCTCCTTCCAATTCTACATCTTTTTCTTAATCTTGATATCGTAACTCGGTTTTTAAGCCGACCACCATGGATGTCCTTAAATTTATCCTCATCTCCTCTGCGCCCTTCGATATACTCCATAGCTTTTCTTAGAGAAAACACTGCCATCTTCTTGACGTCGATTTTGTCATCCTTTACTTTATGCCCTCGAGGAAGGAGATGAAATTCAACCTCCAAGTTAATACACTCATGCACGCTCTCTGGCGAGACGAAATCCACCGCAACCTTCATACACGACTGTTCGAACACAAAAATGAATTAAAGGGTAGAATGGTAATTCTTGGTGTTTATCACAATTCGCTGTACCTTCAAGTTTCTGACTTGACGAGGGCATCCAGCAGGCACGAACACCGCCTCGCCAAGATTCTGCTCGAATGACCAAGCCTCGATCCCTAAAGATTCAATTGGAATATTTATATACAACGAAAAACAAACATTTGATTGGGTATTATATTAACATACTATACCATATTCCTCCTTGAGCTTCTTTTTGTGCTCAATATTCAAATAGAAACATTGGTCGTGAATTGGGTGATTAACCTGTCAAAGCAAGCAAAAGGAATGTACAAAATATTAACATTTAAAAAAAACCAAAAAGAACAGAAAATAATACTAACCGTCAAAACAGGCTCATTGTTGTGATGCACAAATTCATTTGCATGCTTTAACAAATATTCTTTCAATTTCGGTACATCTTCTCTTCGCCAAATATCCCATAATGCACCGCCATAATCTTCTTCGTTTTTTAACTCGTCAGTATCATTTGTTTCGTGTATTTTGTTAAATTCCTCTTTCTCTTTGCGTCTTTTCGCAATGGCCTTTCTCTGGACGTCAGTGAGGGCCACTTGCGATGTGTGGGTCAAGATGTTGACCACATCACAGATATGAGAGTGAAGTTTGGTGACAGAATCGCCTACGCCAAGCTCCTCTCTGATTCCATAAGCGATATGCATTTTCATGCCGGTGTTAGAGTCTGAGATACTCCGAGCAAGGTTAAGGGGTCCATTCGGGTGAGTGTACTCTTTAAAAGGCAAAGCAGTTATAATTTCGGCCCGATGACGAGGTAACCTCTCATTAAATGTGCTAGTTGGCGGCCAATCTTTCAAGTTTAGCAGCACGGGCCAGTTGTCCTCGTGTGATTCGCCCTTCTCATATCCTCTGAAAAATGGGCGTATCCCTATTTCCACCTGCCAAAATTACAGCATTAATAAATAATCTAATAAAAAAGAAAGGAAAAATATGAAGTTAGAAGTATGAACTCACTCACAATGGACCAATCTCGACTGTTAACACAAACAACAGATGACTTATTGTCTCGATCCTTGGATTTAGTATCTCTAAAAGCACGCCACATCACCATTGGTTCCCAGCTCAATCCAGCTGTCAGTTCCAGCACATGGCGCACAATTACAGGTTCGCCCTTCCTCCAGTGCTTCTGAAAATGAACCAATTGCCCCTCCTTTGCCGAGGGGCAATACACGTAATTATCCCCACCACTCTTCCTTGCCTCATTTTCATTCACTCCACTCAAACAAGTACATTGACTATCTTCAAATGTCGAACTTTCACTCATTACTATATCGATCTTTTCGAGCAATTGAGGGGTGAAGCTTCCTTGTAGGTCCCGCTTGAGCTGTAGAATTGATTGACCACAACCCCCATTTTTCTTTGGGGGACACCGTATGCCAGCTGGCGGCACCTTGTCAGTTGAGGGTGTTTTGGGTTCACGAAATTCGCGACAGCATAAGAGGCAGAGGTTATAAGAGCACTTGTCGCAAAATCGGTGAAAGTCAACTATTGATGTGTTGCATTTGTTACTGCGCAAGGAAATTATAAGGAGTTAAACATTTAAAAAAAATACAACGAGCACAAGAAAAGGACGTACCAGTAAATAGATGCATCCTTTCGATAACCACTTTTTGGTATCTCAAGCTCACTTGCATCAATACCTACATTAGACAAAATACAAACATGGAAAGTATATTGAATTCATAATTTTATATCATATATATTACATACCTTTAACTTTGGCCTCGAATTCTCTCTCCTCGACCTGCTCTGCATGGAATTTTTTGAACCACCGATACGAGTATTTCAATACGTACGAAGCATACTTCATTTCATCATCTCTCGATACCTCCATCTCCAGACGCTAAATTCGAAAAAAGGGGAGAAATATAGCTATTAAAAAGATATTGAAAAGAAATTGCATACCGTTTTGATTCTTTTCATATTGAGGCAACTTTTGCAATTGCAATTGCTTCGACAGACTGGACACTTCTCAGCAATTTCTTCTTCTTTCAAGAGAGGATACCTTTTGACAAAATAAACGACATCAAAGACTTTTTTGTAAATTAATAAAAAAAATAGTAAGATGTATTGCAAAATGGTGCAATACCATTTCTGAATGCAGGGAATACAAAAGCGCTTTGTTTTACAAATGGCACAGCGTACCACCCTCCCATTATCGTTCCTCTGGCACTGGTGACACATTAAACCATTTTCTCCTTTGTAAAAGACCCTTTTACCCACCTGAAATCCAATTATTCATTGCCATCATAAAAAAAAAAAATTGCAAGGTTATTGCTAATTCTAGTTATGTGATGTACCTCATTATATTTCGCTGGAGGAAGAAGAGTTCTCTTCCTTTTCCTGGAACCATAATCGTTTACATTCTGTCAAAAATATAAAATAGTCATAACACAGCCAAAAGATCATATTACTATCAGAATGAAATATTGAAATGTTTAAAAGAAAAAAAGTTGTTATTTTTTATTCACCTTAGAATTGTCGGTATTTTCTTGAGATATCTTCGTAGTTGCCGAAGTCCCATTCTAAAACACAACAAAAATAATTGTAAAATAATTTTATAATTTAGCTTATTATAATATTGGATCAAATCTTTTTTTAATAAACAGTGGAAAGTAACAAAAAGAATAGGAATATGAAATCCGCCATCATCTAAATGCCCTGACAATGTTAAAAAGAAATTTACAATGAGATGTTTAGAATCGTAAAATAAATGCCCTGAACCCCGACCAGTCAAGTCATTATCCTAATTTGCGCTCAAATCTACCATGAAAAACCCTAAATTCAGCCTCAATTCGCCCACTTAAACTCTGATTTCTACAATATTCCCAACTCGAGATTCAGGCTATGACCTGATATTTTGCTAAATCAGAGTCACCAATTTTATAAACCTCAAAATATTTATAAATAAAGACAACAAAATCTACCATTATGGCACATAACAAAAAAACACAACTGACTTGAAAATAATACGAGGAAACCACAAAAAAAAATAAGAAATATCACCAAAGAGGTATCAAATACAGAAAAATAAATGAAGATTAAACCTAAAAAAAACCTAGTCAAATCAATTTACATTCCACACTGTCAACTACATTTCAAATCAGAGAAAAACAGAAAAATCGTGATATTTGAAGAAAACAAAACCCAACATCAAGTGCATAAATATGCAATCCAGTAATGGCTAATAAACCCTAAACCCTAAATAAGCACACCAAACAAAAGTTCCTACAGAAAAATCAGTAAAGCACAAGAAACCCAAAACGTAGAAGAAAGAGAAATAAAATAACAAATTTATCGCCGAAAGTCCAGAAAAAAGAAATCAACCTCGAAATATTTCGAGTAATATGGCCGCCTCACAGTCGAGGGGATCCCTCTCGAAGCATCATCCAGTGCTTGTGAGGAGAACGTACGATCCGTATCCTTTTTCATGTTCATCTCTTCTCGAGAGAAGAACGAGGCTCTATTTCACTTCTGTTCTTCTTGTACTTGTTTCTGGTTCTCTTGGTACTTCCATAATTATCCTAATTTCTATTCCCTTCTATTTATTTGTTTGGTTACGGCTGTACTTTCCTTTATGAGGGCATTTACTATGCCAACCATTTGTATAAATGAATTAATTATCTCACTAATTCTCTTCAAACTATGTATAGAAAATAAAAGAGAGAAGTTAAAGGGGCAAAATAAAATCTCTCTATTGTTGTACCCCCTCCACTTCTCTTTTATCGGGAGACAAAATAAAGAGATGACGTAATTCTTTTGATATATATAACATGTACAGAATTTAAATTTTCAAAACTAATACTGTCATGTTTGAATTTACAGATTTATTATTATCACTGGGTGAAAATATTTATATATGATTTATGCATGTTAAATTTGAAGAAAAATTAATTAAACCATCTTTGTCATCTTACTTGGCGAAACATATAAATATTTTTTTATTTTTGTTTGGTCAACCTAGTTGGCGAAACAAGCAAATTTTTTTGTCTTTCGTCACTAATGTTTGGCGAAACATGCATTGTACTGGGATGAAAATGCATGCTCTTTCATCATCTCGGTTGGCGAAAAACAAATACTTTTCTTTGCTTCTTTCGCCAACTGGACTGACAAAACATAACAAATTATTTTTTTTAGGTTTAACATGCAAAACTCATATTTAAGCACTTTCACCAAAATATTTGGCGAAATAAAAAATTGCCAGGCTGCTTGAGGAAAATGTTTGATCTGCAAATTCAAACATATTAGTGCTAGTTTTGCAAATGAATGTTTTTGAATGCTATATATATAAAAAATCAAGATAATACTATCTTCACTTTTTTTCTTTTTCAAATTCTATCCATTTGTTATATGACAGGTAACGAGTCAACGATGGAGTATTTTTTTTACCCATCTTTTACTATACTTAATCTCTACCTACCACATGACATATGAATAAAATTCGAGAAAAGAGATGTGAGATTCCTATCACTATTCCTATACGTACTTAGCGCTAATGTTTAAAAATTGATAAGAGTATGCCGCATGCAAATGAATCGCGCATTACTTAGATCTAATTATTTCAAGTGGTTACATGTTTCATATTTGCAAGTGAATCAGTACATAAGATGATTTTAATAAATTAATATAAACATATATTGTATTCCTATTCGCTTTCTGATGTCGCACTTCCAATTTATCAAGCACCGCACCTACCCATACTTTACCGTTCATTTCTAGATTATATGTCATTTCTCGATATTTCACGAAATAACAATTACACTTGTAAAAAATCATCTCTACTGTGACGGTAACAGGAAATCTTCTGACACTCTTAAAAACAAAATATGTTATCTCGTCATGGTTAATAATCAGTGTTCCCCATCAATGATCGTTCTTGTCGAACACTCGAGCCCATTTTGCCCGGTCATGATTCGTCAACCGATTGTTTTTTTACCACTATTAACACACTAAATTCATGATTTTTGGACCATTAACCCTACTAATTGTATTTTGATCACTGTTAATAGCTCAAAATCCACTTTAATCGCTTGGTTGTTTGGGAAAACACCTCTTTTTCAACTTGACGAAATAGCAACATTTGCAAATTTAACAAAACCAACGTTGGTTTTGCGAATGGAGTTTTTTTGGATGATATACATCAAAAAATTCAACTTTTTATATAGAAAGAGTACTATAAGTTTGAGTGAGTTTGGGGGAAATTAAATAGTGTGTTAGGGTTGAATAATCAATTACATAATCCCTTGGAAATTTTAATTGTTGAAAAAATAAAGAAAGAAAATAAGATACTTATCTGTATTTTTCTTTATCATATCTGGCTTGAGAGGTGTAGAAGGACATTCACAAACCAAACCTTCTTAGATTGGCAAGTAGTTGACCATATAATCTATCAATATAAATTAAATCAATTAGTTAATATTTCCAAATTGCATAAACTTGATGTTTTAAATATTAACAATGAAATAATATCAAATGGAGAGGCATACTACACTAATGAAAATATTAATGCAGGAAATTTAAATCAGGAAAATAGAAGAAAAGTGGAGCAAGATAGAAGGATTAATGGAATCGGTACCAGTACCGGTACCAATATCGGTATCAGTCAGGAAGCAGGAAGATTAGAAGACCTAAGAAGGAGATGTACTGATACTGGTGTTAATTTCGGTATCAGACAGAAGGCTAGCAATGTGGAAGATCAAAAAAGAATAGAAGATAATGGAAGAAGATGTACTGGTATGGTAGTTTATACTGATACCAGGCAAAATAATAATAATGAAGAGAATCAAGGAAGATCAGAAGATGAAGGGCGAGAAAGTACTGGTATGGGAGTTAATACCGGTACCAGTCAGATTAATAATGGGGCGAACCAAGGAAGAGAAGATGATCAAAGGAGAAAAGATATTGCTAATGGTTCATATACTGGTACTAGCAGTACCGGTACTAATCAAAGCAAAAGAAGAGAAGAGTTTCAAAAAAGAAATGATGCTAAAAATGATCAAATCTCTGGTACCAGACCTCAAGCATATAATAACTTATCTGAGATAATACCAGAGACTAGCCTCGGTACTGAATCAGTCTCAAATACTAATCTTAGTACTGAGGGCATCATATTCAGTACTGATGCTGATAGATCTAAAGAAGGAATGAAGAAAATCAACAAATTGAGAGACAAAAATCAAATAGAAATCAAATCAACTGGAAAAAGAGATTTTAATGAAAGAGTTTGGTGGTTTAAATCAGAGTTAAGTGAAGAAGAGAGATTTAGGTTTCAAAATGAAGCATATCTAATTGAAAGAAGAAATGCAGAAAATCAACAAACAAATCAAATAGATCAAGAGCTTATTACCTTGAAAAGTGTTGTAGAGAGCTTAGAAGATCTCGTTTCCTCAGATCAAACTCCAGATCCACCTTCTAACACAGCAATTGTACATCTGCCAGAATCTCGAGAGGAGGCCAGTCGGTTGGAGTCACTGGAGGATCTAGGGTTTGTATTTGAATCCGATTGAGAAAAGAGATATGAAAGAAGGTTTTGAGGGGTAGAGTAAGCTTAAACAAGAATGGCGGCTAGGGTTTGAAAGTTGAGATTATGGGAGGAAGACAGAAGAGCAGGAAACGGGAAAAGAGGCGGTGAGATTGCTTTTTATACGCTACGCTGTAAATTGCAAAATCGGGAATAGATATCCGGGAAAAGAGGCGGTGAGATTAGGGTTGAGATTCGGGATTTACATTTACAGATCATGAAAAACTGGATTTTGGTAATTGATTATAGGATAGTTTATGTTGTTAATTTATAAAGAGGTTAGATTAGGATTATATTTTAGTTTTATATGGAAGATAACCTCAAATATTGTATGAACATTAAACTATTAATGAAAACAATAGAAGTATGACTTAAGAGCCTACTCTATTTTCACTAAAAAAAAAAAAGTTTGAGTGAGTTTGGATGCTATACAATATAATGATATATTCTTACTCAACATTTCTACCATTATTACATCTTTTACCAAACAAATCCTTAATTACATCATATACTTTTTACTATCAAAATAGAGGCCTGGTAGTAAGCTTTCTAAGGGCGATATAAGTCGATGATTCTATCATATTTTTTCTGGACTGGTCGCGCGTTATTCTTGAACTCCTGCAATTATTATTAATTCATGAAAAGTCTCAATAACATATCAAAAACTAACTCTCCGTTGCATAAATCGCAAATCTCAAATTTGTTATAGACGAAAGGAAAGGTAAATAGTAGGAGCATTTCTGCATGTCATCTCGGATGGATAAAAAAAATTGAAAAATAATTATGTTTTTAAAAATAATTCAAAACTAACTCAAACCGAATTTTAAAAATCATGTACCACCGAATTTTAACAATCCGATGAATTGATTAGATTAATAAAAATCAGTGTTTTAAATAGCGGCGTTGTAGCGCCGCTATAGCGCGCTATAGCGGGTTTTGGGAGGCAAACGCTGCATCGCTTCGGAATATAGCACTGTAGCATTTTGTTCCGCTGCAACGCTATAGCGTTGAAGCGTTCAATTATAGCGTCCGTAGCGGCGCTATAGCGTGATGATGATGATAATTATTATTATTGTTGTTGTTGTTGTTGTTATTAAATAATAATCACTATTATCATTACACAATAATAAAAATTGTTATTAAATAATAGTAATAATATTAATAATAATTATTATTATAATAATTATTGTTATTATTATTATTGGTACTAAATAATAATAACAATAATAATAATAATTAATATTATTAGTATAAAATAATAATTATTGTTATTTAATAATAATAATAATAATAATAATGACAACGGTACAAATAATAATAATAATGAAAATAATAAAAATAATAATAATAATAGTAATAATAATAAGCATACTTACTATTATTATTATTATTATTATTATTATTATTATTATTATTATTATAGGAAAAATAAGATAATAACAACATCAACAACAACTATTAATAGCCTTATTATAATTACAATAATTACAATAATAAAAAGAAAAACAAAAGTAATAATAATAATAATAATAATAATAATAATAATAATATATTTTTCTTAGAGATGAATTTTAATTTATGTTAGTTTGCGAGGTTGATATAAATATGCATTCAACATAATTTTATTTATAATATTGGACCGCTAATTTATATTTATATTTGTATTGTAGCATTATAAAAATAATAATTTCGATCAAAAATCCGCTGTGATGGTGAAGCGGCGCTATATCGCCCGCTAACGCTAAACGCTAAATTAAACGTCAAAACGCTGCATGCCGCTGCACGCTATTTAAAACATTGATAAAAATACAATATGATAGTTTGCAAACTTTCAAAAATAACCTGATTTTATAAATCGATTTAATCATTCCTTTAATTTAACTAATACATGTTTACAATTTAATATATATTTTAGTTAACACATTTAATTAACATGATAATGAACACATTTCATATAATTAACAATTAGTAAATATATAGTTATCATTCATTTGAATTAATAAATTTAAATTAATATTAATTAATTTTTAATTATGTATTTTTAATTATGATGTTAATTAAGTGTGTTAATTAATATATAGAGAATGTGATGGTGCATGCACAAAAATTAATAACTAAAGAGATATTTTACTTTGTTTTGATTGTTGGATTAAAATTTACTTGATATTTTGCACTAATAAACTTGGAAAAACTTACTTCGTTGACAGCTTCTTTTAGCATACGTACTTGCTCTTTTGACACAGTCCGAACCTAAAACACAAAGCACAAAATATGATCAGAAAGAAGAGGAAAAATACTATTGCACCAAATAAGATTAGAAAGATTCAAATTCAAATTCAAATTACAAGAAAATTCTTGTGCCAACCTTTTTGACAATTGTCCAAACTACCCCTTCAGTGCAAGGAGGTGTGGTGAGTGAACCAATATACCTGTAGTATTTTTTGCTTCCTCTCTTAACTTCTCTTGGATTCACCTCTCCCACGTCTTCCTCTCCATTTTCAACCATGCTAATTTTGTTGATATAAGATGCCAGCTACATTAAGACAGAAAAAAACACTTTAATCCTCTACCGCAAAACAAATCAAATTGATCCAAAACCTCTAATTAGAAATATGCCGAGCCTTTATCGGATTTTTCGAATTCATAAATAGTCAAAATAAAATTATAATTTTTCGTAGATAACCTTAGCAAGGAATGGATCGGGATGCCCGTACTTGTACAAAGTCCCGACTACCGCAATTTTTCCATCGGCACTACTGTGAACCATGTGAATTTCCAGATCATACCTATTTGTTAGTAACTAATGATGATTAGCTAAACATTGAAAACAATATCGACAATATATACATATATATGAGAGAGGCTAACTACTGTACAAGAATTTTTGTAATTAATGTTTCACCATTGAATTTGTATTGAGATTTGTGTTTTCTTATGATGATCATGAAAATTCATATTAACAGTGAAAAATATTTAGTATCAAATTTCTTGTACTTATTAATTAAGTTAGGCTCCTTTATATATATATATATATATATATATATATATATATATATATATATTATATATAACTCACTTGTGGCCATTAATGGTGTGCTCGGATGGAGAATGCCAATGTAATCGTTTCAGATCGTAACGAATTCCGTCTATTTGAATATTCCCTGCATCTTCTTCCCATGTTAGCTATACAACAAAAAATAAACAGCACAGAAACTCAAGAACAAGAACAAGAAAGAAGCCATTCAATTAGAATGCACCAAAATAAATATTGAAAGAATAATGTAAATATATATCACCTCAATGTCGTGACCATGGTTCTCTAACACAGCCTTGCCTGGATGGTAAGATCGAATCAATTTCCCTAAATGAGGCATTATTTCAACTCTTCGATCCAATAGATCGATCGGGGATTGCTTATGACCGGTACCGCACAGAGTCCAATTTGGTTGGATATCTCCCCAGTGCTCGGGCCCGATCTTTGTACCCGGCGTATAAATATACTCCTCTGCTCTTCAAGAAAAATGTAAAGGTGAAAAGAGTGAAAGAGAGAAGCATTAAGAGTTAATTGCAAATTATGAGAATTGACATACCTAGTTCTTGAGACGAGGTTAAAGGAATATAGAGGAAGAGAGAGAAGGTGAGAAATGCACATATCATGAGGGGTTTGTTAGGTTTTAGTAATGTCATTTTTGTGTTTGTTTTCATTCAGGATTTATGTTCAGTGCAAGAGAAGACTTGAATTTATAGACGGGTTATTAATGAGGGCATGCCTTTTGTCATCATTATAATTAACCTTTAGGTTTAGGAATAAGTAAAACCAGGAATATTTTGCTTCCATACAATATCCTCAAAACGTAATTCTTTGTGGACTTGGTTGGATGCACTAGTTTTTTCTAGGATGGTTAATTTTTAGGAATTGAAATTTTGAAAAGTGAAATACTATTAAGATATAAAACGTTGAGGAATTAAAGTAAATGTGGATGTATTAAGGAATTTCATGGAAATGTTGTTTGAATGAATTTAGTTGTATTATTATATGTAATATAATATATTTTAATACAATATAATATAACGTAATGTCATATTATTTTATAAAATATAATATAGTTCAATACAATATAATATAATGTAATGTAATGCAATATATTATAATATAATATAATACAATGTAATATATATAATATAATATAATATAATGGAATTAAATATGTATAATATGATATAATATAATATAATACAAAACAATATAATATAAAGAATATAGTAATATCATATAATATTATATCATATAATATACTTTAACATAATATTATATATTACAATACAATGTAATGTTATATTATATAATGTCATATAATTGAGAAATAGTATAATTTACCAACCCCTTATTTTAGACCCATCTTTATGCAATCTCCTCATGCCACATCATCACAATTATTTCAACCATTAGATTATGATATGTGGCAACATATGAACCATATATTAACCTTTGATTTTGTGTGATTATGTTTTATTTGTAGACATTTATGTGTCCCTTATTTTACACATAGTTTTAAATAATTTTAGAAGGTCACATCACCTTACACTGATGATGTGTTAAAATATTATCCGTTAGGTTCATGTTGGACCAGTTGTATTTGATTTTGAATTTTTTTCACGATATGTTATATGATCAATTGTGAATACAAATAAAATATGAAGAGTTTAAATATCTAACATTAATAAATTAATATATAATATCATAAAACATACATAAAATATTGTTAGTATTTTTCATAAGAAAATTTAAAAAAATTAAGAAATATATTCACTTGAATTTTATCTTTATTTTGAGATCCATATTATCATATATTCAATATTTTCTCTAACTTAAAATTATGAAAACAATTATGTGTGTGTGTGTGTGTATATATATATATATATATATATATATATATATATATATATATATATAAGTATAATTCCATTAATGACTTGTAAGCCTAATTATTATTATTTTTAAAACTATAATTGAAAAAAATGCACATTCTACTAAATATGTTATATTTGTATTTTTACTTAAAACAATTTCATGTTAATCTTTAAAAAAATAATAAAAATGAAAGATATTTATTTACTAAACACAAATAATTTGTTTAACTTATATAATATTTTTCAATAATAATCATGAAACATAAAATTTATTAGACAAATAATTTTTTTGAACTTTTAAATTGTTATTATTCTAATTTTTAGATATGAAAATTTGAAATATCATATGATTTTGTTTTTTATTGAATAATATTTGTCATTTACTTTTTCGTGGATAATTTGGAGATTCGTAAAAAGTTGCCCAAAATTATTGAGATACCCGGTCTTTCAAGACCGGGTATATTTCTATTATTTTACTTGAATTTTTCAAGGTGTATACTACGAAATTTTTTCCTATATTCAAATGTTGATATGACTTTATCTGGGGCTTTTTGTTAATGCGCAAATATATTGAATTATTATACGGGTTGAAAAAGATTGTAAGAAAAAACTTAGAATATACTATGTTCATACGAATAATAATTTACAATTTCATTATTGTGCTACTTATATTAGCTAACTAAAACATTTCAGAATAATATGGCTCGGCGAGTCAGATAGAAATTCTTGATTGACTTGGCTCATCTCAAATATAAATTTATAGTTTACTAATTGTTATATTCTTCTTAAATAATTTGTAAATGTAAACAAAAATAGCACAGTCTATGAATTTGTAATTTCTAACTTGAATGTGTTTTTAATTATATATTTACATTAACATTATATTATATATGATTAAAAAAAAACTGTATATTACAATTGTTTTAATAAATTGATTAAATAACATAAAATACATTCTTCATTGGAATTTAGACATACGCAAATTTTATAAATATGATTATTTGGAATAATTGACCTGAGCAAATCTCTAGATGTATATTATATCCATGAATTTATATGTTTATAGTCTCCCAATTCTTTTTGTAGTGTTATCTTGTTAGTTGTTTTTTAGCCCCCTGAAAATAATATTATTAAAATTCGTCACTAAATATATTTGGTATAAATAAATTTATTTTTCATAAAATTAAATAACATAATTTATATGACTACTTCTTTAAAATAATCGTATATGAGTTATATAAAATTATATTATTTATTACTAAGCCTACAAACCCGATCAGTTCACAAAGTTAGTTCCAAAATAACTCCACTATATTTGATGTCGAGTCAACTCGACCCGAGTCAGATTTTTAGTTTTCGAACTATGCCGGCAACTAAGTATCTTTGGCACTTTCATTTGATGGATCCGTGAACTTCATTATGTATTTTTAATGTCCATGAACTTCGCCAATCATGATAAGTTTTCTGATGAGATAATGTTTTCTGCTTTATCTACGAGACTGGATGCCTCTATGCTGATGCTAGGACCACATTGACATGATACAATCATTGACATATTGACATGTGTGACTTACGTTAATTTTTACAAAAAATATATGCATATAAAATATGGGGTTATATACGATGTTTTCTTAACTCACTCAAACATTCTTGATGAGGTGGTAAAATATGTTTAGTTGAATTGGTTATATTCTTAATTGAATGAATTAACGGATTAATCGACCGTTTAATTAAATTAAGATGTCAATTAACATGTATTAATATTAACATATTAAAATGAATTGACGTGTCAATTAAAATTTTCAATTAACTTTTAATTAGAATGTTTGTCAATCCAATTAATCTTTCATGTCTATCTCATTAAAGATGTGTTCGAACGAGATGTGGGGGCACAATATATTTTTTCATAAAATATAAGAAAATTATTATTACCATCCTCACTCTCTCATTTATATCCTCGATGACATTATCTTTCTCCCAATTAATTCAACTATACTCGTTTAATTTAGGTTTATTAGTTAATTAGATCATTAATTATGATCATTTAATTAGGATGACGCTATTGCAAGAACTAACATAGCTAAATTGAAAGCGATTTCAATTTTTTTTAATCAAATGACCACTTTACCCTTATTTATGTTGATTGATATTTATTATACTTATATACTATTATTTATATCTTCCATGAATAATGCAAAAATATTTTTCCTAATATTATGAAAAAACCAAATCTAACCAATATATATTAATTTTTATATTTAAATATACATGACATGTTATAATTAAAAAAAAATTTATGACGAAAAAATAAAGAATAAAAATATATTTTATATATAAATTTTTTTATTTGAATGGTTTATGAAAAGTGATAAACTAATAGACAAATGTAAGAAATAACAATCATCAATTCATCATTAACAGGATATAACGGTCATTTGATAAAACAAAATTGAAATCGCTCTCAATTTAGCCATGTTAACTCTTGCAATAGCGCCACCCTTTAATTATGGACACTTAATTATGATCACTTAATTAAGGTCTGAATTAATATTTTAACTACTAAATTATGAAATGAATTAATCTTAATGACGTCATCGAGATTTTTTATTGAGGAACGTGGTAAACTAAATAGAGGTTATTTACTGCCCCCCCCCCCCCCCCCCCCCCCCCCCCCCCCCCATTTCCCCCCACTATTCACGATGTGGGGGGAATCATATACATCTCCCACATTTATAACCCCCCCCATTTGAATTGATGGTTAATTGAAATTATTAATTATATTGATGACTAATACAATTATATTAATCATTAATTACATTTGAATTAACCGTTAATTCAAAGCACAATTAACCGTCAATTGAAATGGGGGGTGCAAATTGAAGAGGACAATTAAAACCACACCACACTATTCACGAATACGGTACAAATCGTGAATAGTGGGGGGAATTGGGGTTGTGTGTGTGTGTGTGTGTGTGTGTGTGTGTGTGTGTGTGGGGGGGGGGGGGGGAGTAAAATTTCCCAACTAAATATATGCCCTCTAAAATATCTACGTCATCCATCTAAATCCATCCAAGAAATACATTAGTGAGTGGGTTCTTACTTTGTTGGTCTGGGTGCATATTCGCCCAAGCAAGGCTGACATCATGATCTTATTAGCACTAACTAACGGTTTTGCTCATGAAACGTTCCCATGTGGCAATCCCTTTCACGAGACCATATCTTGAATTGCTCGGTAAACTGCCATAACAATGAGTTTGTTTGACAAAAATCTGGACGCATTATCATATTTCTTTGTTTGACAAATTATTAGACTTCTTCCCGGTGACCTTGTCATGATATTTACACATTTCTTTGTTTTGTTTCAATATATATAGAGTAGACTTTTCGTTCCTCGTTTTTGAGAAATTGGATTCGTCCAGTTTTTGAATTCATGATATCTTTAAAGCATGTACGAGTGTTTAATCATCTGAACCAGCAAGTTTGGTAATTTGCGTTTTCTTTGTTAATTCACCCACTTATTTAATTTGCACCACCTATCTATATGCAGTCTCGTGAAGTCACCTCATCATTTTTCTACATCATTTTTTATCATTGAATCATGTGATGTTGGTTCATCCTACACATTAATTTTATATTTGATTGTGTAGTACTTATAATTTGTGTGGTCATTTATATGTTTTATTTTGAACCATTAGATTTTTTTATGTTGGTTGATCTCATTCATTGATTTTTTGCTAGATTTAAGTAATTTTCTTGAGCCATGTCATCTATAATATTGCCATCTCACTTTTGATATTTTTCAATCTAAACCATACGATTCAAATCGAACTTTCAATATTAAATGTACTCTCCAAATGGCAAAGAATATTAAGAGTTTTGTTAAAAAAAAATTGACACACCAAATTTATACATTTTTGTTTTCAAAAATCTTTATTTTTTTATTCAATAATTATCACATATAATAACTTTCACTTCCAATTAATTAATGCATGTTTATACTTTTTTATTATGAAACATTAAATTTTTTTGGGTACAATTTGCGCCTCTTCTATGTGAATATATATTATACTACATGTGAGCTAAATGATAATATTAATATTTTTTATTATATTTTTCATGGTACTCAAGACTTGTATTTTTTATATGCACGTGAACATAATATGTGTATCATACATGAATGGACTACTATACTATTCATAATTTATGAAACTACCGGCCAATAATGACATCGTAATATTTATTTGAAAATTATATTATTTTTATATAAGAAAATTTATAATAAAAGAGATTTCAAAAACAATTTCAAACAAACAAAAAATTGTACATTTCTATGGTTCAAAAAAACTTATGTTCGTATTTAATAATTTTTACATGAAATATCTTTCACTTCCAATTAATTAATTAATGCTTGTTCTAATATTTATTTGAAAATGATGTCATTTATAATATATTTACAATATAAGAGAATTTATGTTAGAAGATATTTCAAAAACAATTTCAAAATAAAAATGTTATACAATTTCAAAATAAAAAATTCTACATTCATAATGAAGAAAATTTATAATACAAAATATTGTAGTAAATATATTCACATTCTCAATTCACTCTCACTTGTTCATGGTCTAAAAAATATGTGATTCCTTAGAATATTCTGCATTTGTGTCAAAATGGTAGTAAATATATGAGGGGTTGGGTAAACTAGAAGCATGTCAATATTAGGAGACCACTAATATTCTGCATTTGGATAACCGTCCCAGAATATTTTGAACTTCCCATTAATTCATTCTTTAATCATTGTATATTTCCAGACTTAGCCTTACATATAATATTTTTTTATTATCAAACTTAAGACTTAGATACAATTACATGCATGTGAATAATATATACTCATAACTTATTCTTATACATTAATGCATTACTATAATATTGATATTTTATGAGAACACTTATTAGTGATATTATAATATTTATTTCAAAATTATATCATTTGAAATATAAGAAAATTTAGAATAGAAGAGATTTCAAAAATAATTTCAAATTGCAAAACTGTACAACTATCTAAGAAAATTTATTATCTACATGTTCACATAAAAAAACAAGTAATATATTTTTTGAAATACGCAAGTTATATATATCAGTGTTTTAAATTGCGGCGCAATTGCGGAAATTGCGGTGTGAAATTTAGAATCGCAATTTCGCAATAACATATAGCGAGATATTGCGTTTTCGAAAAATTGCGGGCATTGCGGCGCAATTGCGGGCAAATTGCGCTTAAATTGCGCTAATTGCTATTTTTGGATGTCGATAAAAAATTCTTCAACAAAATACAAATCCAAAGATCCCGTATAATTGCTATTTTAATGGAAATTTTATGATCAACTTTTATTTATATTGAAAATGTTCCTGGACAGTCAACTTTTTTATTCTTTTTAGAAGAAAATATTGTGAAAAATATATTTAAACAAACTATTATTATTACATAATTTAATATCGAAACGACTGTCCGCAATAAGGTCATTGCGCCGCAATTGCGCCCGCAAACGCAATCCGCTGCAAAAAAGACCCGACCGCAATGGACCGCAATATCGCAATTTAAAACATTGATATATATATATATATATATATATATATATATATATATATATTTATCAGTGTTTAAAATTACGGCGATATTGCGGATATTGCGGCCCGAGATTTAGAATCGCAATTTCGCAATGAAATAATGCGGCAAATAGCGTTTTTGTGATATTGCGGAAATTGCGGCGAGATATCGGTAATATTGCGGATATATCGGATAATATTGCGGATCCATTAACAAAAATATACCCAAATCCATTTACAAAAAAAATTCAAATCCATTAGACTTTATAATACACAAATCCATCCATAATTAAACCCATTACACAAATCGCAATTTCGCAATGAAATAATGCGGCAAATAGCGTTTTTGTGATATTGCGGAAATTGCGGCGAGATATCGGTAATATTGCGGATATATCGGATAATATTGCGGATCCATTAACAAAAATATACCCAAATCCATTTACAAAAAAAATTCAAATCCATTAGACTTTATAATACACAAATCCATCCATAATTAAACCCATTACATATGAGCCCATTTAAATACCCGATCCACTAATAATAAAACCCAAAATCCATTACAAAGAAATGCACATCTCTTCTCTTCCAAGATCAGAAGCCAAACACCACTCTCACGACTGAAAAGAAAAAACAAAAGCTTCGCCGCAATTTAACAGGGATATGTTGGCGCCGGGTTGTGACTGGACCGGTGATTCGTCGCCACCAGGTCGAAGGTAAGGAGTCAAAGAAGCTTTTCCAAGTTTTTATTTTTTCAATTTTGTCCTATTTTTTCTAATTCCGAGTAGAGCTAGGTATTAGTTTTTTTGGTATTTTTTTTAAATTGTTTAACAAATGAATGTTTGATGTATATATAACTTCTAAATTGATGTATATATAACAAATTGATTCAATTTCATCTATGAACACAAATTTCACAAAAAAAGGATGCATATAATTGCCTTCCTCCTGCCACTGTCCCACATTAATTTAGCAAGGGATGGAAGTATATTAAATTCAATTTTATGTCCATCTAATTAGCAAAGGTTGTGAAATACATATAAAAATAAAATTCATGTCCATCTAATTATGACATACATATAAAATTTAAAAGCATAAAAAAATTGTGAAATACATATATAAAATACTTAAATATAATTGCCTTCCTCCTGCCACTGTCCCACATTAATTTAGCAAGGGATGGAAGTATATTAAATTCAATTTTATGTCCATCTAATTAGCAAAGGTTGTAAAATACATATAAAATTCATGTCCATCTAATTATGACATACATATAAAATTTAAAAGCATAAAAAATTTGTGAAATACATATATAAAATACTTAAATACATCATAATTATTAAATAAATTAATATCGCAACAATTGCCCGCAATAAGTTCATTGCGGTGCAATTGCGCCCGCAAACGCAATCCGCTACAAAAAATGCCCGACCGCAACGGACCGCAATATCGCAATTTAAAACATTGATATATATATATATATATATATATATATATATAGGGGGAGGATCCCTTGACATCAATATGGGACTCCCATATGGGACTTCATAATCACAACCGTTCATCCAAATAATAAAGGGCTGAGATCACCAAACATCTAACACACGGTCAATTAGAAACAAAAGCTGCCCAGTCCCAACTCTGCCCGAAAATCACATGTCTTAACACTCACATCAACTATGCCCGAAATTCTGCCCTAATCTCTTTCTTTTCTTCTCTCTCACGAAATAAGACTTGGTATTCCTTCTTGCTTTGCTTCTCTCTTGGTAACTTCTTCCTAAGGAAACAATGAAGGTATTCTGACAAAGAAATTGTCTGACGAGGCAAAGCTTCTTGCTTTCATGATAACTGATAAGTCATCCCTAACCTAGACTATTTTTTATTTCTCTTTTCCAAAGTTTCTGGTGACTTCTCTGCTTTATTTCTCTTTTGCAAAATTTCTGACGAGGCAAAGTTATTGAGTTGATTTATAATTTGTTTGTGAACCTCCCCTAAGCTTCATTAATTGAAGGGTCATTTCTTAATTGTTTAAAAAAAAAGAAAATATAATTTTAGAATGAGTCAGAGACCAAATAGTAAACACACGCTTTTTAGTTCTACAAATAGAGTTTTTTCTTAGTGTATAATATTAGTTTAATTATTTTTTAATTAATATAGGAAGATCAATCGTATGATGGGATGATTTTATGGTAAAGCTAAGGAGGATGAAATAGTGAAAAATACCTCAACCTACATTAAAGTAATAATTTTGAAAAAGGCATCCAGATTCCTCGACAATACACAAGACAAGATCCTCGACAATACACAAACACAAGACGCAATCATTGACTCAACAATTCTAAAACATATATACAATACACAAACTCGATATATACAATACACAACACAGACGCACATACATACACGTTACACATACAAACTCGATATATACAATACACAACACAGACACACATACATACACGTTAGTTACTCATACAAACTCGACACACAAAATACATAGATCACACATAGAAATTACAATACAGAACATGTGACCACTTCATCTTCACTGTCAAAATCTGGACCACCAAAATCCATGCCGATCACTTCATCTTCATTGTTACGCACCACAAATCAAGCACAAAATAATCATGTAAAACAATACATTAAGGGAGAAAAAAAGTATATTATGTAAAAAAATGGTTGTACTCACATGGAGGGCAAGGCGTTACTGACTCGATTTGAGGGAGAATTAAATTCGCCGTAGAGCCTCTCTAGTCGAATCCATCCATCTAACCAAATACAAAAGAGCCCTGATTAAGCATAATACAGTGTCTAAATTTAAGAATAAATTACCTAAATTGCACTAATTAAGTACGAGGAGGACTATATTTGAAAAATGGAGGGAGGGGTCATTGGGAAAAATCCCATGCAAATACCACAACACGAACCGTTCTCCAAGAAAATCTGCGAATCGCTCCATATTACGCGCGTCGCCATGGGAGGTGTGTCGAGTTCTACTGGTTCCTAGAGTGCGAAAGTCGCTTTTCTTCCTGTTTCACTATACAGACATAATTTTAATCAGAAATTAGACATATCAACTATATCAACTACTACTAAAAACCGAATTGACCTAAATTAACCGAAGAAAAAAAATCCTAATTTCCTCAATTAGTCAATTTAACCCATATAATTCTCAATTAATCTTAACGAATGCTTCAATTGAACAAAATTGAATTTCGGTTATGTCCAATTTTACCTAGAGCGCGGACAACCTCAATTTCAGAAATTTGGGTCGGCTAGGGTTGCATCGTAGGATTGTATCGTAAGCGATATCAAGCATCGCTGGAAAGGGGAAGAAGTCCCTGCAGTGAATCGCCCGAGAGAGAGAGAGAGAGAGAGAGAGAGAGAGAGAGAGAGAGAGAGAGAGAGAGAGAGAGAGAGAGAGAGAGACTTACGAATAGCCAAGAGACAAGAAGAGGGGCGTCAGAATCTGCCGCTAAAGACTTCCCTCACCAGAGACCTTCCGTCGCTAGAGAGAAGGGGGGAAGGGCGTCGCCATTGTTCACCATGCCGAGAGAGATATTCGTCGCCATGCCGAGAGAGAGAGAGAGAGATGGCAGCGAGGAGAGAGACATTTGATTTACTGGTATTTTTTGATTGAGCGTGTATTAACCTATTGATTGACCTCAACCCTTGATCGTGAGATCAACGGTTCAAATGATGAAGTCTAATATGGGAGTGCAATATTGATGTCAAGGGATCCTCCCCCATATATATATATATATATATATATATATATATATATATATATATATATATATAAATCTTAATCTTAATTAATACTTACAATTTCTTAAATATGACCTCTTATCTTAATTATTTATGATATAGATTGCATGATGTAGCTTGTCTTTTTATTTTCTTTCAAAAGACCAATTTATTTTTCTTACATTTACTGGTAATAACGTCGAGACTAATCTCAAGACTCTCTCTATTCTGTGGGAGAAACGTGCCGTAGTTGAGACCTCTCGGTTCGCTCCTGCCAATCTCTAGCAAACCGATAACTAAACGGCAACATTGTATGTTTGTTTTCCTCAATTTAGACCAAGATTAGAGGTTCATTTCCAACGAAAACAAGTAAGAAATTGTATACTTTGTTTTGTTACTTCTTTTTTCAATCTTCTATTTGTATACTATTTATGAGTGTTCTGGAAATCGGCCTTGGCGGCCGATTAATCACCGATTAATCGCTAGTCGATGGGCCGCCGTCTCGATAAACCCTTGGCATTTAGTGCTTGGCGGATTTCCGCCAAGCGGCCGCCAAGGCCGCCGAGACAACGCCAAGCCGATTTTTAGAAAGTTATTTTTTTGGGCTGAAATTTTTTTTTTTTGAGCATAGATCTTTTTCTGGGTGAGACAGCCATTTCTTCCTCCTTCCTCTCTCATCGTGAAGAGACACAGCAGAGAGCACGACAAGCATTTCCCCTCTTTCATTCGTGACAGTGGATAGAAATAGAACTAGAAGTCAAATTATATTCGAGACTTATTAAAAAATTATGATTTGTAAATTTTTTTAATTAATTTTGCTATTAAATATGTAATACGTTAAACTCCGCCGAGATCCGCCGAGAATCCCGATTAATCCCGATTAATCACCCTTGGCGCTTGATGGTCTCCGGCCGACTAGCGAGCGTCGAACGATTTCTCGAACATTGCTATTTATACAAATTGTTTGATTCAATAACCATTAACTTCTATAATTCCTCTTGTATACATGTTTCGTTATAATGAGATAAGGAATGCTTTGTTTTTTTCTTTGATTATTTTTATTTTGTTTTCTTGATTGCATGGATTTTTGTTTGGCATATTTGAATTTTCTTATTAACGGTTCCATTTTTTTTAAATTATTCAGTTGCATGGATTCAGTTGTTTATTTAAATTAAGAAAATATTGTAATTAGTAAGAAAAGTTTTAATCTTTTAATTTACTTACAAATTTTCTTATCTAAGCGATGTGAATTATGAAATTTTTTTTTTGTTATAAATATGATTTTTACATGTAAGTCATTTGTGCAAATTACCGACATTTTAAACATTCATGTGAAATTCGATTTTAGAAGTCAAATATGCAAAATTCTTATTAACAAATATTTTATTATTAGTTAATTAGTTTAATAATAATATATTATATTCAATTACTTGTAATTTTAAAAGTCCGATATCATGCACTTTCTTTACTTGGTGTACATGTTTAAAGAAATATGAAATTTGTTGGAGTTTTTTCTTTCCCAATTTTATTATTTCATCTGTTCATGATTTCGGAAATGTTCCCAATTTTGAATAATGGTATTATCCAATTAAATCTCATGAATTTATAAAAAATTAAAAAAAAAGAATTACATTCCAATACATTTATATCCTCTAAATCTCCATTTGATTTGTAATAATTTACTTTCCAAATTACTTACAATCATTTAATAGGGATAAATTAGTCATCTTAAATTAATATTTTCGTAGCAAGTAAAATTATTTCATGTCGACATCACTAGCCTTTATTTTTAAGCTTTATTTTTAAGGTGGATATATCAGCAAAATTTTCATTAAATATCAAATATACCGTTATCTTTTCATTGAATTTTGCAATTAAACCTCATTTTTTATTCATTTGTCCCGATCTCATTACTTTAAACTAAATTCTTATTTTTTTATTCAATTATCTCGAATGTTATTACAATGCCAATGGACTCATAGCCAAGTTGGTTGAGTGCGAGATATAAAATTATATTTTATGAGAGATTGTGGATTAAAGTTTCATTGACATCAATGGATTAATGACCATCAAATTTTTTTCTTTACTGGTTTGCCAATGAGCCCATAACCCAATTAATTGATTTTGAGGTATATAAAAAATCATATGTTTTGTGAAAGATTGTGGGTTCAAGTTCCGTTGACACCAATGAATAAAAGAATACCGAACCTTCTCCATTTTCTTTAATGCTATTACAATGAAATAATAATACATACTCATCCACTATTTCGTTATTTCATTTTTCACCAAACAAACCTTAATTACATCATATACTTTTTACATTCAAAATAGAGGCCTACTAGAAAGCTTCCTTAGGACGATATAAGTCGATGATTCTACCATATATTTTCTGGACTGGTCGGGCGTTGTCCTTGAACTCCTACAATAATTACTAATTCATGAAAATCGATAACATATTTACTTGATATATATATTCAATAATTTACACTAAAATAACTTACTTCATTGACAGCTTCTTTTAGCATCCGTACTTGCTCTTTCGACACGGTCCGAACCTAAAACATAAACCACAAAATATATATTTTGCTAAAATGTAACAAAAGAAGATTAGAAAAGAAAAAAAAAAATACTATTTCCATACAAGGAAATTCTTATGCCAACCTTTTTGACAATTGTCCAAACTACCCCTTCAGTGCAAGGAGGGGTGGTGAGGGACCAATATATCTGTAGTATTTTCTGCTTCCTCTCTTAACTTCTCTTGGATTCACCTCTCCGACTGCTTCCTCTCCATTTTCAACCATGCTAATCTTGTTGATATAAGATGCCAGCTACAGCAAAACAAATCAAATCAAATTGATCCAAAGCTTGAATTAGAAACATGGTGAGCCTTTTATCAGATTTTTGAATTAATGACCTGAAATAGTCACCAAATTATAATTTTTCGTAGATAACCTTAGCGAGGAATGGATCGGGTTGCCCGTACTTGTACAAAGTCCCGACTACCGCAATTTTACCATCGGTACTACTGTGAACCATGTGAATTTCCAGATCATACCTGTTTGTTAGTAACTAATGATGATTAGCTTAACATTGAGATATTACGTACATTCAAGAATATTTAATCATTAAATTTGCATTATAGATTAGTATTTTGAATTAAATATGAGATTTGAATTCTATTACTTGAAAGTTTGTATGGCACACAAATTCGAGACAAAACACAAATCTTAATACAAATTCAATGTTAAAGAATCTTGAGTACTCATTTGAATACTCATTTGAATATTTTAGCATCACATACACAAGGATAACTAATGGTTAAAAAAATTGGAACTTTTAACAATTTTTTATTTGTTTATACGCATAAGAATTTGTGCTAATCATGACAAATGAAAAAATCCTAGAACAAATCTGATGGTTAAAAAAAAAATTAAATACCACATCTTCTTGTACTTAATTAAATTCTTGTGATATATAAAAGTGGGTTTTTGAGATATAATACTTAAATATTTTCAACTTTTGATTTTACTTCGTCATTAAAGTTTTGCTATGAATTTTGCCACACATATTTTCAAGAGAGAAAATGCATTATTAACTACAAAGTACTAACCTTTGAGCATATGAATATAGGGAATGTCAACGGGTCGGATAAAATCCGAACCTGCGGATTTCCGACCCGAACGGAGCGGGTAATACCTGAAAGAAATACTCGATGGTCGGGTAATATCCAAAAAAATTATCTGCTCCGGGTTTGGATTGCGTATAGAGGTAATTTTTACCCGCATATATTACCCGTTATCCGAAAAATACCCTACCCGAATCTGAACCCGAAAAATACCCGAAAATATCCTATAATTTGGATGTTTTTGAATGTTTTATGACTTGGTATTTGTAATCTTTTGATTTTTAGTGTATTTGAATATTTTGTTTGTTTTACGTATTTAAAATTATTGGTGATTTTATGTAATTGTGTAATACTTTTTAGATTCTTTTATTTAACTTTTTTGTTGCTGATTTTCGTGTAACGGGTAGTATCCGCGTGTACAAATTTACCCGTAGGTTCGGATATGATTTTTTATTCGTGAGTATTTTTTGTTCGGGTTCGGATAATACTGGACAATTCAGGTTCGGATATGGAGGAGACTCATCCGAACCCGTCCTGTCCCGCCCGTTGACATTCCTATATGAATTCGACATAACGAATGTTAGTATTTTTTTTATCCGAAGAGTAAAGAGTTAATTAAGTGTTTGTATGTTGCTTTTGTAGAATAAGATTTTGGTGGTGTTTTTTTTTTTAATTTTATACGTTCATTTTGAAATTTTATGCTTTAACATGGTCCCATCTTGTGTGGTGTGGTATGATATGTTTATTTATGAATAATTTTATTACTTCATTTATTGTTATCTTGTTTTGATTTGTTTTGGACTATCTTTATCTTGATTTGTTCATTATTACATGTTGTCACGAATATATAAATTTTACATTTCCTCCTACAAAACCTAAATGCGACGACGAATCACTGCATCAATATTTAAAATATGTCAATACATAAACTCACTTGTGGCCATTAATGGTGTGCTCGGATGGAGAATGCCAATGTAATTGTTTCAGATAGTAACGAATTCCGTCTATTTGAATATTCCCCGCATTCTCCTCCCATTTTAACTATGCAACAATAAGTAAACAGCACAAAAACACGAGCAAGCAACAAGCACTCAATTAGCAAGCACGAAAAATAAATATTGAAAGAAAGATGCATGTAAATATATATCACCTCAATGTCGTGACCACGGTTCTCTAACACAGCTTTCCAGGGACGGTACGATCGAATCAATTTCCCTAAATGAGGCAATATTTCAACTCTTCGATCCAATAGATCGATCGGGGATTGCTTATGACCGGTACCGCACACAGTCCAATTTGGATGGATATCTCCCCAGTGCTCGGGCCCGATCTTGGTACCCGGTGCATAACCATACTCCTCCTCATGCTCTTCAAGAAAAATGTAAAGGTGAAAAGAGTAAAAGAGAGAGAAATTGAGAGTTAATTGCACAGGATGACATACCTAGTTCTTGAGACGAGGCCAAAGGAATATAGAGGAATAGAGAGAAGGTGAGAAATGCAGATATCATAAGGGGTTTGTGAGGCTTTACTAATCTCATTTTTGGTATTTAGGATTTAAGTTCAGTGGAAGAGAAGAACTGAATTTATAGATGGGTATGTGACGAGGGCTTGCCTTTATGTGATCATTCTAATTAACTTCTGAAGTGATAAAGATGTATTTTTGCTCCCTTTTGCATGTAGGATAAATAACTCTAGGAAGAACCAGTGTTCATATAGACCGGTATGTCGGTTTTATATTTCTAATCAGTGCCCCTCCGTTACGATATGTCCCGTATCGGTTGAGTAAATCGGTCGACCGATATACGAACCGATATGGGCCGATATGAGCCGATATTTGGACCGATTTGAACCGATTTGAATTTAAAACATAACTTATTTTGAATATTAGTTTGGACTGGCCCATCATTTAACAATATTTTCATTAATATTTTTGGCGAAATAAAATCGATTTTGATCCGGACGAGGTTAGATTTTCATTGGGGGCACCTGCATATACACCGATGGTTAATGAACATTATTTCGTGGTTTAGTTCATTGTATTATATGTAAATTTTATGTTATAATTATAAATGTATCATTAGTTTAACTTGAAATTTATGTGTATTGTTGAATTTTGAATATTAATCATGTAAAATTTAAATTAGTTTAAGAAATTCAATATAAATTAATATTATAATAATCAATTTAATATATTAATATTAAAAAGTATAGCATCGCTATATCACTGATATTTTCCGCTATGAATCCGTTATGTCGATCATATCTCTTATCGGTGACTGGCCGATCTGTAATCGATATGCGATATCTGTAACATTGGGAAGAACATATCTTGTCTCCGTATCTTACTCATCAATTCTTGATGACGTCATTATTTTATGTTAATTAACATTATGAGTAGTTATCATGTTTTAATTAATAAACTAACCTATAGGAATTCGATGATACATTTTTTTAAAAGAATATTTTGTGTATTTAACGATTAATTAGATTCTTAAAATAAATGTACCATAAAACTTTTTTTATGGAATTTTTTTTCTTTAAATGAACAATACTTTTTTTTATTTAGCCTACCATTAATTGATAAATACATTTCAAACATTATTTTAAATGCGGGGCCGGCCCTAGCATTCTAAGAACCCGAAACTTGTTTTTTAAAAATACCTCTTAAATTACTTATTAAGCGAGACTAACGTATCACATGTCATTGTGATAATTATTGGTTAACTCTCTTGATTTTTCTTATAAATTTATGGTTCAAATCTCGTCTCTATCAATTTTTCTCATATTTTTATTTTATTTTGGAAAAAAATTATAATTTGTAGGGATTCGAATCCATGACCTCTCACAATAAAAATATTTGTTCTATCCATAAACCACAAAACTTCTTATGATCTATAGTAATTTTATTGTAATAATATATTTTTTTAACTGCATAAATCATCATTTCGAAAATTTCGGACCCCTTAAAATTTTGGATCCGAAGTTCGGACTTTGTTGGTTTTACACATAGACCGGCCCTTGATCCATTTAGAAACACTCCTGAAAAAGAGTATATCATAAGAAAAACAGAATTTACATATTTATCCATTTAGAAACTTAAAATTATATATTATTATTTACCCTTCTTAAAATTAAAATATCATACTTATCCTCTCATAAATCTAAAATATCTTATTTACTCAAAAAATAAAAATCATCCAGTTACTTCGTTAAGTGGTCATTGCAATGTTTTGACCTTGGGGTAACAAAATAACATATTTTGACAATGCTTTTTTCGAATGTTTTACGGTGCAATTTTTCATAAGATTGTACAAAGATTATAATTTTTTTTCACAATAAACGGTCTTAGCAATCTATTTAGCCCTTCGAGAGTTCAAAAAACATGTCTTTTAGAACATTCGTATCAATCAAAATGTTTACGCCACAACTTTTCACAAGATTGTACAAACTTTACGAAAGTTTGTTTTTCACAATAAATGGCCATAACAATCTATTTCGGAATATTATCAATAATATTTTGAACATTTGTATAGAAAGTTCAACTTTTCACAAGATTTTACAAAAAATATTAAAGTTTGTTTTCCACAATCAGCGGTCATAGCAATCTATTTAGTCCTTGGAAAGTCCAAATAACATGTATTTTAGAACATTTGTATCGAAAGTTTTATGACACAATTTTTCACAAGATTGTACAAACATTGCGAAAGTTTGTATTTCGGCAATAAGCAGTGGTAGAAATCTATTTAGGCCTTGGGGAATCAAATAACATGTTTAATAAAGCATTTGTACTAAAATTCTTACGACACAATTTTTCACGAGATTATACAAACATTACAAAATTTTATTTTTGTAATCTAGTTAAGCCATGGGGATTCCAAATAAAATGTGTTTCAGAACATTTGTATCGAAAGTTCTACAGTACAACGTTTCGCAATATTGTATAAACATTGCCAACATTTGTTTTTCACGAGAAGCAGTGATAACAATCTATTTAGCCCTTGTCGAGTCCAAATAACATGTTTTTTTAAAATATTTGTATCGAAAGTTTTACGAGGTTACTTTTAACAAAATTGTACAAAACTTATAAAACTTTATTTTTTTCGTAATAATCGATCGTAACAATCTAGTTAGGCATTGAGAATTCCAAATAACATGTCTTTTGAAATATTTGTATTGAAAGTTTTATAAGACAACTTTTCACAAGATTGTACAAACATTACAAAAATTTATTTTTTCACAAGAAGCGGTCAAAACAATCTATTTAGGCCTTGTCGAGTCCAAATAAAATGTTTTTTTAGAATATTTGTTTCGAAAATTTTTACGATACAATTTTTCACAAAATTGTACAAACAATACAAAATTTTGTTTTTTTTCTCAATAAACCGTAATAGCAATCTGTTTAGGCCACACGGAGTCCAATTAACATGTTTTTGTAGAACATTTGTATTGAATTTTTTACGAAACAAATTTTGACTAGATTGTACATACATTACAAAAATTTTGTTTTTCACAATAAGTTGTCATAGCAATCTATTTAGACCTTGGAGAGTCAAAATAACATGTTTTCGGGAACATTTGTATTGAAAGTTGTACGATACTATTTTTCACCCAATTGTACGAACATCACATAATTTTTTTATTCGCAATAAGCGGTCATAACAATCTAATTAGGCCTTGGAGAATCCAAATAAGAAGTTTATTAAAACAATTTTATATAATGTTTTACTACACAACAATTCGCAAGATTGAATTAACGGTCGATACTTAAAATTACTATTTTATCATTTATTTTTTTATCCTTTAAAAAACCCAAAATAAAAATATATATCTTCTAAAAATAAAAATACATATGTATCCTCTCAATAAACAAAAATAGCATATGTGCTCTTCCGAAATAAAATATCATATTTACCCTCCAATTGAAAAAACTAGATTTAGAAAAGCGAAACGAAATCATTAATAAATTATTATTTAAATCAGAGAGGGGAATCATATTCATAAATAATGGAACCCGAATTTAGAGAATCAGGAAACCAAATCCATAATAAATTATTATATAAATTGTTCTAAATTGTTTTGTATGTTTTAAGGTACAATGTTTTATATGTTTTAAATTAGATGTAAATATGATATTTTGTTTCGAAAGGATACGTATGTTATTTTTATTATTGAGAGGATAGACATGATATTTTTTTTAGAAGGGTAAATATGATGTTTTGGGTTTTTAGAGGGGTAAATATATAAAAGGTAAAATAGTAATTTTTAATTTTAACCGTTAATATTAACTGAGAAATTGGATGAATTTGTTTTTGTATATAAATATGAAATTTTAGATTTAATAGAAGGTAAATATGATATTTTAATTTTAAGAAGAATAAATATGTAATTTTAAGTTTTAAAAAGAATAAATATGTAAATTCTCTTAAGAAAAAGATGGTGTATCATAAAACTCTCCTAATAAAAAAAATACCACCTAAAATTTTTTATTTATTGTCGAGATGCTTCGTTTCTTATTAATTGAGATAAAATTTTAAAGAAAATATACTACATAAATAAAAAAAGTTTGTTTTTTTATTTCTCATTTTCGTCTAAATTTGAATATAACTCTTAACATTTCAATTTGATCAATGGAATTTATAATATTTATTATTTTTTTACATTCGATACAGTTAAATGTTTACATTCATTAAAGATGTCTGACTTGTTAATTTGTGACGTGGCACGTGAACATAAAATATTCTAAAATAAAGAAAAATCTGAATTCCATAAATCCCACCTTATTTTTAGACCCCAAATATAAAGCCCATAAAACAACCCAATAAAATTGAATAAAATAATCCTTTGTGACTCATGGACTTATTTTCCTACTCAATTGGAAACTAGTCATAATACCAAACACAACACACTCACAGTCACAACCGGACAACAGCAGCTCAAAAATCAAAATTCCGGCTTTGTTCAATGAATCTCTCGTCTCCCAATTCCACTCATTATGAGATGCCTTTTTCTCTGAACTTCCCTCTCAATTCTCTCATCAAACGAGCTATATTCTCTTCTTCTTTCTCTCTTCCTTCTTACTCCTACCAATCTGTTCGTGTGCCGGCCATGGCTTCTTCCGTCTCCACTGCTTCCTCGACTGAGCAGAAGCAATCAGCCTCCTCACCGCCACCTTTACAGGTAATTACTTTATTTGGGCGTTTTTGGGTTTTAATTCGATTTATTTTGGATAATTTTATGCTGTATGGAACACCTGTTTGATTTGGGCATGATTGGGTTTTAATTTCTGTTGTATGAAATTGAGGTCATGATTTGTCACTATATTTCTCAGTTAGCAGTTGTATTTATTAGCTTGTTAATTCAATAGTTTATTTATCAGAGCTTTGGGTTTGATGGACTAAGTATCATATACACACACAAATCTTCTATTTACATATAGGTTGCGAAAAGACTCGAAAAATTCAAGACGACAATATTCACCCAAATGAGCTCTCTCGCAATCAAGCACAACGCAATCAATCTGGGCCAAGGATTCCCCAATTTCGACGGCCCAGATTTCGTCAAAGACGCCGCAATCCAATCCATCCAAGCTGGCAAGAACCAATATGCTCGCGGGTATGGCGTACCGGATCTCAACTCCGCCATCTCATCCCGTTTCAAAAAAGATACAGGTCAATACTACTTGATACCCATTTACACTATTTTCATAAACCAATGTACTATTTTATGAACATACAGGTCTAGAAGTGGACCCTGAAAAGGAAGTAACGGTGACTTCTGGTTGTACCGAAGCAATTGCAGCGACGATTCTAGGGTTAATAAATCCAGGCGATGAGGTAATATTATTTGCGCCATTTTACGATTCGTACGAGGCGGTGTTATCCATGGCCGGTGCGAGCATTAAATGCGTGAACCTTCGTCCCCCTAATTTCTCCGTTCCTTTAGAGGAATTAAAATCGTTAATTTCGAAAAATACAAGGGCAATCATGATAAACACGCCACATAACCCAACTGGCAAAATGTTTACGAGGGCAGAATTGGAATTTATTGCGAAATTATGTATCGAAAACGATGTCTTGGTTTTCGCAGATGAAGTGTACGATAAATTGTCTTTCGAAACGGATCATATTTCCATGGCTTCTTTACCCGGTATGTACGAACGAACCGTGACTATGAATTCGTTAGGGAAAACATTTTCCTTAACGGGTTGGAAAATCGGGTGGGCCGTTAGCCCGATCCATTTAGCTTGGGGAATAAGACAAGCCCATGCGTATCTCACGTTCGCCACCTCGACTCCCATGCAACACGCCGCTTCGGTAGCCTTAAACGCGCCCGATTCGTATTACGTGGAATTAAAAAAAGATTACTTGAAGAAGAAGGAGATTCTTCTAGAAGGTTTAGAGGCGGCGGGGTTTAGGGTTTACCCGTCTAGCGGGACTTATTTTATTGTCGTGGATCATACGCCATTTGGGTTCGAGAATGACGTGAAGTTTTGCGAGTATTTGATTGAGGAAGTTGGGGTGGTTGCGATTCCTACGAGCGTTTTTTATTTGGATCCCGAAGAGGGGAAGAATTTGGTGAGGTTTACGTTTTGTAAGGACGAGGAGACGCTTCGGGCCGCCGTGAAGAGGATGAAGGAGAAGCTTGGCAAAAAAGCGAATTGAATATTTGATTTGGTTTTTGTTTGAATTGTAGTGGGAATTTTTTTTTGTGTTTGTGTTGTGTGGATTTGTAGTGAGAAATGAACAAGGGTCGAGTTAGATATTTGTTGGAGTGTAGGAATTATTTGATGGATTGTAGTTGATTTTTAATGGTTATGGATTTGGACCATTGAAGAATATTTGGTCCTTTTTTTGGGGGAATGAATGGCTTATTCGGCCCAAGAAGTTCCTAATTTGTATTTTGTGGATTTTGAAGATATTTGACCAGACTGATTTGATCCATAATATAAATTATAATTGAAATTGCAAGTTAATATATCTTCCAATCTACCATTTGATTGCTTGTATTATGAAATCATTATGTTCATAATTCAATGATAAATAATTTTCTTGGTAAACCTTAATACCAATTTATATCTCATAGACGTCTCGTATACAATTGCCAGAAGAATTATTTTATAAGACAAAGTTCCAAATTATATTTCGTATAGGAGTTCATTCATTTTGTATTTCCTTCTTTTTTAATGTAAAAGTTGAGAGATTTGAGATCAATCAAATGAAAAAGGGACTTTGAGTTTATCATAAAGATAAAAGACAAAAGTTTTTGAGCATTTGTTATGAAAAAAAGATGCAAATTTTCTTGATTAGGATACAACTTGGTGGTATCTTGTGAAAAAGGGTAGTGTTCATACTGAAGGAAATTGCTTGTGGCGAACCAGCACATAGTTTATCTTTAGGAAAGCAACCTTTGGTATTTGAATAGAAAATAGAGCAAGAAGACAAAGTTGCCATGAAAGAAAGCTACTTTGTGAACATAAAAAAGAAATGGACAAAGAAGCATGGGAAGGTTCATATATTATTGCCATGTTTAAATTCACCCTTAGTCCATGTATTAAAAACTATGGATTAAAAGTGTATTAGTAAGAAATAGGATCATGTAAATAGATATTACTTAAAGTTACTAAATATAATTTAGTAAAAACGAATATGGGGAACTTGAGGACACAAATTATTGCAAAAAATAGTATACATGATAGAGAATACATGTTTCTAAGATAGAAGGGATAAAAGATTCATATATAATAAGAGAAAAAAATTGTGAATTTCATGGGGTGTACTTCATATGCACGTCATCAATAGAAACTTAATATGTGGCAGTTTGATTTTTTTTCTTCTATTTTGACCGCATTGTATGCACTCCAAAACGCACGTCATCCCTAGTCCAGGTTTTATATTTTATTTTAGATATATTATGTATCTTTATAAGTTATATAATTTTAGATGTATTATATACCTTTATTAAATACACTACACGTTATACTTTTTTACATGTATGGTAGATATTTATTTGTTATATCTGTTTAGATCATATATAAGATGTATGATATACATTTTTTTAATACAATACATGTTATATACATTTTTATATTGTACAATATACATTTATGTATGTATGATATACCTTTTAAAATATATATTTTTTACATTAGTAAATTTTTGTATAATTTTTTGGGACTGGATTATATATTTTGTATAACAATTTATTTTGGATCGTGCGTTTGGAGTGCACAAATACAACCAAAATTGAATAAATACAGTCAAAATTGAGAAGAGTCAAACCGCCACGTGTCGCGATACCCTATAATAATTAGTAACGAAATTAGTTCGGTTCAAAATTACGAAGAAGTACAAGGACTATTGATGCATTTACTAAAAAAAGTATGAAGAATTGTTGTGTTCAAATTTTGACAAAATAATATTATTTTTTTCTGAAACTCAAAAGATAAAGACTAAAATAAGTAAAAAGAGAATATTGACAAATATTTGTCCCAAATTTTGTCAAATTACTTTTATTCAATTCATATTTCTTAATTACACTTGTCTTTCTCAATTTGTTACTAACTCACTATTAAACAAGAGATTCAAAAGAACAAAATATTATTTTTCTTTTCTTTTTTTAAGAAAAAACGTAGGTTTTTGATATATTGAAATAAAGAAAAATTATATACAATAATCATGAACGTATTGTTCATGTAGAAAGAAAAAGACGTACAAAAACTAATTTTTATTGTGTTTTAGCTATATAGCCCTAACATCATTTTTGCCAACTTTTTTCCTCCTCGACTATTCTTCTCGCTATGTTTATAGGTGGAGCCTTCTTGTTTTGGAATATTCGTTTGTTTCGCTCCTTTCATATCCTCCATAGCATCGCCGCCCATATCGAGATCCACTCTTTCCTCTCCCTTGGTAGTTGTTTTTCCAATTTGATTTTAGGGTGTTGGATATACTTCCTCGCATTTGTGTTGTTGGTGCATATTGTCTAGTATGTCGGTCAATTTTCAAACTGCTTGTGTGTACGTGCATGAGGCTAGTAGGTGGTATCTTGTTTCGGATCTTGCTTGACAAAGCACACATTTTTCTACTCTTTATTTTCCAAATTAGTCATACAAAAAAATTGATTTTTGTCGGAATCTTTATTTTCCAAATTATTATTTGCCAAGGAATATCAATTCACGGGTTCCTCGAGACCAAAGTATTATCAAAACATTATTCTTAATTAATTGGTCGTGCTTTGAAAAGGAAACAAGAGAAAAAATAATCCCCTTTGAAAACCACTCTACCACCAACTACACAAACACAAATCTGCATTTCCGTTTCTTTCTAATAACCACAATTAACTGAGGAAATGAAAATATTCAATGTTATTTTTTGTATAGAGGAAAATATGTTAAGCTATGGAATATATAGACATGCCTTATAAGAAGTATATATGCACAATATATATATATATATATATATATATATATATATATATAGAGAGAGAGAGAGAGAGAGAGAGAGAGAGAGAGAGAGAGAGAGAGAGAGAGAGAGAGAGAGAGAGAGAGAGAGAGAGAGAGAGAGAGAGAGTATGTAAGTTAATAAAATAGTATTTAGGTTACACAAACATAAGTATGTATATATTATAAAACCTGGGGTTATCCATGTACAAAATATAGTATATATATTGATCATGTGTTAATGTGTATCTGGCTCAAATTTGTAACTATCAATGCTTATGTTTGTTATGAATTTTGTTATTATTACGAGTTAAATGTTTATTATCAATTAAATTGATTCCTATAGCGACCCTCATCTTATCCCTAATTTTCTCTGTGTTGATGTCATATAATTACTCAAATTATCAAATAATCAATCAATATCGTTTGAACAAATAGTAGTACTTGAAAATAATCGTTATCATAAGATGCATTTCTATAATGGCCCCAAAAGTCAGGACTTCTGAATTTGATATCAGGAAATTATAAGCTGGAAATTAATGATTGAATAAATTTTAATTAGAACCCAACTCATAGTAATTGATAATTGCAACCACGGAGATCATCCACAAGCACTACTAAGCAGATATTTGGGGTCAAATTGTGGTACCAAAGGACAAAATTTTGAAGGTCTCCCAAACAAAAAGAAATATAACTCGTCTAACTTTATATAATTTAAATAAATAGACTTGATCAACATTTTGGAATATATTACTATAATAATAATATAAAGGATATTTATATTTTTTCACCAACCAACTTCACAACCAAACTCAACTAGAGCACCATTGTGCCACTTTTCAAATTTGAACTTTCAAACATTTTGAAAGAGCAAAGGAATTAATGTGGTGCATGATGTATGAGATTTTGACTTAATTTGAGAGTTGAGACGCTCTCAAGCCGCTCAAATTAATATGCCCACCAAACCATTAATTGACCGTTAAACAAAACCATTAACTCACGTTTAGATGCATAATAATTAGTATTTCCTTACTAATAGAAAAGGAACAATGTGCCTGTGAATGATTACTTTTGGACGCTGAATTTTCCAATAATATTTTCTTTTATGGACCAAATACAATTTCCCTAACGGGTTAGTGAACAAAATGTCCATGCAATACATTCATAGTATTGACGAGACGATATTCTTTCATTTGGTATTAAATATGAAATTAAATTAAACTAGGATAAAATCTGCAATTAGAGACTAGCATAATAATTATATTTTTCCTAATACGAATCTACTTTTTACATTGATAACAACAATATCATTTCAAAATAAAATTATATAACAATATATTGAGGTCATTATATATATATATATATATATACATGTTTGCTAAGGAGAATTAAAAAAAAAAAATTCACGCAGACACAATATACTAATGAAATGAGCAAAGTATACTATTTAAATAAACAAAATATATTGTTGAATCCAACATGTTAACATGGCTAAAATTAAGAATAAAATAATATATTTTCAACAGTATATTTTCCTACATACAAAAATATATTTTGCTAATTTCAATATTATATTTTGATCATTGGATATTCTTTTTTTGGATTTTTTTTGTGGATTTTTTTTAGCATATATATATATATATGAAATAATCCATTTAAATTTTCTCTCACTGACCTTTTCAAAATTTATTCCCACATTATAAATAGAGAAAACTAAGTCAAGATCTTGAGCTTTGAAATTCCAGATAAACCCTAGATCTTTGATCTTCATTCGAATCATTCTACTCAATGATTCCCAGCTTGCGTGACCGATCACATGTAGTTCGTTAGTAGCATTGTAATAGGTTAGTTACAAATCTTTTAAGGCCCGTCATAGATCGATAGAAACGTGTAAATCGATCTATGCAAACCTTGTAAGTGTTGATTTGCGAATTCAATAGAAAGTTGAAAAGGCACAAGACATTTTCGAAGACGTAAGTACTTGCAATCACTCGAATTGGTCGAGTGAGCAAGTAGACGGTGAGTTAAGGCTACAAAACAACCACCTATCGAACTCCATTAACAAACATCGTGTGTCAATTTGTTCGGTGTTGTCTTTCTTAACTTTAATTTTATTTTGCTTCCGCATATACTTAAAATTACATACCCTAGAGCGAAAATTATATTCTAGTATTACCTATTCACCCCCTTCTAGGTGATATTTAAACAACAAATAGAAAACGCCGTCTCGCCGTCTGAGAGAATGGGCTGTCGTATCTCTCTCGTAGGTGTGGTTAAGGTTAGGGTTTGACGATTGAAGATGTAGCGCTTCTCCGCCTCGCGCCATAGCCTGCTCCGCGTTGCGCTATCGATTTTTCTTTTCTCGTCATCGCTTTCTTTTTTCTCTTCTATGTTTTTTTCTCTGTTTTTTTCTTGGCTTTGAGAAAATAAATGAAAAGAAAAAAAGGGAACGTGGAGAGCTTATAGCGTGGTCACGTGCCAGATTTTGGTGAATCCTTTAGAATTATAATTATGATGATGATGATGATATAATTTGTTTATAGTACATGAATAAATAGATAGGATTTAACACATAAAATAAGACAAGTTCACACATGTTTTTATTTATTTGATTGATTTCATTTATCACTAAATTTTAACCCACATCAATTAGTGTGAGGAAATTTAGAAAGGACATTTGTAATATCAATTGGTCTTTACACGTAGAGTTGCTAATTTAGCTCGTGGCTCGTAATTCGCTCGTGCTGGATTCCATTATAACTTGATAATAGCTTGCTCAACATGAACTCAAAATTAATCGAACCGAGTTAGCTCCAAAACTTATTGAGCCGAGCTTGAACTCGCTCAGATTAAATCCCGAAACAAATTCAAGCTCGACTTTTAATCAAATTACTAGAGAGGGGGTTGATAATTTAATAAAACTACAAAGACACTAAATTACTAGATACTTTTTGAAGAATTTCCCGTTAAGTTAATAAAACTACAAAGACAGTAAAATTAACTCAAATAGTAAAACACACCCAAATATTAACGCTCCAACAATATTTTCCTCTCTACTTTTCCTAAAAACCCTAGTAGCAAATATAGTAACACTTGAAATCGGCAACGACAATAGCTCTCTATCTCCGTCTTTCTGTTTTGATAAATTCAGTTATATTGTATGTTAAATGTTGAGATATTATGTGTCGGATCTTTTGTTTGAAAATGTTTTATTTTGTAGGCAATAATTTAAAATGTTTTAAGTTGAATTCAAATTATTTTGATAATCAAGTTATTTGAAGCCGAGCTAACTCGATTCAAAATGAACCGAGCTAGCTCAAGTCGAGTTCCGAACTAAGCTTGAGCTGGACATAACATAGATTGCTCGAACTCGAGTCATTTGCGGTTTTGCCGCTCTAGTTACACGTACAAGTTGCACTAGGAAAGAGTTATCTATCTATTTCATGATTGTTTATACAATTCAAGAGACAATAAAATTTTATGGTAGATCCGGAAGTTTTATTAGGGATGTACACAAAATTCTCCAACCCGCCCAACCCGATCCGGACCGACCCGTTTTTACGGGTTTCGAAATTGTTTGGTCGGGACTCGGACCGACCCGCTTTTGGCGGGTCGGGTTACGGATTGGAAATTAAAAATCCGGATTAACCCAACCCGGCCCATATACTATCAAATTTCCAATTTATTAGGAAAAACTTATTCATATCTCTAATAACTTAGAAAGTTAATTATCACATTTATCCTCTACATTAGTTTAACATAAATTAGACTTAGTTTTCCTTCACTTCAATTAATAATCCACTAATTCACAACCACAAGTCCATAAAATTGTTAACCACAAGTCCAGAACAAAACTCAATAGTCAATAACATGATGAAACTTTTTTTTTTATTTTCATTACTCTGGAAGCATATGAAGTTGCAATAAACAAACCAACAACATAAAACTTCTTCATGGGACACAAAATAGAGAGGAATGTGGCGATTTCTTCACGGCACAACGAGCTCTTTCACAGGAGAGGAATGTGATGAATTTTTTTTGCAACAATTTTTTTTCATATTCATAGTTTACTATAAATTTAGGAATTCCAATTTACTTAATTAATGTTATATTATATGATTCAAGTACAAGTGGTACCATCGAATTGGATGTTTGTTATATTATATGGTTTAATTAATTAAGATTTAACTTTCAATTGTGATTTATGTCTTTGTTAAAATAATTTTGATGATTTAATAAAAAAATATAGTTTTTATTGAATATTTGTTTTGTTACATATGAATAAGTGAATACATATCTCTATAGTATATACCCGGCAAAAAAAATCCCGACTAACCCGCCCAACCCGTCCAATCCGGTTATGTTGGGTTTCGAATTTTTTATAATTATCATGGGTTGGGTTGGATTGGAAAAATAAAAATCTGTTATAAATGGGTTGTGTTATAATTTCGATAAGAATCCGTCCAACCCGATCTAGGTACACCCCTAAGTTTTACGGTACACTTGCAAAATGTAATTAAAGAGACGACAATAAAGTGGATCTTGCATTGATAGTAAATTACATCGATATTAGTGATTTTGTTTTCTCATAATAACCAATGCCACCAACTATAAGCTACATGTTGACTTCTTGGTAACGAATCTCAGTAGGTTTTTCTTTCACTGTATCTATTAAAAATATTTCACATATAATATGCTCAACGAACTAAACCACATACTACTTCTGAACCATCAACTGTGCAACAAATTATCCTAACAAACTTGAAGGGGGTTGGACCAATGATGCCTAGGGATGGAAGTCACAATCAAAGAACCTTTGTTTGATTGATTTTAAGATTCAAGATCAATTTAATTAATAATTAAGTACAGAATACACCTCATTACCAAATGATAGCAGATTCGAATATCTCAATATCTCATTGCAGCCCTTCTCTATCTGTGTTGAATAGGAGAAGGAACTCATCCGCAACTTGGAAGCAACAAGTAATGTTCATATCCAAATCAATCATGTTGAGTACAATTTTTGTAACTTCTAAGTTTCTTGAATAAAAGTATAACTTTGTACTTGTATAAAACTATTATCATTTTTTTTTATTGAGGGCAAACCATGTCATCAAATTCTTATCCTCACAGAATTGAAGTACACCATCAAACAACATGGCCCGATTTTCTTGGTGAACATGCATCCACTTCATCCAATCAAAACCACAAATAATTCGGATAAAATCTGAATAAAGAAGAAGAAGAAGAGTTAAAAATTCCACCCTATTTTATCTAATCCAAATTGTGAAAAGTCAATGATTTAAATTCAATCCTATCCAAATTACTAAAATATCATCCAATCCAGTCCCCAATCGAATAAGAAAATAACCACACATTTTATAACCTGACAATCAAATTTAACCCAAATGGAAACAAATATTAATCATGACACAAAATCAAGCTCAGCAAGTCGATTTGCCACCTCTAAGCATTATCTGATAGGCGGCTAATAATAATAAGGTCTCAATCTAATAAAAACAATAGAAGTATTATACGCAAAGGATTCTTGTTTCTTTGCAATTAAAGGCCCCTAAAAGGACATGACATGGTATGGATAAGATTAAAACAATAGAAAATTGACATTTATTATTCATGCAAAACCAATCAATCTCATGCATATAAAAATTCATTGGAAAATTATGTATCCGACAAGTTGATTGCGACGAGACCCCTGAGAAAAATATTTTAATCCGTTTCGATGGTCAACTTTTGCTTGTATTGGGATCCACAAATCATATATGTGTTTATATTTTTTGGAACTATAGAACATTTCGATTCGGCAAGAAAATCCATGAAACAAACAGAACAATATAAATGTGATGAACTGGTGATCTTTGTAATTTTGTGGGGGCAAGTTGCCATGTACTGAATTAATTTGTCATATAGCTTAGCTTCGTTTAATAATAGAGCTATGTTAATGACTCGAACAAATAATGTATAAATGTTATAAAACAGTACATAAATTCATAAAACTAGCATATATGTATTATTATATTATAATAAATAAGAAAAAGACTATTGTACTACCACAAAACGATACGTTTTGTATAAAACAGTGGAATACATGAGTTTATTTTATATAATACCGAGTAGGATAGAGCATCTTTAAACGAGCGTATATATATAATGTTTTATTACTGTGTTTTCATATCCACGCCAAAATTTTATATAGGGTTTTCCTCATACAACAAATTTAGAGATTTTAATAAATTATTTCAATCATGATTTGTCATTCTTTGATAATATTAAGTGAGACTTGATTTAGGGTCCATAATCACGCCAACTTATTTGGCTTTTGTTGGTAGGATCTATCCGCAACAAACTAGTTAATTAGCTTTACATGACATTTATTTTACTATGTTATTGTTATGTCTAGTGTTATTAAAAAATACATATAATATTTTAAAAAATATATCATATTGAAAAATATATTTCAGAACGCATGAATCGAATATTTATTGTATTTCAAAAAAAATGCATCTCACAACTAAAAACAATCATACATTTTAAAAAATTATATTTCAAAAGTATAACCAAATATATATTGTACTTAAAAACTATATATTATAGTATATACGTTTACATTAAAAAATTGAAAAAAAAATTTAATGGGCTAACGATTCCGTCGTGATTTGTACATATTATCATATTTCATATACTTTTTATGTATCGAGTCGGAAATATCACCGTTTGTTTATATTTTGACATAGTTGGAATAAAGCACTCGTCTCTTTTATATTTGGGTATTTACGATTGTATATTGTCATTAGCCGTTTTAATTTTTTTTTTTTTTGATACTCTTTTATAATTTTCAAAATTATACATAAGAGAGAATGTTAGTTAATATTGCCTGTTGCAAAAGCGTTGTGTCGTTATATATACGCAATTCGCTACGAAAAAAATTCAAAACTCTACGCACCTCAAAATTTAGTTCGCATGCATAATCTTTTATAAGAATATTTTGGGCTATCTAAGAAATAAAGAGGGTCATTACGAAATATTCATTTTTTTTTTTTTTTGAAAATAATTACGAAATATTCATAAAATTTAAAAGTTTCTTTTTAAAAAAATTTCCTAGAAAGTACAATGCACAAGGTTTTGCAGTGAGAAGCATGTCCCTAATACCAATAAAAAACCATAATTAAGGTTTTGTTGAGTTTAGCCAGCTCTTAAATATGACATAAGCACTTCTTTTTTTTATAATAACAGAATCATAAGAAGATATATAAAGTATTAAATTATGGTAAATAATTCACTTTATTATTGAGCCAAGAACTTGTGCAAGTGGGAGTTGTTGAATCAAAATCTGAGATCATCAATAATTTTCCTAACCAAGGACCAGCCCATCACTTTTTCTATGTAGACCTTAACAAATGAGAAAAAAGATTTTGACAAAATACATGAATGATGGCATTACCTTTATCATTCCATTGAAAATCAACAATCAACAATAGATTAATTTTGTAATTTCTCATGTTCTTATGAAAAAAATTAAAGATCAAATCGTTGTGTTCTCTTTGTAAATTATTGGGAGTTTAAAAAGGAAATCATTAGGACCATACCTAGTAGAAATTAATGAATATTTTCATTTCTTTTTCACTTTTTACCTTGATGCTTGAATTCCAAATCATACAAGAGATAAGAGTAAAACAAGTGGGGCTGAAGCTCAAACAATAAAATTCATGCTATAAAAGCTAAAGGCTGGGGACTAGTTGGTAGGTCTCTATGGATTCAGATCCAGGGTTCAAAGGCAATGTATATGTAGGGTAACTTGTTGCATTAGTGGTGTTGCAAAATATTTTCAACCTTTTCATGATTGTCCATCAAATTTCCCAAATTTATATGTCCAACCTTGTCAACTGTTCGGATACGGTTCGGATAGTGATCGTACCAGATCCATATCCATATTTTTTTTCGGATATGGATCCGGATACGGTACTCTCCGGATACGGATACGGTTTGGATATTAAACGGATACGGATACGGTTCGGATATTGTCGGATACGGATACGGATTTTATTCGGATATTAAAACGGATAATATGATATAATAACATAATAATATTTTTAGAATTCAAATATTTATTATTTTATAATTTTAAAACAAATTATATATATACACATATATATAAGTGATTATTGATTATTACGAATTAAAATATAATTATTGTCTATTATGTATTACTATAATTTTGATCATGATTACAACAAAACGGATATCCGTGTACAAATTTTATTCGGATCCGGATACTATCCGGATCCATCAAAATTTTAGCTCCTAGATCCGGATCCATACCCGTAAAAACGGATACGGTTCCGAATCCGGTTCCATTCGGATCCGGATATTTTTCGAATACGGTTCGGGTCGGTTCTGGCAATATCCGCCCCATTGACACCCCTACCAACCTTGCCATGATACTCACAGTGATTTAAATAGCGGCGCAATTGCGCCGTCATAACGCAAATCACAATAAATATTTGTAAATCGCAATACCGCAACCTACTAAATATCGCCGCAATATCGTCGTAATATCACGCAATATCGATGATCATATGTAAATTACAGTCCAAACGCAATGAACCGTTATATTGCAATTTAAAACATTACATGATAGTTAATAAATAGATAGATATACATCAATATTAATTGTATAATTTGATATATATACTTCCAAAGTCTGATTTTGATGTTGTAGGTTGAAAAAACATGTATTGGATATGATCATATTTTTTTTTTGTATAATAGATTTAGTATGAAGTGAAACGAGTCGAAATCCTTCGAAGATTTTCGTCGAATGATAATCTATTTAAACTTTTTTTTGTAGATTAATATAGTTTTAAGAATATAAGTATATTCACAAATTATTTCATTAACTAATTCACTATTTTTTCACTGATTTATAAGTTGCACAGAAAATCAATTTGCTCAAAAGACAAAGAAACAATCGGCAAATCAACAGATTCAGAGGACCGCAACAGGTTCCAATTCCAAATGCATATGCTTAAAACTTAATTAAAGTGAAATTTTGCAAAATTACCCTTTTAACTTCTCTAAATACTTTCCAAAATCTCCTTGACTTTCATGTTTCCTTTTTCAGCCATTATAAAGTGCAATGAATCTTTTTCTATCAGTACAGGCTCAACTTGTGTAGGGTTAACAAAATTCATTGCACTTGGTAATAACTAGAACAGAAAACATAATAATATATATGAAGTTCCAAAAAGGTTAGGATATTTTTGAAAATTTTCTTTTAATTAAAAAAACACAAGTTACAGTCTTCCATGTGCTCTTACCAAATTATTGTTTCCTCCAAGAATCACCTAACATGAAAAATAATCTATGAAAAAAAATAACATTATTACTCCTTCACAATCACCTTCAATGAACCCTAATTTGCCCAACAACAAATTGGGTACATATTGGTAAGCAAAGCAATTAATCTTCAATTTAAAAGAATTGAGCTCACAAAGCAATAAAAAAGCACATAGAACTAAATTTGCTAGTGCATTGAAAATTTGAAATTGAACCACATTGATTGACCTATGTACATTGGCCCAAAACAACAGAAAAGAAAACAAAGATTTTGTTTTTTCAAAATCTTAAGGAGGGAAAAAACAAAGAGAAATTTCCTTCAAATCTCCCTATGTTCTCTCCATCACCGCCTCTCCGACTCGGGTACCCCGTTTTTGTACCCGGTCGCAAAGCCTCTCATTCACTAGTCATACCTCATATATCATTACTTCATAGCCTAATTTACAGTTAGCAAGCGAAACCCAAAAATAAAAATAAAAAATAAAACATCTTAATCGTCGGTATCGCAAAATTTACCGTCGATTCGATTTTGGACGGCCTTGATTGCAGCCACGCGGGCAGCCGTTGCTGCCCTGTTAGCAGACGAGACAACTTTGTTCACCTGCTCCTCAACACGTTCGAGTCGAACCGCATTTTCCATTGCCTTTCTCGATGCCTAAATAAAAAAATTATGATGGTAAACACAATGCGTCGTGCTGATAAGCGAAAATAATAAAATTAAAATTCGTACCATAACGGCACGTTGAACGGATGGATCTGTAGGAGGAAGAGGGTTTTTCAGCGAACCGGAATTCCATTCGCCAGATCTGGGGTCTCCCATTTGAAACGTATACATTCCGAACCCTTGTTTTTTGCCCTCGTGCCAAGAGCCTTCGTAACAATGACCGTTCGCGAATCTGTATATGCCGAATCCGTGAATCTTGTCACCGAAATATTCGCCACAATAGCGATCACCATTTCTGAAGGAAATAAATCGAATCAAAATTAGCAAAAGGGGGACCCAAATTGAATTCGATCATAATGGAAATTAGAGTATGTAATGAGGGAAGTTTTGATTAGGACTGAGATTTAGGATACGAAACTAGGTTTGACTTATCTGAATAGGGATAGGTATTAGCATTTATTGCTGTACTAAGAAAGACGAAAAAAAAAGAAAATACCCATTCAATTCAAACTACTATTTCATTACCAATAAAATGACCAATTCTTTACTGCAAAAATCAAATCTCCAATTTTTTTAAAAACAAAAGAATTCAAAGAATCAATTTTTATTGAGAGAATTAAATAAATACCTGAAATGGTAACATCCAAGACCATGTTTAACGCCGCATTTGAATTCGCCGTTATAGGAGCTTCCATCAGAGCAGCTCTGAACCCCAATTCCATGGCTTTGTCCACTAACCCATTCACCGGAATAACTATCACCGCTGTAGAACCTGTAAACTCCAAGTCCATGTCTTAATCCTTGTCGATATTGGCCTCTGTATCTGCTTCCTCTTGCCCAGCTTTCAATTCCGAATCCATCGTACTTTCCATCGACCCAATCTCCTTCGTACTTCCCCTTTCCGAAGAAACTGTAAACTCCGCTACCATTACACCTTCCTCTGTGAAATTCCCCTTCGTAACAATCACCATTGCTGTAGAACTCGACGCCTTCTCTCACGCATTTTCCATTGGTTCTGTCTTTCTTGGGGGTTACGGCTCTGGTCGGCTCGCCATCGCCGATGAACCATTGAATTGACGAGACGCGACGCTTTCTAGATAACAAAGATTGTGACTTTTTCACGATTACGGATGCCAAGATCATCAAGAAGCCTGCCAATAACAAATTTGCGAAAAACGATGATTCATTTCGCAAATACGAAATCACGACGAACAATAAGAGCAGAAACGGGAGGGGTAGAAGAAGCGGAACAAGAGGGTACGACGCCGTGGCCCGGTAAAATGGATTCTGATTCGATTTCGTCCTGACAGGCTTAGGCTTCGGCTTAGATGATTTCGGTTTAGGGCTCGATGGTATTTGATGATCGTCTTCGTCCACGACGGAAAGAGATTGGAAGGAAGATCGTAAGGTGGGCGACCGGAGAAGCGAAGATGGCGTCCGCGTAAGCTTACCACCTCCATGGCTATTATGGGTCTCCATGGATTCCTTTTGCCTGCACTTTTTCTTTGTATTTCTTGCGAGATAGGTTGAGAGAGTGGTATTGAGCAACAGAGAGAGAGAGGGGAAAGGACTGAGGAGAGAGATGGAGAGGGGGGAGGGATTTTATACGTATAGTTACCATGTGGTGACCGGCTCTTAGTTTTTTTTCAAAGCAGAGAGAGAGGGATGTTTTACGTTTTACACCCTGTAATTACTGTTTTTTTATATACACCCTTTATCTGTTGGTAATGTTTAAGATAAGTTTTAGTTTGTAGATAATGACAATGACCCTGCACAATCAATCAATAATTATTATTGCATATATTATGTCTCGTATTAATTTATTTTATTTAATATTTCTCACTATTATGCTTATCTGATAAGTCATTTTTTTTATTGGGACCATTAGTTTGCTCAAAATAATAATAATATTTTTTTAATTAGTAATGAATATGGAAAATTTTCTTTGCTTGTGCCTGAAGGTCACCATTTTTTATTGTAGCATGAATGAAGGCACACTTGCTCATTTATTATGATACATATATTTTATTCTACAAAAAGAATTAATGTTTTCCATTCAATATTAAAAATTATTTACTTCAAAGAGAAGAAAGCCAAACTAGTTTCTCATACTGTGTAATAATTACAGTAAAATATAGGGGTTAAAATGCATAGTTTACTGATGATCGTTGCCATCAAATTGAAACTGAAACGAGTGATACAAAATACAATAAATCCTAATGTATAATTAATTACTTTCTTAACAAGTAATTAAGCATGATTGGCAGTGCAATTAGAGCTGCATAGTTATGTTGTTTAGATGATTATTATTGGCGTGTTAGTTATTAATGTTATGTTTATGGCCAAGTAATCTTCTTCTCCATTCTTGTGAACTGGAGATGTCCAGTACCTAAATCTCTCCATTGATATTGAACTGGAGATGTCCATTGTAATAGACGAACACGAATTTTACTTCAATGGTCATATGGGAAATTTAGTAAATAGGATAAGATGACAGTCGCGTCCGTAATTTTCGTGATAAAAATAGTCGATTCCGAATGAATCTTCCAGATATGATTATTCGTTATCTAGATGTGAAATACATCGTTGATAATGTTTGTCGGATTTAGAAATCCGTTTACGCATGCATTTGTAAAATTATTTTAAAAGCGATTAATTTATACCTATTTAATAGATCGGTATGGCAAAATTTGATAAAAATAACCTCAAAACCTATTTAAATGATGTTTATAAAATTCAACAACTTCTTCGGACAATTTTCGAAATTTGACGACTTAAATTAAATTTGTTATTGTGATTATTGATTAGTATGTTTCATATTTTAGACCATTGTTTTTTAATCATATTTTGAAAATAAATTATTGTAAAGTTTTTTATTAGAAAGTAATATACATACTTAGAACTATATATATTTATATATTTTATCCATAAATAATCAACATAGATCATTATTCTTATTTTATATATATATTTTTTTTTATCCATAAATAGTCAACATAGATCATTATTCTTATTTTTTATATATAGCAAAATTTGATAGAATTGGTAAACAAATAAGTTTTATCATAATCTTATTTAATAGTATATTTGTTCTGTCATTGATTAAAATGAATTTAGCATTATAAATCTCACTGCTCAAAATATACCAATTAATGTTTATGCAATTTTAAATTCCAATTAATGTTTATGCAATTTTAATATCTTTAAAGTATCGATTTACTTAAATACATAGCATTAAAATCTTAAGATATTTTTGTAAAAATAAATTTAAGCAATTGAAACAACTACACTATTTTCTTATATTAGCAATAATATTTAGAGTTCATACAAAAATACAAAAGAATCTAATAAATACGATCAGTCATAGTTAATAAAGACAATCAATTTATTAAAGTTGTGAAATATTTGATGAACGTATTCTAGAAAAATTATAATACTTACAAATAAAAGTTCAATATGTTTTTATGAGTATTAACTAATATTCTATCTTATGTATAAAGTTGCAAGAATTATTGCATTTCTAGAGCTCCACGTCACCAGGGACCTTTGTGTAAAAAAATATTTTTTAATTTATATTTTGGTCCTTTTAATTTATATTTTAGTCATTTTTAGTTTAAAAAATTACATTTTGGTCCTTTTTATTTTTATTTTGTCCTTTTTATTTACTTTTCGGTCATTTTTTACATTTTTGAATTTATATTTTGGTCTTTTTTATTTTTAATTTACATTTTGGTCCTTTTTATTAACATTTTGGTCCTTTTTTATTTACTTTTTGTTCTTTTTTTACATTTCAATTTACATTTTGGTCCTTTTTAGTTTTAATTTATATTTTGATCATTTTTATTTACATTTTGGTCCTTTTTATTTACTTTTCGATCTTTTTTTACATTTTGATCCTTTTTTCTTATTTCACATTTTGGTCATTTTTTACATTTGGTCTTTGTTTCCTATTTTACATACATATTAAAATTTGCGAATATGTCCTGATTATATTAATCAATTTTAGAAGCACATGAACAAATGATATTTATACAAATTATATTAGAAAATAATATCCGTGATAGACTAATTTTATGAACCTTATGCATCTATTGACATCATGATATTTGCAATATGTCATGATTAGATTAATTTAGTTCAAACGCACGCGCTTTGATTCTATTTAAATAATTATATAAAAAACATCCCGCACAATTGCGCGGGGATAAAGCTAGTTGTATTTAAACTTTAGATTTTAACATATAATAATATATGAGAAATTTTCAAAAAACCCCCTATCTTTTTTGGATATTCTAAAAAAACCCCTATCTTTTTGTAAACTCCAAAAAATCCCATTTGCCAAACTTTTATTTTCAATTACCCCCCTATGGGGTTAAAATTAATTATGGATGGTGTTAAATATTTTTTTTATGACCAAAATACCCTTCATTTTACATATTTAGTAATTAAAATAATGTTTTTGTTATTTGTATTAATTTAAAAAAAGTCCTATTTTTTTTTTCTTATAATAATTTAAAAAAAATAATTGTCATATGTTATATTTATATAATTTTAATATTTCATACATTACATGAAAGAAATACAGTTTCGGATTAACCGTAAAAGTGTACACAAGGATAAACGAACGTACGCGTTCGTGGCCATAACTTTCAGTAGAAACCTCCGATTTGAATGGTTCAAATTGGGTCAGATAGATAATGAGATTATCTAGAACTTTCATGTAGAAATATATTTCATGTGAACGAAGTATCAGTGTATTTTCAATGAAATACCGAAAGGGTTCAACAGTATGACATACAGTTAGTAAAACTGTCATAACTTTTGTATACGAACTCCAATTGGGATGGGCCAAATTGGGTTGGAAAGATAATAATATTATCTACAACTTTCGTGAAGGTCGATTTTCTGTTAAAGAAATTTAACAATTTCGTTTTTACAGAATACTGAAAGGGTTCATGCAGTTTTCTGTGTGAAATGGTGTATATTGGATATACATGCATTTTGGCCCATCCTAATCATATGTGATATAAATATGATGTTTTCTCTCTCCTCTATTCAGATCATTCAGTCCAATTGATTATATCTAGAGAATTATCCAGAAAATAGAGAGTCATCTTTCCAAGAGTGAAAGAGTGCGAAGAGAGAAAACCGATAAAAAGAGTTTTTTCTCGGTGTAGAGAATTGATCTAATCTAGCAAGTTCGCCGGTACTTCGTCTAGGCAGTTGCATCCGCGACCGACGTCTTCCGACTCAAGGTGGATACACGTAGAGGAGCAACACGTGTGGCTCTCCGATTGTGATCGAACCGGAGGAACAAGGAACGTCAACGAGCGGTGAAAGACGCGTGGTGTGGGATGCGCGGATTGTCACCAACGTGACAGGAGAAAGAAGGAATAGTGATCAACCCTTCGAGTGCAATCAATTTTGCACCGGTATGAATCTATCCTTTTATTGCATCATACCCTCGAAGTCATGGCGTGATCTTGGATTTTGGGAACCGGACCGGGCCTTCATATCCGCTGAGCGGGCCCGGGGTCGGGTGAATTCCCTTCATTACATATATTTGACTTTCATAACTTTTTATTGAAAAAATGACATAAAATAATAATAATATGAACAACAATATTAAAATAACACCTTGCAAATATTTAAAAATTAAAATATCGTGAATCTATTAAAAGCATACATAAAAGAAGAACGAAAATAAAATTAAAATAGATGTTTAAAGAAATATTTTTCTTTCAGTATATTTTCAAGGTGTTTATTTTATTATTATCCGAAGTTAGTTATTCATGAATAATAAATGAAATATTAAAATTATACAAACACAACATTTAATAATTTTATTTTTGTGAAATTATTATATGTTAAAAATTATTTATGAATTTTTTTAAAACTAATAAAATTAATGAAAAAATAGCAAAAATATACAGATGAAAATAGAAGGATATTTTGGTCAAATTTTTTTTTAACACCATCCATGGTTAGTTTTAATACCTATAGGGGGGTATTTGAAAATAAAAATTTGGTAGAGAGAGTTTTTTGGAGTTTCCAAAAAGATAGGGGTTTTTTAGAATATCCAAAAAAGATAGCGGGTTTTTTGAAAATTTCCCATAATATATTGATCTTCGAATTTAAAAAGAGAGAGATACACTACAAATCATTTTATATGTATCCTCTTGTGATGCAAAACTTAAATTCTTAAATTATTTGATATTCAATACACAAACACGGCAATATTGAATTTTCAAAAAACTTAGGATTCGGCATATCTAAATATTAAACTAAACTCAAAAAAAAAAAAAAAATATTAAACTATTTTATTAATTATAATTTATATATTTGTTTATTTTTAAGATACTAAATATTATATCTTTGATGTAAAAATACATCAAGTTTGTTAGAATCAAAACATCATATTTGATGCAAAAATTAAATGTTTGTGAATTCCATAATGTCCAAGAGATCAATTTCAAATTAAATATGTGAGCTTGGAATTTTTCTTATTCTTCAATTTTAAATGAAATATTTTATTTTTTAAATATATTTATTGATATATTAAATATCTTGTAAGTATTCGTACCGTACATGAGCAGATTTATTGTTGTTTTTAAATAAAATAATTTGACATATTCAACGAGTCTCCAAACACAATATCTAATACACTATAGCTTGATTTTGAAATATTTTGTACTGGATATTTACCAATATTTCTAACTGGAGAGATGTATATAATTTCTTTTGTGAATAGGGGTAATAATAGAGGGGCCAGAAAAGAACTTTCGGCACGTGTCAGGCTCTTTTTGGAGGGTTGCCAGCTCACAAACCCGACCCAATTGGGTCATCTTTATTTCATAATTTCAAATTCAGCCTTGCAAATATTAAAATTTAACTCACACCACCACAATCCTTCCAAGAAAACCTATTATTTAATAATTTGATATTCCATATGGGTATATATGAAATAATGTGTTTAAAATATTTATAAGCCGGGCCAGATTGTTTTCACTCGAGCCAGGCCATTTTGAAGCAAATCATTCTTATTGAGTCTTGTACTTGATGGTCTTCTTCGATAGATTTATGGCAAGTTGGTGAGGGTAGATAACAAGAAAAGTAGATGTGCACATGAATCCACTACTCTACTATATGTTTAGTATAAAGGTTAAATTATATAAATTTAATCTTGTTGCGGGAACGTACGGGTATCGTATCGGCATACGATATTAGTAAAACGATAAAATTATCTAAAAGAATTTCATTATTTAAGAATGCTTCGAACGCGACATAATTAAAGAGAAAACATAAATCACCGATAGACAATTCGTAAGTTAAATCAAAAGTACGATGTTTGAGGATAATGAAAATTGTAGATCTTCCATCGTTTAATTGCGTACCTTACTAGAATCTATTGATGGAAATGGCCGGACGTGAAGAAAAACGCATTCTAACAAAATTTTGTCTGGATCGTCATATCAAAATGCATCGTTTTGAGTTTGGTTCCGACAAAAATGAGAATTTGGATGATCTCATAACCGGTTATTTGGGAGAACGCAAAAATAAAAAGATGTGGGTGACATTATTAATCAAGAATAAGATTGATATATTCAACCTTCACGTTCAACTTGCGCGCCGAGGACCTCGAGAAAAAAAATGATTCAAAATGCATCGTGTTTATTGTGCTAAACTCCGTGATTAAAAACAACCATCGAAAAGGAGTGAAGTTCGGATCAAAACCACCCAAATAGTCCTTTTATTGATTTCCACATTATTCGGAAATGAAATGAAGTAAAATTGTATTCCATAAAAAAAGAAAGGGTGCCCTCACGCACACTATTTTCTTTTTATTCGAAATAGAGAAAATAATTTTCTTTCGAAGAACTTGACACAAAAAATCTCAAATTAGCATGATTATATTGACCAATATTTTGGACAAAATAGGTTGAATGAAAACTTTTCAAAACCTCTTTAACTTTTTACTTTTTTTAAACTAAAAATCCTCCCTTTTAGATTTATTTAAAATGGAATAGATTGAACTTTTTAAGCCCATATAGTGTTAAAGTTAACGAGGTTAGATGTATTACAAATTTTATGTGACAAAATACCCTCATATTTTTGTCTTTCATTTTATTAACATAACAAATTAAATATAATATCCCTAATGATTAATATCTTTGATTAAATAGAGAAAACTATTTATCCTAAATTTATTGATGTCAATGAAAATTGAGTTGATGACATATTGTGTTACTCACTCAACCACTTCAAACGTGGGTCCATTGACACACATAATAATTAATATATAACTGAGAAAATAATTAATAAAAATAATTACAATTAACATATAATTCAATGAAAATTAAGTCCTTTCTTGTATTAGTGATATATAATTTAGAACAATTTTTCAATATTGTGTTAATCATGTATTTTTATTGATAAACTTATGTTGCATTAACAATACAAAATGATAAGTTATGAATTTTGTTACGTATATACATTATTTAATCTCTAGTTATATGCTAATTATCGTTTCAAATATATTAAGCCATTTAAAAAAAATAGTAATAAATCTAACATGACATTATTAATATTGTAAAACTTCAAATACTAATCTATTTATTTTTTTCACTTCCTATTGGCCCCACAAGAAAAAAAATGTGCACTTGGTATTAAACAAACCAATAATTAGTAATTTTTTAAATGAAGGACAGTAAGTTTCCAAATCAATGTTTCTAGCTAACTAAACAAAACCAATAAATAGTACAGATGCTACAGAAGATTCAGAATTGAGGAGCACATGGTGGACATTCAGACATTTAGACATGCAGAGGCAGCAATCACTTGAAATTTGAGCTTAAACAAACACAAAATTTAGACAATGAAGAAATTGGGTTACATTTGAGAAGACAAATTAGATAGGTTTCACAATCATATCATGCCAATTGGGTGTGTGTGATGGAAGATTTGCTTGTCGGTTAATAGAATCACGGAGATGCTCCTTTGATTTGAAAAGCTCTCTTTTTTCTTATGCTAGAAAGGAAATTTGTGTGCATTGATCAAAGATAGAAGTTTCTTTTTCCACCTCTCTAATCTTGTGGAACTTTGATGATCAAGAAAAAAAAAGAGCCCATGCATTATGCAGAAATTGCAAAAAACATATTTTGTATTATTTTTTTTGATAATAAATGAAGAAGAATCATATGTCTTCCATTTATTAATGTCAATGTATATTGAATTCAGAATTTTTCTCAACATCTGATTTTTTTATATTTCATACTCAACTAACTGGATTATGAACCAATTGACCCTCTATCAAAAAATAATATGAAATATTTTCAAGGACTGACCACAAATTTGTTTACATTGGTCATGCAATGCATTTGGAAGATTTAACTACAAGCAAATTCTTAAATTTTTGAACATTTCCATGTAGGGGCTTATTGAAATTTTGAGATAATACAGGCTATACTTTTGTTATTTCAAATGAATTTTCAATTTTTGACATGGTTCCAAGTTCCAAGTCTGGAAAATGTGTAGAGATTGCAGATGGAGGTAGAAATGGGGTAGCAGTGCATCTACTTACTACCATATTTTATAGCCTTTGACCTAAATTTCGACTTGTTTAAATCCGAATTTTGACTTGATTCCAAATTTCATGTTTTTAAATTTCATTTATTTATTTAGTGGTTTGTTGAGGTACATCTAAGATCTACATGTTGGTTTAAAGAAAGTAAAATGAAACGTAGAATTGTGGCTTCACGATGGCCGCATATTTCTTAGATTTCTTCTTATGCTATATATATTTTTAATTATATTTTTTAATATGTAAATTATAGGAATATTTTTCTTTATGTGATAATATATAATCTTTGTTTTCGCGTAAATAATCTTCAAGGGTATGTATATTTTACGTATATTTCGGATAGGGATGGGTATTCGGTTGAACCGAACCGATTAAGACCAAACCGAACCGAACTAGATTCAAACTGAACGGAACCGAATAAAATTTGAACCGATTTAAAACCGAACCGATTAAACCGAATTTCTTATTCGGTTTGTTTGGTTGAACCGAATAAGAAGTTTTATAATGATAAAATTTAAATTATATTTAGCAAAATAAAAATAAAAACAAAAACAAATCATATAAAATATAATTATATTATTTATAATTTTACAATATGAAATATTAATTTTTTTTAAAATATACATAATAAAAACATGAAAAATAATATTAATTCGGTTGGTTCGGTTTAATCGGTTTTAAAAATACCAAAACAGAACCGAACCGAATAAACCGAATAATATCAATTTTTGAACCGAACCGAACCGAATGAACCGAAAAACCGAACCGATTAAACCGAATTCGACCGGTTCGGTTCGGTTCACAAATAAACCAAACCATTTGCCCACCCCCAGTTTCGGATCCAATTTTGATTCGAGTTTGGATTTGGAGCACTTGGATTTTTCATATTTTCGGATTGTGTTCAGAGACGGATCAATCTCTGTACACATTATTGCCTTCTTATAATAGAGTTTAAATAATTCCAAACAATTGTTATTTACAAATATCATGATCTAAATTTTTCCATACAAAAGGAATATGTATTAGTAGAAAACAACAAAAAAACATGGAAGTTTTTTAATGAATTGCATTTATTATCCACATACATTAATTTATATGCATCCAGCTAAAGGTTTGTTTTTTATACATTTATTTTTTAAATAATTTGAAGAACATTCTCTTCAAGTTTCTTACATATTTATATAATATAATCACACTAAAATGAAGTATACTTTAATATGTTTAATTAAGTCAATTTTTCATGTGAGACAATAATTGATATTCTCCTTATTTTTTTTTATGAGGTTTCTTGCCGTGCAATTCATAATTCCATTTGCATGGACATAGTCGAGACTTCATGGGGACATATTCAAAATAAGACGCACCAAACTATTAATTAAGACAACTCACGAAAAATGTAATAGAATAATTTTCCTTACCAACAATGAGCATTTTGTGACTACTTTGCTAATAAGTTTTCCTAAAATTCAAAAGGCAAGGATTTTCCATATTGTGGTTTTGATTTGTTTTTGTGAAAAATGATTTTAGTCGCATATCTTCACCGAAATTGGAAAGATCAAAATATAATTATATCAAAGAACAATAAAAAAAAATTGGGAAAATAATACATAATTTTTTAAATTTCATCGTACTATAAATAATAGGAAAAAATATGTGTTAATAGGAAAAAGTGACTGAGTGAACTGAAAAAATCAGGACAAATAAGTATATATCAGTTGTAACTATGTATAATATTATTTCGAAAAGAAGTTAAGAATATATAAGATAGCATGCTTGAAAAAAAAAACATTGTTACAATTATATTTAAGTATATTTAATTTATTATATTTAATTGAAAAAACATTGTTAATGGGGTGGATATTGCCTGAACCGACCCGAACCGTATCCGAAAAAATATCCGGATCCAAGGAACCGGATCCGGAACCGTATCCGTTTTTACGGGTATGGATCCAGATCTAGGAGCTAATTTTTTGATGGATTCGGATACTATCCGGATCCGAATAAAATTTGTAAACGGATAATCGTTTTGTTGAAATCATGATCAAAATCATAGTAACACCTAATTGACAATAACTATATTTTAATTCATAGTAATACTTAATAATCAATAATCACTATATATATATATATATATATATATATATATATATATATAATTTGTTTTAAAATTACAAAATAATCAAGACTTGAATTCTAAAAGTATTATTATATTATTATATTATAGTATCCGTTTTAATATCCGAATAGGATCCGTATCCATATCCGTATCCGACAATATCCGAACCGTATCCGTATCCGTTTAATATCCGAACCGTATCCGAATTCGGGTAAAACTGTATCCGGATCCGTATCCGAAAAATAAGGATATGGATCTGGTATGACCTATGTTGCACGGATACGGATACAGGTAGCGTATCCGATACGATACGGATACGGCGATACGGCAATTTTCAAAAAATCACGGATACGAATAGGGCTATATAATTATTAGTTTAATATATTTACATTATATATAATTAATAAATAAGTAATAAATTAAATAATAAATTAATAATATTTTTAAATTAAATATCATGACAATAAATAATATCAAACAAACAATATAAGTATCATAAGACTATCAAAAACTTGTTCCAGAAATATTTTAGAACTAATCCAGAAGTATCCTATATAATTTATTTAAAAATATTTTGGGCCAAAATATATAATGGGCCGAAGTATCCTAAATAGAATATCCCAGCCGTATCCTGGACGTATCCCCAGCCGTATCCTGCCGTATCCCCGTCGTATCCGAAAAAAATAAATATTAAAATATTCGGATACGCCACATGGCGTATCCGATACGTATCCGAGCCGTATCGCACCCGTATTCGTATCGGATACGCATATCCTCAGGATACTTCTGCATTTTTGAAGTATTCGCGTAACATAGGATGTCACTCGGGACCTCGTCGCTATATTCGATTTCTTCTGATCGACTTCCTCTATAAAATGAAGTAAACAAAGCAGGTTGTCTGTCACATAAGTAGTGACCAAATACATGGTGTGAGCTGCGCGCCCCTCTGCCTTCCTTTTTTGAGAACATACCAACCTTTCCAATCAAAAAGACCAAATCCATCAAACTCTTGGATCGGCCCGAATTTGACTCGACCCATTCTCCAGTCTCCCGCACTGCTCAAGTGTGCTACGATCATATGCCTTAAGCATGTCTAGCTTAATAGCACACATACCTTTCTTTGCTCTCTGCTGTTTCAGCACATGCATTCACTCATACGCCATTATTCAATTCTCCATGGTACGTCTACCCGGGACAAATACACTTTGTTCTTCCGCGATCAGATGAGGCAGCACATTCTTCAACCGATTGGCCAAGACTTTAGACACAATCTGATATATCACAAACCATAGGCTGAGTGGTCTAAATTGGGTTAGCCATTCTGGACTCGGTACCTTTGGGATAAGCACGATAGTTGTGTCATTGAAACCTGCGGGAATCTGCTCACCTTGCAAGAAGCCACGAACTCCCGCACACACATAAGCAAGGATGTAGGCTACAGGTCTCGATCCTACATCCGTCACATCGGAGAGGTTGAGCAACTTTAGTTAATACGAAGCCTTATCCTTGGATACAATGGGAATACGAACACTTCCACAAGCAAAAAACTTGGATAACTAGCTTGACTGGTTAAGAACAAATTGGTACTTTATCTACTCTTTCACAGGTAGGAATACCAAAAGAGGTCTCGTATGATAGTTGTGGTACATCAAGTCCTTACCAGATGCTATGTAAATCAAGAAGGGGCGGTAGGGTACGAGTTAACGGGAGATGCCGGGAAAAGCACGATAGTTGTGTCATTGAAACCTGCGGGAATCTGCTCACCTTGCAAGAAGCCAAAAAAGTATGTAACGATCTGAATCCACCTTATATCATTGCTAATCCCCGCGTGGACTAGGTTGATAATAAAAGGACGGACAATGCTATTGCGGTTCTCTCCGTAGAGAAAGAAATACCTAGTGTTGTGTGGGCTTGCCAGCCAGTTCGCTAAGTGCTTGATTGTTTTCACCATAGAGCGTATCGAAGAAATGTATGTAGGTACCCCTTTTCATTAAGCTTTGCTATGGCTACGTCAGCTCATTTTTCTTGAGCTTCTAGCTTCGTTTAGGAGTTCCCCCGTTTGTTGGGGAATGGAAAGAGTAGCTGCCTTTTCTGTTGAGAGGTTGGTCAATCTACCTGCGATTTAGATCTATCTCTTTCTCCCGGTCTTGAAAGAAAATATAAAGTAATGGTCGAACCAAACCTTCTGTCCTTTTAGATCAATACGAGCAATATAGATTATGGTATTCTAGTACGCCATAAAGAAAGCCCCTTGTCTTTGGCCAAACCCAGATTCTGTCATTCCTCTCCTTTACAGTCGATCTCCCAAAGGTCGCCTCTTGAACCTTCACCTCCAACCGACCTTGAAGCTAACCCTGGAAAACGTATAGCTCACTCATAGCTGACTGCTTATTCATATTCTGGTTTAGCAGATAGCAGATAGGAGATAGCAGACGGAGCTATTGAATAACTTCTTAAATGAAATACGCTTCAAAGCTAAGGAACGAAGTAACTCGGCCAGCCTTTTCATCGCCAACCGAAGCAAGCCCTGAGGAAGAGCGCGAAGAAAGAATAATCTTCACTATACCAGGTCAAAACTAAAGCTTTCTTATTTTTGAGGTAAACACCAGGAGACCAATATACTGGGGCATCCCGCCACAAAAGCCTATACTTTCTGGGTAGAAGAGGTCAAATAGGGATTGAGAAGCAGCCCCCTCTTCCATTGGGGTCTCGCTTCTTCTCTTAGACAACCCATCAGCCACACGGTTCTCAATTCCTTTCTTGTATTGGAGCCTTTTTTTTTCTCGCCGTAGAAGCAACAGCAGCTCGCTATCAACGTGCCGTAGGAGATCTTTCTAATCCTCGAAACATTATACCTTTCCCTTTTACTCCCCAGCTGCTCTGCTCTTAAATTCCAGTAAACTCGAGACAAAGTCCCTCTTTCATTGATCAACAAGGCTCCTACCTAGACTATCCTTGCCTGGACGAAGCATCCACAAAGGGTGGCAAAATCAGTCTACTTCAGGCTGAGACAATCGAGAGATGAACGCCTTTGAAGATTTGACCTCACAACTGCGAACCTACCAAATCTTGAGCAGGAACCAGACGATGTTTCACGTCATGTCAAACCCAGGGCGGTGTTTCAAGGAGGAAATCTAGTGGAAAAGCCTGGTCGTCCCGAAAATGCTGACTTTGTCTTCCCCTATACATATATACAAGCAATTGCAATCCTTAGACTGCTGCCTTTCTGGCTTTCCGGAAGTTGCCTCGTCACTTAGCTGCTCGACATTCACTAGCGAGCTGACCTTTTTTCCGGAAGTTCCGTACCTTCGGCTTATTTTCCGGAAGTAGCGAACCCCCTTTCCTATCCCCGCTTCCATTGACCTGATGCGAGTAGGGAGGGACGGCGTACTTTCAATCCAGTGATTTTCTGAGGAATGGCACCGAATACCTACGGGTTTACCAGAACACCAATCCAATAAGTAAGTAACTTGTATTCTCAATATGCCTACCTGAGCGAGGAACTACTAACGTTTCGAGCATAGAGGCCTCAACGTATAATGTCTCGGCCTAAGAACAGACGAGATGAGGCCTTTCTCTCCAAAGGCGCTTGCTTTATTAGTTGCTTGAAGGCTCGTTCAGTAACTGAAAACCGAAAGCGTCACTTCTTCCGTCCTAGCACCTTAGTGAAAGCTGTTGGTACTCTAAGTCAGCGGTCCACCGACGAGCAAAACAAGAGTAAACCATCAGTGGAAGAAGGACCTCCCATCATATCATAAGAGAAGCATGAGTGAAACGATCCACTGTCGTTGCCTGAGGGAAAAAGGTCATCACACAATTAAGCGACACAAGGAGTTAAGTAAGGGTATAAGTGATGATTACAATGTATAATAAACATGAAAAATACACAAAATGAATAATAATAACATTGAAAATATATAACGGTACAATTGTTAAAAAAAGATTAAAAACGAAATAATTATGCATGGATATGACAAAAAAATATAAATATAAGATAAAAGTGTAGATATATAACAAAAATTAAGTTATAAATTGAACATAAATATTAAGATATAAAGATGAGTCAAAATGAATAAATCTAACACGAACCCCCTAGATATGGGCAACATCAAACAAAAAGGCTTATATAAGACAAGAATATATTTGATTTACAATTTACAAAAAAAAATGAACAAAAGTTGAAAAATAGTGCGTCAGATTTCAGTGAAAAGGTATAAAAAGACTGATCGAACATAAAAATTACAGTATTAGTTTAAAACATAAATGGAGTCAAAACCGAACAAAAAAAACCTAATCAAATGCGTAACAACCAGAAATCAAGTCTAAGAATATCTGATAAAAAAAATTTAAACTGTAAAAGAGATTAAAAATCTCTAATTTGGGTTATGAATATACCTGATTTATAGTTTTATCAGAAAAAACGTGAGTCGGATATCATAAAAATGGTATAAAACGGTTGAAATCGAATATAAAAATATGTTATACCAGTTAATAAAACAAATAGAGACCAAATCGAACAAAAAAAACTTAATCAAATGTGTAAAAGTCATAAATCAAGTCTAAAAATGTGATGAAGATTTTAAAACTGTAATATAAACGAGATTAAAAATCTCTGATTTGGATATGAATATACATGATTTACAATTTTATCGGGAAAAGGAACAAAAGTTGAAAAATCACGTGTCAGATATCAGAAAAGATATAAAACGACTAAAATCATAAAACGACTAAAATCGCAAGTCATATATTGAAAGTTGATAAAACAAATAGAGGCATGTATGTTCTTCCCTCTCGAGATCTCAAGAAAGTCGAGAAGATAACGCCGTGGGCAGGGTTAGCGTGGCCGAGATCATGCCGAAGAAAGCGCTAATCGAGATGATTCTATCTCACAACGATATATCACGAAGGAATGACGAGATAACAAAGTAGATCGGAGGAGGTGATTTTAGTAATGAAGTGCATCCGGCGTGCAAACGACCGGAGTGCAAAATCATTTCCCGAATAAAATTATAAAATTGAATAATTGATTATTTCACTATTCCATTGTTATCCAAACATAATTTCAAACAAAGAGCCCGATAAAAGCCCAATACAGTCATTCTATTGAAATACAATTTATATAATAGTTGGTCCATATATATACTTTTTGAATATTGAAATTGAAATAACTACACTAAAACAGAAAAGGCAAATTAACGGGCCAGACTAATGCTCAATAAATTTCCAAGATTGGGCCCATTAAGCACTTATACTTGAATGGACCTGTCCAGTTCTCATTGTGAAGAAAAGAAACAAATGGCATCATCAATGCCTCCTCTCCAGTGGTTCTCCGCTCCCAATTTCTCCGGCGATGCCTCCCCTCCGCATGCCGTCGCAATCTCCGCCGGGGTAAGACTAGGCGGTCTGATCCACCGCCGCTTTTCTGACCATCTCCGTTTCCTCATATGCTCTCGTTCTCAGGTATGAACTCAAACATAAGAGGTAGAAATACATAATTATTAGAACGCTTCTTATGTTCTTCATTTATGAAATTCTCATTATTTTGCAGTTTCAAAGGCAATTGGAAGCTTTCGGAAAGGAAACATTTCTCATATGGAACGATTTATTGTCTAAAGCCCCGGATTTTACGAATAAACCCCCCATGTTTGAGAGTGTAAATATTTCTTTATCAGTACCTCTGTTTTCTTTATTTGCTGGAATAGGATCAGAGAGGGGAGGAGGATTTGGCCGTGTTGAAAAACCGCAATTTAAGAATATTCAGAGGAGTAATTCGAATAAAAGGCTCTGGACCAATATTCTTCTTGCTGTTAATATAGTGTGAGCTAATAATTTTGGTTAATTCTGTTCCATTTAACCTCAAATTAACCAAATTAATCCCTAGTTATTCCTCGATTAGGCAATTTGAGTATTTTTCGTTATTATAGGGCTTACGTGGCTCAAGTTGCATCGCAAGGAAAGTTACTTTTATGGGGAGCGAAAGTGAATAGCTTGATAAATAAAGGGCAAATTTGGAGATTGGCCACATCATCATTTCTCCATGCAAATGTTATGCACTTAATGGTACCCTTATAATCCTATTATTATTAACATTAATATATTGATCATTGAAAAAATAATAAAAATTAGAATGCATTAATGATAATTTAGGTGAATTGCTATTCGTTAAACTCGATTGGGCCAGTAGTAGAGAAACTTGGCGGGACCAAAAGATTCCTCGCGGTTTATTTTTCTTCGGCACTTGCAAGTAAAGTATATACTAATTTAATATCCTTGTTCAATCGATAGGAAATTTGCAAATAAGCCCCTGTATTATGTCTAAATTTCAAACACGCCCTTGTTAAATGTGTTTCGATTAATCAGGTGCATTGATGAGTTATAAATTCTCTCAGTCTCCATCTGTTGGTTCATCAGGAGCCATTTTTGGTTTGGTACGATTATTGTTCAGAACGTATATATTTGATATTATTTATTTTAATTACTTTGATTTCCAATATATACATATATTTTCATTTGTATTTTAGGTTGGGGCATTTGCGGTATTTAACTTGAGGCATAAGAATCTACTTGGTAGTGGAAAGGATAATTTGCAAAACATTGCACGTGTCATTGCCCTAAACATGGTATCCTCATTTCTTATTGGGCGGAATTCTACGTGTGCCCAATAAAAGCTTAAAATATCATATATACCCCTCTGTGAAATATCATAATATCCTACAAAACCATAAAAAACGTCATCATTACCCCTCCTCCCTTAATTCTTTAATGTAATGTAATGCTTATTATGCATGATGTTTCTCCAATATTTTATAATTTGTAGGGGTATTCTTGATATTTCATATATTTAACCTCTTTCTTAATTACTTACTCGAAATATAATTTTTTTATTTACAGGTTATTGGACTTGGGACACGAGGCATTGATAATTGGGGTCATGTAAGTCATTGACAAATCATGATTATTAATTTTCTTACACCAATGAATTATTTAGTTTATTTGCATTAATCAATAAATCATAATAATTTCAGTTAGGAGGATTGCTTGGCGGAGTAGCTATTTCGTGGTTAATCGGTCCAGCTTGGGAATATGAATTGAGATCTAATGATGGGAGGTTGGTTTTTACAGATAAATCCCCGATTTTTCGATTAATCAACCCCTCCAAGTTTCGTTAATTTTTTTGTTCTTACTATTCATATAGTCACTTGTTTGTATGATTTGTTAAAAGCCTTTTTATTAAAACTTGTACTGGCTTATAGTTATGTTAGATATGATAGGAACAGTGAATAAGCCTATGTATTTTTGTTAAATATCACTGTATTGTATAATTTGAGTTGTTGTATTCTCCACAAATATCAACCATAAATGTGTCACAAATAATTAAGTTTATAATGTTAATTGTGTAATTGTTTAGAAAATTTAGAAAATTTAATTATTGAAATTGCAGAAACAATATTTAATTAAACTTACTAAAAAAATATTAAATACCGTGCTTTAATCGTAAAATAATAATAGTATAAACGTGTTAGAAGAATGAATAGGGCTCCACAGTGGCGTGTTGATGCAATTGAGCAGGAGAAAATAGCCAATTTTGTCACTAAAATTCATAAATTGGGCAAAAAAGAAAGAATTTTAGTTATTCATACTTTATCTGATTTATCATTTTTTTTTTTTTTTTTAACAAATCCATAGGTGATTTATTAATCAGAAAAGACTAATAGCCAGTACAAAAGAGGACTCGTGATAAACCACAATTCAACATAAGATGAGATCCAAAATAGAAAACAAAATTGCTCACTAACACTTTGCCTTCCAATATTGGACCACGTAATTCTTATCTGACCGTTCTTTTAAAAGAGTCGTGGATTTCATCTGAGCCAATTGACTAAAACCATGCTCTTTTTCCCCTGTTGTCGTACAATCCCTTGCCCCTAAACCCTACAGACGAGCAAGAGAGAGAGAGAGAGAGACAGAGAGGCGGAAAGAGAAACCATGCAGACGAGATGGGCTTAGGTATGGAAGGCACGGAGAGGAGCAGAGAAAGAGCTTGGAAAGGGATGGGACAGCAAATGAAGAGAGGAGCTAAAACAGGTACTGCTTGGATGGCGAAGAGAGGAGCTTCTGAGAATGCTTCATTTCAGTCCCGGTTTTGACAGGTTGGATTTAACTTTGAAGTTCGAGTTTTCAATTGTTCTCTAATTTGCTTCATTTGACTCCTCTCTAAAAGTAGCCAGAGCCAAAGAAGAAGAAGCAGGGAATCTCTCCTTGATCTTGGTTAGTATCTCTCTTGCTCTCTTTATTGTTTTGTTTTCCTGGTATGTAATTTAGTTATAAATTTCTTTTTATCTTTTTCTTTGTTTTCGTGTCAATGCAATTGATGTTATAAAATCAGGTTGTAGGGTTTAGGGGGAGAGCAACTAGACTCGAATTGTTTTGCGATTTTAAGTGTAAATTTGCAATTGAGACGAATTAATGGGTTAGGAACAGTTAGGCCTTTGAAATATTTTTTTTATGTAATTACTGCTCATTTTTCAGAATAATAAAATCGTAACTTCGATACCCATTAACGAAGATGGAGAAAGACGAGAAACCAAAAGGGAGGGAAATAAGGTGATCGCCCCACTGCCTGATTTGAAGTCCAACTTGAATGCCTAACAACACCAAATTGATGAATTCAAGGTTTTTCTCATTTAATTTTGCATATCGAATCTTTTTTGTTTTATAATTAATTAAGACTGGAGATAATTTTGTGAATTGAAGTTTCATACGAGGTATTGGAACCAGTAAATAATGTACTGGTAACTTCTTAATTTCAGTTTCAACATACATTATTTTAGTTGAACATGTACATTTTTAGGGCCAGTTTCTAGAAAAACCGAGGAGTTTGAATCTTCTTCGTTCTATTTATGGTTGTTATCATAATACGATTTATCCAAAACTTCTCAGGTTAGATTGATTTTTTTTGTTTGTAAAATCTTGGATGAAGCCACGAGATTCCATAAAAAAATATTTTATTTTCTACGACCTGATTTCAAATTTGGTTTGTTCAAACATTTTGAATTAATTTAAAAATATCAAATCATATTGTTTTGAATGCAGCAAATGAAGAACTAAAACAAATGAGAATGAAACTGCAAATTTGGTTTTGAATCAAGCAAGAGGTACAATATATATTAATTAGATTAATATACAAGTTATCTACCAATCATTTCAGTCATTCAAGCAGTACTTGTTTTTTTTTATTGTGGACTCGTATATTATTTTAATTAGTGTTAGCATGGTCCTAGACGTGCATGTCTTCCATCTCTTCATCATATCTCTACATAAGCCAAGCAAGTCAAATTCATTCATCATCAATCTCCATATTCCTTCTGAATCGTAAACAATAACATAATTTTGTTCTTTTCATTAAGTACAGATCTTCTAATATATTACAATCTACTTTTGGTTTTGTACCTTCTCATTTGTATTTTATATATAATGGATGTATGATATATTAGAGGTAAGAATTAATTATTAATTGCAAGGATAGTTTTGATTTGTTTATTTGTTATGCAACTGTCAACTATGTTTCTATTTTACCATGCTATTATGCAAGTATGTTAGCATAGGATTTACATTTTAGGCTTAAGAGTTGATTATGGAAGGAATGGAAATTGATGGATTATCCTCAATTAGTCATTCATTAGTTCAAAATACATTGGAAATGACGTTAAAAACTCGCAGCGAAGCGCGAGATTTTTCCTAGTAAAATAAAATAGAAAACTAGAGGATTGGCAAAACAACATCCTCATACGAGATTCCTAGTGATCTTGCTAAATTCGCGAAATGATCCGCTTCTTTGTTCTGATCTCTTGGGACATGGATGAAGGTAGGTCTTTCAAGTTCCTTTTCCATTTAATGCACTCCATGGCATCTTGAATCGCTTCCCATACAGACAGTTCAGCAAGATTCGGGTTCGAAATAGACCCGACAATCGATATTACCTCCAAATTATCCGAGAAAAAACACACTGATTTTGCCGGTTGTATAGAAGAGGCAAACTCCATAGCTCTTCGCAGGCTTCGAAACTCCCCATGTAAAACTTTATTGATATTCTTTTCAGGTTGTAATGGCACTCGTACGTCCTTCCCTTCAGCGTCTCTCATAATGAAAGCACTGCCGCTTCGGTTCCAACTATCTAGAGAGAAATCACACCAACAAAACAATTCACATGTAGACACATTCAATGCACGCGACAGATTAATGAATTGGACTTGAGCTTCAGGGAGATGGGAGCCCAAAGCTTGCGTTGCAATGGTTCGTTGGAGGACGAGATGCGGATTAATTAACTTCTGTCTGAATACCCACTCATTACGTGCTTTCCACAACTCCCAAATAATAGAGAATAAATAAGGGATGAATGCTGGGTTAATTTCCGCAATGAGAGATTGGAGATCAGTCGTGAAATTATATGAGAAAAGTTGTGGGCGAAGTGGAATGGAGCTGTTGAACCATACTCTAGTTGAGTGTGAGCAATGAACCAACAAATGGCTTACAGTCTCGTCATTTTCACCACACCGTGTACATTGGGGGTTAATTTCGGAGAACCTTTTATGCAAGTCAGATAGAGTAGGTATTGAGTTTGTGACCGATTTCCATAGAAAAATTCTGACTTTTGGGAGAATGTGTTTGGTTTTCCAAATCGCTGCCCAAAGCATTCGGTACGGGTCATTGGCATCTAGATTTAGCTTCTGACCGAGCAACCATTTGTATGCCTCTTTCACAGAGAACTTTCCGTTTGACGAGATTGTCCAAATTAATCTATCATTAATATATGCATCCCTAACAGGATTAAATGGGATACTCGAGATTTGGTCAAGATGAGAGGCTGGGAATATCTCCAATAATTTTTCGGTGGACCATTCATTTTCTGCTTCGTCAAACAACTCGTTTACTTTCATGTTTCTTCGACGTGTATTGTTTGGGGTTTAGTTCTGACCTACTCGGATACCAAGGTTCTGCCATGGCCTTGCAAGTGTCACCATTTCCTAGGATCCATTGAACCGAGCCTTTAAGGGCCGGCCTAACATGAAGCATTGCCTTCCAAAATCGGGAACAATTGTAATTCCTTTCGGTATCCCAAAAAACTCCCCTCGGATAATGTTTAGCTTTGACTATCTTTGACCAAGACGTTTCTTCGTGCGAGATAATCCGCCACGTTGATTTTAGAAGGAGGGCTTTGTTCATTGTTTCCAGGTCTCGAATGGAGAGACCGCCCATCATTTTTGGTCTATTAACGAGCGACCACTTGCACCAAGCCAAGTAGCGGATTGCGTTTAGTTTCCCTCCCCACCAAAATTTCTTTATGATTGAAGTAAACTTCGAAGTAACCGACTTTGGAAGGAGCTCCGTAGACATGTAGAAGACCGGTAACGATTCAAGCACCGATCTAATAAGAACAAGTTTGCCCGCTTGAGTAAGTAAATTGCTTTCCCATCCTGCCAATTTGGATTGAAATTTTTCGATTAGATAGTTGTAATATGAAATAAATGGTCTACCTTGAACAATATATGAGCCCAAATATTTTTCCACTTGATGTGCCGGTTTTGCTCCGAAGATGTTCAGGATTTGACTTTTCATTTCAATTGACGTGTTTGAGCTGAACCAAAGTTTAGATTTATCGGGATTTATTTCCTGACCGGAAACTCGTCCGTATAGGTTTAGGGCATATAGCAGGTTTTGGGCTTCCTCGGGGGATGCTTTACCGTATAGGATTAAATCATCTGCGTATATCGAATGGGTAATTGGTCGTGCTGTTGGTGCAAGCTGGAATCCTATTAAGGTACCCGTGTCTTGAAGATGATTTAGAATTCTTGTGAGGAGCTCGGAGCCTAAAATGAAAAGGGTAGGTGAAAGAGGACAACCTTGTCTGATCCCTCTTGTAGGCTCGAAGAACCCGTTACCTTTGCCATTAATTTGGACGGTAAATTTAGCAGAGAAAATACAACCCATAATTAATTTGATATAATCATATGGAAAGCCAAAAATCCGCATCATTTCCATAAGGTACGACCATTCCATCCGATCGAATGCTTTAGATAAATCAATTTTTAGCGCGAAAGCGGGATGCACAAAAGATCGAGTCGAAAAAGAGTGAATTACCTCATCGAGCAAGATAATATTATCATGTATTAATCTCCCTTCTACAAATCCAGATTGGTTGAGTGAGATTATATGAGGGACGACAAGTTTCAATATGTTGACAAGAATTTTGGCTATTAATTTATAATTAAAATTGCATACGCTGATGGGTCTATAATCAGAGACTGTAGCAGAATTTTCGACTTTAGGTATAAGACACAGGTTAGTGGCACCCCAATTTGTCGGCATCACACCAGTTGTGAAAAAATCTTGTACATCGTCCACTAGTTTCGGGCCTATAATTTGCCATTGGGTCTGGAAAAAACGGCCCGATAATCCATCAGGTCTTGGACTTTGATCCGACCCCATAGAACGCACAACTTCAGCTATATCTGTCGAAGAGGGTATGCGGGTTAAGGAGGGGAATAGAGAGGCTGGGATAGAGGGGATACTATCAATTATGACTCGCGGGATAGTGTCTTGTATCGAAGTTTGGTGAGATGTAGCATAAAGGGTTTTGAAAACCGAAACTATGGTTGTTCGTATTTCTCGTTCATAACCTACCCATTCACCTGCCATATTTTGTATGTCCGAGATATAGTTTTTTCTTCTCCTGTGTTGTACATGAGCATGAAAAAAATTTGTATTAAGATCCCCTTCATGTGCCCAGTAAGATCGGCACCGTTGCCGCCAATACAACTCAACTTGCATCAAACAGTCATTATATTGTGACTGGATCGATGCTATGGTAGAGCCCAATACCATCCAATTGGTACGGTCTCCTTGTGATATCAGGTTTTGCTCCGCTACCGCCATTTGGTTTTCCAACTCTTTTAATTTTGAATTTGGATTTAGATTATTGTTGTGGGACCAATTCTTCATGGCTGATTTTAGAGAGTTGATGCTCGAATTCCAATTGCAAGACTGGTTGTTAGTACATGCTCGGGTACAGATGTCTACGAAGGATCGTGAGGCGAGCCACCAATTCTCGAGCCTAAATTTTTGGGATGAATGGAGGAGGGATATGTTGGTACGAAGAAGTATCGGTGTGTGATCACTATTACACCGAGGAAGATGGAATACCCCGGCCATTTGAAACATGTCGCACCAGTCTTGATGAGCTAGAACCCGATCGAGTCGTTTAAGTATGAGGTTACCCGAATATTGGTGATTCGACCAGGTATAGGCAGGCCCTTTGTATCCGAGGTCTATCAAACCCGCCGCACGGATCGTATGATTGAAGAGTTGAGTATTCTGGTCTTCGCGAAATCTCAAACCCCCTTTCTTCTCTTGGGGACCGGAGATAGCATTAAAGTCGCCAAGCGCACAAATTCTTGAATTGTCTGTTCGCGCATATTGTATTATTTTTTCCCATATGAAAGGATTCTGAACGTGATGCGGGTCTCCGTAAACACAAAAGAGTGTCCATGGTACTTGGTTAGAGGAAAAACGAACATTAGCGATAATGAAATATTTATTTTTCTCTAGGATCGAAACCCTGACATTGTTGGACCATAGGAGCCAAAGTCCACCCGACAATCCATTTGCCGGTACGATTGCTGAATTATGAAGGCGGAGAGAGGAGATGATGGTGGTTGAGCGGAGGGTGGTACACCGAGTGTCGAAAATGAAAGCGAGGTCAACTCCGGTGCAGTGGAGGTAACGGTTGATGGAACGAATAGTGGCCGGGCCTCCACAACCCTGCCCGTTGCAGGATAGTATACTCATTGGAGAAGGGGCGACGCCTCATTTGGCGTCACCCTTGATTGTTTGGTTGTACGAGTGTCGAGATTAATATCATTAATGTCTGTACGCATGGAGGAATGAGATGTGTGGCGCCTTATGTTGGACAAGTCGAGTTCACAGCACAGGAAGCCCGGATAGAGTGGACTCATTTTGGCCTTTTTGTATTTCTGAGTTGAGAGGAAAATTCAATGAAGAAGAGTACATATATCAACACAGGAAGCATTATGATCGGAGGAAAATTACAAATAAGCCCGTTAAATTTGCAGGGCGTTTCTGCAAGATGTACCGTTGTACCACATTGGTTCGTACCAGTCGACTGTGTTGCAATGAGCTAAAATCAATGAATTCTTATTGATGGTGTTCGGTAGGGTGGAATTAGAATGGAATAGTGGATTAATCAGTTTATTCCAGCCGAACAACAATGGAATTAAATGGATTAACTTGTGGTTTAGTGAAATTGTACTCTTCCAAGGGGGTGTGGAAGAAGACTAAATCATGGAATAATCTATTTTTTATGACCATTATGCCCCTCTTTATTCCATCTCTCTCCAATTATAGCAATTAAATATTACTGCATTTCTTTCTCTCTTCCCCACTTTTTCTTTGTCTGCACGAAAGAAGAAACTAGAAAGAGGAAGTTAGATTAATCTTTCCGGCCATTATCTCCGGCGATCCATTCAATCAAGCTTCAAGTCGTGGTACTTAAACTACTATATATTTTTTCTTGTCTATCAAAAGAGATCCATCAAGGTTTTATATAAAAAAACCCTAGATTTTGTTTTTCCCCCTCTATAAATTTTAATCTCATAAAATCCTCGTATACAAAGATCCTTCTTTTGTTCTTAGGATTAATCTTTGTTGGATTTGCCTCTTACAGAGATCCATCAAGTTTTTGTTACTGTTACTATTTTTTCTCGGTTGGATTTGCCTCTTACATATCTCAAGTTGGCTTTTGAATATGGAGTGTTTATGATAAAAGAAATCCTCTGTTACTATTTGCATCTCGCCTGTATGAATGATATATGTTTTCTGAATCATGCATATGTATAATTAGTTCCGTACTTGCATGGCACCATGTGACATTTATATTGTTATGAAAGGTCTTCCTAATTTTACTTGCATGGCACCATCTGTATAATAAAACTTTGTCCTTTTTCACGCTAGTGTAAATGAATTGCATCTTCCTAATTTTTTCCAAATTATCAAAGGTCCTCCATGGTCACTAAAAGCTTTAATTCATTAAATACAAGTGAGTGTGATATGTTTTTTGACTTAGACCATCATGTAGAAGAAGGAGGAGGTGTCGATGAAGACGGAGATGATATGCAGAAGAAACTAATAGTGCAGACTTACGTGTGGGAGAAATGCTTCGAACAACTATTAAAAATGCATTGTGGGAAGAAATGCAACAAAATAGTTATAATCGGCGAGGATCTAGAAATTAGGTTGTTGAAATGAAAATACTATTTAAATATTATTTTTCATATAATTTATTTTATTTGACCTTCTTTAATTGGATATTTTTTATATTCATATTCATGTTGTTTGTTTAGTGGAATTTAAAACTTATTTTTTACATTTGAGAATTTTTTTTTTTGTTGCATCAAAGGCCCTTAGGCAATATATATACAGAAAGTCACCATTACATATAGTTGACGCAGAACTTAATAGCGACAAGATAATAAAACGGACACTCCAAAAGATGACCTATAAGCTGAATAATTGCATAACACGAAATGCATTATTTTGTCGGTGGTGGAAGAAAGTCCACCACCGCTTTCGATTTTTTTTGGCGATGTGAGGCATGATCGGAGATAAGAATTGGGGTCGAAAGAAGAACACGACCATCAAGATCCATGGGAGCCTTCTCAGATGGAATTTGCGACGCACTTGTGGAGTTGCGGCCACGCTTCGATCGCGGAAAAGGAGAGGAAAGCGGACAAACCGGTCGGGTCGGTGATGGAGGAGGGGATGAGTGCTGCCAATTAGAGGTTCCCGAGTTTGAATTGAATACGGCTCTAGGAACAAAAAGAGCTTGATTAATCCATTTGCCCAACCATTTTTTTTGCAAGGTGCGAAGCAACCGCATTGTCCTTGCGACTTTCAATACGATATAGATCCATACAATTTGTGGTTTCGTGACCTATAAGGCCACAAAAGACACAAATTTTCGGTACCTATTCATAAACTATATAAACAAGGCGGGATGAGAGCTCTGGTAGAGAGATTGAAATTGAATCCAGAAGAGGGATAGATAGCGGGAGATGGAGGCGGATTTTTAACGCTTTATGTCCATGGACAAAGATGTAGTTCGGGTTGGATATTGGGGTCCCAATCCGTTCGGCCACTTGTCGAATGCCGTCGGCATTAATTTGCTCAAGCGGGAGATAGTGAAATTGTACCCATGTCTCAAACACATCCACATTCTCGTGCCTTATCTCATCTACCCCTTTAACCGATTTAACCACAACGAGTTCATTTCGAACGACCCATGGTCCATTGAGCAAAACCCGAGTCATGTCGGATTCGGCTTTGAAAAAGACGAGCATAAACCCATTCCCTTGAGACGAGAATTCCGTATCGGAATCCACTCGCCATAAACGGATAAGTGAGTGGATTAATGTGACATCTAAGATAGGTTTGAGAGATATTGTGCGGATTAAAGCGGCAAGTTTCCAATTTTTAGGGGTCATTTCGGATTGATAAATAACCACCTCTCGGTTTTGTGATGATTCGAGATGGATACCCGATAATTTTTGAATGAGATCTTCATCGGAGAGTGGTGCGTTCGTCATTATCTTTGCGTGGATTTGATAAGATGTCGCACTCGCTACCTTGCTGATTGTGGATTGGAATCGATGGGAATGAGGAGAATCGCACACAAGTGCACTGTCGCGGAACTGTCACTGTCGCGTAACTATTACTTTCGCGTAACTGTCGCTGGGTTAAATCAATTAGGGTTGTCGTCAATTAGGGTTTTCGTCGATTAGTAACTGTTACTGTTGCGTAACGATTCGACAACTAGGGTTTAAATCACTGTTCACCGTCGAAAATACTGTTCGCAGTCAGAAATCACTGTTCATAGCCAGAAATCGCTGTTCACGGTCGAAAATCGTTGTTCACGCACGGTCGGAATCACTGTTTACCATTGAAAACACTGTTCCGTCGAAATCAGAGGGGAGGAAAACAGCAGCGATTCAGTCGGTGTCGCACTGATGGCCTGAGCACTCCGGCGAGAGCGGAGGAGCGCCGATTAAAGCGGTGGGGATGGTTTGCAGTCTAGGGGTGCAAACGAAGGGGTGCGAGTAGTTTTCTCTCCGAAGAGTAATTTTCATGCCGGAGCCTTATTTCATAAACTACATTTGAGAATTAGATTATACAATATTTAATAAAAAACAATCATAACAAAGGGCATTTTAGTCATTAGTAATTATTCTATATCTTTTAGAATATTTTAACTAATTTCTTATTCCATCAAGCTTGTCGAACAATAGTGGAATAAAATGGAATGACTACTCTTCCACTCTTCCACTCTTACACTATTCCATGCATCGCCGAACAAGCCCAATAAGTACTTCTTTCTCGCATCACACACAAGTAATCCTTCTTTGGGCAAGACAAGGTGATCCCCATTGAAGAGGTAGATTTATGATCATATAGCGAGACTAACAGTGAGAGGTAATTATCCACTGCACAACCCCTCTCTCTCTCTCTCTCTCTCTCTCTCTCTCTCTCTCTCTCTCTCTCTCTCTCTCTTTCTTCTATTGATCGGCATTGAATAGATTTATGATCGAAGATCTAAGTTATATTGGAGCAAATGAATTAGAAAGTGCGGAAATGTTTAACACCCCGCAAAAAATTACCCGCACGGAACCCGCAGTGATTTTCTTGGAAAGTATAGTACAATTGATATTTTTAGAGAAAATATATAGTCCCCATAACTCATTAAAGCGCCATTGCGTCAATCGAGGATATTTAATTAGATTGATTAATTGTTTTAATTGAATCAATTAAACTAAGCATTGATTTGAAGTAGGATGGTGCTATTGAAAGAGCCAACATGACTAAATTAAGAGCGATTTTAATTTTGTTTTATCAAATGACCGTTATACCCCTGTTAATGATGAATTGATGATTGATATTTCTTACATTTATCTATTAATTTATCACTTTTCATGAATCATGCAAATAAAATCTTTGATATATAAAAAATATTTTTATTATTAATTGTTTTCATCATAAAAAAATAATTAAATTGTAACATGTCATATATATTTAAATATGAAAATTAATATATATTGGTTAGATTTGGTATTTTCATAATATTATGAAAAATATTTTGGAATTATTCATGGAAGATATAAATAATAGTATATAAGTATAATAAATATCAATCACCATAAATAGGGGTACAGTGGCCATTTGATTAAAAAAAATTGAAATAACTCTTAATTTAGTAATGTTAGCTCTTGCAATAACGTCATCTTTGAAGTATAATTAATCCAATCAATCTCTTAAAGAAGTCTCGATTGACGCATCAATGCTCTACATCAAGGGGTTGTGGGGCGTAATATCAAACCCCATATTTTTACTGGTCAACATAATAATATTTTAATGTAACAATTAAATTAGTGCGGGTTGATTGCGGGTATTATGATGCATTGATGCGTGGTGTAAATCACCATTGAAGAGAGAGGAAATCACAAGTAATGTGTAAATCATAATTTGATAAGGTTTCAAAATACGATTTGTTTTCCTCTGAATTTGAGTTATGTTCTTGCCTTTTTTTTCTTCTAAGAAATCTAAAGTGACCCCTCTTTTTCCAAAATGGCCCTAAATCTGTTGATTCTTTTTTTCAAATGGTATTTTTTTCTGGGTTGTTTTTTTAAATGGTATTTCAAAATATTCTATTTCTCCTCTCTTTCTTTTTTGTGCTATATTTGTTCCCTTTTTTAGATTTTACAAATCAACACTGGTATTTAAAAAAATTGAGGGGCTTTTGTGCAATTTTGACATATACAACATTCTTTGGCTTTTTACAAAATACTCATTCCTTAAATTTCCATATTCCAAAACTAGGATAATTTTTTGGCACAATTTAAATATGAATGTATGATTGAGGGATTGATTGAATTCGGATTTGATTTGTTTGGATAAACTTTTTTTTATTGTTTGAATTATTTAATTATTTTTTGGATTACTTGCTGATATTTTGGTTTCCTTTATTAAAATTTTACAAAATAGCTCTCCATTTATAAAAAAAATTGAGGGGCTTTTGTGTTTTTTTTAGTAAAATGATCACATTTCGGCCTTTTTGGATGATTATTAGAGTTTTAGAAAAAAAATAGATTTTACCAAATATCCCTGATTACTATGTTAATTTACTCATGGGTGTTCATTCTTATCACGTACGAGTCTGAAGAATTTTTGCTTGAGCAACAATTTGAATTATTGATTATACAGAGGATATGATGGTAATTTGTGAAGTAATGGTAGGGTGGGAATTAATTACATGAACTTGCATATTCAACATGTATTTTAAGATTACTAACCATGTATGTACTATAAGTCGTCAGTTTTTTTTATGGGAAATTTTTAAAAAACCCCCTAACTTTTTTCAATATTCTAAAAAACCCCCTCACTTTTGAGAAACTCCAAAAAACCCCCTAAAAGCAAGTTTTTCTTTCAAAAAACCCCCTTGAGGTGTTAATTTTTTTTTTTTGGACCAAAATACCCCTCAAGTTTTATAAAATGCATTTTTGCTAATAATCTTTAGTATTTTTTAATTTAAAAATTCATAAAAATTTCATAATTAATTAATTATATATTAAGTCCTATAATTATATATCGGTTTATATATTTGCAAAATCATACATCGTTTGACCTATAATTTATTTAACGAGTAACAAATAATAAAAGTATAAATAATAACAAATGAATTTACTTTTATATGAATGATACATTAAATCATCTATTTAGAATCATATTTTTTGCCGATACATGCACTTGTTATGGAATGAAATTAAATCGTATTTAATCACTTTCGCCAATCTGTCTGACGAAAGTAAAAAAAATTGACAGACTATTTAGCGATAGTGTTAGCTCTGAAATTCAAACATAATAGTGTTAATTTTAAAATAAAAAATACTAAACATTATTAAGAAAAATTGTATTTTATAAAATTAGAGGGGTATTTTGGTCCAAATAAAATTTTCCCCGCAAAAGAGTTAACTTTAACACTTATAGGGGGTTTTTTGAAAGAAAAGTTTGTTTTTACAGGGTTTTTGGAGTTTCTCAAAAGTGAGGGGTTTTTCGAATATTGAAAAAAAGTAAGGGGTTTTTTTGAAAATTTTCCAAAAATAAATTGCTTGGAAGATAATTTCATAATTAAGAAAATATAACACTTAGTATTTAATTAGTTTAAAGAAAAAAGATGTAAGGGTAAAATGGGAATTAACAAAATTTAAAATCTCAAAATTAATGGTAGGGGGGTATTTACAAAGAGAAGTTTGAAATAGGGGGTTTTTTGGAGATTCAAAGAAGTTAGGGGGTTTTTTAAAATATCAAGAAAAGATAGGGGGTTTTTTTATTAATGTGGAATTTCAATTTTGTGACAATAACATTACTAGGTCAACATCATAATTAGTATTTGCATGTATCCATATGGTGTTAATTTAATGTATCGTAGTTTTTGTACATGTACAAATTTAGTTTGATTTGGTGTTCGCAATCAATTCATTTTATTTAATATTGAAGATTTTCTGATAGGAAACAACAAAATTATTAAATTCGCAGCGAAACACGAGTATGTTCTTAGCATAATATAATTACACAACACTAATCTTGATGCACATTGAATGATTATTATACTATTATTATATACTTATAATTATAATATTATTATAATATAAAATGTATTTTTACCATCCATTTTTTTTTTGTTATTTTTTTATCTACAACATATATTTTTTATGGATGATACATATTTTCATTAACATTCTAAAATATACATTTTTATATGTAAGATATAATTTTCGATTATGTGTTGTGTCGTTTACATGTTTGAAATATCATTTTGAAATACAATAATGTTCGGTTTATACATTCTAAACATATTTTTTTGGATGTACAATATATATATTTCAATTATTATTATTATTTTAGAATTATAATATTAAAAGGCTATTAAACATATTTGTTTCAATCTTTTAGTTATGACTCGTTACATGATTCTCTACAGAAACGACGTTACTAAAAATAAAGAAATGATGGATAACTTGAAATATTTTAATATTAATTTATTTTATAAAATATGAAATGTGACTCGTTACACGATTCGTTACAAAGACGATGATAAAAAAATAAAAAATTAGATGTATGTATACGGATCATATAATTTACATGAAATGTGACTCGTTACGCGACTCGTTACAGAAGAATGATACACAAAAATAAAAAAAAAATATATGTATAACGAGTCAGATAATTTATTTTATAAATCATAAAAATGTGACTCGGTACGTTACATGAAAATTGACTCGTTACGCGATTCGTTACATAAATGATGATATCAACATACAAAAAATTAGATGTATGTATAACGGCTCAGATGATTTATTTTATAAAACATAAACATGTGACTCGCTACACAATTCACTACATAATCAAAAAATGTTGGACACGTGTCAGCATGGCATTCTTCCGCTAACTTTGAAATTTTTAATATAATTATTTTATAAAGCATGAAATGTAACTCATAACGTGACGTGCTACAAAAAAAAAAAAAAAAATTAGATGTGTGTATAAAGGGTCAGATAATTTATTTTATAAACGATGGTATGAAAGATATATGTATAACGGGTCATATATTTTATTTTATAAAACATAAAAATGTGACTCATTATGTTGAATAAAATATGACTCGTTACAAAAACGATGCTACCAAAAATAAAAAGTTAGATGTATATGATGGGTCAAATAATTTAATTTAAAAAATATAAAAATGTGATTCGTAACGGGATTCGATACATAAACGATGTTAAATAAAATAAAAAAAATTTAGGACAAGTATCAGCATGGCATTCTCCACTAAATTTTAAAAGAAGTAAGAATAATAATTGGTGCTTTTAACTTTTTGAGGAATTATATTGTGAGGACGTTACATGCAAAAAGAAAAGATTTCGGGCTTTAGTTATTCAATTATACAATTTTACCAACGATATAATTAACATATTACGGATCCTAAGATCCTTTTCCAACTTGAAATTTATCATCCCAAACAGAAGATCTAAATTCGAATATTATAATTTTTTGATCCAATTAATTATATTTATGTCAATAAATGACATGTCTTTAATTATCAAAAAAATATAATATTGTTTATTATAAATACTAAATGCAAAATAAGAGGCGCAGGTGATACAAAATTACCGTTTTAATATTTTAAGACTAATATAATCGACGAAGCACCACTATTATAAAGTATCATAATTATCATTTCTTCTTGTTATTACTAGACTAAGCATATTTTGTTCCCATTTTTTATGCCTTGAGATTTTTTTTTTGTTTTGAAATAGAGCCTAGAGCATACGTGTTATTGTGATTCTATTTTGATTAAAATTTGAAGCAAATGTTTACATGTTAAATAAAATTTGAACAACATAGAATTAATAGAGCCCTTAACTTCTAAATATTATAGAGGGTGGTCCCTAGGTATACTTAAAATTTCCGTAGATTCGCAGTTATCCAAGAGTGAAGCAAATTCTTGCTCTCACTTTCAACTAGCATTGACATTCGTCCTTTTCTATTGAAGATGGAATTATTCCTTTATTTCCAAATGGCCCGAATATGAAAACTTACGAAAATTCATTTAGGGCGTGTTTGGATGGTGGGATTTTGGAGTGGAATGGGAAAAAGTTTTCCATCAAACCTAAAATTCCTTGTTTGGATGATGGAATTAGTGGAATTAGCAAATTCGGGAATCTTTTCTTTGCATGTAATACCCTCAAAATATAATTCCTCAAAAATCTAGAGCCCCAATTTGATGGAAAAGTTATGATGCTTAATTTTATGATTTGTAGACTAACCCTTCTCTCTCTTAATTTTATGCTTAATAATAATAATAATAATAATAATAATAATAATAATAATATAATAATAATAATTATTATTATAATAATAATAATATAATAATATAATAATAATAATATAATAATATATACTAATATATAATAATAATATATAATATATAATATATAATAATAGTATATAATATATAATAATAATATATAATAATATATAATAATAATAAATAATAATATATAATAAATAATAATAATAATATATTAATATATAATAATAATAATAATATATAATATAATAATAATATATTATAGTATTAATAATATATAATAATAATATATAATATAATAATAATAATAATAATAATAATAATAATATATAATATATAATAATAATATATAATAATTATATTATGATAATATTATATTATATTATATATAATTATAATAATATTATAATTGGATAAATTGTAATATTATAATAATAATGAAAGGATATATTTAATATTATTTGATTATTTAAGAGAGATACTTGATATTTATTATCAATTTTAATTAAGCATTCTATGTAGATTGTAATTAACAAAATTTCAGAATTTTTCTAAACAACCAAATAAAGAATTATACTTTTCGGCATTTTATAATTTGGACATCCAAACAAACAATGGAATTATTAATTCCAGAACTTTTTTCTCCTCCACCTTATAATCCAATTCCACTCTACTAATTCCGCTTGCCAAACGGCCCATATTCTTCTCAGTTTTCATCTAATATCTTAATGTCCGGTGCTTGATACGCAAACAGTGTTTGCCAAATCGTACATTTCTAAAGAAGCGATTGTTCAATGCAAGTTTGTTACAAATACAAGAGAATTTGTGGCATGAAAATGAGATTGTGTCAAATTTCGATAAGATATGAGGATTTTTTAATGAGAACGGTAATATAGAATCCTATTCGTGTACTACCTTGCGATAAACACAAATTGCGTGATATAATCATTTATTCATAGCTTCATCAAAATGTGATGTACGAACATTGTACCACGGACAATAATGGTGTGATTTTATTGAGGAAAATAAGAGTGATTTACCGTTCAATAAATCTTTTGCTCCGTTTCGACGGACTAAATTTCTAATTAGACATTAAATTTTTTTATAGAAATATACATCACATCTGGGGAGTTAAAGTGTTATATATATAACTTATTGCAAGAAAAAAATATGTATCAATTTATAGCAGGAATTGTTTTGATTAATAAAATTGTGTAAAAAATATAGTTTGATATTTTGTAGTGTGTAATTATAATTTTGACTGTTTAAATTTCTATTTATTTTCATCAACAATAAAAAAATTATTTTTCCAACTATCGCACAAATTAGTTTTAGTAATAATATTGAGGAAACAATATAGCTCGATATTTTGTAGGGTTCAATTACAGTTTTGACTATTTAGTTTCTACTGAATTCATTGTTCCTTCTATTCATTTTCTTCGACAGTATACAAAATCCAAATTTTATCTAAAATGATTTTGGTTAATAAAATTGTGAAAAGTATAGTTCGGTATTTTCTAGGATTTAATATAATTTTGACACTTTTAGTTTCTATTTATGTTCTCGGAACAATAAAAAATTATTTCTCAAATTCTAGCAATAAATTATTTCTTAATAAAATAACCAAATAAATAAATCAAAATAATTAAATAAAATCATAATAATTAAAATAAACGAGAACAAATCTGGTGTAGTCGCGTGGTCGTGTCACTGCTGTTCTAAAGACAGATGACGTCCTCTAGTGTAGGGTATTTTCGTTTGTCCGTCTGCAAGGTTCTACACCTCCGATTTGTCTCGGTTGCGATCTAGTAGCACAATCGTAGAACGGAGATCTCCACCTTGAAGTAGATGAAGACATATACACCGATTCTTCAATCAAGTTAATCTCATAAAATTGAATAGAGAATATAATTCTATATTGTTTATTTCTTGAAAGATATTTGTATGTCAAGCTAATCAGAGAGAAAATAGAGTATACATGAAATCATATATATATATATATATATATATATATATATATATATATATATATATATATATATATTTCTTTTAACAATTATCTTCTTTCCTTCTATTTGTAATCTCTTGAGAAGGAATAAAATCACATCTTAATGATTCATTATTGCAAATAAAACCGAATAGTCATTATGACCCCAATTAATCAGGGATTCAGGGGTTATTTATTGATGGTTTTTATTGTAACCTCCTATTTAATCTTCTCTCTTTATATTTCATAATCTCAATAATTAAATCATGCATTTTAATGTACACAAAATATGTGCATTAAAACAATTCAGCTAATCGTTCATAGTAAAACCGTCACACTTAAAGTGTCATTTCTAAACATCTCTAGTCGCGGATCAGCTTGCTTAAGACAGAAGCATTTCTATTATCAGATAATAGACTGAACGCGTACACTAGTACGTTAGTCGAGGAGATGATTATGTTTTGCTAATCATGGGACAAAAGTGTTTGTCGAATCGGGAACGTAGATATATGCTAGGTGACATATATTGGATATGACCAAATCCGCGAGATCATGACATGGTTTAGTCATTATGGATGAACTCGCGACGAGTAGGGTATTAGGTTCTTCAAACTTGATGAGATCATTGATTGCGTTACGTGCATAACACAATGCTTTGATATGATCTTACGCTCACCGTAACAGGGATTTAAAAGGGTCATCATTGGGTATTGTCCGAAACACGAAATTCAATGTGATTCTCCAAGATAGGAATTGTTTATTCCGAAAGGAAGAGATATCTCTTAGGCGCCGCTCGATGAGTCGATTAACGAAATCTGCGGCCGCAGTCAATGATATTAACGGTTAATATCGATTGAAATTTGTTAACTCAACTCGGAATCGGGGAATAAGTGTAGTTAATCAAATTATAAGGATGACTATCACCATGCCTTTTGATTAACGGATATCGCAAACAAGAGAACTAATAACCGCTATTCGAGATAGGCACAATGATCACAATCATTATTCGTTTAACATGGGTAGCTATGATGGAGTGACTAGATCCCGCTCATGAGCTTGTAGGCATTGGAAACAACCTACTGCCATCGTTAATCGAACCTACATGGTCACACAACGAGTCGTACTAAGTCGGGCTTGATCATAAAATTGGCACATAGGATGTGCATAGCTTGGTATTTAATACGCGAGCTATATTCTATAAAATCGTGCGTATTGGATATGCATGAGTACTTTTTAGGTAGATCTAAAATTGAGTGGGAGACTGAAGGATATACAGTTTCAGGATCAACCGTAAAAGTGTACACAAGGATAAACGAATGTAGTCGTACATTCGTGACCATAACTTTCAGTGGAAAAATCCGATTTGAATGATTCAAATTGGGCTAGATAGATAATAAGATTATCTACAACCTTCATGAAGAAATATATTTCATATGAATGAAGTATCAGTGTCGTTTCTGTGAAATACCGAAAGGGTACAACAGTATGACATACAGTTAGTAAAACAGTCATTACTTGTGCATACGAACTCCAATTGGGCTGGGTCAAATTGGTTTGTGTAGATAATAAGATTATCTACAACTTTCATGTTGGTTGATTTTCTGTCAGAGAAATTTATCAATTTCGTCTGGACAGAATACTGAACAGGTTCATGCACTTTTCTGTGTGAAAGGGTGTATATTGGATATACATGTCTCTTGGCTAATCCTAATCCTATTAGATATAAATAGGATATTTTCTCTCTCATCCAAACTAAGGAATTAAGTTATCATTCTGCCAAAGACACAAAAGAAATAGAGAATTCAGATTTGATCTTTCTCAAAGTGAAAAGGTGCGAAGAGAGAGAAATAGAGAAAAGAGTTTCTCGAGAGATAGAGAATCAATTCGATCGAGCAAGTTCACCGGTGCATCGTCTAGACAGGTGCATCCGTGACCGACGTCTTACGAGTCAAGGTGGATACACGTAGAGGAGCAACGTTTGGGGCTCTTACGGTTGTGATCGATTCGGACGAGTAGATTGAGTCGGAGACGAAATCAAGCGAATCGGCGAAGTCAATGAGCGGTGAAAGACGCGTGGTGTGGGACACGCGGATTGTCACCAACGTGACAAGAAAAAGAAGGCAGCGATCAACCCTTCGTGTGCAATCAATTTTGCACCGGTATGAATCTGTCCTTCTATTTGCATCGTACCCTCGAAGTCATGGCGTGATCTCGGGAATCGGGGAACCGGACCGGGCCTTCATTCCGCTGCGCGGGCCCGGGGTCGGGGATATTTTCCAACATAGGTATGCTAAATGGAAAACGAATCGGAAAGACGCAATAACGTTAAATAAATATGCGTACAAAACTCAACATCATCACCTTGCACTATCAAGGGAGCTAATGACGCGACATAAATAGATGAGGAGAAGCAACAATCGAGGATTCGTGTGTTGTAGATCAAGACTCGAGTCCATGGCTCGAGCTAGGTATGTATACTCTTGAGTATTACAATTGAGTTTCAAAATTTATTAAGTCTTCGGCTATCTTTGAATACATCGCAAAGGTTGAGAATTTTTGTTAAAACCTATTTTACACTAGAAATCTTGTCATACATCTTTACAAAATGAAAAATTCAAATTAACATCAATTTGCGAAATTCATCTATATACAAGCCTAAAATTGCAAAAAGTAACTATTTATGGGGAGCTTGTATGTAGGGGGAGCTTCTCGTATGATTACGCTATATTTCCTTTTGATCCTTTTCAAAAAGGGGGAGAAGAGAAAATCATATGGAAAGTTACTCGGTAATCGATTCAACTCTCCAAATCGACATTATTTTGAAATGAATCAAAATGGGGATGTTTGTTGGTTCAAATTTCCTAGGGTTTGATTATCTCAAAATAATGTCGATACCACTAATCTATTTGCGGGAGTGACATTTATAGAGATAGAATACGTAACCCACAAAAGGATCAAAAGAAGAATCAAGACGTCGGAAGTCAAGACGGTGAAGAAACGATGGCACGAAAACGCATGATCAAGTGAAGACATCAAGACATCGAAGATTCCGCAAGTTGGGGTATCACATAAATCACTAAAACAACTTATAGGTATCCCTAAACTTGTTTATGAATTATTAAGCTCAAGATTAGTCAAATAAATATATTCGAAATCCAATAAAATGATGAAATAATAAAACAGATTTTCAGAAGCATGTCGGTTATAACGGACCTCAGGTCAGTTATAACGGACATACATAAATATGGTTAAAAAGAGCATGTCCGTTATAACGGACATCTTGTCAGTTATAACGGACTACATGTCCGTTATAACGGACATCCTGTCAGTTATAACGGAACTCAGGTCAGTTATAACGGATTTACAGTAACCGTGTTAATAAGAGCATGTCCGTTATAACGGACCTCAAGTCAGTTGTAACGGAGTATATCAGCTATAACGGACCTAAACTCGGTCATAACGGACTTGTGAACTCACTTCAGAATAACCAATCATCCGTTGTAACGGAATCACCAATCCGTTGTAACGGACATATACTAACCGTTGTAACGGAAGTCTCTCAGTTATAACGGAACCACAGAATAAATCTGAAGTGCAGTCACAGAAAGAGGTCGGTTATAACGGACCTAAACTCAGTTGTAACGGAGTAGGTCAGTTATAACGGACCTAAACTCGGTTATAACGGACTATGAAATTTTCGAATATATTGCCTGTAACGGCTAGTTTGACGTTGAGTCCGTTATAACGGACCTCATGTCAGTTATAACGGACTATCCAGAAAAAACATATTAAGGGATGGGTCTATGTGTTATATAAATAGAACCTTCCCTCATTCTCTCACATCATCTCAACCAATATATTTTCCCAATCAAAAGAGCGAATCATAGCTTTAAATCTTGAGCTTAATCATCTAAACATTCTTAGAGATTATTAGATCCAATTTCGAATCCACTACTAAACGATTCCCAACTTGCGTGACCGATCACGACTAGTTCGTTAGTAGTAAATTGTAATATGCTAGTTACTAATTGTAAAGCCCGCCATTTATCGATAAAGGCAAACCTTGTAATTGTTTGAGTTGGGTATTCAATCGAAAACCGAAAAGGCGCAAAGGAACCCCGGAGACGTAGGTACTTGCAATCAACCGAGTCGGTCGATTGAGCAAGTAACCGGTGAGTTAAAGCTACAAAGCAACCACCTACCGAACTCCGTAAACAAATATCGCGTGTTATTTGTTTCGGTATTGTATTTCTTTCTCTAATTTATTTACGCTTCCGCACAAAATTGTAATTGTATCCATTACCGCGAAAATTGGACCGTAGGACTTTCTATTCACCCCCCTCTATATCTAAATTAAACAACATGGATCACGTAGCTTTGTTTTTACTTTTTATTTTTTATTTCTTACCTTTAAAATAATGTTTGGATGATCGTACATGATATTTTGGTTAATTATGAAATCATAAATATTTGATTAGTAATATTTGTAAAATCAATTATCTCCGTAATAATATCGAATTAGTCAGAATGTATCAATTTTCACAAATTGTGTTATATCAATATTTCTTGTAAATCATATAGGAAGTTCTAAATGTCAAGAAAAAATAGTTTAAATATTAGATTTTTGTATTAAAAAAACATCCATCCTTCTTCTTGTGTCAAAAGGACACAAGATTTTTTCAAATTATATTGGACAAAAATGATTTTATTCTTTAAACATTGTATCTACGTAGGGATCTGGTATCCGGTATTCGAATCAGATGGAGTTTACGGGGGTGCAGAGACAATTACTGAGGAGTGAGATAGAAAACAATAATATTAGACATCTAGATTCCGCACCTAGATTTTATCTAAAAATATACGTGACAAATCACAGTGAATTCACGTCAAATTTTTAAATGAAAAGAACATTCGGGAAATTCCAAATCTAATCGTCACGTATACTTATGCGATAAAAAATTTAGGTACCTATCCTTGCAAAACAAGAATAAAAATGAGATTAAACAAGGAAATGCAATCAATGATTTATGGAAATTAATTTTTTTGCTAAGATGACCACGATAGAATCACACCACTATACTTGATTTTTAAAAGGGAAATTTTGTTTACAAGACAAATATAAAGTGGGAATTATGGAAATAGATATCTGAGTTTTAAAATTGCAAAAATAACATCTTCGACCTTTCAAATGTCGAGAGATGTATATGTCTGATTTTACTTTTCTACATTACTCCATATTGCATCCTTATTTCTCGCCAGATTTATATTGTTTTAAAAAATAAAATATTATATTTCAATGTTAAATATTAAATCTTAAAAAATCAAACTTTTTTGTAAAAAAAAATGCGTGCCCACTAAAAATGTTTCATATTATAAAATTATATATCTGAAAATATTTTAAATATAAAAATAAATTTTAGAAAATATGTTTCATCATTAAATCTTGCGTATCATATTTATTTTTACAAAATTGCGTACCTACTAAGATATTTCATATTTTACAAAATGATATAACTAAAAGTATTTTATTTAAAAAATAAAAATCATATTTTTCAAATAAATATTATATTTACGTACAAGTATGAATTTTATTTTCATTGTGTTAATATAACAAATTAATCAAGCACCATATTATCAAAAAGAAATTAAATTATTTTTTATAGAAAAAATTATACATTATGTTTTTATATTCTCAAATAGTAATTATATTAAAAAATAATTTACAATATTTTGTCATATTTTATAAAATTTGTAAATAATAATTATATTTTAAATATATTTCAAAATGCATATAATTCTGATTTTTGATATTGTGATATTTTTCTTTCTTAAATGTAATATTTGTTTGAAAAATATGATTTTTATTTGCGAAATAAAATACTTTTAAATATATCACTTTACAAGATATGAACCATATTTTAGTAAGCACACATTTATAAATAAATAAATAAATAAATATGCTTTTTTAAGATTTAATAATGAAACATATTTTTAAGTGTCATACTTATATTTTAAAATATTTTTAGGTGTATCATTTTATAAATACGAATTATTTTTAATAGACACATATTTTTCAATTTTTTTTTAAGATTTATGATTAAAATATAATATTTATTGTAATATATTTTTTAAACAATATAAATTTTTGTGATAAATAAGGGGGCAATATGAAGTCAATCCATAAAATTTTTGGCTTGTACATCTCGTGGTATTTTTGTAATATCAAAACTATGATAGTTTTTTTAATAATTCGCACTCTGTAGTTGTCTAGAAATAAAAATTGCCCTTTTTAAAATAGTATCATAATAATATCTATATATTCATTTATAATTAAATTAACTGATTGCTACTGCATATAAAAAAATTAAAATAATTCATCACATGTCATGTCATAACTGATAGCACGTCCTATTATTGCAATAAGAAAATTAAATTTATCTTTGTCATAATTTATTGCATCTCTAATAATTACAGAGTGGAATAATTCCAGATAGTCAAAGAAACCTTTCTTCTCTCCTTTCTGCCCCACTTTCACTTACACTCTCACTCCCACTCCTTTCCAACTCGGCTCTCCCTCCGTTGCCCTTCCACATCCAAATGCAATCCCTTCTCTTTCTCCTCCTCTCCGTCTCCCTCCCCATTTCCACCTTCTCCAAATCAACAATCGAGCCGTGCTCCGCCTCTTCTTCCGGCAGCTCATCCGACCCTTGTCCGTCTCTTTTGTCCTACACTCTCTACACCGATCTCAAGGTCTCGGAACTCGCCGCTCTCTTCCAAATCGACCCGTATTCCCTCCTCGCAGCCAACTCCTTCGATCCATCTCTCCCAAATGCCGTTAATCGCATTCTCCCTTCCGGTCTCTTCGTTTCCATCCCTACAACCTGCGTTTGCTCTGACGGGATCCGGAAATCCGTCTCAACCCGTTATGTCACCCGTCCTTCCGATACCCTAACCTCGATTGCCGATACCATTTACGGTGGTTTAACATCGGCTGCTCAGATCAAAGCCGCCAATGCCCTTTCTGATGAGACTGGATTGGACGCGGGGGATACACTGGCGATACCGCTCCATTGTACTTGCTTCAATTCGAGTGATAATTCTCTTCCTGCCATTTATTTGTCCTACGTCGTCAAGGATGGAGATACTGTGCCAGCCATTGCTTCGCGGTACCAGACCACCGTGACGGATTTGACGAATGTGAACTCCATGGGGAGCCCTCAGGTTCTTCCTGGCGATATTCTCTCGATTCCCTTGCCTGGTAATCATTCTTCATTTCTCGAACACCAAGTCATTAACTCTTTTATCAATCATAATAATTGATACAACTAAATTTTTTTTTAAAATTTAGCGTGTGCATCGAATTTTCCAAAATTTGCATCTGATTATGGCTTAATCGTCGCGAACGGGACGTACACAATAAGTGCTAATCGTTGTGTTCAATGTAGCTGTGGGCCTGGAAATCTCAAGTAAATAATCATTTTCTTCTTAGTTTCTCGATTTTGAAATTCTTAATATTGTTTCGAAAATGCAGTTTGTACTGCGTTCCAGCTTCTCTAGGGGCGTCTTGTTCGAGCATGCAGTGTAATGGGGGGAATTTACTGCTTGGAAATTTTACGGCACAACAGACTGGCGGTGGTTGTAGCGTCACGTCTTGTAGTTACGGTGGATTCGTAAACGGAACCATCATCACCTCGTAAGAAAACCAAATTTTGAGTTCATGAAATATGAATTAAAAAAATAAAAATAAAAAATCGTAACGATTATCTGTTTCGCAGGTTGAACACATCCATTCAGCCTCAATGCCCAGGTAATATATATTTTCTTCTTTTGCAAAACATGAAAATATCATTTAACTGATCGTACTTTATTTTGTTAAGGGCAACATCAATTTCCTCCATTACTTTCAATACCGAGTTCATCGGTCCAAGAATCGTACCAGTCTCCGTCACCAGCGCCACTTGCACATCCCGGTGGTACAATGAATGCACCCGGTTCGTCCGGTAGCATCGCAATGTCTCCTTCGGGCGGCGGTGTCGCCGGAACCGCCCCCAATTTAGTCGCATGTCAATTTAATCATGTTTTTGTCTTGATTTTGTTGTGCATGTTGTGTACGGGATTTTAGTTGTAGGGAGTTTGTGTGATTTTTTGATGGTCAGGTTTTGTTTGTTGTGGTGATCATCGTCGATTAATGGTTAGATGCATGCTAGTTCGTACGCTAAATTTTTATCTATGGTTTTAATAAGGGGAGAAAATGTTTTTTTTTACTGAAACGTCTTGATAGGGCTGCAACTAAAGCTCGGTTTGTTTAGAATTGAGAATTGAGCTCGAGTGCGAGTCATGTTGGCTTGACTTGGCACCGAACGCTATTTCTATTTCTAGAACTAATATTTTTTCGTCTAGAAAAATTATCCGTATTTGTTTCAAAAATCATCAAAACCCTTCTTAATTATAGTATGTAACTTAAATAAAATTTTCAAAATTTGTGAATCGGACATATCTTAAATCAGCGTCACAAAATAGAATGAATATTATATGAAGTTGATTATGAATTAATATTATTTTTATTTGTACAATTTTCTAAGAATATTACTATTGAATATTTTTGTATTTGTATTAGTGATGATTTTTATTTTTTTGTAATGATAATTTAAGAAACTTATCATGAATAAATTAATAAATCATTCATAATTTTCTTCGAATAATATGAATGATTATGCTAGACAGAGAATTGTTATCTCTAGAAACTATTGTTCTAAAAATCGGTCTAGGCGGCCGCCTAGGCGCCGGGAAAACGTCCAGGTTTAGCCTAGTCGTTTCTGTCTAGGCGGACCCGCCTAAATAGCGTCTAGGCCCGCATAATTCCGTCAATTCCGCCTAGACCCGCCTAAATAGCGTCTAGGCCCGCATAATTCCGTCTAGGCCAGTCCAGGCCACTTACTTTATTTTTTTTTAAAAAAAAAAAAAAAAAAACCCACAACCCACAACCCACAACCCATTTCTTTTCTTATTTCTATTTTTAGTAATTTTATTTTGTGATTTATTTGAATTTGTATTAATGTTATTTTGTAGATTTCATGTTATAATTTGTTTGGACGTTGTTTTAAATAAATTAATATGTAGATTTAATGTTATGATTTGTTTGGACGTCGTTTTAAATAAATCAATATACATTATTTTTAGTATAAAACAATTATAGCACAAATTATAATATATAAAAATTAAAAAAATGACAAAAACTATGTAAAATTACAAATCCGCCTAGATCCGATTAATCCCCGATTAATCCCTCTAGGCGCTAGACGGTGTCCGTCTGTCCGACTAGCGCCTAGCGATTTCTGTAACATTGCTAGAAACAGTGCTCCCCAATTCTAATTAACTTGAATTTGGTAAAATAGCGACTAACAAAATGAATGATTTCCAGTACGTTAAAAATCCAATACATATTGTATTAAGAATACGAAATACATGTAATATTTCAAATTATTAAGCATCATATCATTATGTCGGTTCTCCATATTTTCAAAATTTTCATATATAATAATAGGAGAGTTTTATCATACACTATTTTAAAATGACATTTTGGATATTTAAAAGAATGTATCATAAAAATTATTTTTTATGCAAAAAATTGCTATAATGAACAAAACATATTATCTTAAATATTAATTAATTCATAATTATTCAAAATATCTTTAAAAATGATGTATCACAAGAAAAAAGATATACGATAGAACTCCCCATAATAATATCTTTACTAACATATTGCTAAATAAAAACTAGTATCACTAAATTTTAAAATATAATAACTTAATCAAAATCGAAGTTGTCATCATTCAAACTAATAAGGTGAACTTCAAATAATATTCAAAAAAATTAACAAAACATACCAAATTAAAAAAAACATAATTATTCGAATGTATAACAAATATGAGCACATAAATTGATAACTATCAAGATTTGAAGGAAAATTAGACTAATTTTTGAAATCTTGATCATCATGTGATATAATACTTCTAAATTGAAAATCAATTTCATTAAATGTCATGTTTGTTTCATTAAATTTCATTAAATTTCCTCTCTGGACAAATCGAATCAAATTTTATCATTGGTAACCTCCTCACTTCCGAATTACTATAGTTATAATGTAATTTGAGTATTTATTAATATTGACAAAAATCAGGCCAAAACAATCCAAAGTAGAAAAAATATCGAACTAAAGTCGGTTGACCGACTTGAGCAATTGACTCGACATCGTCGAATTGATAGACTGCTGACTTAAGACCAATATAAGAAAATCATATTGGTCCATATCAGTGATATATATATATATATATATATATATATATATATATATATATATATATAATAATGTTTTAAATTGCGATATTGCGGTCCGTTGCGGTCGGTCAATTTTTGTAGCGGATTGCGTTTGCGGGCGCAATGAAGTTATTGCGGACGACCGTTGCGATATTAATTTATGTAATAATTATGGTGTGTGTATATATATATATATATATATATATATGTGTGTGTGTGTGATTTCACAAAAAAATTTGTCACAATTGTATCACTAAATTATATATTTCAGTTAATCTTTGAATCTACACATTTTAGTTGTCACGAAAAAAAAACTGAAAAAAATAAATTTGTTTGGCAGAGCCAAATTGACAGAGCCAAAATAATTGGCGCAATAATTTGCATACTTGTCCACTAAATCAAATAAATGGCAGAGCCAAATTTGCATATCAGTTTCACATTTCAATAATTGGCAGGAGAAAAATAATAATTTTTAGTTTCACATTCGTAAAAAAGGCAGGGGCGGAAAAATTGGACAAGGCAATTTCCAAATTCATATTTTTTACTCTCGGCAAAATAATAATTTCTTAGTTTTTGGCAAATTAATAAAACAACACGAAATATTAACTTTTCAAAAACAAACACGCAACTACAACTAGTTTTTTAATCTTCGGCGGATGAAATATCATTTATGAAATTGATAATTTTATAGATGAAATCGAAACAATTTTGAAGCTATATATAAATCACACATTCTTTGTTGAACATATTTTCAGAAAAAACGAAAACACCAATACCTAGGTGAACCCGTAATTAGGAGATATAGGGAAAAATTGAAAAAAATACAAACTTGGAGAAGCTTCCTTGGCTCCTCCCCTTCGACCTGGTGGCGACGGTTCACCGGTTTCAGGCGAAAACCGGCTGCAGCAGCCTCCTGCAGGCGAACGGCAGCAGATGTGGTGACTTCCTTGGGCTCTTTTTTGAATCGTGAAGGCTTAGAAAGTGTGGGTGACTGTAAGAGAAGGGTTGTTTTATTTGCTTAATGGATTTGGATATGTATCAAAGTGGATCGGATATCTTTGTTAATGGAAGGGATGTATTATTTGCTTAATGGATTTGAATATCTCTCTAAGTGGGTCAGATATCATTGTTAATGGATGTAAAAATTACATTTTTTATTAATCCGCAATAATGATCCGATAAATCCGCAATATCACCGATATTTCGCCGCAATATCCGCAATATCGCAAAAACGCTATTTGCCGCAATATTTCATTGCGAAATTGTGATTCTAAATCTCGGACCGCAATTTCCGCAATATCACTGCAATTTTAAACACTGATTATAACATTTATTTATATTAAATTTTTAAAATTATTTCAAAATTATAATTTAAAATCACAACAATACAAAATAAATTTCAAGTTCAATTAAAAATACATCCAAACGTATAACATAAAATTCATAAATAATATAATAAATTAACCAACAAAATCTTGCAACAAAGAAAAAAAAAAGAAGACTTCGGCCGAAGAGTAAAAATGGAAAAAATGTGAAGTAATGGGCCGGATCCAAATTTTAATTTTAAAAATAAATTGTGATCCAAATCTAAACCGGTTCAAACCGGTCCATATCAGTTCGTATTGGTCAATATCGGTTCATATATCGATCGATCGATTTACTCAACTGATACGAGACATATCGTAACGGTCATAAACCGATTAGCAATATGAAACCGACAAATCGGTCCATATCACTGATATTTAGAACACTGCTTAAGACTAATCCGTGATTAATTGAGACTTTTGGAACATTTAGCACATTTATCGTAAGTTGTAATCTATCAAATGTTCAAACGTAATGACTATTTCATCGCCAAAGCCAAAACTAACTAGATTCAGATTCCATGTCAAATTTGTTTGGAATTCAATCTAACATAAACGAATCTAATTTTAGCTCGGCTTGATATTTTTTCGACTTACTGCATCGACTGTGAGCTAGCCATTTTGTAATGAATAAAATTGCATCCCTCTCTCTGATCAGGGATTGGATTACTGACAGTTGTTTGAAAGGGAAGTTAGAGGTGGATTTTAATTAAAAAAAAAAGGCCCAAGAGAAGGAATCGGAGAGGAATTGAAGGAAATGAAAAGAGATTGGGCTTTCTTCAAATTACCAGCTTGTTATTAACTCTGGCCCAAATTTCATAAAGGGCCCACTAACGCATCATTATTATAGTCTTGTGCACTTCAAAACACACTAAATATCACTCATTATTTATTTTATTTTATATCATTTTGACTAACACATTTTAAGCGCACGTGCACAAAATATGTATAAATTGTTATATAAAATTTATAATCCGAGACCAAATTTTTTTAATAGAATATTACTCATGCAAAAAATATATATGATATATCATAAAAGATATGTCATATATAAATAAAAATATATCATACATTCAAATAGAAAAAAACAAATGCCGATGGAGAGGAAATAATAGACCTCGAGATGAACGGCTATGATTTGGAACATATGGAAAGATCGAAACAAATGAATATTCCAAAATAAAAAGGCTCCGCCAATCAACATAACAAAAAAATCATTAGAGGAAGCAAAAAATTGACAAAAACGGTGCTAACGAAAAGGCTACGCATTTTTTCTTGAAAAAAAAGATATAACACGTATTGTATTTAAAAAAAAAAATACTATACAGTAAAATATATATATGATACTTCTAAAAATATATAACAAATAAATATTTATCATACACGTAAAAAATATAATTTTTCTATTGTACTTCATATATATATATAGAGGGAGGCTAAATTACTTAATTAAGTACCAATATTTTGGTACTTAATATTTTTTCACCATTGGATTTGCATTGAGATTTGTGTTTTTTCATGATGATCATGAAAATTTGTGCACATCATTAAATGCACAAATCTCAATACAAATCCTATGGTGAAAAAAACATTAAGCACTAAAATGTTGATACTTAATTAAGCAGAAATGATACATGTACAGAAGTAAATCACAGAATTGTTACCGAAGTAATATTAATGGAAATAATTCAATATGGGCCCCACAATATTATTTCCTTAGGAGGGAAATCGGGATTAAATTTGTAGTCTGTTTCGGTAGATGTAGCATTTTTGCTTAATTAAGTAGTTTAGCCTCCCTCATATATATATATATATATATATATATCAATGGCCAACACCCTTAGTTCACAAAATATATAAATCAAAATTGAATTTCAACCGTACAGATGTTATCAATATCACTTGAGAATGTTGTAGATTCAATTTCATGAAAAACAAAAAATTCTATCATATACATCATGATACATACAATTATTAACGGTAAATAATATATATGACATGATTCATCATGAAATAAATATTAAAATTCAAATTTTTTGCAATGGATTTAATTTAGATTATATAGATAGGCTTAGGATAAATTTTTACAATTTTTCGAGTTTTTCTTCATGAAAATCCAAAAATTTACCTAATTGGACGGTTGCGAAAATTTGTTATTTGTGTTGTTAGATAGAAAAATACAAATGATACAAAATTTATTCTATGACATATCTAAATGATATAGATCACATATATACGGTTGAAATTTTATTTTGATTTATATATTTTGAAAAATAAGCGTTGTTGGCCAAGTAAGGATGTTGGCCATTGAGCCTAGCGCACACACACACACACACACACAGATATATATATATATATATATATATATATATATATATATATATATATATATATATATATATATATCTTACATTTAAAATGTATAAGATATATCTAAAAATATACCAACACATAAAAATATGTTCCATATGTAAAAATGTATAACGTACATCTAAAAATACATAAAAACCTACCAATTGCCTCATAAGTTCATAACCTAGTGATTAAGTATTTAGTACAAAATATCAAAAATGAAAAATTCAAGTCTCATTAGTATCACAAATAAAAAAAAATCCATGATACACTAATTATGTTTCACTTAAAAAAATAAAAATACATGAAAGCCTGAATTATTAGCGGCCTGGGTTTGACGGTCAAAATAACAAAAATGGACTTTTTGTAAGAAAAAAACTTTTACATGCCGTGTCAGGGAAATCCTGGGAAGTGCAGAATCATTTTTATTTAAGAAAAACCAAATCAAATCAAATTAAATTGGAATAAAAAATGCAAATTATGCATCACTACAGAGAACATTAAATATCAATGAAAGATGCAAACTTAAAGCAAATATTTCATCCGTAATTTATATAATCTTTAAAACGAAGATATATACAACTAGTGTGGTACCCGCGCAATTGCACGGGTTCGTTGTAAAAACAATTGTTTGGCATGAGTATTTTTTCGATGAATATCAGTACAATCTATGAAAACATCGAACAAAACCGAGACAATGCCATTTAATTGTTAAAAATGATGATTTATATAAATGCACAAAAAAATGTAGGATTTTGTATCGCATTTGTTGTAATAAATAATGAAAGATGGAAATTAACATCACGAATAGAACACAAATTCAAAGTTAGATCAAAGGAATATTTGAAAATTAGTACAAATAAGTACACATAAATTGCTTTTGGTGCGAGTATATGTTCATTTTTTGTTTGAGATTTTTGTTTTGCTAGACAGTGTTGTAGCATTTCCAATTGTGTACCTGCATAAGATGGGTTTTAATTTGTGTTGATCATATTGTTGTCATATATATTTTTTATTTTGTTTGAGAATTCTATTTTGTTGAACAATGTTGTAGTATACCTTTTGTACAAAAAAGATGCCCAAAAGTAGAAACATAATTTCCAATTGTAGTATCCCTTCAAGTAAAAAGATGCGCAATTTTTTTTCTCTAATTAATTTGGACCAAACCCGACCCGATAAACCAAACCTAGCTAAATCCAAGACATTGGTCAATAACATTCAACTTGTTAGTAAGGGTGTGCATTCGGTCGGTTCAAACCGAACGGCATAAGGCCAAACCAATTTAAACCGAACCGAATAGACCGAATTTTATTCGGTTTATTCGGTTGAACCGAATAAGAAACATTATAGCTTTAAAATAAAAATAAATTTATCGAAAAAATATATTTTATTATCAAAAAATATAAATACATATTATAAAATATAATTGTATTATTTGATAAAAAAAATTATATTATTTTTTTATATTTTAACATTATTATATTAAAAATTACGAAAAATGAAATATTATTCGGTCTGTTCGGTTTAACCGGTTTTCATCACATGAAAACCGAACCGAACCGAATAAACCGAACAATACCATTTTTTAAACCGAATAAACCAAAAAACCGAACCTATCAAATCGAATTCGACCGGTTCGGTTCGGTATCCGAATAAACCGAACCGTTTGAACACTCCTATTTGTTAGTTCATAAAATAAGAGATTTTTCATACATGTCCCTATCAAAAACGAAAAATTAACAAATCAGTCCAAAATTCAGAAATACATTTCCCTCCATTATTTCAACCTTATACAGAAAATTAAGAATCTAAAGGAATAGCAAAATCTGAGCAAGAAGCTGAATTATCCCAAAACGCATTTCTCGAATCTGAAAAATATCAGATTTACCCCTCTAAAAGCAAGAAATTTCAAAAATATTTTGTAAAAACCCGAGAAATTACAAATGTGCCCCCTCTAAATTTATAGAAATCCAAAATACCTTTCTAAAATCACAAAATATCTAATTCAGCTCTGTAATAAGCAAAAAATTCAAAAATGCCCTCATAAAACCAGAAAATATCACATACACCCCTCTAGAATATGAAAATTTCAAAATTACACTATTAAAATATAAAATTTGAAAAATACCCCAATATTCAGAACAACTTTCCCGAATCATAAAAATATCATAATTACCCCTCTAAGAGGCGAAAATTTCCAAAATGACTTATAAAAACCCTAAAAATAGCAAATGTGCTCTCTGAATTTCAAGATATCAAAAATATCTTTCTCCAATCTAAAAATATCAAATTCACCCCTCTAATAAGCAAAATTTTCAAAAATACCCGCATAAAACCTTAAAATATCAAATACGCCCCTCTAGAAAAAGAAAATTTCAAAAATACGCTATTAAAATATAAAAATTTCAAAAATACCCTGATATTCAGAAAAGTAAAAAATAGGACCATATCGAATAAGCCCCTGAACTGTGAAAAAATTAAAAACACTTAAAAAATCTGAAAATATCAAATACTCAAAGATAAATTGTAAAATTAGAAATGTCACGGATACCCTTAGAAATGCTTACGGCATGATTTTCTGAGAAGAGCCGCAAAAATTGTGAAAAAAAAAACTGAAAAACATTGCGGAATCCTCTCTTGTTTCCTATCAACGATACTTAAATTATTATTTTCCTAATTTGTACGAAATTTAGGGTCAATTTGGAAAAAAATCATACTGTCAGGCCAAGTTCACATGCTGAATTTGATTGGGTCTTCGTTGTTAATAAACTCGTAGATGCAATATCACCAAATTCCTCCTCGTTGAGAATTTCTATAATTTCAAAAATCAAAATCAAAATCACAATTTAAACCAAATCGAAATTAAGAATTTGATTTGTTGGATTAGAAAATTTGATCGAGTACCTGGATCCCCTGCATAGGGTGGTCTTAAAGGAAGAGTTATTGGATAATTCGAATTATAATCATAACAAAAATATAAATTTATAAAGATTAAATTCAACTGGTGATCTCCAGTGGTATTGTTGTGAATAAATACGTACGCAAGGTTGGATATACTCTTTCTCAACTTTTGAGGATGATGCATCTAAAAAGATAGATAAAGTAAATTGTTAGCACGATTTATATATGCAATTTAGTCCAAAAAAATGTTTTACTTGATTTACCAGTATATAAAAAATTGGGGATATTAAACGGCTTTGCCGAATTTATGGCTCCAAATGAAACTTGTGCTTGTGTGGCTATACATTATCGAAAATTAAAATTACAAAATTACAAAAAACACCTTATAAAAAAAATCATATAACCATCCAAATTAGTTACATTTATAATAGAACAAACCTGGTGTGCATGGTCAACGACTAAATCCGCGTCAATCGATCCACGGCACCAATTCAATTAACAATCACTTTAGGATCTGAAAAAAAAAACTGAGATTTTTGAAATTAATAAAAAAAAACAAATAATAAATTAACAAACTGAACCTCAATGTGATGCGGAAACTTACAAAAAAGCTCCTGCAATCAGATGGTGCACACTTGAGATCTGAAAACAGGTCCTGGTTACTTTGTCCGGTCTTTTCCTCTCGGGAACCTAATTATTTCATCGGAAAAAATGACAAAAAAATAAGTCGAAATACTAATATTGGCCAAAAATCAGCAACATTGAGGTTAGAGTTTTAACTTCGATATTTGACAGGGCATGTGGGATTTGAAGCCCCGATTCGTCGTTACCAACTGCATAAAAATAGGATAATCATTAAACAAAGCATAACCATTCTAAATCTTAATTAGAAAATAGCAAAATCAGATCTTCTGTTTGTCGATCTGAAATTACAAACAAAATAAACCAACTCTTACCTACCTAATCACCCACTAAGAGAAGCAAAATCAGAAGAGAACGTAGACAAAGCAAAATAGCAAGAGAAACTTACATGAGCGATTGACAGAGAAGAGAGATTGACCGAGACAAAAACTGAGACCACTGGATCCAACTTATGTGGCGACGGATTTCAGTTCGAACAGAGACAGAGGGAGGCGACGCGTCCCTGGCAAAAAAGTCAGAAGCGACGCAAAGACCTCGAACGAAACCGCCAAAAAACCCTAGGGTTTTGATTCCTTCAGAGGGTTGAAAGAGAGAGGCAGAGCGACGCACGTTCCTGCCATGGAGATCGTCGCCGTCCACCGGCGTCGTCGCGCCTGTTCGGCGTCAGATTCGTCTCTTTTTCGCCCTTTTCGCCTCTAGGGTTTCCGTCGATTTTTTCTTCTTTGTTGTCGTCGAAATGAAGAGAGAGAAGAGGGGAAGGGGGTGTAAGTGGCTGAGGCCATTTCAAGGCCGGGTGGACTTGGTCCATATGAACCGTGCCATAACAACATAACATGGATCATGTAAGCCGGGTTCATTCAATTTTAGACCGTCCGATCTTGATCGAACGGCCCAGAATAAGAGGGTGACGTGGCTCTATGAGAGAAGCGCAAAAAGGGTTGCATTATATTAATTTAAATTACCGACCATGACATGTAATTAGGGGTGTCAATGATTCGGATCCGGTTCGGATATTGGTCGTACCACATCCATATCCATATTATTTTTCGGATACGGATCCGGATACGGAATTATCCAGATACGAATACGATTCGGATAGTAAACGGATACGGATAGACCCGGCCCATGTGTAAGGCCCAAGAAGCATGGGCTCGGGTCTAATTTTTTTGGGGGTCCATTTTTTTTTTTCTTTCTAAGTATCCATATGTATACATGAAATCCGGGTCGGGTCCAAACCCGCTCAACCCTCAGACCCAACCCAAACCCGCTCACCCTCCCTCAGACCCAAACCCGACCCGACCCTCATTTCTCTCTCTCTCTCTCTCTCTCTCTCTTTCTCTCTCCGCGACTAGGGTTTCTTCGACTTTCGAGTTTCGAGTGGCAATTCTTCGAGTGGCGACTGCAGCTCGTCTAGGGTTTCTTCGAGTGCCGATTCGAGTGCCGATTCTTCGAGTGGCGATTCTTTGAGTGGCGATTCTTCTAGGGTTTCTTCCGAAGATTCGAGTGAATGTTCTTCGAGTGAGTTAAGTTTTCAGCGGTTCGACTCTCTCTCTCTGTTATTTTTTCTGTAAATTCAGCGGTTCTTCGAGTGTAAATTGATGTCGATACAGAATTGTCGATTACGGAAAACTGTGCTAAATTTTCTGTAAATTCTGCTGAATTTTCTGCTGCTGATCTGTCAATTACAGAAAATTGTGTTGTAAATTGAATTGAATGATAAATTGTGTTAAATTGAATGATGAATTTTTTGCTGCTGAATTTTCTGCTGCTGATGAATTTCTGTAATCTGTGGGTCCAATTTTCTGCTGCCGTCGATTACAAAAAATGAATGTAATATTTTTTTTGAATTTTATATTTGAAAATTTTGAGTATGTTAATGAATTTGCGGGTCCAATTTTCGTTTTGGCTTCGGGTATTTCAAAACCATGGGCCGGCCCTGGATACGGATACGGTTCGGATATTCTCGGATACGGATACGGATACGGATATGATTATTTTTCAGATAGTAAAACGAATAATATGTTATGATAGCATAACTTTTTTTTTAATTAGAAATATATATAATTTGTATCATGAACGATATATATGTTGTATTTAAACGTGATTTTACGATTGTGATTTTAAATCACTCACAAATCATTAACTAATATATGATATTTGAACTAATATCAAATGAAATACATAAAAACAATATATAATATACGGATCCGGATCCGGTTCTGGATACTCGAAACCGGTTCCGAGTATCCGGATTCTAAAAATACTCGGATCCGGAACACGAATATGGTCCCGGCACCAAAACCGAAGTGGATCCGGATATTTTTTTCGAATCCGGATATTTCTTCGGATACGATCCGAGTCGGTTCGGGCAATAACCGCACCATTGAGACCCCTACATATAATGTATTGTTTCATGATAATTTTTGTTTTAATACATGTTCCCTTTATGAAATATTTACAAATAAAAAGCGATACACATCCTAGAAATGATATCACTTTTAATCACAATGCGTCAAGTCGCAAAGCGTATGAGTAAAAAAAAATGCGGTACAAATTTAGGCGAGCGGCCGATTTTACAGGCAACGCCTAAAATTCGGACAGCGTTTAATATACCTTCCGCCTTCTGTATGAAGTTGTTTTTGTATCTTTCACATTCATATTTATACCTTTTTTATAACGAAAATGAGATATAAATAACAACATATTTTTATCCATAATATAGAAAAAGCTATAAATAACAAGTATTCACGTATCTTTAATCCAAATTATAAAAAAATATAAATAATAGTAAAAATGTATAAATAACCACAAATCTTTTTCATACTATAGAAAATAATGTATAAATAATAATAAAAATATAAATAACAACATATCTTTAATCCCAAGTATAGAAAAAAATATAAATAATAGTACAAAAATATAAATAACAAGAGATATTTAATCCATAATATAGAAAATAGTATAGTAAAAAAGTATAGTTAAAAAAATAATAGGAAAAACTATAAATAATAATAAAAAAGAGTGGGTACACTTTTATCAATAAATATAGTAATTTTGAGACAATTAATAGCATATATTTTAGATGGATTTTTTTTTTCCGAATTTTCATTTTTTAATACATTTTTTCAAAAAAGGACCTTACAAGAATTTTTTATTCAAAATGTTATATAATTGGTCATATAATCGTGATTAGATAGATATACTTTATATTATATTTTATTAACTTCAGTAAATTAAGAAAATTTAGTGAATTTATGGAATTTTGATAGATATATAATTATTGGAAACTTGTTCAATACTATATTTGGATTCCGAGGAACATTAGCTCTCACACAATTCCCTCCTCATCTACCAAAACTATCATCTCTATCAAAACTACCAGAAATGTTTCAAAAAAATAGGCACACGACATACATAAAACTCTGCCCTTCTTCATCACTAAAAAAACGAGGTGTTCGGTTGTATCAACATGGGCATAAAGGTACGAAACTTCAGTTACAAATGATGAGGAAGATTAATGTGATTACTGGGCATCCTCGGCATCAAATCTCAAAGTGGGAGCCGGTACTCGATATTAAAAAACAAGCCAGTTAATCCGTCCGTCCTAGTTTTTCTTTGGAATGAAGAACGACAAGATAGAAGTGGGGACTCTCTTTTCAGAGGGGCCCTAGTAAAATGTGTCGTGGGCTATGTTGCACGGATACGAATACGGATATCGTATTCAACACGAGACAAATACGGTGATACAATAATTTTCCAAAAAATTCCACTGAATTTGGTACTAATATAATTAAGAAATTTATGGAACTAGTCATATATATGTAACAATTAAGAAAATAATAAAAATTCCATAAATTTTATATCTATCTAACTACTTCCTCGGAATCAAAATATAGGTGGCGGGGGGGTTTTGCGCACCGATGAAAATGCTTAGCTTTCAAATCCTAGGAAATGGTCAGCCTATGAGGACTTTGCCGTGCACATCTACGTCTTGGGCGTGCACCCCTGGTCTTTCGTTTGCTATTTGAATGTCTGAACTAGTTGAAATGTACGAAAGGTGATGGCTAGCATGGGGGCGAGAAGATACCGGACAACCGGACATTGGGTAATTTCAGAGTGTATTCAGAATGTAATTTTTCTAACAGTGGCAACGAACAATTATTCGTAGTGCATTTCAGTGAAGTGCAAAAATAATTCTCTATTTCAGTAGAATGTTTATTTAACTATATATTTTTTTTCTTTATAAAGTATAATTGTCATAACGATATATTCTTTTTTACTACAGTAATTCTTTTTTGAAGATCAAATATTTTATGTTTATGTGTTTCAAATATACTTTTTATGTGTGTGATATAAGTTTTTACATAGACGATATATTTTTGTATAGACGTGGTAGGCTCTTTTTTGAGATTTCTTTTGATATAATGCTAGTTGTTCAATTTTGGGGACTCGCTTTCGTCAGAAACCTTGACGAAATAGAGAAGACTTTCGCCAAATCGAAAGAGCTTAAAGGTGAATTTGGAATGTTTGAGTGGGTCGAAACACAATTAGTATGTTGAAAGACGAAAAATTCTGTTATGGTGTTTTTCGCCAGATCACTTGATATTTTCAAGGTTTAATTTTTGAAGTGTTAATATGCATTTTTAGATTTGATATTTATTTCAAACTACAATTACTTTTTGAACTACTAACATTTTCTTAGATGCGCAATCTACAATTTAGAAAAGTTATATTCTTTTATATTACCGGTACATCTTTTTTGGGGGCTTCTATTATATACCATTTTCCTTATAATACACAAATTTTCAAGGATATTTTGAGTAATTATCAATTTATGAATATATAAGGTAAGATCTCAAGTATATTTATCAATTAATGTTTAACTAAATTGAAATTATTTGTTGTTCATTTATAGAAAAATCTCCATAAAAGATAAATTTTATGATACATCCTTTTACAAGTATAATTTGTTGGTTCAAATTTCCTAATGGTTTGATTATTTCAAAACATTGTCATTACTAACGTTTACATCGAGAAAATGTGTAGGATAACGCAGGTACGACACGAAGATTATGAAGAGCTTCGAAGTCACAAGAAGCACAACAAGAGAAGATTAGAAGGAAGGCCCTTGAAGCATATCAAGAATCAAGATGTCGAAGCCTTCCGTGAGTGGGATTCGCCACAAATAAACCATAGGTAGAAACCAAGTAGATCTCAAGTAAAATCATGTTCAAATAACAAAGAGTTTAATCAAGGAAGAAGTGCGTTCTGAACGAACTCCAAGTCCGTTCAGAACGGACTTACCACATATCAAAATTGTTGAAAATCGGCGTCACTACCGAGCCCCGCGCAGCGGATTGAGAGGCCCGGTCCGACCCGATCCCGAGGACCACGTCAACGACTCGACCGTACGAATCATGAAATGCAACTAAACCTATGAATATAACTCTTATATACATAGAAACATACCACGTGAAATTGATCACGGAGACGGGTTGTTCAGTTAGTTACTGCTTGCTTCGATTCCGGCGACACGCACGTCCCACGCCCGCGCGATTCGACACCAAATCCGAAGCTCCGATTATGTCGTATACAACCGGATTCTATCCGATTTGTCTCCGACCTTGCTCGTCCTTGCTCTCGATTGATCACAGTCGAAGATCTTAGTTTAGATCTCTCTACTCGTATCCACCTCGAGCTTTTCGTCTTTCGGTTGCGGTGAATTCCCCTAAAATTCACCACAATCTTGCTTAAATTTCCTCAACTTGTCACACAAGTTTTATCTCTTTTCTCCAAGCTCTAGATCTAGTTCTTAGCACAGAATAATGGCTTAGTCAGAGAGAGAGAGAGGTTACAAGAATATAAATATATTCTGTGATTAATGAGTATTAATGAGTATCAAAAACTGCTAATCCAGAATTCGGATCACAGTGCGTCATGACGCACCATATGGTGCGTCACGGCGCACCAGTCACAATTACTGAATATAGCCGTTACACAGTGTATCGTCATGACGCACGATAACGTCCGTCATGACGCCCCACCGTCATGACGCACAACTTGGTGCGTCGTGACGGTATACTCACAGATTGGCTTTATCAGAATTACTCTACTGTGCGTCATGACGCACAATATGGTGCGTCATGACGCACCATGTAATTTCTGCCAGATTTGCATAATCTTATTATGCATCCAATCGTTCCGACGAACACGTATGTTTGTCTACACTCATTTGTACATTCAACTAGTTGATCTGTAACTGTATTTCCTTCAGTCTCCCACTCAGTTCAAGATCCAACTAAAGAAAGTACTAGCGTACATCTCATGTACACATAACCTCAGAGATTGAAATTTAAGCCCGAAATAAGACAGCTCTATGTGTGACCGCGTAGGTTCGTATCAAGCAATGGTAGCAAACTTATGCCCAAGTTTACGGGCTCATGAGAGGGATCTAGGAAGAAATCCATCATAGCTTTCCCACGTTGAAAACGAAAATGATTGTGATCATTTATACCCATCTCGAACGGTGGTGTTTAGTTCTCTTGTTCACGATATCCGTCAATCAAAAGGCACGGTAATAGTCATCCTTATAATTTGATTGACTAAACTTATTGTCTCGATACCGAATTGAATCAACAAACACAATCGATATTAACAATTTAATATCATTGACTCTGGCCAGAGATTTCGTTGATCAATTCATCGATAGGCCTAAGGGATATCTCTTTCTCTCGAAAGGAACAATTTCTATCTTGATGACTCACATCAAATTCCGTGTTTCAGATAAAACCCGATCATAATCCCATGACCATCCTGTTACAGATGGTGGAAGATTATATCTAAGCATTATGTTACGCACGAAAAATGATCCATGATCATCTCAAGTGTGAAGAACTAAGACCCCATTCGTTACGATTCCATCTACAATGACTAAACCATGTCATGATATCGCACTTTTGGTCAAGTCACAATATGCATAACCTAATGCATATCCATATTCCCGATTTGACAAACTCTTTGTCCTATGATTAGCAAAACATAATCATCACCTCGGCGAATATGCTAGTGTACATGTTAGTCTATTATCTTATAATAGATATACTTATCACATAAGTATCCTAATCATGACTAGGGACGTTTTTGAAATATAACTTTTGAAATGTGATGGTTTTACTTAACATGATCACGTATCACGTAGACACTCACACAAGTCATAAATCAAGGTTCGTGTAATCAAATTACACAACCTCGCACAAGTTTTCATATAAGATAAATGCAAATGAAATATAAAATTTTTGAAAGTGCATTAATATAACATAAGTCTTGGGTGATACATCGTTTACAACAAATAACTTATCATAACAACTATTGTTTTAGATAACTACAAACCAACTTCCTCCTCTAGGTATCTCAAACCTATAGTTCTAGCATGACGATCATGTTTCGTAACTGGAAGTGGCTTCGTAAACGGATCCGCTACATTCTCGTCAGTATCAATCTTCAAAATCACAACATCCTGCCTTTGTAAAATCTCACGTATCAAGTGGAATTTACGCAGGATGTGTTTGGAGCGATGATGCGATCTCGGTTCCTTGGCCTGTGCTATTGCTCCCGTATTGTCACAATACACAGCCACGGGTTCCGAGATACTCGGTACAACACCAAGTTCGGTCACGAACTTCTTGACCCAAACCGCCTCCTTTGCGGCTTCCGAAGCCGCGATGTATTCTGCTTCCGTCGTAGAGTCAGCAACAGTCGGTTGTTTGGAACTCTTCCATATAACCGCGCCACCGTTCAAGCAAAACACGTACCCACTTTGTGATCGAAAATCATCAGTACATGTTTGGAAACTGGCATCGGTGTAACCCGTTACAACCAATCCATTATCCTCGCCACCATATACTAAAAACTGGTCCTTAGTTCTTCGTAAGTACTTGAGGATAGTTTTCACGGCTTGCCAATGCGGATCACCTGGATTCGATTGGTAACGTGATAGGACGCTCAATGCATACGATACGTCAGGTCTCGTACAGATCATGGCATACATGATAGATCCAACCGCCGAAGCATATGGAACCTTATCCATGTTATTTTTCTCTTCGCTCGATGTCGGACATTGAGCTTTCGAAAAATTTATACCACTCGACATGGGAAGAAACCCTTTCTTAGAGTTTTGCATGAAAAATCTTTTCAGCACCTTGTCGATGTACGTACTCTGACTTAGGCCGAGGAGTCTCTTGGATCTATCTCTATAGATCCTCACGCCTAAAATGTAGGCGGCCTCTCCTAAATCTTTCATAGCGAAACGAGTATTCAAATACTTCTTAACATCCGATAACATCGGAATGTCGTTTCCTATGATCAATATATCGTCCACATAAAGAACAAGAAATGCTACGCGGCTCCCACTAACCTTCTTATATACACAAGGTTCTTCTTCGTTCTTGATAAAATCATACTCGCGTATGACTTCATCAAAACGAATGTTCCAACTCCGAGAAGCTTGTTTCAGCCCATAAATGGACCTTTGAAGCTTGCATACTTTCTTAGGATTCTTTGGATCGATAAAACCTTCGGGTTGTGTCATGTACACATCCTCCGATAAGTTTCCGTTAAGGAAAGCAGTTTTAACATCCATTTGCCATATCTCATAGTCATAATATGCAGCTATGGCAAGGATAATCCTTATAGACTTAAGCATGGCTACCGGCGAAAACGTTTCATCATAGTCTACACCATGAATTTGCTTGAAACCTTTCGCAACTAACCGTGCTTTGTAAGTATGCACTTTCCCATCCATGTCGATTTTCTTCTTGAAAACCCATTTACACCCGACGGGTTTAACCAAGGGTGGTGGATCAATCAAGTTCCAAACTTGATTATCATACATGGATTGGATTTCGGACTTCATGGCATCATGCCATTTGTCGGAATCTTCGCTCAACATAGCATCTTTGTAGGTTGTCGGCTCATCATCTATGAGTTCGACGTTGCCTTCATCAGTCACGATAAATCCATATCGTACTGGTTCCAGCCGGGTCCTACTAGACCTACGAGGAGCACCTTGTGCTATTGGCTCGATATCCTCAACTATTGATGGATTCGGGTCAACATCCATCGGTTCAATGTTTATTTCTGAATCTCGAACCTCTTCGAGATCAATCTTACTCCCACTAGCTCGTTGAGATATAAAGTCCTCCTCCAAGAAGGTACCTCTTCGAGCTATGAAAACCTTGTTTTCCTCGGGATTGTAGAAATAATATCCTTTAGTTTCCTTAGGATATCCTACAAATAAACATTTTTCAGATTTGGGTTCGAGTTTATCCGAAAACATTTTTCGAACATAAACATCACATCCCCAAATTCTAATAAAAGATAACACCGGAGGTTGTCCGGTCCACATCTCATATGGTGTCTTTTGAACCGATTTAGAAGGTAAGCGGTTTATTAGAAAAGCCGCTGTCTCAAGGGCATATCCCCAAAACGATTTTGGGAGACTAGTTTGACTCATCATAGATCGAACCATATTCAATAAGGTCCGATTCCTCCTCTCGGACACGCCATTCCATTGAGGCGTTCCAGGTGGAGTCAATTGTGAAACGATTCCACAATCTTTGAGATGATCTTCAAACTCATAGCTCAAATACTCGCCTCCTCGATCTGATCGAAGTGCTTTGATTGTCTTGCCAAGTTGATTTTGAACCTCATTTTGAAATTCTTTGAACTTTTCAAAAGATTCAGATTTGTTACGCATTAAGTAGATATACCCATATCTACTAAAATCATCCGTAAACGTTATGAAGTATCGATAACCTCCTCTTGCCTCGGTACTCATTGGACCACATACATCAGAATGTATAAGTTCCAATAGTTCCTTGGACCTTTCTCCAACTTTTGAGAATGGTGCTTTTGTCATCTTGCCAAGTAAACAAGATTCGCATTGTCCATATGAATCAAATTCAAATGAATCCAAAAGTCCATCCTTATGGAGTTTTGAGATGCGCTTCTCGTTTATATGGCCAAGTCGACAATGCCAAAAGTAAGTTTTACTATCAACTTTAGGTTTAATCCGATTCGTGTTTATATTATAGATTGATTTATCATTTGTGTAATTCATATCTAAAATGTAAAGACCATTTTCTAATAGAACATTTCCATAGAATAAATTATCCTTACAAATAGAAAATTCATTATTCTTAATAATAAATTCATAACCATCATTAGCTAGTCTAGACACACTAATAATGTTCTTACACAAACTTGGAACAAAATAACAATTATTTAGTTCTAAAATAAATCCACTCGGTAAAGTAATAAAAATATCTCCGACGGCCAATGCAGCAACGCTTGCTCCATTCCCTACTCGAAAATCCACTTCACCGCGTGTTAACTTCCTTCTATTTTGAAGAACCTGCATATTTCGACAAATATGAGTTCCACAACCGGTATCTAATACCCAATTGTCCAAAATTGAAATGTTAACATCTATAATAGTCATACCTGCGGTTCCGGCTTCCAAAGCCTTCCCCTTGCTTTTCTTCACCTCCTCGAGGTAAATCTTGCAATTTCTCTTCCAATGCCCAGTCTTTTTGCAATGGAAGCAGGTGACATCCTCGGATTTCTCCTTTCCTTTAGTCTTTGGTTTGGACAACGACTTGCCCGCACCACCCTTGGACTTTTGTTTCTTCCGAATCCCGCCTTGAATCACGAGAACATCCCTAGCAACCTTTGCTTTGGGTTCCCCCGATGCCTTAAGCATCTCTGACTCAAAGTTCTTAAGCATCCCATGCAACTCGGGAATCGTCTTGTTAAACGAATGCATATGATAGTTCGTTACGAAAGTTGAAAAAATCGGTGGCAATGCACATAAGATCAAATCTTGTTGCATTATTGGTGACACCTTTTCTCCCAATTTCTCGAGACGATCAATCAATGATTGTACCTTTAACACGTGAGTGCTAACCGAAGATCCGTTAGGCATCTTACAGTTAACCAACTCCTTTAACGTATTGAACCTTTCAATGCGTTCTTGCTCTTGGAACATTTCCTTGAGCGTGGCGTTAATTTCGTACGCATCCGAATCCTCGAACTGCTTTTGCAAGTTCGCGTCCATACATGCCAACATGAGGCATGTCACGTCATTTGACTCCTTCTTAAGTTTGTCAAATGCCGCCTTTTCTTCGGGCGAAGCGTTCTCGTCGGGAGTAACCATCTTCGTGTCTAACACGTGACTTTTGCACTCTTGCCTAAGAACAATTCTTAGGTTACGGTGCCAGTCAAGATAGTTCTTGCCGACTAGCTTCTCCCTCTCCAATACCGATCTAATCGACATTGAGTTGGTGTTGCTTGATGTCATGATTGCTACAACGAAAAATACTTTAAAATGAGATTGATACTGATATGTGCGAACTTATGCTATATGCTTATATGATGATATGAAATATGTTACTTTTATCAAATCAATAACCCTAATATTGATTCGGGATTCTAAATCCAATAACACTTCAAGACCCATATTTCATGATCCTCCCACAAGTGACTTTGGCCGACAAATGGGATCTCACTATTTAGGTAGGATAAATCCAATCGCATCCAATACGACTCTTGACCTTTTATAGGATTTGGGTATCGAACCATATCATATATGATTCAAATTCCGTTTGTGCATCCTAACTATGCCCCGAACCCCAATCGGATTGGCTTGGACGGTTAAGTCACAACCATGATCACATATCGTTCAATTGAACTACAAATGCGCCCGACTTTGGCCTGAACCCGCATTTGTCCCCAATTAACGCTTGCCTCTCACGTTGATACATACAACAATGCACGCCCGACTTTGGCCTGAAACCGTGCAAGGTGTGATGACCAACCTCGGAGGTTGTGAACATGGAAGGCATTTCATGACTTAAGTATTATGCAGGGATTTATGTGATATAATCTAATTATATCAATAAGCAAGTATATCATGATGAATGAACATAATTAATAATGATTAGAACCACAATTAAATAAATCAATAAAAATTACACTGTGCGTCACGACGCAACATAACGTCCGTCATGACGCACCGTACTAAAATGGACTTCCATTGACTTCCGTCATGACGCAACATAACGTGCGTCACGACGGACTTCACAGGTCCGTCATGACGCCAGACAGTGCGTCACGACGGACCATACAAAACAATTTTGTTGTCTATTCCAGAAACTATTTCAGGTTCCTCCGTCATGACGGTTGGTTACTACCGTCACGACGGACCGTGTTCTTCCGTCATGATGCCAGACGGTGCGTCATGACGGACTGTACAAAACTATTTTGTCCAGATTTCCAGAAACTTTTTGAGGTTCTTCCGTCATGATGGTTGATTATACTGTCACGACGGACTGTTCTGGTCCGTCATGACGCCAGAGGGTGCGTCATGACGCACTGAACAAAACCATTTTGTTCAGTTTGCCAGAAACTTTTTGGACTTCTACCGTCACGACGCACCAAATGGTCCGTCATGATGGTACGAATTTACACAGTGCGTCATGACGCACAACTTTTGTGCGTCACGACGGACTGAGTAACGCCTCAGATCCAACTCTTGGATTTCCCGTGTGCGTCATGACGCACCATATCGTGCGTCATGACGCACCAGACCTGAAATTCAGTTTTATTTTGTAATTTTAACAGATTTTAATCGTTTCAAAAACGATTAATCATGAACAATTCATGATTACTTCTAGATTCTTTTGATCATCTCATGATTAAATACTAGTAAGATTTCTATGGTCCTAATTTTACAACTACATGATTATGTCCTAAAATTCTACATGAAATTCCGAATAACACTTATTCGAAATCGATTCGACGATCGAATCGTGACGATCGCTCTGATACCACTGTTGAAAATCGGCGTCACTACCGAGCCCCGCGCAGCGGATTGAGAGGCCCGGTCCGACCCGATCCCGAGGACCACGTCAACGACTCGACCGTACGAATCATGAAATGCAACTAAACCTATGAATATAACTCTTATATACATAGAAACATACCACGTGAAATTGATCACGGAGACGGGTTGTTCAGTTAGTTACTGCTTGCTTCGATTCCGGCGACACGCACACCCCACGCCCGCGCGATTCGACACCAAATCCGAAGCTCCGATTATGTCGTATACAACCGGATTCTATCCGATTTGTCTCCGACCTTGCTCGTCCTTGCTCTCGATTGATCACAGTCGAAGATCTTAGTTTAGATCTCTCTACTCGTATCCACCTCGAGCTTTTCGTCTTTCGGTTGCGGTGAATTCCCCTAAAATTCACCACAATCTTGCTTAAATTTCCTCAACTTGTCACACAAGTTTTATCTCTTTTCTCCAAGCTCTAGATCTAGTTCTTAGCACAGAATAATGGCTTAGTCAGAGAGAGAGAGAGGTTACAAGAATATAAATATATTCTGTGATTAATGAGTATTAATGAGTATCAAAAACTGCTAATCCAGAATTCGGATCACAGTGCGTCATGACGCACCATATGGTGCGTCACGGCGCACCAGTCACAATTACTGAATATAGCCGTTACACAGTGTATCGTCATGACGCACGATAACGTCCGTCATGACGCCCCACCGTCATGACGCACAACTTGGTGCGTCGTGACGGTATACTCACAGATTGGCTTTATCAGAATTACTCTACTGTGCGTCATGACGCACAATATGGTGCGTCATGACGCACCATGTAATTTCTGCCAGATTTGCATAATCTTATTATGCATCCAATCGTTCCGACGAACACGTATGTTTGTCTACACTCATTTGTACATTCAACTAGTTGATCTGTAACTGTATTTCCTTCAAAAATACCATCTCTTGATTGAACCACCCTTGTCACAGGATTGTGTGCGTTCGAACGAACAAACATGTACGTTCGAACGGACACTTAGAATCCGTTCACCAACAACTTAAGTGCGTTGAACGGACTTTCATCACTGAACAAACAAAAGGCAATGTATAATTGAGTTCGTTATGAACGGACTTTGTCCGTTCAAACGGACTGACAAATGTACTTGTACGTTATTTTGAAACGGCTAGTACAAACTACAAGTGCGTTCGGAACGAACATTGTGCGTTCGAACGGACTTGCAGTTTTCTGAAGGATTTCTATAGAAAGTATAAATAGAATCCTTCAAGGACCTTTCTCTCCCACTTCTTCACTTTCACACATTCAAATACAAAAGAGAGAAACCCTAAAGCCGTGATTATCTATATCCATTGATAACTTGAGAAACACTCTTTAGATCATTGATCTACTTTCAATATCCTCCACTAATCGTTTCCCACTCACGTGACCGATCACGTTGTAGCTCGATTAGTGAAAATTGTAATAGGCTATTGCAACTACTTGTAAAGAGCCTAAGCTATAGATCGATAGAAAACGTGTAAATCGATCTAGGCGAAACCTTGTAATCGAGTGAGTTGGAATTCAATCGAAAGCCAAAAAGTGGCGCAAGGCATTCCCGGTGACGTAGGTACTCGCAACTAATTGAGTCGGTCAATTAAGCGAGTAAAGGGTGAGTTAAGGCTACATAGCAACCACCTACCGAACTTCGTTAAAAAACATCTTGTGTTCAAGTGTTTAACGTATCATCTAATTTATTTAAATTATTATTAATTCCGCATAGTAAATTAGGTAATTAGCTAAAGTAATTGTACGGTAGATTACCAAATTTACCCCCCTCTAGATTAGGCGAACCAATCAGGAATGTTCAGAAACGCAAATAATTGCTAAAAAAATAAACATAGTTGACAAATTTAGATCATAAAATATGATAACACAAAAAGTAATGATAGATATACATAAACCGATCACAAATTTGACACTAATGCATAAGTTTGTGTCATTAATTAATTATAAATAAAACATAAACTTATGCATTTGTATTAAATTTGTGATTGGTTTATGTATGATATCATTATTCTAGTGTGAAAGCAAATTACCAAATTTTAATGCAAATGTATTTGTAATCTTAAAATCAGTGCAAATCTTAAAAAACATTTTTTGTGATCCATCAAATTAGTGCAAATGCACTCAGACTAAGGGTTAAATTCTAAAAAACGCGATCCTATACAATTCTTAAAACTTGGAATCTTGATCCAATAAAATTCTTAAAACTTGAATCTTGATCCAATGCCAGCTCGATCCCGTGCTGTTCCCAATTACGTTCAAAGAACTCCACTGTAGTAAACAATTAGTAAATAACAAGTAGAGAATTTACAATGCTCAAACAACGAGTTAGTTTCATTTGATTCGTGTAGAATAATACATTATAGAATCACTTAGAATTGTCCTATCTGTTTTCTTCATGCCTCTGTGGAAAATTTCCTTTTTCTTCTTCTTTATTTTAGTAAATAGTTTTTTGAATTTCAATATGAAGAATGAAGCAAAACAATTTAGCATATTTTGATCAAATATCTCCAATATATGATAAAAAAAAAGATGGTGGCTCAAACTCACTTGGCAATATTAGACATATTTTTTGAAAATTATGAAATAACGTATCCAGTAAATTAAGAGATAATAATTATTTTATTTTATGTAATTACTGTGTGCCAGGACGCTCCGTAACAACTCATTTACTGAACATATATTCTCGAATCTGTCAAGTTATGTTATGAAAATATTTTAATTTATCAATAAATTCAGTGGACACGACATTAATCGGCATTACTTTACAAATTTTTATTTTTATTTTTTAAGAACCGACTAGAACCCTCCGAGAGTGAGCACGTTCGGGTTGGCCAACTAAACGTGAAAGCAACACGTGATAGTTGATTTTTTCAATTTTAACCGCATTTGTGCACTCCAACCACACGTCAGAAAAAATATAAAAAATTATATAAAAGCTATCAATTTAGTAAAAAAAATTAATCAAAATATTCTTCGTGTAAAATTTTGAAAATATATCATACATACATAAAAAAATATTACACATACAAAAAATATAACATGTATTGTATTTATAAAAAAATATATACAAGACATCTACAAATTTATAATAGATAAAATATATATCAAATATTTAAAAATGTATAAGATATATTGTATTTAGAAAACATATATCATACATATAAAATGTATAAAATATATCTAAAAATCTATAATTCATAAAAATATATCATACATGTGAACAAAATATAACAAATTTCTATGTATAATATTTATTTTAAATGTACTTGTAAAAAAAGTATAACGTACATCGAAAAATGCATAAATCCATGAGAGGTTCATGCGTTTTGTAGTGCACATGAATTACACAAAATGCAATCAAAATTGAAAAAACTCAAACTAGCACGTTTCGTTCTTCTATTTATAACGATTCGGACATGCTCACTTTTAGAGTGCACAATATTTTTTATTTGTTTGTTTTATTGAGAGATCTTAAATAATTGGGTTAACATAATCGTCATGAACAATAACTAAGATGCTGGTGAAACTTCAAAATTTCTCCGAATTTCTGTATAAAAGGATAAGACAAATTATATGTATAAATCATTTTAAGAGAATTATTAAAAATCCCCCTTTTTTATATTTAAAAAAACCCCTAACCTTTCGGATACTCTAAAAGTCCTTTCCAAAGGGAGTTTCGTTTTAAAATATTCTTACAAAAATTAAAATCAACTATGAATGATATTTAATATTCTTTTAGACCAAAATATCTTTTTATTTTTATATTTAATATAAAAATGGAGGATTCGATTTTTTTTAGGCCGATATGTACAGAAGCATACAAAAGTCTTGTTCTGGATATACATTTAATAATTGAAATTAAGTCCCAAAATATATTATCCAAATGAGATGAATAATTCGTGTACAACCCGAACCTAAGAAATCTTTGGAACATAAATTGGAATAAACCGAACTTGAAAAATCCGATTCGAACATCTAGTATAACTCAAAAGAATCCGAAAAACGATAAAAAAAAAATCTGAACATAACTCGACTCGTTCCGGATTAAGTTAATTCGAAACTAAGATGAACATACAAATGATTTGAATCTGAATTTGAAAAGACGCCCCAAATATAACCCGACCAACAAGATTTGTTATCTCTAACTGCGATCTAATTCAATTCATTAGAATACTATCTTTTGTATAACATAATTATAACAAAAATATTTGTACTGCATTTCTATTGATAACTAGGAGAATACTCGCGCAACGCGATGATGATGTTAATTATGTTTTTCATCGTAATATAAAATACATATGAATATGATAATATTGATAATATTATTTCATAATATAATTATTTGAACTAATTTGTCTATGATTATGTATATATTATACAATTATTTTACATTATGATGACAAAAAATTCATTTTCTTAATCAAATAATAACACTTATGTTAATGTCATTGTATAATAATAATAAAAATAATAATATATTAGGTATTCCACGCTTTTACAAAAAACATAACAACAAATATTATATCATTGGTATTCACAATATTGCATACAGTATCAAATGTAAAAATAATTAATCATACAACATACGTAGTAATATATTATTAATTATATAGTACTAATAATTTGTTATTGATTCAAAATGCAATAAAAATTATGAATAATATTAAAACTTAATATTGAAAGTAATTTAATAAATAATATAAAAAATTAATTTAGCATAACATACTAACATAGTGAGAGTAATTTATAAATTTAAGAAATTATTTTGATGGATAAACTTTTTTTATTTCTATTATTTTTCATAATAATAATAATATTAAATTTGTTTGATTAAAAACACAAATATAACCAACATAGTTTATGGTATTAGTATAGTTATAATTTTTCAAAATAAATATTAATATTTAAAATTCTATTGTGTAAATTAAATAATTAAAATTTTATTTTGTAAAAATGCATTTTTTCCATTGTATTTTTTACATAATATTTTTTTACAATTAAAATTATGGAAAATGGTATGTATGAACTATGCTAATATGGATGTCAAAACAAAGAGAAAATTAAAAATAATATATTTGATGAATTTTTAAAATTAAAATTCTAAAAAAATACAACTATATGTTGTATGTTTATAATATTAGATATTAAGTTATTATTATTTCATATATAAATTTTCATCTTCCATTGCATTCACATTTGATAATGTAATTTTATATTAAATGATAAACAATTTGATAAACTTAGTGTAACATGAACATAACTAATAATAATAGTTGACATCATTAATATATAATGACGTGAATTTTTAGGAATCATTAAAAAATAGTGTAAAATAAGAGACAATTAAATGGCTACAAAGAAAACAAGTTTATAAAAAATCTATAATTAATCAATGGTCTAAATTTTGCCACATATCATAATTTAATGGTTAAAAAGAAAGTGATGATGCGACACAAGCAAATTGCACAAAGTTATGTCCTAAGTAAGGGTGTGGGTAAATTATCCAAAAAATAGTTCGTTTGCAAAACGAAGATCGCAAATAAAATGATTACCTGAATTGACAAAATAAATAAATGGAGAAGAGTCGTTTGTTCCTCCGTTTATCTTTCATTCATTGATCCCAATGAGACTTAATCAATAATCACTTACAATATATGATTTTTATATCAAAATATTCAACCAATTAGACCATGTCCCATTGACAAATTGTGTATTAATTATTATATTTGTGGTTTTTCTAATATATAAATTTCTGTAAGTATGGATTGTATCAATCTAAAAGTTCTTATTTGTATGCAAAATATTACATTAAAATAGCTAAAAGCCTCGAACCCTCAATTTACATAATTTCTTCTGGATGGATTCTAAATGGACTAATTCTAGAGCGGTGTTAGTTTGAAATTGCTGCCTATCGTACATTACAAGCATTCCCAAGCAATGAAGCAACAAGTAACCGGAATTAATCCGTCGATTTCACCAACACATGCCATCAAATTTTACCCTTTTTTCAATTAATACTTCAAAATAATTCAAATTTCACTAAGTTTAAGGCATTTGTAGATTAAATTCACGAGAAAAGTAATATGTTATATTGTAGAAATGGAGCCTTGACAAACAGAAAGATGTATCATGCATGCAAAAAACATAATACTAAACAATTGGTGGCCTACGTTGAATACATACGAATACTGTATTGTATCGGATACGCTACGATAATTTTTTTTAAAGAATCTCGGATACAAATACAACTATATAGTTATTATTTTAACGGTTAAATATGTGGCAAAGTTAGATCATGGATTTCTTATGGTCATAATTTGTAGATATTTTTTATCACGTTATTTTACAACCAACTTTGATCATTTTCATAAAATCACATTATTTTACATTAAAGACGTTGGCTGCTATCATTCGGCCGGTTCACGTTAAATCAAATTTATTCACTTATTATCATTTCACATTGAGATGTATGATCAAACACGAATACAAATGCAAAATGAAGAATTTACGTATGATTTATTAATAAATTAATATATAATTTTATAAAACACACATCTTATATTAATAGTATTTTTGGAACATTAATTTTGAAATTCATTAATAGATTTGTTTAAATTTTATTTTTGTTTCGACATTCATATTATGATGGTTCCTACATAGTTTTATTTTCTAACTTCAATTTGTGAAGATGTTACGTAAACAAAAAGAATACAATGTGAATGAATGCATATTTACATAATTGAATTTCAATTGTTATTATTGTTATTATTGTTGAAAACTATAATTGTAAGAATTGTACATAACACTAAGTACATTTATTTGTGTTTTTGCTCACAAACATTTAATATTAAAATTTTCAAAAATTCATATTCACAATAATAAAATAGTTTGCCTATCAAAACATACATAACTTCATAAACTTATTAACATATATCAAATATTATTGTTGTTTTTATAGATGTAATTTAAAAATATCATTCGTTAAATTCATTTTAATTATGTTTTTTTCTTAATTAAATTTCACTATAATTTTCTTAATTATTTTCACTATTAAATGTGATATAATTTTCTATGTCTTTTTGATCAATAAGGAATTTATCAGTACGTACTATACAAAGAAATGATGTGCAATGAGTACATAGGTCGTATATTTTTACTATTTCTAAATTTCATATTTCATGAATTATTGTGAAAAATAATGTACTACTTATTGTTATGTTTTTCGTAAAATTATATTATACCACAAATAATATTATACATTGCCACTAATATACGTTTACTATTCGATAAAAAATTATCTATCCGCTGCCAGAACATAAAGTGGTGTAAAATACATACATAGTTATACATAAATAAGTTCTGACGATACGATGATATTGATATAACGTGTATTAGTTTTATTTTGAGATGAGATTGTTATCATCATCATCATCAAAACTAATATTTCGTATTAAAATGAAAAACATAATTATCATATACGACGCGTAGCATGAGTATTAGCCTAGTAATTTTTTTCTTGGGTCACACGCCTAGTTGTCCTTAAATCTTTTGGACAATTCTACTATTTCCCTCAAATTCTCCCCAACATCCTTTATATCACGAATTAGTGGTTAATTACCATGGTGATTAACAAAAATACATCCATCAACAATTAATTAATATTGATTATTAACTGTTAATACATACGTACTTTAATTATATATTAATTAACTGTTAATGGAATGTCCTTTTACTAATTACCATGATAATTAATTGCTAATTCGGAAATTTGAGGGACATAGTAAATGAGCTCAAATCTTTTTGTGACGTGAGGCCATAGACATTCATGATACACAAAAAATGTGTTGCTGAATGTGTTGATGTATAATTCAAAAATAATGCTTTTCAAATTAGTCAAATAAACCGGAGACAATAATTCGTCAATTTGACCATTCACATATTTTTAAGCTTATTTTTATATATAAGCCTAGTTGGTTGAGTATGAAACACAAAAAATCATATGTTGTGAGAGGTTGTGGGTTTGATCTCCATTGACATAAAAAAAAAAAAATTAGGTATTAGTAACGAAAGCGATCGCTTCTCGGATACCATTCAAAAAAAAAAAAAAAAAAAAAAAAAAAAAAAAATATATATATATATATATATATATATAGAGGGAGCCTATATAGCTTGTACAAGCAAAACTCAGTTTTTGCTTGTAAGTTTTTGGCCCTTGGATTCGCTACAAGATCCGTGCGCATCTTTAAAACACACACTGTGTTTTCTGTGTTGAAACGTTGAGTTTAATAGTTAACTCAGTTAACACGCCGTTAAGGCTGTCTCCGCTCACCTCTCTATCTTCCTTCTCAAAGCCATCTCCATGAAAACTATCTTCCTTCTCCAAGCTCTTCTCGAAGCGATCTCCATGCAAGGGCTCTCTTCTCTTCTCGAACTCGAAGCTATCTTCCTTCTCAAGGCACATGCTTTCTCTTCTCCTTTACGAAGTTTTCTCTTTAAAGGTTCGCCCTTTTTTTCCTTTTCGAAGCTTTCTCTTCCTGTGACGAAACTTTCACAACGAAATGAAGAGAGGTGACAATCCGAGCTTTGTAGAAGATGCAGGATTTATAGCTCTGTAGAAGGAATATTCAGAATTTAATTTAAGAGAGGCAAAGCAATTCGCAACCAATTGAAAAGGAGACGATCATTTCGCCAACAGTTCAAAAGGAGGCAAGCAATTTAAGAGGAGACGAGCAAAATTAGCCAGCAATTGGAAAGGAAAAAAATGCTTGCATTTTATAAAATGGTACAAGCTGCAGCAATTCGCCATAAGGATTATTTGGAATTTATCCCAAAACACGCACAATTGATGAAAATACTTGAATTGTCTCTCGTATGATTGAAAAGTAAGTTCAATTGAATCACTTGTCTGCCAATTACTAGGGGAAATTAAGAGGAGATGCAGAGGGAGCATTTTCGATTTTTGGTACTGAATTTTCAATTTTTCAGCTCTTCGGTCCTCAATTTTCAAATTTACAATCACTAGGGAGAATTAAAGAGAAGTTCAAAAGAATCCCTCTTTGTCCAGTTCTCTGGTATTTAATTTTCATTTTTTTACGTTTTAGTGTATAATTAACGAAATACCTTAAATTTAACCGAAATTTTCAATGCAATATCTTCATCGATAACTTATGATCGATAAGGTACATAGATTTGAAAGAAAATGATAAGGATATTGATGGATCTCTATCTTGAATGTGCGAACGGCTCTACTTGGTGATTATGGTTTAAATTAGGGGTTTAGGGTTATGGTTTTGATGGAGAGTGATTACGATTATGTTAATCGATATTGAATGGCACTTCGATAATATGTAAATCGATATTGAACTTGTAATAAATTTGTGTAGAATGTAATAGTTGGCATCGAGAATGGTACCTCGATAATTTGTAACTCAATATTAAACTTGTTAGTAATTTGTTGAAAACTAGTACATGCACAAGTACTATCTAATCAACAAAAATTGTAAATGGATACTTATGTAAATTGTCGAAAACTAGTACATTGCAAATTGAATTTCGAGTACATGTTAACTAACCAAATGGTATAATTTATTATTCGAACACCAAAACAATCCATTACAAATTTACAACCATGAGAACCAACAAAAGAACTTAAATAGTTTTTACATCCAGACTAAAACATTACAATGGTGTATCTCGTCTCTGGCTATATCTTGTCCAAGAAACGCCGTCTCGATTGATTTAGTCGTTGTTCCTCTCAGTGTATGTTTCTCCGATTGGAATATTTTTTTGCACCTCTCGAACTAGGTCGTCCATGTCGTTGCCAGGGGTATTGTGTCCCATATTTTTTTTTCTGTGTTTTGGTTCGAACCTATTTCAATTGATCTTCCAAAATTCAGTTCCATTTGAGAAACAACTTATAAGCATTAACCTACAACAAAAATAAATAAATCAAATACATATACTTATAAAGTTATAACAACTAATTACAATCATAATTGAGATTAATAGGGACTAATATGGATACTTACATTCTGAAATAGGGCTGATTTGGTAATTTAGTTCGCACATCATCATCCCTAATTAGACATAATTAGTGAAATGTGGAAATTAAGATACATACCTAGTGCCATTACAATTCAGAACACATTATAGTTAACAATTTGGATACTGGTATATGAAATCTGGATCATCTTAGATCTAAGAAATGAGAATATGGTGTGTACCTCCTTTTCAATTGCTGGCTAATTTTGCTTGTCTCCTCTTAAATTGCATGCCTCCTTTTCAATTGTTGGCGAAATGGTTGTCTCCTTTTCAATTGGTTGCGAATTGCTTTGCCTCTCTTCAGAGCTCGAATTCTTGCAGCTTCTACAGAGCTCGGATTGTCACCTCTTTTCATTTGGTTGCGAAAGTTCGTGACAGGAAGAGAAAGCTTCGAAAAGGACAAAAAGGGCGAGCCCTTAAAGAGAAAACTTCGAAAAGGAGAAGAGAAAGCACGTGCCTTGAGAAGGAAGATAACTTCGAGTTCGAGAAGAGAGGAGAACCCTTCCATGGAGATTGCTTCGAGAAGAGCTTGGAGAAGGAAGATAGTTTCCATGGAGATAGCTTTGAGAAGAGCTTGGAGAAGGAAGATAGTTTCCAGGGAGATAACTTCTAGAAGGAAGATAGAGAGGTGAGTGGAGACAGCCTTAACGTTATGTTAACTGAGTTAACTTTTAAACTTCGCGTTTTAACACAGAAAACACACCGTGTGTTTTAATGATGTGCACAAATCTGGTAGTAAATCCAAGGGCCAAAAACTTACAAGCAAAAATTGATCTTTGCTTGTACAAGCTATATAGGCTCCCTCTATATATATATATATATATATATATATATATACAATTGCAAACTTTTTATTCCAAAATAATTAAGAAGGGTCATTATTTTATTAAATAATATTTATTTTAGTTCAAAAATCTAAAATTTTAAATTATTATTGGTATTCTTACTTAATTTTTGTTCAAAATTGAAGTTTTTTTTTATTATTCTAATACATGTTTCACTAAATTGTCATTTGCAAATATAATTTACTTGCTATATATATATTTTTTTTTCTACATGAAATAAACTACTATCTTGATCTCATTTTAAAATAAAATATAAATATAAATATTAGGTCTACGTTAACGAGTTGCTGTTTTTTTTTTTTTTTTGATCAAATTGCCCGTAGGCTTTGATCTATAAATATTAGGTCATTTGCAAATATAATATATTTTTTTTGATCTATAAATATTAGGTCTACGTTAACGAGTTGCTGTTACTTGGTAATATTTGTTAAGATCTTATACCCCAAGTACCCTCACATGAAATGCCACACCACGAGAACAATAGTCCTTATATCATAGAGTAGTCAAGACTTCATTTATCGAGTCTCCTTCCCGTCCCAAAACCGGTACGTATATCCCCATGCAAAACTACACTTCAATTTAAAATGTATTCCCCCTAAAGCAATGCATTTCTCTCTCTAACGACAAATCCTATAATTATAACCAAATCTTATTAACTCAAACCACAGTTAACCATCAACTCTAAACCTCCAAATGTCAAACCTTATATTCTTTCTCTTACTAATCATCTTCCTCATTCCTTCTCCTTCCACATCAACTAGTTGTGCCAGCAATACTGGCTTTCGTACCAGCCTAAAACACATTGATTCGTCGACCACTTTCACAAAACAAGAACTCATCTCGCGTGCGGTACAACGAAGCAATGAAAGAGCTCAAACCCTCTTTTCAAGTTCAAAATTAGTCACGACAAACTCATCAAACCCTATAACAAAAGCCCCGATACGTGTACGTTCTAGCCAAGGCGAATACTTAATGGACCTAGCTATAGGTAAACCTCCACGCCCTTTCTCGGCCATAATCGACACGGGTAGTGACCTAATCTGGACTCAATGTAGCCCTTGCATTCTTTGTGTGGACCAACCAACTCCATTTTTCGATCCAATGACGTCAATAACCTACTTGCGTCAAACTTGTTCGAATTATTTTTGTAAAGCCCTCGATTATCCCCTTTGTTATCAGAATGTTTGCGTGTACATATATACCTATGGCGACGAATCCAGCACAACAGGCATTCTTTCTAATGAGACCTTCACATTTGGTACAACCAAAACTAATGTTACGGTGCCTAATATTGCGTTTGGATGTGGTAGTCTAAACGAAGGATATTTATACAACTCGTCAGGCATGGTTGGGTTGGGTCGAGGCCCCCTTTCTTTGGTTAACCAATTATCCATGAGAAAATTTGCTTATTGCCTGACGTACTTTTACCTAACGGCTACTAGCCCCCTCTTGTTTGGTTCACTGGCTAACCTAAATAGCACTAGCATTACCGGCCCAGTTCAATCAACTCCGTTCATTATAAATTCTGCGCTTCCATCCTTGTATTATATATCCTTAATTGGAATTACAGTTGGTAAAACCCGTTTATCTCTACCAGCATTCGCATTCGCATTGAATTCATCAGATGGTACGGGAGGCACGATCATTGACTCGGGTTCATCAATTACGTTTCTCCAAACAGACGCGTATAACCTACTCCAACAGGCATTCCAAACTCAAGTTAATCTAACCATGGTCACCAATGACAATTTCGGTTTAGATATTTGTTTCCCATGGCCAGCTTCTCCACCAATGCAAATTCCGAGTCTTACATTCCATTTTGACGGAGCAAATATGACTCTTGCACAATTGAATTACATGTTATATGATGGAAGCACTGGTTTGTACTGTGTGGCCATTGCTCCCTCTACAGATGGAACTATAATTGGAAATTATCAACAACAAAATATGTACGTAATATACGACTTGGAGAACGATAGATTGTCGTTTGCGCCAGCTCGTTGCGATCTAATGTAGGTTTAGTTCTTGATGGAGAAGTGTTGTCTTTAAATTATCTCGAGGTAGTTGTGGATTCTATGATTATATGAAAATGCATGGTATTTGATTTCATTGTCGCTTACAATCTTGTTATTCCTCTGTACCATAGTTAATTTTTGGCTAATAAATTAGAGGAGGTTAAGTGTGTGCGTTTGTTTTACTTTTGTTTTGTTTTGCTTTGTGTAGAATAATTAATTGGCTAATAAATCAGAGAATAATGTGCTTTTTAATTTGATTGTCGAATCCATGGTTGATAATTTACTATTAATTTGATAATGTATTTTTTTAATTAAATGATTATTTAAGATGTGAGGATGTGATTAGTATTGACAAGACTGGAACTTAATTTTGAAAGGGGCGGCTAGGGTTTGGAACTTTGTTAGCATAATAGTAATAATTAGATTAAAGGCCCATTAATTCTATAAGACATGTACATGTGTGGTAGTTGGATCCTATGGTTATGATTAATGAACCATTAGTGATGTTAGTTACTCTAGTTTATATTAGTTAGGTTATAAATAAAACACATTGTAATCACAAGGATATTAACAATATAATCTCATTTCATTAATCTTTTCTTAATTTATCATTGTATATATTTCTACGTGGTATCAAGAACTTAAGGCAAACGCCATCAAGATCCTTCAAAGAAATTACCGCTAAACTTCCGCTAAAAATTGATTTTTCGGACGAAATATCAAGAATATCCCTCAAGAAGTCTTCAAGACTTCACAGTCTTCATCAACTCAAGCTGTACCGGTTGGTACCGGTCTCAAGAGACTCTTCTCACCCCTCACAACCCGTCATCGCAATTCTGGTACCCATCCCGGTTCCATCCTTTCAATTCTGGTACCCATCCGGGTACCATCCTTTCAAATCTTTATTCCTATTTTTCTTCTCTTTATGATACTCTTGCAATTATTCACCTATACCCAAATTTTTCCAAAATTTCAAAATTTAAACTCTTTCTTGAAAATTCTTTAAACAAAAAGTTCCACTGCTCATAATTGTATTCTTTCAAATCTTTTTTGTGCTTTTTTGCACTTTAATCCATTCTTTTACAAATATTCTCACAAACCCTAAATATAATTTTGTACAATTACCATTTTACCCCTTTCTCTCTAATAACCTCATAATTCTAAAATATTATGTATATGACCTCTTTGAGCAAACGTTCCAAAATAACTTTCTCAATTAACCTCATTTTATCTCTAATAATCTTCTCAAATAACCCCATAATTCTAGAATATTATAATCCTTTCTGAGCAAACGCTTCAAATTAACCTTCTCAATAAACCTTCTTTTCTCAAAATAAATTTTCTGATTAGCAAATGTTAAAAATCAGAAAATAAAAGTCTAACCCCTATTTAGGAATATTACCCAATTAACTCGGCCTAATAACCTACTTATGAGCATACAACAAATGATGAGTTCGTTCGAGTTGCATGAGGAGTGAAAATTACAACGAGGGAGTACTTCGGTTGAAAGTGTTTTTCAATTGAAACTGAGTTTCAAAGCTCGGTATTATCTAAAGAATCAAGAAGAAGGTGGTTCGCAAAAGAAAGATGTACCAAGAAGTATTTCCAGAATCCGCAATAAGAAAAACCAAGAAGGTGACAAAATATCGATTATTCGAAACGGTGGTGCAATGTTTACAAAAGAACAATCATACGACAGAGAATAGCTGTTCAAAGAAGAAAAATCAGTGTTTCAAGTGCCAAACATTTGGTCATATTGTGAAGAATTGCTGAGTTCAGACGGGTAACCGAGCATATTTTTCGGAATAAAAAGAAGATCGAGGAAACCTGTTTTATATCTGTCACATCGTGAAAGAAGAAAAAAACGATGTATGGTATTTGGATAGCGGGTATACGAATCACATGACAGTTAAAGAGGAGATATTTCGAGATATCGACACCCTCATACAAGACTAAAGTTCGTTTGGGAAACGGAGCTTTAGTCAAAGCTAAGGAAAGGGGAGCGACGAAGAATGGGACACAATTATTTCGGGATGTATTGCTAGTTCCAGATCTGCAACATAATTTTTTGAGCGTCAAACAACAGATACAGAACGGTTATGTCATTAATTCGAAAATAACTATTGCAAGATTTATGATCGTCACAATAAAATCAGGTCTTGGTGAAAGTCGATTTGGAGCAATCGAGAAATTTTTCGCTGGAGATTAGTTATGATCCACAACTAGCATGACGAATCAAGGTAACAGGTGATTCTGATTTGTGGAAAAGAGATTCAGGCATCTAAACTATGTAGCGTTGAAGCTGTTAAGAGCAAAGAATGGTGCGAGGACTACCGTATATCGGGATAAAGAAGGATACATATGAAGGGTGTTTTCTAGGAAAGAAACACCATTCATCAAGGGCACACCGATATATGCGGAAAGATGCAAACATTGTCGCAAGAGCAAAATTGAAGGAAATACAATTTTGGATGAACCGTAAAAGACAGCATACGAGGACACATGAGCGTACTCGTTCGAGAAAACGAATGAATGCCCAATAAGAATGTGCAGATTTCGGCTCCAGTACATAGTCCGTCGTGACGGAACGTATGGTGCGTCACGACGGAGCTTGTGTACACAATATGCAATAGTTGTGGACTTAGCCGAATCTGAGCATACACAGTGGTCTGTCATGACGGACCATTTGGTATGCGCAGTGTGTCCGTCGTGACAGAAGTATGCATAAAATCTCCAGGGGATATTTGACATTGGGCCATCGTGACGGACCTTATGGTATGTCATGATGGACTATGGCTGAAAGCTGCTTTTGGCTTGGTTTTGGTATGCGCGGGTTGGTATGTCCAATATGTGCATTTTGTGTGTCCTTTTCCTATGTTATATAAATAGGATGATTCTCTCTCCTCATGTTAGAAAATTCATTTTGAAAGCACACCATCAATAATTGAGAGAGTGCGAAGAAAGAGAGAAAGAGAAAAAGTAGTTTTTCTCGAATAGAGAATCAAACGAGAATCAAGAAATTTCGCCGGTGCTTCGTCTAAACAGTTGCACCCATGACCGAGAGACTACGACTCACAATGGATACTGGTAGAGGAGTGCGCATTTTGTGGCTCTTCGTTGTGATCAAACCAGAGACGTGATTGGAGTCAACCAAACGGTGGGAGATATTGTGTGGGTGTGTGACGCACAGTTAATCACCAACATGACACCGGAGATAAGAAGGACGTAAGTGATCAACCCGTCATGCGTGATCAATTTCACGTCGGTAATCATCTGTCCTTCTATGCATCGTGTTCTCGGAAAGGTGGCGAGATCTCGGATTTTGGGAACCGGACCGGGCCCTTATATCCGTTGCGCGTGTCCGGGGTAGGATCGATTCCGTACAAAAATTGGTATTATTTTATCTTCATTGATGATTGTACGAAAAATTTAAGGGGTTTTTAATTTCAAACACCCAGAGGTTCCTACCTATTTGGTTCCTTGATTTTAGACTTGATTTGATGATTGCGCGCTTCCCGAACCTCCTATAAATTGGGGCATTGCTCCCCATTCAGAATTTAAACACCTTTCTTTGATAAATTATCGAGAGAAATCCTAGTCACCATTGTTAGGCGAGCTTATAACTTAAATATTTTTTGAGAGTAACTTTAATCTCTTTATCTTTTCTATTTCAATTATTCCGGGTTTTTTTTTTCTTTTCCGTAAGTTCCGTATCCATTTGTGACTTGGATTATTGTGCACCAAGTGCGTTATTTACTTTCCTGTCCTTGTATTATTTATTTCTTTTTATCGGTTTCCTCGTTTTTTCTTTTATTTATTTATTCAAGTACTTACTTTTTATTTTAATTATTTATTTATAAATATTTTGTTAATTATCACCTCTACTCTAAAAGTGACAAGATTAAACCGTGATCATATAGTTACATAATCAAATCGTTATATTTGTTTGATTAGGTCAAAAATTCCGCATATAAACTTATTCCCCCCCGCCCCCTCTAGTCCATCTCGGGATAACAAGGTGTTGCTCAATGGATACTTAGGAAAAAACATTCATCTGAAGAGGGGAGTGAGACAAGGTGTTGGTTCAAATTCAATTCGATTGTTTCAAAACAATACCGATAGTACTAATGATTCACTCTAAGTGTTTTATAATAGAAAAATATCATGGAGGGTAATTTGAGCATAATCATAATCAAAGGAAGAAGAAGATGGATCAATTAAGCTACCCATGCACCAGCGATAAGTTCAAGAATAGCCCAAGTGAAGTTCAAGTGAAGATCAAGTGAAAATCATTAAAGATGAACGAAGCTACAATTTCAAGATCACAAGTGTTCATCTCATTGACTTCCACGAGTTGAGAATAATACTTTATATTGGCATGATCTCAAGGTTATTCCAAACTTATCCTAGATTAACTTAAGCTCTATTATAATACGAAATCAACAAATTCCTCAAGCTAGCAACTTAGAGAATTGCCAAATCAAACTAAATTACATTATCGTTCAAATGTATGATTATTCGTTTAAATGTATTGCACACGTTTAAACATATGACCACATGCGTTTAAACGATAATCATTATTTTTTGTTGCAAAATTCCGTGGTAACATAACTGTAGATTGCGTTCAAACGAATAGTTAATGTATGCTCACCAGATAGCGCGAGTATTTTCCTATTAAAGTGTGATAATGGGGAATTATGAGGTATTGTTTTGAATTTCGAGTTGGAGTAAAAAAGTTCTTTTTTATATTTGTAAATACGGTTAGTCAGGATATACGGTTTCCCGGGGCATTCGATTCTTGATACGTAATTTTCACTCCTAGACACACAGAGTTTCATAATATAGCACAATACCAATCATAGTTTTGTAATTACATAAATGAAACTCTCGATATTTGAAAAGTCGACAAATGTCAAAAATAATTATTTTTTGATACATAACCCCATATTGCACCATTATATGTATTAAAAATCTGTATTTTTGGAAAGAAAAGTTAATATCAACAAAAATAATATATTTCATTATTAAATCTTAGACAATCATATTTTATCTAAAAACAAAGTCTGGCTTTTAAAAATAGCTAATAGTATTTTTTTCGCAAATAAAAATCATATTTTTCAAAAATATTATGTAAAAGAAATAATTACATTTAAGTACAAGTATGAATTATAATCTTAAGGTGCTAATTTAAAAAAAATCATATTCTCAAATATTAATATTATTTTAAAATAATTGGTAACATTTTATTATTTTTTAAATATAAATTATATTTTAAGATATTTGAACTTTGTACGAATTAGCAATGACAACAATATTGTGTAAATAAATATGAAATCAAATACTAAATTTCATTATTCGTAGAAAATCACAAATATGTTAAATTATAATTAACTAGCAATAACCCGCGCAACAATTGCGCGGAACTTCGTACTTTTTTTTACATTTTTTTTGAATAATTTGTTTAAACAGAATTTGCGCGGGTAGGTTTAAACTCAATTATATAATCATGATATGTTTGCAAATATATTAATGTCAATAAATGCATTATAATTAATAATAGTTCATAAAATTTGTTATGATATATGCATTATAACTAATAAAGGTCCATGAAATTGGTTCATCATTATAAATTCACACAAAACAAATAAAATATAATATGTTATAATTCAAACAAAATCATAGTTTCAAAACAAATAAAAGAAAACCTTGAATAATACACATGAAACTGAAATATATATTTAAAATGTTATCCATTAACATTAAAAATATTAATTATTTAAAAAAAACAATTCTAAATTATACCGTTAGAAATAAACAATTGAGCCATATTATTATACTAAGATTATATATGGAGCGGCAAGAGATGATTAATTAGGTTGATTAGAATTATCGAGATTATAACACCGTTTAATTGAATTGACACGTCAATTAACATTTACTAATATTAACATATTATAAATTAAAATTATAGATGTGTTAATCAAACGTGTCAATTAACATTTAATTGAGTCAATTATATTTTTCTTGCATACATGAGTATAATTTGGGTTGTAATAGAAACAAAACTCAATAAATAAATAAAATAAAATAGGACACGTGTCAAGATATCATGATATGTTCTAAACTATAACTATTGATTGATTGATATTTATAAATGTTATTGGAAATGGCAAAAATATTGTAAATGGTTTTAAAATATTATTACTTGAGAACATTAAAACATAATATATAATTTATTTTTCTTAAAATCAACATTAAAAGTTTATTTATTATTTGAGATTATTATGCTCGATTAATTTGTGAAATTAACACAATGAAAACATACTTATACTTAAATGTAATATTTTTTTGTACAAAATACTTCTTTGAATTTTTTTTTTTTAAAATAAATATTTTGAAATATATGATTTTATAAATATAAAACATTTTTTAATAGACACGCATTTAAAATAAATGACTATTCTAAAGTTTAATACTGAAATATATATTTTTATTTTGATATCTATGTATTTTTTTTCTAAATAATATATATATTGGTGACGAATAATGGTGCAATATGGAGTAATTTATCAAGAAAACAAATAAAATCGACCCATCTCTTCACATTTTAAAAGTTGGAGAGTGATTTTTTATAATTTTATTACCAAACTGGCTATTTTGATAAGGGATTTGATATGGTGCCCCTCAAACTAAAAAAAATCATTGATGAAGTGGCAAGTGAGGATTAAATGGATATATTTGTACTATTAATACTCGATTAACATTTGAGTTGACCGTTTAATTGAATTGACACGTTAATTAAATATTTCAAATAATATTTAATTAAGTCAATTAAAAATATTAATCAATCCATTTTTATTTTGTCATCTCATAAAAAATAGATGAATGAATTTGGGAACTATGTATATATTTTCTCTTTTGATAGTTCCAACTATTTTCCCTTTTGATAGTTCCAACTTTATAACAGTCTACAATTGAAAATTCCCCTTCATGTTATCTTTCTGATTGTAAGGAATAGCGATCTATCGCAAATGACATACAAGATATTTTGAGCTTTTACATGAGTATTCATGAGTTTATATAAGGAAAATAATACGTGATATTTTGAGATTTTGTCAGGATATTCATGAAATTGTTAAATTAAACATTATTATTCAAATTAAACCATTAAACCGTAACAAAAAGGCGTAAAATTGAACAACTCAACAAGAAGCCCCACCTCTCTCATGCACATGCAAGCACGTAGACCCTTTTTCATCCAAACACATGGTCACCACCTTCTTTAGAACAAAATAACTACTCACATAACAAAGCCTAACCGTGTACAACTCGAACCCTAACCTCTCGGCTCTTCAAACGCTGAAGCTGCAACCCTATAAAAAGCCTTCACCATCAACCCCTCTCTTCAAGCAAGCAATCAAAGGAAACAAGCACTAACTTTTCTTTCTAACTTAACGATTCAAATTAGTTCTGTTTGTGTTACTCGACCACTAACAATGGAGATGAAGAAGATTGTCTGCGCTGTCATCGTTGCTTCTGCCATGGCTAGTGGTGTTCTAGCTTCTGAGGCCCCCGCACCGGCCCCAGCCAGTTCTGCCTGGTCTGCTGTGCCGACCTTCGGCGTGGCCATCGGTGCAACTGTGTTCTCCTTCTTCGCGTTTTACATGAATTAGACAAGAAGAAGAAGAAGAACTCGTTACAAGGAAGAAAATGGGAAGGAAAAACTAATCTTTTGTAGACCTTCTACAAATATATCTTGTTTTCGTTTTCTTTTTTGATAATTTCATGATGTTTGATAATTATTTGTAATTCGTTGGATGATGATTTGATGTATGAGCTTTAACGGATAATTAAAACGATTTACTACGTAAGAGTTGATTTGCCTTCGATTGTCCAATTTTATTTTATTTTTTTCCTATTGAATGAACGCGGTATCAACTGTGTCCTAAAAATAATGGGCAAAAAAGTTCATGTAATGTAAGAGTACGTGATATTTTTTCCGATTTTCTTGGTTTTGATCGGAGATCAGAATGGCCAAAAAAGAAAATTAATTCTTACACTTTCCTTCAGGGAAAGTAAGCACAGAAAAAAATGGCTTATTATTTGATTATTTACTTCTGAGAAACACAAATAATGTTTTCTACAAGTCATGTATATTGTTTTTATGAACTTATATGTCGTTCTTACAAGTTACAACACTTAAAAACATTATATTTTTAAAAATTTACATGTTTTGTTTATGTACTGGCTTTACAATTTATACGGTTTCTATAGATGTATATAATATTTTTATGAATTTAGTTTTGTTTGTAAGTTTCTAAGTATTTGAGATTTCATATTTTTTTGGAAGTCATTGAATGTTGGTTTAAAAGTTTTTTAAAGAGATGTGGAGCAGAGAACTCGTTAACTTCTTAATTTTATTAATTAATAAACATCCATACATTCGTAAGTTGTCCGATTCGGAGCGCAAACACTGCAAAGCATATTGTTCTAGCAATAAGAAAGTCACAGCTTAGCCATCCAAACTGCCGAGGTTGTTAATGCCGCCACCCTCGCGCTATGCCTTAATAGTCGTGCATTATTTTCTCTCCAGATATTCCAAACAAGCACGATCCTTTTGGATTGTTCTTTTGATGATTATTAGTAGCATTTCCACCTCATCTAATCGTGAGCCAAATTTTAAGTATTGATTGCTCTTATTGCCGTGTTGATGCTAGAACGTTGTAGCAATCTAACACTTAGGGGGGTGTCGGTTCGGAGTTATCTATATACATAATTTGCGACATAAACAATCTAAATAATTATACTTAAAAATAATTTTGTGGTTGTGAGTTGAACTCTTTCACAAATCATTAATTATCTATGACTCTATTTCAACTACTATCAAATATGACGTCGTTACTTTGATAGTTTTAGGAAAGGCTAATAAGAAATGCGAAAATAATATAAGATGGATAAAATATGGGAGATTTAATAGATGTACGAAGATTATTTCCCATTTAATAGGCCTATATGATGTATAATTCAAACCCCATATTGTTATTTTGTCAAATAAGAAAATGTCGATAAATCATATTACTGATTGATCAACAATATATAATATAATTATTAAAATTAATATAGAAAATATATGTGGCATGATTAATTTTACTTTTGTCAGTATGATTATAATATTATGTTCATCTTTGTAAGGAATATATGAAGTTTTTTTTTCTTTTTCTGAATTGGCATATAAATGTTTTCGTAGAAGATATAAATTTATTATTTGTTTCCTCGTGATTTAAATTGATAATTGAAATCCCCACATATCTGGTCATAAAATTGTTTTCTATAATGTCATGAAATTCTATCTTCCTAAATTATTTAGGAAAAAGTTGGAGCTCCCCACTTACCCTCCCCCACACCTCTTGATGTGTTGGCATAAGGCTTAACACCTTCAAATTTAACATCTTAATTATGATTTAACACCTTAATTTGTAGTTTAACATCTTTATTATGATGTTAAACTATAAATTAAGATGTTAAATCATAATTCAGATGTTAAACCATAGTGGTGTTAAGCGTTACGATGACACATCAAGAGGTGTGGGGGAGAGTTGGGGGAAGTGCATCACTACTCATTAATATCTGAAGCTGGAAATCAAATTACAATATTTTTGCCCAAAAAAAATGGATCATACGGATCAAACTTGCAAGCTCTACTTCAAGTTTGTGAGTCCTTGACCGCCTGGACTAACGATTTTTTTGTGAAATATAATGGATTTTAACATATTTATACAATAATGCCAATTTTTTTTGTCGAAAAAAAAGATCCTACGGAATCGAACTTGGATGGATTCACTCAATTTTCAGATAACATGACATACAATACTTTTCATTATTCATATTTTTTAGAAAGAAAGAAAGAAAAGAATTTTATTTGAGAGAAAGGAAAAGAGAAAAAAAGAGTTTTTTTTTTGGAGAAAAGAAGAGTGAATCTTGGCTAAAGTTTTTTGAGAAAGAAAATAAGCAATCGGATTTTCTGAAGGGAGGAACAGTCCGACTAGCATCGGAAGTCTTCACATCCAGTTTGAACGAGTTGCGCATGAATAACTCTAGAGTGTGGTGTCAGTTTGAGCATCGCTAGAAGTGATCTACCTTTGCGGTCTTCACCAGATTTGAAAGAAATCTGAGGTATAACATTCAAACTCTTACTTCGTATCAAATTAGTTTACACGGATCCATGACTTTAGGGGTTCGGGTAAGTTCCATTGTACAATATGGTTGCCCGAATTCCCAACACTTTGATGATATGATCGAGATTGTCATTCATGGTTTATTCTTTTAAGATAAAAATAAAAACATATACACTTAACAATAATAATGATAAAAAACTTACACGGAATTAATAATATTGCATTACACAATCTTTCGTAACTATTGCATAGGCCTAGGACACTACACCTTCACCAACTTCGTGTGACCGAATTCGTTTGGTTATATTCGTTATGTCTTCCTAGTTATTTCCATATTAGGTTAGAACACTATATGAATGCCTAATCCACATCGATAGAACATTGTAAATCGGTGATGGAAACCTCGTAATCTTTCATTTTGGAAATTGAATAGAGTGTCCAAAAGGTGCAAGTTGCCTGCATGGTATTCCCGGAGACGTAGGTACTTGTGAATGTTGGTTCGCTCGACTAGCAAGTAAGGGATAGCTAAAGTAAGTAACTATGTACCGAACTCCGTAATCACATTGCGTGTTAATTGAGTTCTTCGGTATCGTTTCTCTTTATCATTTACTTTCCTCGTTATCTTATTCATTAGCTAAAAGTCGAAAATAGGAAGTTAAAGTCCCAATTATATCCAATTCACCAACTCTAGGTCATTTAGAAACATCAATTGGTAACATAATGAGATTACAAACCGTTTTTAGTAGAACGAATTTGTATTCATTCAAAATGACCAACACAATCAATGGTTTTCAATTGCCAACTAGAATTCAAGTTACCTATCCCGAGAAATTGGATTGTAATTAAAAATTAAGCACTCCAAAATACCAAAGAAACCGATGATAATATCTTATATATCTTTGTGCCCAAAATCTTATTTTGAGGAATATGAACAATTCTTTATCCGTAATTACAAATGGTTGTTTAAATTCAAATAGAATGTGGCATAGATGGGTTTGAAGTAAATGATAAAATGAAGTGAATCAAATTTATGGGACTCGAACAATATTTTGATAGTTTTCAGATGATTGAAGACGAATCCGTAGATGATATGTACACTCGCATGTCACATATAAAAACGGATATGCCGCTCTAAAATGACAAATCCTTCAAACAGAAATCAAATCTTCAAACAGTTGGAGTTCGGATGTGAAAATTATGACGATTTTACTAATTGTGTGTAAAACTATCGCATCCTTTCGGTATTCCATTAAAACGAAAATGATAAATTGTTCAAATGGAAAATGGAAAATAAGTCTTCATGAAAGTTCTGGCCTATAAATTTTGATATTATTTATTAGAAAAAGTCTACTTTTGATCCCTTACCTTTCATCAAAAGTTCAATCAAGTCCCTAATGTTTTAATTTGGACAATCAAGTTCCTTACCTTATTAATTTGGTCAATCGAGTTCCTTACCTTTTTAATTTGGTTCAATTAGATCCTTTCATCCATTAATTGATGACTGGACCATTAAGTTGTGACGTGACAACCATGAAATGACATATTTGATTAGGTGACAGTATATGACAAGTTATATTTGATGACATGACAACATAAATTATTTAAGAAAAAGTATGACATGTCATAGTCTGCGACGTCATTAAATAATTTGTGTTGTCACGTCATCAAATGACGTGTCATAGGTGGTCACGTCGTCTAATATGCCACATCATAGATTGCCACGGCACAATCTAACGGTCCAGTCATCAATTAATGGATGGAAGGGTCCAATTGAACCAAATTAAAAAGATAAAGGACTTGATTGGCCAAATTAAAAAGTAAGGGACTTCATTGACCAAATTAAAACATTAGGGGCTTGATTGAACTTTTGATGAAACGTAAGAGACCAAAAGTAAACTTTTTTCTATCTATTAAAAAAAATCACTGTTAAGTTTTATATTTTTTATAATTTGCATTGCGCTTTAATTAATAAAAATTGTCAGTATTATATAATTAATTATGTATTACTATGTCATACGATACACTATTTTCATATTTGAAATGGCACGAAATGTTGTGGACAACAATAATATAATATTTGTTGTTATGCATTTACATAAAATTGTATTATATCTCATATATTATTATTCAGTGACCCCTAATACAAATAATTGTAGAGCATATAGATAATAGAGATAAATGAGTTCAAATAATTTATTTTAAGATAATATTATTAATATTACATATATGCTCATCGCATAGGGCGAGTATTCTCCAAATTAAGTGTGATAATTAGGAATTAGGAGGTATTGTTTTCAAATCCGAGTTCAGAGTAAAAAAAGTTATTTTTTTATATTTTGTAAATACGGTTAGTCATGATATTTCATATGGTTTCTGGGGACATTCGATTCATGATGGGGCCGTTTGATTCAAGGTATTTACCAGGATAATACAAGAAAAGGACACTCATTTCCTGGATAAGGGTAATGTCGGGTGTTTGACAAGAAAGAAAAAGATAGAATTTCAATTCCCGCTTTCATGTCCGTCATGCTTCTTTTCCTTCATCTGTTGTCTTGCAAATGAAGCGAGAAAACAGCAAAGTCTTTCATCCTCTCTCCATGGAGCTGTTCCCTCTCTCTCTCTCTTCTTAGTGCCCTCTCTCTCTCTCTCGCGCTCTCGCTCTCGCGTCGGCACATTTTCTTCGAGATTTTTCTTGGCGTTTCTTGGCGCAGTCTCTGTCTCGTCCGGACAGTCTCTCAGTCTCTCTCGTCGGTACAGTGGTGAGCCCTTCTCTCTCTCTTTCTCCCTCTCTCTAATGGAGTTACTCTATTACTTGCAAATTTGTTCTATTTGTTTTTGTTTGCTTTAATCGACACTTATAAATGTTTGATTATGCTTGCACTAAACTTCATTAAACAAGCAATATCTGGTTCAAGCGACATCTCTCTCTCTCTCTCTCTCTCTCTCTCTCTCTCTCTCTCTCTCTAGATTTGTACCATTGATTTTTTTGCAAAAATTATCTAATGCTAATTAAGCAATCTGTAGAGATTTTATCGGTACCAATTTTATTGATATCAATTTTATTTTTAGAGATTTTATTATCGCAATATTGTGAGAATTCCCTAATTGAGTTAATCGTGAGAATATCCCTAATTGGGTTAATTGTAAGAAAATTGATTATTGCTCAAATTGGATGTATATTTGTCAAAATTTAGTACTCGATTCTCTGAAGCATGGTACTAAGTATATTTTTCAAATTGTGAGAGAACCCTAATTGTTTGTTTTATCTCATAAATGTCGCAGACAAAGACAAAGGGGAATGTCAATTTGTCGAGTACCGCAAGAGACGAGAATTTTCGAAAGAAAGTATCTAAAGAAAATTAATTAATGACATGTGTTGGATTTGTATTTTGTTATTATGAAAATGTTATAAATTTTGTTTCGTTTAGTATTTTTTGTTTGTTTGATTGATGGATTGGTCTTATGTTGATGTTTTTCGATAAATCGACATTATTATTTTTTCTTGTAATATAATTACATAATTATTTTTGTTTTAACTTCTTCAATTAATGTATTAAATTTAATTATATATAATTTTATTTGATATAATAATATACTTAATTTTAAAATTCTATGTTCTCAAACAAAAATATAACTTCAAACAAATATATAACTTATTAGAATCATTCCTAACTAATTTTCAAATGTCCTTCACATCAAACAATGAATTTCATTTTTCATTTTAACATTCCTACACATCAAACATCACATGAGAGAAACATGAATCCTTCAAATACTTACCCTCACTTCACATTCTCGGGATTTAGCAAGAATCCTTCAAAATCTTTCAAATTCTTTTACATCAAACAGCCCCGATATCTTTCGGATTGTAGGGAATAGGGATGTATAGCAAATGGCGTGCACGATATTTTGAGTTTGTACATGAATATTCATGAGTTTATATAAGGAAAATAATACGTGATATTTTGACATTTTTTCAGGATATTCATGAAATTATGAAGTAAATTAAACATTATTGTTTAAACTAAAACCAATGAACCGTTGCAAAAAGGTGTAAAATCGAACAACTCAACAAGGAGTCCCACCTCTCTCATGCACATGCAAGCACGTAGACCCTTTTTCATCCTAACACATGGTCACCACCTTCTATAGAAACAAATTACAACTCACATAACAAACCCTAACCGTGTACAACTCGAGCCCTAACCTCTCGGCTCTTCAAACGCTGAAGCTGTCATCTTATAAAAAGCCTTCACCATCAATCCCTCTCTTCAAACAAGCAATCAAAGGAAACAACTACAAGCACTAACTTCTCTTTCTAACTTAAGGATTCAAAGTTTTGTTTATTCTACTCAACCACAAACAATGGAGATGAAGAAGATTGTCTGCGCTGCCGTCGTTGCTTCTGCCATGGCTAGTTGTGTTCTAGCTTCTGAGGCCCCCGCACCGTCTCCAGCTAGTTCTGCCTGGTCTGCTGTGCCGACCTTCGGCGTGGCCATCGGTGCAACTGTGTTTTCCTTCTTCGCTTTCTACATGAATTAGACAAGAAGAAGAAGAACTCATTACAAGGAAGAAAATGGGATGGAAAAACTAATCTTTCGTAGAGCTTCTACAAATTGATCTCTTTTTTCCTTCTATATTTTTTTGATAATTTCATGATGTTTTATAATTATTTGTAATTCGTTGGATGATGATTTGATGTATGAGCTTTAACGGATAATTAAAACGATTTACTATGTAAGAGTTGATTTGCCTTCAATTGTCCAATTTCATTTTATTTTTTCCAATTGAATGAATGCGCTATCAACTGTGTCCAAAAAATAATGACCAAAAAAGTTAATGTATTGTAAGAGTTCGTGAAATTTTTGCGAATTTTGTTGGTTTTGATTAAGATCAGAATGGCCACATAAGAAAATTAGTTCTTCACTTTCCTTCAGGAAAAAGTAAGCACAGAAAGAAAAAAATGTTTGGCAAATATTTGATTATTTGAAAAAAAAATGTTTGGCTAATATTTGAAAAAGTAAGCACAAAAAAAAAATGTTTGCTAATATTTGATTATTTGAGGATGTGTATTCAAGTCTCATTAACATTAATGAAGAGGACCATCGAATCTTCTCTATTTACTCGTTTTTTTCCAAGAGAGGCGGAGCAGAGAACTCGTTAAGTTCTTAATTTTATTAATTAATAAACATCCACACATTCGTAAGTTGTCCGATTCGGATGGCAAACACTGCCATTCATATTGTTCTAACAATAAGAAAGTAACAGTTTAGCCATCGAAGCTGTCGATGTGGTTAATGCCGCCACCCTCGTGCATTTCTTTCACTCCAGATATTCCAAACAAGTACGATCGGTTTAGATTGTTCTTTTGATATTAATTGTTAGTAGCATTTCCACCTTATCTAATCCTGGGCCAAATTTTAAGCCTTGATTGCTCTTATGTCGTGTTGATGCGAGAACGTTGTAGCAATCTAACACTTAGTGGTGTAGGTTCGGAGTTATATATATAGGGAGGCTAACCTACACTTAGTGATGATCATGAAATTTGTGCACATTATTAAATGCACAAATCTCAATACAAATCGAATGATTTAAAAACATTAAGTACCAAAACTTTTGTACTTAATTACGTAGGTTAGCCTCCCTCATATATATATATATATATATATATATATATATATATAGGGGAATTCTATCATACATCCTTTCACAAGGGTATTTTGGGTATTTTAGCAATTAATTATATTTGTAAAAGGGTGTATCATAAAATTTATCTTTTATGGACATTTTTGTTTAAATGAACAACAAAAAATTCCAATTTAGTCAAACATTAATTGATAAGTATATTTGAGATCTTACCTTAAATATTCATAAATGGATAATTACTCCAAATACCCTTGAAAATGGGTGTATGATAAGGAAACAAATGTATGATAGAAGCCCCCATATATATATATATATATATATATATATATATATATATATATATATATATATATATTAAAAAAAATGTTCAACGGTGAAAAACCCCGCCGGTATTTGAAACATTATTAATTATTTAATTATTAAAAAAAATCTGGAAAATAATTTTCAGCGGGGGTACCGTCGGCGAAAAGGTGAAAAGGTGAAAAATGTTCGACGGTCTATACCGCCAGTGATACCAATCCCGCCGGTGAAAATGTTCAACGGTGAAAATTTAAACACCGCCGGTGATACAAATCCTGCCGGTGAAATGGTTCGATGGTGAAAATTTATACACCGTCGGTGATACCATACCCCGCCGATGAAAGTCCTCGTCGGTGAAAATATTCACCTGATTTGCTTATTTTCACAGGCGGTACAGGGCTCGCCGGTAAAAACATCAGTGGCGGTACCACCGGTGAAAGTGTTGTTTCAGCGCCCGAGTATGAATGGCGGTTTATCACCGCCAGTGATATCAGTGGCGGTTTATCACCGCCAGTGATATCAGTGGCGGTTTATCACCGCCAGTGATATCAGTGGCGGTTTTTGCCTTTTCAACCCGCCATTGATATCACTGGCGGTTTTTGCCTTTTCAACGGCGGTATTCCACCGCCGGCGAAAGTACTGCTTCTAGTAGTGTTATGTCAAAGGTCAAACATATTTTAGCATGATCCCTCAATATTTGAGTCATTAAATTTCCAATGTATGTTTATTGCGGACCAATGTGGTTTCAGGCCTTCGTCGTTGGTAGTTCAATTGCACAATATGTGGATATGATCATGACTTAATGTTATAATATTTAAGTCGTGTAAATAACTTCTATTTCCACAACCATCGAAATTGGTATGACACAATGCGTGGTTTCAAGCATTCGTCGGGCACATATTATTGTATGTATATATGGGTGGTAAGCGTTAATTGAGGAGTACTTATGTATTTTCAGGCATTCGTCGTGCACGTGAGTAGATCTATTGAACGATACGTAGTATATGGTTGTGAGTTAACCGTCCAAACCAATCCGATTGGAGTTCAGGGCATAGATAGGATGCACACACTGATATTCGGATTGTATATTATATAATTCGATACCGAAATCTTATAAAAGGTTCAAGGGTAGCATTAGATGCAATTGGATCTTGCTGGTTAATTCTAACCTAGAGGGGAGTGAATAGGTAAATCTAGTATGCAATTTTCGCACTACGGTATACAAATTCTTAATTGTTGTGGAAGCTAAATGATATGAATTAAATTATGCAAATACCGAGCAAATTGAACACAAGATGTTTGATGACGGAGTTCGGTAGGTGGTTGCTTTGTAGCTTTAACTCACTGTCTACTTGCTCAATCGACCGATTCGATTGAATACAAGTACCTAAGTCTCCGGGGATGCCTTGCGCCTTTTTCGGCTTTCGATTGAATTCCCGAATCACTCGTACAAGGTTTTGCCTAGATCGATTTACACGTATTTCTATCGATCCATAGCGGGCTTTACAATCGTTGTACTAGCCTATTACAAGTATCTAATACGAACTAAACGTGATCGGTAACGTGAGTTTGGAATCGTATTTGATGGAGGATATCGAAGGTAGATCTAGGATCTAGGATTAGTCTCAACTTATCAAGTACTCACAAGATCAAATCTAGGATTTTCTCTCTTTTTAATGTGGAATGATTTTTCTTAAAAGCTTCGAGAGAGAAGACTTGAGTGGGGCCTATTTATATGTCTCATAGAGACCACTCAATCTTCAGGCAAATTGCATAGTGCGTTCGAACGCACAGGACAGTTTGGTCGAACGAACTGCAATTTGAACTAGCCGTTTTATATGTATTATTCATGAACACGATGGGTTCGTTCGAACTGACTGAGCAGTTCGTTCGAACGAACATGGAATTTGAAATGGAGTTCAAGGTTCGTTCAATGAATCTTGTTGTGTGTCCGGAACGAACCATGAAGGTGGGTTCGAACGAACCATTTTATTCGTTCGAACGAACTGACGTGCGTTCGAACGTTGAGATGGTTCATTCCAACATACATGGTGAGGTTCGTTCGAACGTATAAATGTTCATTCGAACGAACTATTGTTTGTGTTTATTTTCTCCCATCACCAGAATTAGGTTCGTTCGAACACAGTGTAAAAGTTCGTTCTAACGAAAGGTTCGTTCGAACACATAGTATAGTTCGTTCGAACGAACCATATTCTGGCATGGTGATTCACCATTTTCCATTTCATCATGTTTTGAATATTTCTTTTGATCTTGATAAATGTGAGATGTTTCTTGGAATACCTAGGGTTTTATTTTGGTGATCCCAACTCACGGAAGGCTTCGATATCTTCGATTCTTCAATCGTCTTGACGCCTTTCCTTTCTTGTCGATTTATGTCTTCTTTAATCTTGAATAATCTTCGTGGTCCTCCACTTGTGTTTCTTTTGATCATCCTTAGTATATTGTACATATATCTCCTACAAGTTGTTCTTAATACAAATTGTCAGTAGTATGGACAGTTGTTTTGATATAATCAAACCGTAGGATATTCGGATCAACAGACCTAATCCTACCTAAATAGCGAGATCTCACTCGATAGGCCTTCGCCACTTGTGGGAGGATCGTGAAATATGGGTCTTGAGGTGTTATCGGAAATAGAGTCCCGAATCGGTATGAAGGTTATCGATTTCATAAAAAATTACACATTTTAAATAAATCATTCATATAAGCATATAAGTTAAGTACGCACAGTTAGTAAAGTCAATTTTCTTTTTCATTGTAGAGTCATGTCTTCAATCACCACAAATTATATATCGATTAGATCGTTTTTAGAGAAAGAGAAGCTTGTGAGCCGAAACTACATAGATTGGCACCGAAACCTGAGAATTGTTCTTAGACAGAAGGAAAAGAGCCATGTATTAGATACGGAACTTGTGGAACCAGTCATGGATGCTACGGTTGAAGAGAAAGACGCGTTTGAAAAACTCAAAAAGGAGTCGAACGACATTACATGCCTCATATTGGCATATATGGATGTTTGTCTTTAAAAGCAGTTTGAGGATTCAGATGCGTACAAAATCAATGCGGTGCTTAAGAAAATATTCCAAGAGCAAGCGCGTTTTGAGAGGTTTAATACTCTCAATGAATTAATGAACTGTAAGATGCCAAACGGGTCTTCGGTGAGCTCTCACGTGTTGAAAGTTCAAGCTCTCATAGATTGTCTAGAGAAGCTAGGAAAAAATGTGTCGCATATAATGCAACACAATTATATCTTGTGTGCGTTGCCACCTATGTTCTCTACTTTTCTGACTAATTACGATATGCATTCGATCAGCAAGATGATCTCCAAGCTCCATGGGATGCTCAAGAATTTTGAATCCGAGATGATTAAAACGTTCGGAGAATCCAAGGCAAAGGTTGCTGGGAATGTTCTCGTGGTTTAGAAAAAAAAATCGTAAGAGATTAAGGTCTAGGAGCGGTTCGAACAAGAAATTGTCGAAACCAAAGACCAACCGGAAGGAGAAATTTGATAATGTGACGTGTTTTCGGAACATAATTAGTTTGTCTCGAGACTAGCCATTTGGTATTGGATGTGGAATTGTAAACTTTACCTCGAGGAGATGAAGAAGAACAAGGGAAAGTATTTGGAAACCGTCATTTCAGGTATTTTTGTTATAGAATGTAATCTTTCTACTATGACCAATTGGGTATTAGATATCGGTTGTGGGACTCATATTTGTTGAAATATGCAGGTTCTTCAAAATAGTCGAAGATTAGCACGAGACGAAGTGGATCTACGCGTCCGAAAAGGTGCAAAAGTTGCTGCTTTTGTCGTAGGAGTAGTTAATTTAACTTTGCCAAGTGGACTTATATTAGTACTAAATAATTGTTATTATGTAGTGTCTTTATGTAAGAACATAATTAGTGTGTCGAGACTAGCCAATGATGGCTATGAATTTATTATTAGGAATAATGAATTTTCGATATGTAGGGACAATTTAATCTATGGGAATGTTCTATTAGAAATGGTCTTTATGTATTGGATTTCAATCACGAAAATAATGAGTCCATCTATAATGTTAATGATAAATGGACTAAACCAAAAGCTGATAGTCGTACTTTCTTTTGGCATTGCCGTCTAGGTCATGTGAATGAGAAACACATTTCTAGGCTCCATAAAGATGGATTACTAGACTCGTTCGAATTTGATTTGTATGAGAATTTAAAGCCTTGTTTGCTTCGCAAGATGACAAAGGCGACATTCTCCAAGGTAGGAGAAAGGTCCAACGACTTATTGGAACTCATGCATTCCGATGTGTGTGGACCAATGTTTTAAATTGCGATATAGCGGTCCATTGCGGTTGGACTGTAGTTTACATATGATTACCGATATTGCGGAATATTGCGGTGGTATTGCGACGCTATTTAGTGGGTTGTGGTATTGCGTTTTAAAAATATTTATTGCGATTTGCGGTTTGGCGGCGCTATTGCGCCGCAATTTAAATCACTGGTGTGGACCAATGAGCATCGAGGCAAGAGAAGGATACCAGTATTTTATTACGTTTACCAACGATTTTAATAGATATTGATATATCTATTCAATCCGTCACAAAGCGGAATCCTTTGAAGAGTTTAGAGAATTTCCGAATGATGTGCAAAATCAACTTGGCAAGAAAATCAAAGCCATTCGATCGGATCGGGGAGACGAGTATTTGAGCTATGAGTTTCGAGGATCATTTAAAGGATTATGGAATGGCGTGTCCGAGGGGAGGAATCGGACTTTGTTAGACCTGGTTCGGTCTATGATGAGTCAAACGATCTCCCAAAATCGAGGATACGCCCTTGAGACCGCGGCTTATTTATTAAACAGTATACCTTCTAAATCGATTGAAAAGACAGTACATGAGATGTGGACTGGAAAACCTCCGGTATTGTCTTTTATTCGAATTTGGGGTTGTGAAGTTTACGTCCGAAAATTAATGTCGGATAAACTCGACCCAAAATATGAAAAGTGTATATTTGTTGAGTATCCTAAAGAAACTAGAGGATACTATTTCTATAATCCTGATGAAAATAAGATTTTTGTCGCTCGTAGAGATACCATCTGATGGAAATCGCCGACCCGAGCCCCGACAGCTGAATGAAGGGCCTGGTCTGGTTCCGCAATCCCAAGGCCACGCCATCTTTCCGAGCGTCGATGCAGTAGAAGGATAGAACCATACCATCTTTTCGAAGGGTTGGTTGCTTTTTACTTTGTTTTTCCTCCGAGCTATCAATTCCGGTGACTACTGGTGCGCCCCACGCCCACACGTCTCCCACCGTTTCAACAAGTACTCGGTTGTTCTCCGTGTGTCCCACGCCCACACTTCTAACAGCCTCCTTGTCAATTACTTCTCCGATTAGATCACAAATGAAGAGTGCAAGTGTGAACTCCTCTACGTGTATCTACCGTGAGTGTAGTCTCTCGGTCACACACACAACTGCCTAGACGAGGCGTGTGTGAACATGCTTGAGTCGTTGATTACGTTCTCGAATGGAGGAAACAATTTTCTCGTATTTTCTCTTTCTCTCTTTCTTTGCACTCTTTGAATAAGTGTTAGACTTAATTGGATTGATTCGAACACTGAGAGGAGAGAGAAACATCTGAAAGGATATCAACATCATGGATGACGTTACTTTATTACCTGGTGTCTGAACCAAACATGAGAATGGAATAAATTAGGATGAATGCCAAGGCATAGTAATTTTAAAGCACGAACCAAACAACCCCCCCCCCCCCCTACAGATCTGGAGATTAATACAAATTAATCTCAGATCATGCCATTAATACAGGATAATTAATTGGAGAGATCTTGTAAAATTGCTAACATAGAATTCGAAACATTAGTTCATTCGAATGCACCATACGGCTCGTGCAAACGAACCAGCCACTGTTACTGTGTTCCAATTCTACATCGGTCCGTTCGAACGAAATAACCCATTCGTTCGAACGCACCTTGGTCCGTTCGAACGAATCATCTTGGTTCGTTCGAATAAACTATCTCTGGTTCCTGAGTTTTCACAATCTCATTGTGAACTCAACCATTCCATCAAACGCGTACGTTTGTCTATCCTTATTTTTACATTCTTCTAGTTGATCATAAACTGTATTTCCTTCAACATTCTATTTATACTTCATAGGATAAGAACACATAAATGGTTGCATATCATATATACAAAAACGTGTATAACAAATTATACACAACTGAAAGTCATGGAGTGTTCCGTTACAACGGACCTATACGTCCGTGGTAACGGAAGCTTTAGTGATTCAGAGTTTATCTAGTATAAACTCATCACGTAGTGTCCCGTTGTTAGAGAGCTCATCTTCCGTCACAACGGAATACTCTCTGGAACTTTTGTTCATTAACTTCGTTATATTCCGTTGTGACGGTACCCTCTGGAACTGATATTTACATAATCTTATTATGCATATATTGATTGCGACGAACACATACGTTCGTTTGTCCTTCCATGTACACTTTTACTGTTGACCCAAAATTGTATTTCCTTCACTTTCTTGGAGGAGGACTTTATATCTAAACGAGTTAATGAAAACAGAATAGAACTCGAAGAAGTTCGAGATCCATAAATAGACACAGAACGATGAATATTGAGTAGAGTCCATTAACGGTTCATGAACCTAAGTCAAGCGCACAAGGCTCTCTTCGTAGATCCAATAGGCCATGTCAAGAGCCGGTACAATACCGGTTTATCGTGGCAAATGACGATGAAGTCGAGCTCATTAAGGAGGCCATGAAGAGTGATGATTCCGATAAATGGCATGATGCCATGAAATCCGAAATTCAATCCATGTACGATAATCAAGTTTGGAACTTGATTGATCTACCTCTCGGGGTTAGATCCGTGGGATTTCAGTGGGTTTTCAAGAAGAAAAACAACATTGATGGGAATGTGCATATTTATAAAGCGAGGCTAGTCGCGAAAGGTTTCAAACAAAATTCATGGTGTGGATTATGAAGAAACGTTTTTGCCCGTAGCCATGCTGAAATCCATTAGGATTCTACTTGCCATTGTTGCGTATTATGACAACGAGATATGACAAATGAATGTCAAAACCGCATTTCTTAACGGAAATTTACAAGAAGATATGTACATGACACAACCTGGCAGTTTTATAGATTCTAAGAATCCGGGGAAAATATGCAAGCTTCAACGATCCATATATGGATTGAAACAAGATTGTCAGAGTTGGAATATTTGTTTTGATGAACTTATAAGCGGATATAAATTCATCAAAAATGAAGAAGATCCTTGTGTATACAAGACGGTTAGTGGGAGCCGCATCGTATTTCTACTATTATATGTAGACGGCATATTGATCATAGAAAATGACATTCTGATGCTTACGAATGTTAAGAAGTACTTGAGTACTCGTTTCGCTATGAAGGATTTTGGCGATGCCGCTTATATTTTTGGCATGAAGATCTATAGAGAGAGATCTAAGAAACTCCCCGGCATGAGTCAAATCATGTACGTCAACAAAGTATTGAAACGGTTTTCATTGCATAATTCCTAGAAGGGATTTCTCCCAACGAGGAGGAAAGACTCATGGACAAGGTTCCTTAGGATTCGGCGGTATGATCTATCATGAATGCCATCATATGTACGCGCCCCGATGTATCGTATGCATTGAGCGTCGTTTCTCGCTACCAATCGAATCCCGGTTATGCGCATTGGTCAGCGGTTAAAACTATCATTAAGTACTTCAGAAAAACTAAGGATCAATTTCTCATTTATGGTGGTGTTAAAGACGGGTTGGTTATAAAGGGTTATACTGACGCCTGCTTCCAAACATGTGTTAATGACTTTAGATCACAAAGTGGATACGTGTTTTGTCTCAATGGAGGTGCGCTTATATGGAATAGTTCCAAACAACGGACGATGGCTGACTCAACAACTAAAGTGGAGTATATGGCGGCATCCGAGGCCACAAAATAAGCGGTATGGGTCAAGAAGTTTGTGACCGAACTTGTTGTAGTCCCGATATCGGATTCCGTGGTTGTGTATTGTGACAATATAGGTGCAATTGCATAAGCCAAGGAACCGAGGTCACACCATCGCTACAAACACATACTCATAAAATTTCATTTGATCCGTGAGCTTTTAAGAAGAAAGGATGTGATCATTGAGAAGATTGACACTAACGAGAGCGTAGCAGACCCGTTTACGAAACCGCTTTCTCAAGTCAAGCATGACTATCATGCGAAGACTATAGGTTTGAGATACCAAGAAGAGGAAGATACTTGAGTAGTTATCTCAAATGATAGTCCTCGTAGGTTATAATTGTAAACGTTGTATCAATCAAATACTTAACCTATATTAATGCGATTTTAAAATTTTATTCTTTAAATTTATTTGCATTTATCTTATATGAAAACTGTGTGCGGGTTGTGTAATACGATTACATGAACCTTGATTTGGACTTGTGTGTACGTCTACATAATGCGAGATTATGCTAAGTGAAACCGTCACACCAAAAGTTACATTTCTAAACTGTCCGTAGTCATGATTATGTTGCTTAAGAGAGAATCGTATATATTATACGATAATAGAATAAACATGTACACTAGTATATTTGCCGAGGAGATGATTATGTTTTGTTAATCACAGGACAAAGGTGCTTGTCGAATCGGGAATATGGATATGTGTTAGGTTATACATATTGGACTTGAGCAAAAGTGCGAGACCATAACGTGGTTTAGTTATTATAGATGGACTTGCAACGAATATGGTTTTGGTTCTTCATACTTGAGATGACCATTGATCGTTTTAAATGCGTAGCATGATACTTTGATGTGGTCTTCCGCTATTTGTAACAGAACAACTAAAACGATCATTATTGGGTGTTATTCGAAACATGATAATCGATATGAGTTGTCGAGATAGAAATTGTTTATTCCGCGAGGAAGAGATGTCTCTTAGGCCTCTCGATGAATTGATTAACGAAATTTATGGCTATAGTCAATGATATTAAGAGTTAATATCAATTGTATTTGTTAATTCAATTTGGTATCGAGAAATAAGTGTAGTTGATCAAAATATAAGGATGACTATTGTCACACACGCCAAATATATAAAGGAGGGGGTGCGACAACCCGCTAGTATACCACTCGTATACCACATGCTCTTATATGATAATTTCACAATTCGAAAACAACGACACACACATATATATACAATTCGAAAAACATAAATTTCACAATTCAAAAACAACGACACACACATGCTATAATTTCACAAAAACATAAATTTCAAAGTTCGAAAACAACCAACACACATATATACACATATGCATCACCATAACATATACAAACGAACATAAGGAAACCTAGCGGAAAAAATATATACAAATACGCGACATAAACACACACACACGCACACACACACAAATAAACATGTCGCAACAACAAAATGGCTCGCTGGCCAGAAATGAAAGTGCACGTATATAAACAAGATGACCGAAAAGAACAAATCTCACCAAAAACAAATATAGCCGTGTTCATGAATGGCCGGACACGTAATAGAAATATTCATTGATATATCTTTTCGAACAACGAACACACACCACAAATAACAAACTAATCCACTAATTATTTAAATCAATTCTAAAAACAAATGATATTGGTGTTCATGAATTTTCGAACACACGATAGCAGAAATGCTCATACCTTTTCAAGAATCTTTTCGGATAAAAAACACAGACCAAAAACAGCAAATTAATCGCACAAAGGCTATTGGTATTCATGAAATACTAAACACACGATAAAAACAAAGATGCTGATATCCTTTGAAAAAGAGAACGAAAACAAAATCGGCACAAATCGCAACAGAAATACAAATCGCAATAATCGGAGAAGAAAAAGGAAAGCCATCAAGAGAGAAAAATGGACAATGGAGGAGACGAACCTGTCAAAACCCATTTATATAAGGAGTCCATCTGTCCACCATGCACCAAGCAATACCCGAAACCCATACCACATACACTGAGAGCATTAAAAAATAAAGACAAAAATAGCACGGTCCACATACCAAACATCATGCACCAGAACGAAAGAAACAGAGATCACGAACACCCAGATCATTAGAAAGAACAACAAACCGACAAAGAGCACATATCGGACGGTCGAGAACAGTGTTGGGAAATCTACGGCCCCGCGTCCCGCGCAGCGGATGAGGGATGCGGAGCCTTTTCCCTAATTCTGAGCATCCCGTCAGCGATTCCGAGCGTCTCCGGCAACGCGTGCGTCCCATACCACACGACTCGACACCGTTGTGGTTTGCCTTCTGTCTCACGTGCGTCCTTCTCATCTCGACTCCGTCAAACTCGTTCGCCACTTTGTTGTGGGTAACCGAAATAATTTCGGTCAAACCCTAACTTCTTTAAAAAAAAACAAGACAGAAGCAGCTTATGTGACGCACGATAGAGCAGGAATTTCCTTAAAAAAATACACAACATTAAATGAGTTGAATGGGTTGAATGACTGTACACTGAATTAGTTGAATGGGGGGATGTCAATGGTGTGGGTATTGCCCGAACCGACCCGAACCGTATGCGAAGAAATATCTGGATTCGAATAAAATATCCGGATCTGGATCCGGATATGAATCTGGTTGCTAAGTTCAGGATCCGGAACCGGATTCGATATTCAGTTTTGGTGCGTGGACCGGATCCGTGTTCCGGATCCGGGTATTTTTAGGATCCGGATACTCGAAACCGGATTGGAGTATCCGGAACCGGATCCGAATACGTATATTATATATTATTTTATGTATTATATTTGATATTAGTTCAAAAATCATATACAAATTAATGATTTATGAGTGATTGAAAATCACAATCGTAAAATTACGTTTAAATATAATTATATATATCGGTCATGTCACAAATTATATATATTTAAAGCTAAAAAGTAAGTTATATTTATGATAACATAGTATCCATTTTGATATTCGAAAAAGAATATCTGTATTTGTATCAGACAATATACGAACCGTATCCGTATTCGTTTATTATTCGAATCGTATCCGAATCCGGATATCTCCGTATCCGAAAAAAATATGGATATGAATTTGGTATGACCACTATCCGAACCGGATCTGAACGTTGACATCCCTACTCGTATTGTGTTTGGGCCATGAATTTTGAAGTGAATTCAATGAAATTGACACGTGTCAGCTGATAACTCAATTTATTATACTTTAAAGAATATAAAGAAAAAGAAAAAGAATATAAAGAATTTATTTAATTCATTCATTAAAACGAAATTACGAGTTTAATCTTTTTCTAAACTTTGATGCATAAAAAGTCGATTTTAAGTTTTTTAACATGAGTATTATATTTTGATAATCAACTATTTTTTATTTTTATATGCATTACATTATAACAGAAGAGAAGAAGTGCGACACGCCCAAGGACCATTGACCAAAAGCTTTAGTTAGATATGTTTGTAGGATTATCTGTGACAAACGTCCAATGTAATTTACAAAGAAGTTACAAGTCTGTAATTGTGTGTATAGTGAGTCTGTTGAGGTAGGTAGGTAGTTATAATTATCTGAATATCAGCCGTTCGAATACGAATCGACGGTTGAGATTGTCTAGCTATGCTATATAAGGAACCACTCTCAATCTGTAAAATCAATTGAGAAAAAGAAAACAATATTTTCATTTTACTTACAGGCTGAGTTTATCAGACTGAGAATCAGAGTCCGAAAAAACTCTTTTTAAGTCCGTAATTTTTTTTAATCTTCTTTTATTATAAAGTTAAATTTCAAAAACAGCTCAAATTAAGATGCAAATTGAAGGTGACAAGAACACCAGTTTCCTGATATCACAAGAAACAGAAAAAAAAACAATAACATGCCTAATAATTGATGAGAAAACCAAATAATTATGAAATAGAACACTTGCTCATTGACTTGATATCATCAACAAGCCTTTGGAACTCTCTAAAGGATGACCCACCATCAGATATGCTCAATTTAACTTCTTCAGCCATTTTCTTCGCCGACTTTCGAAACCTCTCGGCAGACTCCCCTTCCATCATTTCCCTCACCATTCTTTCCATGATTTTCCTCTTGCGTATGTCCTTCATATCCAACCCGATCTTCCAAACTTCACTAACGAATCGACTATTAATTTGCTGGTCAAGAAAGAATGGCCAACAAAGCATCGGGACCCCTTCGACTATGCTTTCCAAAGTCGAGTTCCATCCGCCGTGTGTCAAGAAGCACCCAATCGCCTTGTGGGCTAGCACTTGCTGTTGTGGTGCCCATGAGACGATCTTTCCATGTTCTTCTAACAAAGATCTCTTAATTTCGTCCACCCATTCCGCATTTTGGATCATATCGGGCCTCAGAACCCAGAGGAACTTGTGGCCACTGTTGGCCAGCCCTGCATAGAACTCGTGTAGTTCTTCCTGTGTTAAAAGAGTGAAACTTCCGAAGCTGACATAAACCACAGACATGTCAGGCTGTGAATCGAGCCATTTCATGCATGTATTATCTTCGTGCCACAGACTTGAAGTGAAACTTGCGCCAACAGGTCGGGACAGTTTGAGAAGTGCGTGGAGGGGACCCAGCGCATACGTATTCGGTATTTGTGATCTGATATGGTTGATTGCAGTAGACTCTAATACCTCAGTTGTGTTAAGGATAAAACCTCTAGCTTTACGACTATAAGCCGTTTTGGTCGCCATGAACTTCAGTTCTGAATCATCTGCGTTTTTGACATGTCTATAGAATTCAGGCAAATCGCGTCGCCTAAGAAACCCCTCCATCCCCGGTACCCCTTTCACTATCTCGTCTAAATCAACCCTTTCTTCAAATGGTAACTCTCCCGTCTCCAACAAATTTGGTATACACAAATAAGCCCAAATACTACAACTACTTGGAGTGCGAAAAGACAAACATGGGATCTCAATCTCCTCCGCTAAATCCACAACAAATGGAAAGAAACCATCGACTATAATGCATGTAATCGGAGGAAAATTAACCTCGTTGGATGAATCGGTTTGTTTATCCTTGTTCAGTAACAAATCGCGCAATGAGGTTTTTGAGTTCTTGTCCAAGGACTCGGCAAGCCCTACTAAGAGAGAGGCATTGCGAGGTTGATCGTCCGGGAGGCCGTCAGAGATGAATTTGAAACGAAGAAGAGGGTTTTTAGGCAGAGAGGATGCACTGAGAATGAGGCGATTGTGAGTGTCAATGGTGTTGAGGAGGGTCACGTGAAAGCCGGAGATGGCGAGAAGCTCTGCGAGCTTCATCATGCAGTTTAGAGGACCTTGTGATGGGTAAGGAAAGATTAGTACGTGTGGTGTGCTAGCCATGGCTTCAAGATCCATCTTTTTTTTTCTTATGACTTTGTGATCTGACTGATTGAGTTTGGGAAATAAGAAGGATTAGCGTGGTTATTATTTTAGTAGAGAAATTAAGAAAGATTCTTGATCACGTTCATGTGTCTGGGAAAGAGGATATGTATATATATATAACTAATTTACTGAAATCGTGCTTGGATTAAATATAAATAAACGATCCATCAAATAAAATAGAGGATTTTTATAAAACCCTCCTTAAGGATCATAGATTAACAAAAAAAAAACTAGCTATTAGACCTGGCTAATTTCAATTTCTATGGGCTCGGCAGAGTTTTGCACCCAAACAATATCTCCATTGTGTTGCTTTGTACTTGTAAATGGTTATGAGACTGGGCTGTCCTGGGTTCCCCCTATGTCTGAACATGAGAGGACGGCGAGTAAAGCCGGCAAAATCTGACCCGACCCGAAAAAACAATCTGTTCCGTCTGAATCCGAACCCGACCCAGAAAATGTTGAAAATTCAGCGATCCAAATCCGAAATTGAAACCAAATGACCCGAATTCCGAATCGATCCGAAACCGAAAGATCCGAATCTGAAATCGAATGACCTGAAGCCGAAATTGACTTGAACCCGAAATTGACCAGAAACCAAATTATCCGAAACCCGAACGATCCGAAACCCGAACGATCCGAAACCCGAACTAACCCGAAAATCGAATATCTGAAACTCACGATCCAAATGACCCGAAACTTACAAACCGAATGTTCTCTTAAAACCCTAATAAAATATTTATTTATTTGTGTTAATAGTTTTATAAAAAAAATCAATATATTATTGATAAAAATGGCTCGGAATTCGAGTAACTCGAAGTACAAGCATCACGGAATCCAACATGACATAAAATAAATTTCAAATTATTCGAAAATTAAATTTTCGGAAACCGAATTATCCGCGACTGATGACTCGAATAACCCGCATACCGAAACGACCCAATGACCCGATGACCCGAATAATTCGCAAACCGAAACGACCCGAACCTGACCTGACCCGACGGATTGCCACCTCTAACCATGGTTCTTAATCTCGGCCGAGATAAAAAAAAATCGCCCGAATCGAATCGGACTCGGCCTGACCCGAGACGAGTCTTGGCCGAGTATCTCGCCGGACGAGTTCCCGATTTTTCTTTTTTTTCTTTTTTTTGAAATTTTTTTTGTATGGATGGCCGATCATGCATAGACAAGTAATACCCGAGCCTAGGTTGCAAAAAGAAGAGGTCTTATAAATTGTATATCTTTCTTTTGATCTTAGCACGAAAATAGAGTGTTCGTAACAATGGCGAAATAAATTTGCAAGTTTAAAGTGAAGAAGATGAGAGTGACATTTAGAAGAGTCATGGGATCGTTTGAAAATTTTTATGTATAATTTTTTGTGTGTGTATTATATTTAATTATAAATGATGAAATTACAAATAATATATTATAACATCATCACATTAGTAGGGATGTCAAAGGGCCGGGTAGAAACCCGAACCCGCGGGTACCCGACCCGAACGGGGCGGATAATACCCGAAAAAAATACCCGCGGGTCAGGTAATATCCGAAAAAAAATACCCGCTCCGGGTTCGGGTTCGGGTACGGGCGGAGTACTACCCGCCCCACGGGTAACCCGAACCCGTACCCGAAAACTTAAAACCCTAGATTCCCGTGGACGTGGTCGCCTCTTCCTCAATCCTCTGCCTCCTCCTCACGACGAGTGGCGATTTCTTCATGGCGAGTGGCGACGCTGGCGAGTGGCGACGATATCTGGCGAGTGGCGACGACGCTGGCTAGTGGTGACGATACGACGCTGCGACTGGCGAGTGGCGACGGTGCTCCTGGGTGCTCTCTGGCGAGTGGCGACGACGCTGGCGGTGCTCCTAGGTGCTCTCTGGCGATTTCGCTGCTGCCAGCGACGATGCTCCTGGCGACGGCGATTTCACTGCTGACAGTCATGGCGACGGCGATTTCGGGTAACGGGCATACCCGCGGGTATATCCGTTACCCGCGGGTTCGGGTTCGGGTATCATTTTATATCCGCGGGTATTTTGGGTTCGGGTTTGGGTAATACCCGAAAATTCGGGTTCGGGTATGGGGGAGGCTTACCCGAACCCGACCCGCCCCGTTGACATCCCTACACATTAGACCCGACAAGGAAAATTCTTCATTATTAATCATTTATTATCCTTCAGAGAAAAAGCAGTACAGTACCATTTCCCATTTCATATTATATTTTTTAAAATATAATTTTTTATATTAAATATATATAAACTTAGTGATAGTACTATGAATAAATAGGTTATATTATATTAAAATAGTAAATATAAATATTTATAAACTTAGTGATAGTACTATGAGTAAATTGTGGTTGCTATAAAATCTTAAAATGTCTATATTTGTAGATGATGTTTTTGTAAAAAAAAAATATTAGTTAAAATAAGCCTCCTTTCATAATATCAATGGCTATCAGTAGTTAATATATTCACTTGATGAAAACTTGCATTGTTAAGAATAATTGCCTTGACACAATGGCTATCACTAGTATGATTATTCAAAATTCTGGCTATCATTAAAAGTAATATAAAGAATCATCTTTGCCACCTTTGTTAATTTTATTTTTCTCTATTGATTATGTAATGTTGTATTTTTTGAATGTAACAATTTGGGTTTTATTAGTTGAATTTGTTTTTATCATGTTTATAAATATTTATCAATTTTTAAAGTATTTTTTTATTATTTTTTATTTTTTTCCGATTTTTTTACCAACAGTCTGATTTTTTTTTCCTACTCGCCCGAGTCCGGTCCGAGTTTGAGTCCGAGTCCGATATTCATAACCATGCCTCTAACGACGAGGAAGGAGCTCCATAACTTCCTTAGATCTGGTTCAGTATCATGGTGTCTGCTGACCTGCAACGGGCAGAAAATAAAATTACTTATTTGTCCTGTGCCAAAATGAATATGCACTACCAGATTGCTCATGGTAACATGATATTCTTTTCGGCTGTTCTCTTTTTCTGAGATGATATTATTCGACTCAATCGAAGTTGTTGCTATTTTATTAAACTTTGTGAATATGTTTCAGCTTATGGGGAAATTATGAGTGCAAATAATGAAAGAAGCTAGGAATAGGTTGAGTTGAATTAATCTTCGTTTGTGAGAGAAACTGAGAGCGTGGTGTTGTTTCAGCCCTAAAGAATAAAATTATTAAATATCAATTCACAGCATTTTGTTGACTTCTTGTTAATTGGTTCAGTCAATCACAAAATTAATTCAAACCCAAATTTATAAATTCATAAATTTTGGTATCATCAGATTTTATTACCCCGATGATTTAATTATATTAAAAAGATATAATCTGGGCTGGTTACAAAAGTTTGATAAAGCACCGAATTTTATAATTACGATGGACAATTCTTCTCGTCCAATAGGATGATCCTAGGGGGGTGATGCAGATGGTCTTCATGGAGATGATGCGGGTAGTATCCATGGGGATGAGCGGAGGCAGTCTCAGGTGCCGGGTCGTAAATTCCGTGGAAGTAATATATTGACCAAGATAACTGGTAGAAGGAAATATCTTACAATCACTGATTCGACTTTTATGGTGGATCTTTCTAAAAACTTGGCTTCTAAAGTGTCTCGTGATATCATTTTCTTCTTGTATTTTAAATGTCAATGAGTCTATAGTCTAGTTGGTTGATTGTGAATCACAAAAAATCATATGTTGTGAGAGATTGTGGGTTCGATTTTCATTGGCATCGAAAAAATTAAGTATCAGTAACGAAAACGATCGCTTGTCGGATACTATTCCAAAAAAAAAACTATATATTTTATTTTTTTTGAAAATAATAAAGTAGGCTCAAAGTCCTACATCTATTGATATATTAATTGAACTGAAATTTACAATACCTTATGAATAAGGATATTTAGTATCAAATAATATCCAACATGAATATATATTCTCCTAGACATCCAAAACTCTTTACTTTCCAACACAAAACAACTTGGAATAAACAAATCCTTCAAGAGATATAGGAGAAGATCTAGGAAAATGAAATGTTGTAAAGAGTCGGAAAGTAAGCTAGGTTACATGACCCCTAGTAAGAACCGCCATTTCTCTCTCATCGGACGCCGCCTTACTCTTCTCCTCCTTTGCTATTCTCATCATACGCCGCCTTACACCTCTTCTCCTCTTTTTCTCTTCTCGTGTACCTCTTCCTCATCTCCTCATTAATCCGGTACCGATGCATCACTCTACCTCTACCGGACTAGATCAATTCGTCTCTAGCCAATTCCTGCTTCTTCCCTTTGATTCAATTCCTTTAAGAGATCCATCGATAGCAGTCTAGATTCGAGATCGTGAGTTCCTTGCACGGAAGTGTTTTTCCGATTTGGAAGCATCGCCGTTGAAACGCCTTGAGTCATGTGCCTGTCTAGATCCTCATTGATTCGATTGTTGAATTCACCTTGTGGAAGATTTGATTCATTATTATCCAGGTAAATCAATCCTTTAACACTGTTGAAAACAATTGGTTCTCTTTCTTCTTCTTCTCGTAACTCTTCTTCCGATTGAATTCTTCTAGATTGATTTTCGTGATCCATCTCTGACGGGAACCACCATATTGCCGATTCTCTGGTATTTCTGTCTGCTCCTCCTCCTTGTCGTATTAGATCTTCAGCTTGCCCATTTCCTTGTTCTTCACATGTTGTATCAATAACAGTTAAGTAGTTAAATTGCTCAACTATCTATATTTTCATCATCAGATTCAGAATTTAGAGTAGAATGAAATTGATTATTTGGAATTGTTGTGTTATAGTTTGTGTTCTGATTTGAATTTTTTGTTTTATGAGTCACAGAATGTAGAAGATCTCTCTCTTCAAGGATTAATTCTATTACTGCCCATTCACTGAATGCACAATCTGTGAAGGTTCTCCTACACCGTTCAAGCCAAATTTGATACATAAAGATAGAGATAAGTATTTTAAAATCTTTATTTTCATTTTTATTTAATATCACTTTAAATATATTAGTACCATCTATATATATTAGACCTAATTTTGATAGCAAATCTCTTAGAACTCTTACTGTATACTGACAGTTTTGAAACAAATGATTAACAGATTCTTCTGCTGCATGACATAATTGACATCTATTTGACAAATTCCATCCTCTCTTCATTAAATTGTCTAGAGTAAGTATTTTATTTTGTATACATAAATATAGAAATATTTGAATTTTTTTGGGTACTTTAATCTGCCATATGTAATTTAATTCACTGTTAATATATACCCCATTAATTAACACTTTATATGTATTTTTACAGGTAAATTTATGATCATTGCTCCATTTCCAATTGAACACATCCTTTTGCATTTGAGAAAGCATAATGGAATTGCATAAATTTTCTAATTGGACTAATTGCTCATTTGCTATCCTTGATAAAGGTACACTTATTCCTAATGCTTGATATAGATTAGTTTCATTTATTTTATTTATAAAATAGGCCAATGTTCCATCTTTATTTTCTGCATAAGAATATAGTTGTGCATATTTATCTGCAATAGATGTATCACTCCATCTTCCTTTCCAAAAATTTGTTTTAGTCCCATTCCCCACAATTATGTTCAAACCATGATTAAAAAAATCCAAATTTTTTAATACATCATTCCAAAAATATGATTTTTTATTCTTATTTATATAAATTAAGTCACTGTTTTCATGAATGTTATTAACAAATTCATACCAATTTAATCTTCCCTCTGAATTATAATATAACCATAACCATTTTATTAATAATACATTATTAAAAATTTCTAAGTTTAAAATTCCCATACCATCCTTTTCTTTGGGTTGGCATATTTTATTCCATTCAATTAGCTAGGTTATATCCCATATTTTTAGATCCCTTTCATAAGAAGTTTCTCCTGATCTTGTCTATTTCCTTATAAACCCATTTTGGAAATTTAAATACATTAAAATAATAAATTGGCATATAGGTAAGTACTGAGTTAATTAGGACTAATCTTCTTGCTCTACTAATCATTCCTCTTTTCCAGCCTTGTAATTTATTATTTATTTTATCAATTATTTCCATGTAATCTTGTTTTGAGGGTTTTTTATAATGTAAAGGCAATCCTAAATATTTTAATGGAAATTTGCCTATGTTACAATTTAATTCTCTAGATAATTCCATCATCTTTTCATCTAAAACATTTACACCTATAACCTCAGATTTTTTATAATTAATTTCAAGTCATGTTTCTTTGCCAAATAAGTCTAAAATATATTTAACTCTTTTTATATTATATAAATCTGGTTTTAAAAATAGTATTGAATCATCAGCATAATATAGGCTTGTATAAATGTTTTCCATAGGTTTTATTATATATCCCTTATTACTTAGTCTCTCAATTAATTTAGAAAGTACATCCATAACCATTAGAAATAGATATGTGGAGAGAGGGTCTCCTTGGCTTAATCCCTTTTTTAAATGAATATTTTTTCCTGAATTTCCATTTAAAATAACTTTTGCATGACCTTTTAGTACAGAATTTTCAATCCATTTAATCCATTTATCCCCAAAATTTCTAGCTTTTAATAACTTTATTAAAAAATCACAAGATACACTATGAAAAGCTTTATGTATATCCAATTTAAGTACTAAAATAGGTATTTTCAATCTTTTAGCTTTACAAAGAATTTCTCTGACATATATATAGTTTCCAGCTATGTTTCTTCCCTTAATAAACCCTAATTGATTTTTTCAATTAATTTATCAATATAATTACTTAATATATTTGCTAGAACTTTTGAAAACAATCTTTGAATACTACAAGTGAGACTTATTGGTCTGAATTCTTTAGGTTCCATTGCATTGTCTTTTTTAGGTATTAGTGTGATATAAGAACTATTAAAATTTGATAATCCAATATTACTTTCTTTATTTAACAATTCTAAAATTTCATCTTTCATTAAGTACCAAAAAGTTTTAAAAAATTATGTGTTATAGCCATCATGAGACCTGGTGACTTATCATTTTTCCATTCTTTAATAACCATATTTAATTCTTCCATGTTAATAATTTCATCCAAAGTATTTAAATCAAAATCATCATTTCTATATAAAATATTTAAATTTATGTTACCCAAAGAGTTTACTGTATTATATTCTTTTCCAATTAAATTTTTATAATAATTAAATAGTATTTTGGCTTTTCCCTGATGAGTTTTACATTCTAACCCTTGTTCATCCTTAAGTATAGTGATCATCGATTTAGCTTTTTTAATAGTTACATGAGTATGAAAAAATTTAGTATTAGCATCTCCTAGTTTTACCCAATTGAATTTAGATCTTTGTTTCCAATAAATTTGATTTAAATATACTATATTTTCACATCTCATTTTTGATTTATTTTTAATCAATTTTTCTATTTCAGTTAATTCCCTTAAATCTTCATTTTTCTATTTCAGTCAAGTACTTTTTTACAATTTTTTAGTTGAATATTTGCATTTCCTTGCTTATCTTTCTGCCAAAGTTTTAGTTTTTTACCAAGAACTTTTAATTTATCATATAATTCCTCCATTGTATTAGCTTTTGCCTTTGTTAAAAAATCTATAATAATATTTTTTGCTTCTGGACAGAATAGCCATTTATTTTCAAACCTAAAACCCCCAAAATTAGGATAATTTGTAGTTGCTGTATATACTAATGGTGTATGATCTGAACATGTATTAGTAGTAGAAATTTGTTTAGAATTAGGAAAATTTTGAATTCATTCCTTATTTATTAATATTCTATCAATTCTTGCTCTAGACTTAGAATTACTCCATGTATAATTTCTTCCAATTAATGGTAAATCAATTAATTCCACATCATCTATTAATTTTTAAAAAAATTTTGAATTTTTAATATAATTATCTACTCCACTTCTATCTTTATTTGAGCACACTAAATTGAAATCCCCTAATAATAACCAGGGTAAAACACAATTATTTTCAATATTATATATTTCTTGAATAAAATCCATTTTTAATTTTCTGTCAGTACGACCATATACTCTAGTAATAAAAAGTTTAGTACCATCCCATTTTGTTTCAATTTATATGTTTATAGAATATTTATGTTGAACTGAATTTATCATATTAAATAAGTCATTATTCCAAGCAATTAATATTCCACCTGATGCTCTTATAGATTTTAAATAAATATATTTATTTAGTTTATTTCCACATATTTCTTTTATTATATCATCATTTATGACTTGTAATTTAGTTTCTTGTAGACAACAAATATCTAATTTCTCTGTTAAAATTGTATCTTTAACCATTAATCTTTTATTTTTATCATTTAATCCTCTCACATTCCAAGATAATATTCTTATTTTTTTATAATTCATTATTTAATTGATTATTATCCTCACTTGACACTTTCTCTAACATACCCTTTATATCTACTGACATTTCCTTATTCAATTGAATTCCTTCTGAAGATAAAATATGTATAATATCCTCTTTACTTGTTATTCCAGTTTTATCCTCTATGTTTAATTCATTTGTTTTAGTATTTTTAGACCTTGTTCTTTGTTTATTGGCTCTTTCTTTTTGTATTTCTTTGTATTTTACCATTTGTGCCTTTTCTATTGGAGAAGAATAACTTCCAGTTTGTTTATTTTGCAATCTAGAACTTCTTATATTTTCTTCCAATTTACTAATTTTACTTTGTTCTTTGATTTTGATTTTGATTATTTCAGGGTCATCATACTCTTTGTTTGAATATACTAATGGATTATCAGAGAAAACTTCATTCAAATTATGGGTAATGTTTTTATCTATGTTGTTATTATCTTCAATTGAAATTAAATTTTGATCCTTTTTGAAATTTTGTATATTTGTTTTGCAATATAGGTCTGAAATCCTCTTATTATGCATTTCCTCACTGTTCTCTTCTAAAGGTTTATCTAAAATCTCTCTATGATTTACTGTTTCATTTATTTGAAATAAGGAAATATCATTATGTTGAGTATTACTTGATAAATCAATGAGATGATTTTCATGTGTAACATGGATAAGATCTTCCTCAAAATTCTCTGTGTTAGTTAGAAACTCTAGCTGATAAGCTTGACTCTGAGATTTTGCATTATGGTCCCTTATTGAGAATTTACTTGAAGAGGCAATTATGTTTGAATTTGTCCCTTGAGTTTGGAGATTTTCATCTTGGTCCCTGATGCTTAATATTAATTTACTTGATGAAGAAAAATTAGGGTTATCTATGCTTGATATAGAATCTTGAGTTTGAAAAAGTTCACTTTGGACCCTTAATAATAATTTACTTGATGAATTAGGGTTTTTTGTGTCTACAGTTACCTGTAGTGGAATGAATAATCCTTTTTCCCCCATTTTTATTTGTATATATGTTTTCCTCTCCTTTTTATATGTTTTATCCTCTACTATCAATTTCTTTGTTTTAATTGTTTTATCCCTTGCCCCTAATATTTCATTAATATTAGGCTGATACCATTTTACTGGTAAGTGATGAGACATTAATTGCATTGGAATGTTATATAAATTGTGATTAACCCTAATGCTTACTCCCTCTTTATTTATCCCTATGATGTTTAATAATTCTGAGGGTATATCTGGAAGTTCTATTATTTGGTTATTCACTAGTGGTATCTTAGGTATGGGTATGTTTTCTTGCTTTGATATTTTCTTTTTCCATACTTTAGTCATCTTAATTTTGCTTTGCCACACTTTTTTTTATTTTTGAAATCGTTTGATTCTTCTTATTTGATAAATCAGGTTTACTTATTATATTTATACCTTGATGTTTCTGAACTGATTTAATTGTTTTATTGTGTACAGAGTTTTTATCCAAATCTGTTCTTACATGATTACACTTGATTAAGGTATCTTCTATTCCTTTTATTCTTATATAATTTGGTATAACAATATTTGTGTATGTATTTATTATTAATTTCAATGATTTTATAGGCTCTTCAATTGGAAAAGATTCCACCCTAATCAAGACTCCAATATTGGCCAGCATAGCCTTAAGAACTTCTACAGCACAAAAACGTTGAGGTATGTTTGAAAGTTCAATTGTTGTTTCAAATTTATCAATATTATTATTAAAATCTTGAGAGAAATATGCAAATTCAAATTATGAAGATACTTCATTTCCTTTTGAGATTTTTTCATATTGAAAATACTGTTTATTATCTTTGTTTGATATATTTGGGGATTTATTGTAATTATTATGTTTATTTTCAGATTGTAATATGGCCTTTCCCTTATTATTTTGATTTAATTTTGGAAAATCTTGATCATACTTCCATTTTGTTGTTTCTTTTCCATTTAAATCATGATTAATTTTAAGACTGTTTTGACCTCTTTGTGAATTGATTTGCTCGTATCTATTTGAACTTTGAATTTCAGCATATTTACAGAATTTAGCTATGTGTCCATTCCTCTTACATTTGTAATATTTTATTGGATCTCTACATTCTGCTCTCATATGAGTAGTAGCCAAGCATCTAAAACACTTAGTGATGTTTGTGTTATTATTCTTCTTTTTGTTTTGAACTAATTGCCATTGATTTTGATTTGAATTGGGTGCATAAAACATATTCAAATGTAATCGAAATAAGAGTTTAGAAAACTTAGCTGTTTATTGCTCCTGTATGTCTTCAGACTTGTAAAGCTCCAAGAGATTTTCACATCCAAATCAACTCCACTTACTCCTCAATTCATTTAGAAATCAGACTCACAAACCAATCGAAATTCTGCAATGTAAGTCTCCAAAGAAATGAAGAGCTTAACCTTCCTCAACGATTGGTCTCTATACTCTTTTCCTTCTTTGGAGACAAAACAAGATAATGTCTAAATCAATCTCTCGTTCTCCTCCCTAAACAGTTTTATGAACTGCCTAGAGCTGTTCGAGAACTGCCTGAATGAGTTGTAGAACCGCCTGAGATTGATTGCGGAGCTCGCCTGTGAGTATTGCTGAAGATTCTTGAATCGCCTTCTTGAACTTCTTGAACTTCTTGAATCGCCTATCACCAAGAGTATTCATTGGAATGATGGCTAGGATCCAATAAAGTGCGAAGAAATCTTGGACTCGTATTGCGAAAAGAGGTTTCGGGGTACGACATGCAACTAAATCTATAATTTTTGGACTCGTTCCGTTTAACATGCTTTATAACACGAAACCCACCACATTATTAAGAAATAAATATTTAGTGCCGTTAATTGGAAGAATTATTTTAAATAACAAAATAATAATAATATTGAAAATGTGAAAAGGACAATTTTGAGAAACTTACACGTTGAATATAAAAATGACAATTAGTATATAATAATTCTCACTCTGGTTGCATAACCAATCTCCATCTATCTGCATTTTTAATTTTAAATATTCATATTTTGGTTAGCGAAATGGACAGTTAATTAAGGCCCATGCACAGAAATGTTTGGGAGTTATTAAACACGAGCCACCTTTAACCCCATTTTGACATCATGATCTTGGATTCGGAACTTCTATTAGACTAAAAGATCCACTTCTTCCCTCCCTCCCTCCATTAGAGAAGGAAAAAAACGAAAAATCAATGGGGAAAAAGGTAATTAAGGCTGGCAAGAAGAAGAAGGTAGAAAGGAAGGAGAGAAACGGTTGCGAGAATGAACATAACGAGGTAATAAATCTTTTATATATTTGCACGATTGATAGGAATAATACTTCCTAAAAGTTCTTGTTTTATGTATTATCTTTTTCCATTTGTATGAACCATGTTTTAGTTGACAATCCATAGTTACAGAAATAACTCCTCTTCAATTTATATTGGTTTTTGTTTTCATTGTTGATTAAAAAAGTTGTTTTTAACATAATTATATTAAGGTTCCAAAGGGAATAACAAGTGGCCTTGCAATTGAATGTGGAAAAAGGCACAAAAACTACCCCGAAATATCAAACGTTTCGTGCGACTTCAATGTTTAGAGTGCGATCACAAGGCGAAGACTGAAAATGGACTCGAGCATTATTTTGAGACTAAGCGTAGAAATCGATTCGTCGCCGTTTGAGACTAAGCATTATTTCTGATGAACATGCGTTATGTGTGAGCAGGCTTTTCAATTTTGTATTTTGTTTCTTAGTATCTATCATGTTTAAACATCGATTAATTTTGATTTTAATTTGCGTACTTGATGTAGGTTTGACCTGAATTTGGGTACATGATTCAAAGAAAGGTTTTACTTCTGAAGTTTGTATTGCTTATATATTCTGATTTGGTTCAATTTCATTTGATACTCTCAATTTACACACGTTTTTTTCTTTTCTCTAGTTTGCATATAACCTATCAATTTGAGCTAATGTATGATGTATCCTAGGTATTTGATGTCTAGTATTCTTAAACCATTAATCCGTTTCCTTGAGTTAGTTTATTGTTATTTACACTGACAGTGTCACATATAAATATATATATTTGTTATATGTTATACTTTGGACAAGACCCTCAAAAGAGCAACTAAAATTAAAAGTACTATTAGGAAAAGAAAAAAAATATTTCCCATACTCTGTAAAATCCTACGGCCCTAATAAAAAGTGACCTAAAATTTATACACAAATTACTCATATATATAAATGGTATATTGGGATTTGGGAGCACAATTTTTTTTAATATATAATTAAAAAAATACCATAAGGCCAGCAAAAGGCACGTCCCTTGCTAATGTAGACCAATACCTGCGTAAAACCATAAACCCTAAAACCCAAATATGAATAAATTAAGGTGTTACCAGGCATATAAGCATCGGCCTGCTTGGAATTCCAGAGTAATATCCATGCATTTCTCCTCCGCAATTACTCTGCAAATTGCGTCCATTTGCAGTTGTACGCATCCAAGTATCTCTCGTGCCTTGGACTTGCATTCTTTGCTTCATTACTTTGCACGGTACGTAAACGAATGATCAAGTATATCCCCTATATTATAAAAAAGCAATTTATACTTTATCAAATTACAAAAAGGTCCCTGTATTATTTGATGAAGAAGAACATACTCGCCAAAGAAAAAAAAACTCGGGGACAATATTGTTCCGTATAAAATGGGCTTTTATTATTAACAAAGGCCCAGCCCACAAAATCCTGGAAACCAATTCTAGGTTTTGCTTAGAAACCGAGAACTGATTTCTCGAGTTTAAGGATATTTATGAAAAAAGAAAAAGCGCTAGAAGGAGGGTTCGAACCTCCGACCTTGTGGTTAACAGCCACACGCTCTAACCAACTGAGCTATTCCAGCTTGTGTTATATACAAAGCAATAGTTGTATAAGATCTATACATATAAAACAATTACTATAAGAGACAAAAAGTAATATTAACAAAAGAAAGGGTGTTAAATGTAAAATTCACCTTCATTACTTTGAATGAAATGTTTAAGCCAAATGGAGCTTCTTTCATTAGTCAATGTGGTTAACAAAAGGCATTGCGCCGCATTATAATTCGCTACATTTTCACATTATTAAAATATTAAGATAACCAATTATAAAATACTGGGTGAATTAATTTAGTATCAAGTTAACTAAGTTAACGTACCATATATATATATATATATATATATATATATATATATATATATATATTTGAGAGAGAGAGAGAGAGAGAAAATATGACCCCTTGTTATATGAGCTAATAACATTCCAATTGCCATTCCACTCATCGTCGCCAATGTCACTCCCCTCCTATTTATTAAACCATTTTTAAAATATTCAAAAAAATTGGAAATTTTACAAAAATGCCCCTTGCATGTTTTGACTTTTTTTACCTTGGCAGAGATATCTGCTGCATTTTTCGCAAGAGCGAAATGCTGAGTCAGCGCGGCCCTAGTGGCCCCACTTGCAACGCCAGCTGGAATAAGGGCAATTTGGTCATTTTAAAGTCCTGAATTTTATTTGAGTTTTAATTGTGAAGAACGATAAAGAGAATATTACAATAATATACTTACTGAAGGATCTAGATAAGCTTCCTAAGCGTATTTATTGGCGTTAGAGATGAAGGAAGTAGAGGGCTGAATAAATCCATTAACATCCCTAATTAAAAAATATAATTAGTATTTACTATTTAAGACATTAAAAATAATAATTTCAAATTAATTTAGAAATATTTTATTATTTACCGAGATCGTTCATAAAATCTGCAACCAATCGCCACATCTTGGAGTTACTGTCAAGATTAAATCCCTGATTAAAATAAATGAAATAATATATCTTAGATTTTATGACATAATATGGATATTACATTAAATACATGCTTAATAAAATGTGAAAACGATGCCACCAAGCATGCCAGTAAAATCCCGCAAAAACTACTGCGTATTTTAAATCTTAAACCCATTACTAACAGTTATGATTAATCACAAAAATATGAAATAAAATTATTTAAGAAGAATTTACTTGAAAAGTAGCGCCAATAACAGTGGCAGAAGTCTCGCGCACTCTAATTGGGCTTAACAAAGCCTGATCCAAATTTTAAAATTCAAATTCATGGACCAGGTTCGCCCAAAATCATAAGTAAAAGTGTTGAATGAGTAAAGCTCACTTGAGTAGATAACATAGACCGTAAACCCCAATATAAAATCCTGAAATTAATACAGAAATTAATCGAAAAATATGAAAAGGTCAAAATTATTTAATCTTTTATTACCTGAATAGTATCCCAAATCTGGAAAGGTCTGTAGTCTCGAGTGACACTGCTTGGAAAAACCCTAGTCATGTTGAACAAGAATATAATTAATTATGCAATTATGAGGGTGTGTTTTGCAAAATTGATGAAAAAGGACTGAATTGTAATGAAAAGATTGGTGATTTTGTTACCTCTGGGACGAAAGCACCAAAAATACAGTGCTCCATAATTGACCCCATCTAATTCCAAATCTGGAACATAAACTATCTTTAGCCAATATTCCAGTCCAAAGTCCAAACACGCGGAATTGAAGGGATTTAATTGAAAAGTTTATACATGATATTATTTGAAGATAAAGCCCCCAGAAACCATTACTAGGATGGTGCATTTGCGAAAATCAAGCTTGTAAATTGGTATTATCAAATAAAGATGTTTACAGAGGTAAATGACCTAGTGAAGGCGAGAGAGGAGGGAGTGGCGATGAGGACGGCAGTCCGCGAGAGCTTGGTGCCGGATGATCTCTCCATTCCTCGTTCGTGATGGAGGAAGCACGCAGGAGGGCTTCTTCTTCGTCTCCAGGCGGCATCGTGGTGATATCGACAGTCCATCACCGGCACCGACAAACTGGAGGACAAATCGTTTCGACACTCAGATTATCTGCAGACTAGTTATTGGTATTTCCTTGTTCCATTTGATTTTTTGTAGAATTTTTTTTTTGATGCGAAACATAATTCATGAAACATGAACGTCAGGAGGCGTATGGTTGAAGTTTTAGAATTAAAATGTCTTAACATATTTCTTCATGGATTACATATACATGTTTGATTTACAAGCTAGCTAATAAAGTAAGAAAATATTGTATGTCCTAGGATATAATTGATGAAAATAGAATTATCTTCAAAATTTATGGTTTTTTTCTATTCTCATGATAAAGAAATGAATTTTTATTTTTTTCCTCCAAAAATCAATATATCAAGTCTTCTATAAATAAACGTATTTTTCATCATTTCATTCATTAAAATAATTATGGAAAAACAAAATACATGAATCTCTTTCAAAGATCTCGCCGAAAAATGTGATAGGTATATTTTTCTTTATTTCTTATATTTATCATTTTTCATTAATTTGATGTTAGAATTATTTTTGTATAGATAACTTTATATTATTTTATACAAAAAATTTTGCTTGAATTTTTTTTTTCAATAAAAGAATTCATGTTATTTTTTTTCAATCGATTTTATGCTTGAATCTTCTTTTTCCAGTGAAATATTTCATATTATTTTTGTGAGAATTACAAATTATACATTCCTTCTCATATTTACTTAACGAATTATTTCTCATAGCAACAAATACCTTCAATAGACGAAAAAATGTTTAATCGGTGGAGGAATTCAAGGAATATTAATTCAACCAATTTGGTTATATTGTATTTTGATGAATCATTAATTTTATAATTTATTTTATTCTAAGTATTTTTATAACAATAATTTAGTACAAATATGTTATTTTTATAAATATAGAATGTTTAGAATTTTTATATTTTTGTTAAAGCAGTATGCCATGGAATAAATAATTGTACCGTCCAAACATGGAAATAGAGTATGCCAAGGAATAGTATACCTTGGCATTCGATTCCATGACATACTCTATGTCAGGGCATTCTCCAAAGCACGAACCAAACGGCCCCTTATTGGTTTCATTTTCTTATTTGTGATACCAATGAGACTTGAACCCTTGATCTTTGGTATCTTGTGTTAAACAATTTACCACAAGACCAAGGGACAGTGGTAAAAGAATTGACCGCATTGGGAAACGAACTTGTTCCACGTGATTATATTTATTTTATTGAGATAATGTGCCCTGAGAAATTATACTATGCCCCCGAAATACCTTCCACACCACCACCCCCACCAACCCCAACCCCAACACACACACACACACACACACACACACACACACACACACACACACACACATATTTTGCATTGTTGATCGAATCAGCATAACATCATCGTCATGCTCTGGTTAATCCGAAGACCCAATTTTGTCCCCAAATTGTTCCGATGAATTAACAAAACTTCTAATTAACAGTTAACTACATCAATTTAACAATATAATAAATACATTTCAATTAACAATAAAAAAATAATTATACAATTCAATTGATTAATAACATGATTAATCTTTAAAATCATATCTCAAAATTAACCACATAATTAGTATATGGAAATCAATTAATACAATAATGAACTTAATTAAATTAATCCAAATTTGTTAATTGAATCGTGTCCATATTTTTTTCTGAATTTGCAGTACTCTAAATTAATCCAAATTAATTATTAAAATCATATCTCAAAATTTGCTAATTGCTAATTGATGCTTAATCATATCTCATTAAAATCTAACAACTCAATCAACACAATATATTGCTGTAAATTGGTTTCTAAATAATATAATTAATTAACAAAATTTGTATATATTCTAATTTGATTTATTGACTCAAGTATGTATAATTAAAATTATTTCTAAACTAATATTCATTCAAATTCAAATATTTAATGATTCAAATATGTATATGCAATTAACAGTTAATATGATAATATAACAATTAATATTGTTAGTACCAATTAACATAAAAATTAACACACAAATTAACAAATTTTGCCAGACTAATGTTTTTTGGAATTTACATTTACTCAAATATCAATGCTCCCAATTAACAATTAACTTGTATCCAACCATGTTTTCAAGTTAATCAAACATGCGTTCCCAATTGAAATCAAAATTAAAATTGCATAATTAACAGTTAATTAACATTTAAAGTTCATATTCGAAATTTCAAAATTCAAAATAAATATATTCAATAATTATACCCAATTAACATTTTGTGTCACACCAAATCAACAGTTAATACGAAATGAATTATTCAAATAAATATCTTCAAAATACATAATTAACAGGTCCTACATACAAATCTGAAAATTTACAACTAATAATTCACAAATAATTCTCAAAAATAACAAAAAATTTCAACTAAAAAAAATGATTTCAAACCCTAATTTCGGTGAATAATAATTAAGGTGAAAAAAAATAATTAGAAACCCTAATCAGCAAGAAATCAGTCAACACTAATTAAGCATTAATTAAGGGCATATTTAGACAAAAAATCAACATAAAATCAGTGAACAAAAAGTTGATCAAATTAACAAAGAACATCAAATGGAAAACAAGGGGAACAAAATCAAAGCAAGGTTAATAAACAAGGTGTTCTCCTTAAAATGATTTGAAAACCTAATTTCAAGGGTAAGATAAAAAAATTCAAAAGCAAAAGAGATAATCATTCAAAATCACTAAAAAAAGATACATAATTGAGAAAAAGCCCTTTCCCTCGTCTAGGCCTTGAAATTGTTGGTAATACGGGATTCAAATAGATATTTCTAATAAACAAAACTCTCTCTTATAATTCTAATAGGCTTTTACAAATCTTTCTCTCTTTTCTAATTGATATTTTGATATATAATTTCAATGTCTAAGAACCTATTTATAGGCTCACTAATACTTGCATTACACGACATTACAAAACTTTCCCAAAACTTATTTCCTAAATTACTTTCCTATAATAAAACCTGCCCAATAATAATTTCCTAAATTACTTTCCTTAAAATAAACTTTCCCTAAAATTAATTGGGCTAATTAAACTTAATAATTATTAATCGGGCTTGGGCTTATTAACAAATTCCTCCCTTAAGCTCTGTGCAGAAGATAACTTTTCAGTTACTTCACTGGGTTTTATGAAACCGATTGCCGGTGGTTCGATTGATTCTACTGTTCTTAATGCCTCTAGATAGGTTGAACTCGCAGCCCCTAACCGCCAATCACTCATATAAGGGTTTTTAGTTCGTTAAGCTTTTGGACTATTGTTTGTTCAAGACACTCGAGTCTCTTTTCTAGGGATTGAACAGTGTTGGCTAATTCCTTATTTAACTCTTCTAATTGATGGAAGTGTTTAAGAGCAACTTTTGATAATAAGCAAGTTTTATCAAAGATTACTGAGGTATTATTACAAATGGTTATCAGATAGTCTTTATTTGTGGGACTTTCTGCTAGATCTAAATAAGCTAGATCAGCTGTGCTTGCTCTATTGTACCAGTCTTCTATGGACTTTTCAAACCTATTGGACATACATACAAAAACTAAAATACTAAAGCTTTCTTATTGGTAATTTCACCGAGCCAATTTCTCACAAGGTCCGTTTACCTCGCCTGTTTTCTTCATCCCGATCATCGTCTTGAAGTTCTCGAACAAAGCTGTCGGAAGCGGCTTCGTGAAAATGTCTGCTACCTGGTCCTGACTCGCCACATGAATCATTCGCATATCGCCTTTCTTTACCTGCTCTCGAATGAAATGAAAACGCACATCAATGTGCTTACTCCTCTCATGATGGACCGAATTCTTTGCTAGCTCGATAGCGGACTTATTGTCGACTCGTATCTCAGTCGCCTCGTGTTGCGTCATCTTCAACTCGTGCAACAAATTCCTTAACCATGTCGCATGGCACACACACCACGATACTGCCTCGCAAGTCGATAGCGTTACTATTGGTTGTTTCTTCGAAAGCCACGTAAACGCAGTATCTCCAATGTAAAACACATAACCTGTTGTGCTTTTTCGATCGTCAACATCTCCACACCAATCACTGTCTGAATAGCCCACCAGCTTGTATTCGTCCGTCCTCAAGTAGCATAACCCGAGTGATTCAGTACCTCGAATGTATCGAAGAATCTTTTTTATCGCTTTCCAGTGTGAATGCCTCGGTTTCTCCATGAATCGTCGGGCCTAGTACAAGTAAGGTACCGCAAGCTCCCAACCAAACTTCGAAATTTGCTCGGATCAACTATGTCTCCTCCCTCAAATTTAGAGAGTTTCGCACCGAGCTCCATCGGGGTCGCCACTGGGTTGCTGCCCTCCATCTTGTACATCTTCAAGATACCCTTCGCGTACGCCTCCTGCGATACAAAAATTCCTAATTTGCCTTGTTTATCCTCGAGGCCAAGGAAGTATTTCATCAGACCCAAATCTGTCATCTCGAATTCTCGCGCCATCGCTTCTTTGAATTCCTTCGCCATCTTCTCATTACTCCGGTCTTCTTAGTCCTTCTTCCTCACGTACATAGAGGGCAACAAACAACACGTCTTTATCCTTCTTCCTCACGTACAATGCATGCTCGTATGGGCATTGTACAAAGCCGGTCTTCTTGAAGTATGTGTCGATTCGGGTATTCCATGCTCGAGGTGCCTGTTTGAGCCCATACAATGCCTTTCTCAACTTCAACACCTTTCCTTCTTTTCCAGCTTTCACGTAACCAGGTGGTTGCTCGACATAGACTTCTTCTTCGAGCACGCCATTCAGAAATGCCGATTTCATGTCCATCTGATAGATCGGCCACTTGAATTGAGCTGCTTGAGATATGAGAAGTCGGATCGTCTCCATTCTCGCAACAGGAGCAAAAACCTCATCGTAATCAATACCGGCATGTTACCGATACCCCTTCGCCATCAATCGAGTCTTGTACCTTTCGATGTCGCCTTGAGCATTCATCTTCTTCTTGTACACCCATTTGACTCCTATGGGCCTGCATCCTTCTGGTAATTCGACCAAGTCCCACGTCTTGTTTTTCTCGATAGCCCCAATCTCTTCATCCATCGCGGTTTGCCATTTCTTGTTTCTCACAGCTTCTTCAAAGGAAATATTCTCCGCATCTACCAAAAGACAAACAAGATGTACCTCACTGGTTGCATCGTACAGCTCTTGTAGGCTCCTTGTGCGCGTCTGTCTCGGCTCGTCTTCTTCATCATGTATTTCGGAGCTAGTCGGTACAACAGCTGAGGATTCTTCTTTCTCGGACTCGTCTGACTCGGCGTCCTCATCATCCATCTCGCACTTCTAATTACTCCAGTCCCATGCGCTCTTCTCATTCACATGGACATCTCGACTCACCACAACCTTTCTTTCAATCGGGTCGTACAACTTGTTTGCCTTCGTTTTCTCGTCATATCCAATGAACACGAACTTCTTGCTTTTATCATCGAGTTTCGTCCTCCTTTGATCCGGTACATGCGCATAGGCCACACTTCCGAACACCTTGAAATGCGGCACCGTCGGCTTTTGACTGCTCCAAGCTTCTTGAGTTATTTTCTCGCCTAATTTTGCATGAGTACATTGATTTTGCACATACACTGCACACTGTACCGCCTCGGCCCAAAATTCTTCTGGCACTCCTTTGCTCTTCAACATCGACCGAACCATGTCGAGAATGGTCCGGTTCTTCCTCTCGGCCACACCATTTTGCTAAGGCGAGTACGGCGCTGTCGAGAATCTCTTAATCCCTTGCTCCTCACAAAGCCCGTAAACGCGGTTGACGTGTACTCACCGCCTCTATCTGACCGCAAAGCTTTGATATATCGCCCGGTCATCTTCTCGACAAGCTTCTTGAACCTTTTGAACACTTCGAATGCCTCGGATTTTTCCTTCAAAAAATAACCCAGGTCCTCCTAGTGTAATCATCAACGAATGCAATAAAATACCTTTTCTCACTAAACGATTTCGGTGTGATCGGACCACAAATGTCGGTGTGCACCAGCTCGAGAGGGCTTGCCGCTTCATATTTCGCGTTCTTCTGAAATGGGACTCTTGCATGTTTACCGAGTACGCAACCTAAGCAAAATCTGCTCGTGTAGTCCATATCTGGCAGACCGTGCACCATGCCCTTCTCTGCCAACTCTCGCATGTCTCCATAGTGCAAGTGTCCAAACCGCAAATGCCAAAGCTAAGCTTTTGAAAGAAATACAGTTTCGGATCAACCGTAAAAGTGTACATATAAGGATATATGAACATGAATGTTCATGGGTTGATTAAATGCATAATAGGATTGTGCAAAGATAAGTTCCAGAGAGTGGTTCGTTCGAACCAACCGTCGGGTCCGTTCGAACGGACCGCTACGAGTGTAAAATGGTTTTACACATATTCATTCCAGGGAGTGGTTCGTTCGAACCAACATTGGTGTTCGTTCGAACGGACTACTACGAATGATGTTTGGAATTAACACTGAAGTGGGACAGGAGATGGTTCGTCCGAACGAACCATGAGGGTGCATTCAAACGGACCTCTTCGAGTATAAAATAGTTTTATACATTCTCATGACAGGAAGCAGTCCGTTCGAACGAACTGTACGTTGCGTTCGAACGAACATGCCGTTGGATGTGTATATTGGATATATACAACATTTCACCCAATCCTTATCTTATTTTAGTATAAATAGGATGTTTCTCTCTCTCTATTAAGTGATTTTTGAAGTCCATTCAGTCTAATCTAGACAAGACAAGTTCTGTCCAGAAATTAAAGAGACTCTTATCAAGTTGTTGAAAGAGTGCGAAGAGAAAGAGGAGAAAAGAGTTTTCTCCGTCTTGGGAATCGAAAGCAATCATGCAAGTTCGCCGGTGCATCGTCTAGGCAGGTGTATCCGCAATCCAGGTGCTACGACTCACGGTGGATACGGGTAGAGGAGCGACACTTGTGGCTCTCCGTTGTGATCAAACCGAAGGAGTGAAAGGCTGTGGAAACGTGTCGACATGGGACGCACGAAGACAACCGGAGGCGTGTCAAGACGGTGGGAGACGTGTGGTATGGGACGCACGGGCTAGTCACCAACGTGACACCGAAGAAGAGAAGGATGAGAGCGATCAACCCGTCGTGCGTGATCAATTTCACGCTGTGAAGAAAATACAGTTTCAGGATCAACCGTAAAAGTGTACACAAGGATAAACGAATGTAAGCGTACATTCGTGGTCATATCTTTCAGTAGGAAAATCTAATTTGAATGGTTCAAATTAGGTTAGATAGATAATAAGATTATCTACAACCTTCATGTAGACATATATTTCATATGAGCGAAGTATCAGTGTCGTTTCTATGAAATACCGAAAGGGTGCAACAGTATGACATACAGTTAGTAAAACAGTCATAACTTTTGCATACGAACTCCAATTGGGCCAGAACAAATTGTGTCGTGTAGATAATAAGATTATCTACGCCTTTCGTGTTGGTTCATTTTCTGTCAGAGGAATTTACCAATTTCGTATGGACATAATACTGGACAGATTCATGCAACTTTCTGTGTGAAAGAGTGTATATTGGATATACATGTCTTTTGGCCAATCCTAATCCTATGTGATATAAATAGGATGTTTCTCTCTCTCTCTCTCTCTCTCTCTGGTCAATCCAGGTGTGAATTCATTCAGAATATTCAGAATATGCCAGAAATATTGAGAGACATCTTTCTATTGAGTGAAAGGGTGTAAAGAGAGAGAACAGAGAAAAACAGTTTTTTCGGAGATGAGAATCAATCGATCGAGCAAGTTCGCCGGTGCTTCGTCTAGGTAGTTGCACCCGCGACCGACGTCTTACGAGTCAAGGTGGATACACGTAGAGGAGCGACACTTGTGGCTCTTCGATTGTGATCAACTCGAGGGAGAGAAAGAACGGTCAAAGACGGTGGAAGCGCTTGGACGTGGAACGCACGGAGACAACCGGAGGAGCGTCAAGACGGTGGGAGACGTGTGGTATGGGACGCACGTGCTAGTCACCAACATGACCGGAGAAAGAAGGAAGAGCGATCAACCCTTCGTGCGTGATCAATTTCACGCTGGTAATCGTCTATCCTACTTTGCATCGTACCCTCGAAGTCATGGCGTGATCTTGGATTTAGGGAACCGGACCGGGCCTTCATATCCGCTGCGCGAGCAAGGGTTGGGTAAATTCCCAACAGTGGTATCAGAGCGATTGCCATCGATTCGTGGGTAGAATCATAGTCGTATATTCGATATACGCACGGGTTATCAAAGTTCGTATCCGTTTGCATGATGATAGATATAGAGCTTCCAATTTCGTTAAAAATCACAAGTAGAATTCACTAGAGATCAATCAAAAGTTGATTGAGAGTATCTAGGAATTATCGTGAAAAGGTTTCATGATTTATCGTTTCAGAAACGAGCGAAAACGGAAGAAACGGCAAAATCTGCAGAAAATTAGAATACGAAACAGTGAGTAAAACTAAGATAATTTTCAGTGGGAAACTCCAAATGGATTGTATCAAATTGGCGTAGTTATCTAATGAGATTATCTATGACTTTGATACAGAAAGTTTTTTCATTTGAACGAATTATCAGTGTTGTTATTATGGAATACTGAAAGGGTGCGACTGTTGATATACAGAGACTAAAACGTCCGTATATGTCGTATCAAAACTCTAATTGAGTCCAATCCAATTGGGTTAGTTAGATAATAAGATTATCTAGAACTTTTGTTCACGTTTAAAGTCGTTTGGTGTTGGGGAATATCCTCGACCCCGGGCCCGCGCAGCGGAATGAAGGCCCGGTCCGATTCCCCGATTCCCGAGATCACGCCACGACTTCGAGGGTACGATGCGAATAGAAGGACAGATTCATACCAGTGCCAAATTGATGGCACACGAAGGGTTGATCGCCGCCTTCTATTTCCTTCGGTGTCACGTTGGTGACTAGCCCGTACGTCCCATACCGCACGTCTCCCACCGTTTCGACACGCCTCGGGTTGTCTTCGTGCGTTCCATGCCCGCATGATTCCACAGCCCGTTACTCGATTACTTCTCCGGTTTGATCACAACGAAGAGCCACATGTGTCGCTCCTCTACCCGTATCCACCGTGAGTCGTAGCACCTCGGTCGCGGATGCACCTGCCTAGACGATGCACCGGCGAACTTGCATGATTGCGTTTCGATTCTCTAGACGGAGAAAATTCTTTTCTCCTTCTCTCTCAATCTCTTCGCACTCTTTCATCAAGTGATTAGAGTCTCTTAATTTCTGGATTAATTCTAAATTAACTCCATTAATTTTCTGGTTGAACTAATCTAATTATTCAACTGGTTCGACTGATGAGAGAGAGAGAAACATCCTATATATACTCCATAGGATAAGGATGGGCCAAAATGTATGTATATCTTCTATACACCTTTTCAAACAGAAAACTGCATACACCCTTTCAGTAATCTGTCAGAACGAAAATATTAAAGCGTTCCAACCGACTTTGAACATTTACGAAAGTTGTAGATAATCTAATTATCTTTCCAACCCAATTTGTCCCAGCCCAATTGGAGTTCGGACCCGAAAGTTACGGCCGTTTTACTGACTGTATGTCAAACTGTCGCACCCTTTCGGTATTTCATTAGAACGATACTGATACGTCGCTCAAATGAAATATATTACAACATGGAAGTTCTAGATAATCTCATTATCTAACTCACCCAATTTGAACCATTCAAATCGGAGTTTCCTACTGAACGTTATACCAGTTTTACTAATCTGTTTCGTATGCCCACGAACGCGTACGTTCGTTTGTCCTACGTACCATTTTAGCGATGATCCAAAACTGTATTTCCTTCAGTCTCCCACTCAGTTTCAGATTTACCTAAAAGGTACTCATGTATATCACATATACATTATATCAGAGAATCTGGCCCGCGTATCAAATACGCTAAAGCCATGCACATCCAATGTGCAAAAACTTGCAATCAAGCCCGACATAGTACGACTCGTTGTGTGACCGTGTAGGTTCGTTTAACGATGGCAGTAGGCCGTTTCCATGGCACTACAAGCCCATGAGCGGGATCTAGTCACTCCATCATGGCTACCCATGTTAAAACGAAAAATGATTGTGATCATTGTGCCTATCTCGAATAGCGGTTACTAGTTCTCTTGTTTGCGATATCCGTTAATCAAAAGGCATGGTAATAGTCATCCTTATAATTTGATTAACTATACTTATTCCCCGATTCCGAGTTGATTTAACAAATTTCAATCGATATTAACCATTAATATCATTGACTCTGGCCAGAGATTTCGTTAATCGACTCATCGAGCGGCGCCTAAGAGATATCTCTTCCTTTCGGAATAAACAATTCCTATCTTGGAGACTCACATTGAATTCCGTGTTTCGGACAATACCCAATGATGACCCTTTTAACTCCCTGTTACGGTGAGCGTAAGATCATATTAAAGCATTGTGTTACGCACGTAACGCAATCAATGATCCCCTCAAGTATGAAGAATCTAAAACCCCATCCGTCACAAGTCCATCTATAATGACTAAACCATGTCATGGACTCGCGGCTTTGGTCATATCCAATATATGTAACCTAACATATATCTACGTTCCCGATTCGACAAGCACCTTGTCCCATGATTAGCAAAACATAATCATCTCCTCGGCAAACGTACTAGTGTACGCGTTCAGTCTATCCAATAATAGAAATGCTTCTCTCTTAAGCAAGCTGATCCGCGACTAGGGATGTTTAGAAATGACACTTTAAGTGTGACGGTTTCGCTGCACATGGTCCTCAACCATGTCGACGTCCACACAAGTTCAAATCAAGGTTCATGTAACAATCATATTACACAACCCGCACACTGTTTTCATATAAGGTGAATGCATATTTAATTTAAGTAAACAAAAATTTTAAAAGGAATGCATTCATATGGACTAAGTATTTGGGTGATACAACGTTTACCTATGGGTATCTCCATACCCATAACCTACGAGGACTATCGTATTAGATAACTACACTCTACTCTCTTCTTCCTCCTCTAGGTATCTCCATACCCATAGTCATCGCATGACAATCACGCGCGACTAGAGAGAGCGGTCTTGTAAACGGGTCCGCACGTTCCCGCTAGTGTTAATCATCATCAGGATTGGAACATTTCCAATACCTACGATCACATCTTTTCATAAAATTTCATGGATCAAATGAAATTTTCTGAGTATTGGCTAGAAGTGGTTGTGACCTCGGCATTTTTGGCTTGTACTATTGCGTCTCACGCAATAAACAACCATAAATCCGATAACTCGTGACTACTAGAGTTTGGTCATGTATCCTTGATCCATACTACTTCCTTTTGCGATTAATAACCGCAATATACTCGCCACCGTAAATAGAATCATAAACTATTGGTCTTGTGGAACCTTTCCACATAACCGTGTTTTCATTTAAGCAAAACATGTACACACTTTGTGATCGAAAGTCGTGCTACATATTTGGACGTGCTTCATCTTTGGAAACTGTTGTTTGTTATAACACTTTATAACCAACACATCCTCCACACCATTATAGATAATAAATCCTGAATTCTTTCGCAAAGTATTCAAGGATAAACTTCACCTCTATCAATACAAATCCCGATGGGTTTTAAATATACATAACCATTATGTATATATTTGTATAACCATTATACAATCACAAGAGTTAGTCTCATGTAATCGAATTACATTCAAACTCATGTGATTCCCATGAATTTTATTGACGGTGAACTAGACGCTTTATTTGTATGACAGATAGCCACATACATATCATGACAGATATAATAGATCCTAACATCAAATGTAAGGCATCATATTATTACTTTTCGCGCTGCTTGATGTCTCACATCGAGCCGGTGAAAATTTCTGCCATTCGACATTTCGATTTATCTCCTCCAAGGAGTTTATATGTTGAAAACCATTTTCAACAATATGTCGATATATGTGCTATAACATAGAACGAGGAACTTCTTAGATCTATCCTATAGATCTTCACGCTTAATTCATAAGCGGTCTCGTCTAAATCCTTTGTCGTTACAAGAAATATAACGCAGCTCCCACTAACCTTCATGTGTACACAAAGTTTCCATTCGTTTCGACAATTTTATAACAGTTTATAATTTTGTCAAAACGAATATTCCAATTCCGAGAAGCTTCCTCTAATCCATCATATGGATCGTTAAATCGTGCATATCTTATCCCCGATTCTTATGAATCGACAAAACCGTAAGGTTGTGTCAAGTACACATCCTTTCATAAAATTTCTGTCAAGAAATTCGGTTTTGACATCCATTTTGTCACATCAAATAGTCATAATATGCGACCATGGCAAGCAGAATTTCGAGAATGTGAAAGCATGGCAACATGCGAAAACGTTTCTTCATAGTCCGACTATGAATTGCATGAAACTCTTCGCAAAAAGCCTCGCTTTACATATATGCGTATTCATATCCATGCCGGTTCTTCATCTTGAAAAAACCACTCACATTTCACGGGTCTAACCCAGAAAGTAATGAAATCAAGTTCTAAACTTGATAATTCACATGGATCGAATCTCAGATTTCATGACACCATATCATGTGGAATCAACTTTTCATAGCATCCTTGTAGGATATCGAATCATTATATGATTTCGATCTATCATCATTAGCCACGATAAATCCGTATTTACCGGCTTATGATATAGCCTACTTGATCTACGAAAAATTCCTTTGTGTGTTCGACTTGCGTTCATCGACTCTTGATGAAGCCATGTCAACTTTCATCGGTACAATGTTCATTTTCAAATCACGAACTCTTTCGAGATTTATTCTACTCCCACTAGCCCGCATAGAGATAAATGGCACCAAGTTCCAAACTTGTGCGCATCTAGTCCTCCTCCAAGAAGGCATCTCTTCGAGCCACGAAAATCTCATTTTCGTCGGGACGTTAGAATTAATACCCTTTAGTTTCCTTAAGGATAAACGAACAATTTTCAGATTTGGGATTGAGTTTAATCGAAACAAATTTCGAAATATACCCACATCCTCAAATCTGTACAAATGACCACTTCGGAACCATTCCGATCCATATCTCATATGGCGTCTTTTGTACCGATTAGAAGGTTTATGGTCCATATCTTATATGCAACCATTCATTAGTGCCGCTGTCTCAAGGGCGTATCCCCAAAACATTTTTGGGAGATCCTATTGACTTATCATTTATCGAACCATGTCCAACATGCGTTCATTTCCTCTTTTCGGACACATCTCAATGTTCCGAATAAAGGCAATCATGAAACTATTCCACAATCATAAATGATCATCAATATTCATAACTCAAATATCGCCTCTTCGATCCTATCGAAAGATTTAGCTCAAATACTTGCCTTCTCGATCCTATCGAAAAGCTTTGATTTTCTTGCTTAGTTGATTTCGTATTTCGTTTTTGAAACTCTTTGAACCTTTCAAAAGTTTCCATTTCGGCACGCATTAAATAGATATTTTCATATCTACTTTAACCGTCCATAAACGTAACAAAATACCGATAGCCTCCTCTTGCCTCGGAACTTATCGGAACATCATATGTAAATATAATTTCCAATAATTCGTTGGATCTTTCTCCAACCTTTGGAGAATGATGCCCTTTGTCGTCTTGCCTAATAAATAAGTATCGCATTAATCAATCGAATCTAATTCGAATGATTCTAGCAATCCATCATATGGAATCTAGATACGCGAATCTCGTTTATATGGCCAAGACGGCAATGCCAAAAGAAGCAATCAACCTCTTAGTTTAATCCTCCTCGGATTTCACCATTCTTTGAGTCATTAGTTTGGACAACTCCTTGTCCGAACTCTCCATTTTGGAAAACATTTTCCCAAAATACCCTTAGACATACATTTCTTTCGATCCCGCTTTTGAATTATAAGGACATCCACGCATCTATATGCATTGGATTCCTCGGATACTCCGAGCATCTCCAATTCAAATTTAAATCGCATCTCATGCAATTTCGGGATCGACTTATCTATCGAATGCATATGATATTCGGTCACGACGATCAAATCTCGTACCATCAACACACGAGTGTTAATCCAAGACCCATAAGGCGTCTCAAAATTAACCTACTCTTTGAGCCGCATTGAATCATTCAACGCGCTCTAGCTCTTGAAACTATTTCATGAGCGCTGTGTTTTACTTTCATATACACCCGAATTCTCAAAATAATTTTGAGAATATGCGTCTATACATGCCACCACAAGGCACGTAATATCGTTCGATTCCTTCTTAAAGTTTATCGAACCCGGCTTTCTCTAAAGCCAATGCCTCGAGCCCCGAATCTACCATTTCCGTGTCCAACACGTTCCTTTAAGTCTAAGAACTATTCTTTGACTATCAAGGTTAATAACGGTAATTCCGGCCCAAAAGCCATCTATCATATCGATCTCATCGATATATTTGGTGTTGCTTGAAAACATAATTCTAAACGGATGATGAAGATTAACTCCTAACCGTGCGTACTTAATCTATATGCTTATATGATGAATATATGATAGTGTTATTTTATCGAATCGATAACCCTCATACCGATACGGGACTCCAAGTCCATAACACTCAAGACCCATATTTTACGATCCTCCCATAAGTGACTATGGCCGACAAATGAGATCTCGATATTTTAGGTAGGATTAAATCCAATCGTATCCAATACGACTCTTGTTCCTTTATAGAATTTCGGTGACGAATCGTATCCAATACAATCCATGTTCCGTGTGTGCATTCTATCTATGCCCCGAACTCCAATCGGATTGGCTTGGACGGTTAAGTCATAACCATATCCATCGTATCGTTCAATTGAACTACTCACGTGCCCGACTATGGCCTGAAACCACGTGAGTCCCCAATTAACGCTTACCACCCGCACCAATATATACAATAGTACGTGCCCGACTATGGCCTGAAACCACGCACTATGTCATATCAATCTCGATGGTTGTGGATATGGAAGGCATTTCCATGACTTAAATATTATGAGGGATCATGCCATTGCATGTTTCTAAATTCGTGACATAATCATATTATATCACTATCACAAGATTTGTAAATGCATATGATTTATTTAGGGAGATTAATTATTCTAAATAATTAATTATCTAATATGCTAGAATGATTGATGCCGATCAAATCGATATAAAGAACTCAAAATTCCGAGCTTCGTAGCCAAAGTTATCGCGAAAACAAAAACAGCATCCAGAGAAGGGTCCGTTATAACGGACTGCCCCATCCGTTGTAACGCAGGGCCACGGGGCGCGAGAAAACCTCGCCCGGGACGCGTCCGGGGCGCCAAAAACTGCCCCCGGGGCGGCAGAAAAACTGTTTTTCTGCACCCTTTCGTTATTTCATTAGAACGACACTAATACTTCGCTCAAATAAAATATATTACAACATGAAAGTTCTAGATAATCTAATTATCTAACTAAAACAATTTGAACCATTCAAATCGGAATTTTCTACGGAAAGTTATACTAGTTTTAGTAAAATACGAACAAACGAAAAGGTAAGTATATCCAATATATACCTTTTCAACCAGAAAACTACAGACACCTTTTCAGTATTCTGTTGAAACAAAAATATTAAATTATTCCAACCGACTTTGAACGTGAACGAAAGTTCTAGATAATCTTATTATCTAATTAACCCAATTGGATTGGATTCAATTGGAGTTTCGATACGACATATACGGACGTTTTAGTCTCTGTATGTCAAACAGTCGCACCCTTTCAGTATTCCATAAAAACGACACTGATAATTCGTTCAAATGAAAAACCTTTCTGTATAAAAGTCATAGATAATCGCATTATCTAACTACTCCAATTTGATCCAATCAATTTGGAGTTTCCCACTGAACATTATCTTAGTTTTACTCACTGTTTCGTATTCTAACTTTCTGCAGATTTTGCCGTTTCGTCCGTTTTCGCTCGTTTCCAAAACGATAAATCATGAAACTTTTTCACGATCATTCCTAGATACTCTCAATCAACTTTTGATCGATCTCTAGCGAATTCCACTTGTGATTTTAACGGAATTTGACTTTCTCTATATGTAACATCATGCAAACGGGTACGAACTTTGATAACCCGTGCGTATATCTAATATACGACTATGATTCGACCCTCGAATCGATGGCGATAGCTCTGATACCACTGTTGGGGAATATCCTCGACCCCGGGCCCGCGCAACGGAATGAAGGCCCGGTCCGATTCCCCGATTCCCGAGATCACGCCACGACTTCGAGGGTACGATGCGAATAGAAGGACAGATTCATACCAGTGCCAAATTGATGGCACACGAAGGGTTGATCGCCGCCTTCTATTTCCTTCGGTGTCACGTTGGTGACTAGCCCGTACGTCCCATACCGCACGTCTCCCACCGTTTCGACACGCCTCGGGTTGTCTTCGTGCGTTCCATGCCCGCATGATTCCACAGCCCGTTACTCGATTACTTCTCCGGTTTGATCACAACGAAGAGCCACATGTGTCGCTCCTCTACCCGTATCCACCGTGAGTCGTAGCACCTCGGTCGCGGATGCACCTGCCTAGACGATGCACCGGCGAACTTGCATGATTGCGTTTCGATTCTCTAGACGGAGAAAATTCTTTTCTCCTTCTCTCTCAATCTCTTCGCACTCTTTCATCAAGTGATTAGAGTCTCTTAATTTCTGGATTAATTCTAAATTAACTCCATTAATTTTCTGGTTGAACTAATCTAATTATTCAACTGGTTCGACTGATGAGAGAGAGAGAAACATCCTATATATACTCCATAGGATAAGGATGGGCCAAAAGGTATGTATATCTTCTATACACCTTTTCAAACAGAAAACTGCATACACCCTTTCAGTAATCTGTCAGAACGAAAATATTAAATCGTTCCAACCGACTTTGAACATTTACGAAAGTTGTAGATAATCTAATTATATTTCCAACCCAATTTGTCCCAGCCCAATTGGAGTTCGGACCCGAAAGTTACGGCCGTTTTACTGACTGTATGTCAAACTGTCGCACCCTTTCGGTATTTCATTAGAACGATACTGATACGTCGCTCAAATGAAATATATTACAACATGAAAGTTCTAGATAATCTCATTATCTAACTAACCCAATTTGAACCATTCAAATCGGAGTTTCCTACTGAACGTTATACCAGTTTTACTAATCTGTTTCGTATGCCCACGAACGCGTACGTTCGTTTGTCCTACGTACCATTTTAGCGATGATCCAAAACTGTATTTCCTTCATTTGGAACAATTTAATATTTTCGTTTCAACAGAATACTGAAAAGGTGTCTGTAGTTTTCTGGTTGAAAAGGTGTCTATTGGATATACTTACCTTTTCATTTATTCGTATTTTACTAAAACTGGTATAACGTTCGGTAGTAAACTCCGATTTGAATGGTTCAAATTGGGTTAGTTAGATAATGAGATTATCTAGAACTTTCATGTTGTAATATATTTCATTTGAGCGAAGCATCAGTGTCGTTCTAATGAAATACCGAAAGGTTGTGACAGTTTGACATAAAGTCAGTAAAACGGCCGTAACTTTCGGGGTCCGAACTCCAATTGGTCTTGGCCAAATTGGGTTCGAAAGATAATAAGATTATCTACAACTTTCGTGTTAGTTGATGTTCTGTCAGAGGAATTTACCATTTTCGTTTTGACATATTACTGAAAGGGTGTATGCAGTTTTCTGTTTGAAAAGGTGTATATGAGATATACATACCTTTAGGCCTATCTTTATCTCTAATCAATTAATTCTATCATACTAGCATATTAGATAATTAATTATTTAGAATAATTAGTCTCCCTAAATAAATCATATGCATTTTGAAAATCTTGTGATAATGATATAATATGATTATGTCACGAATTATTAAACATGAATGTCATGATCCCTCATAATATTTAAGTCATGGAAATGCCTTCCATATTCACAACCACTATGATCGGTACTACGTCTCACATGGGTTAAGGCCAAAGCCGACATGGGTTATTGTAGTCATCGACGGGATGGCAAGCGTTAAATAGGGACTGATAAGGGTTAAGGCCAAAGCCGACTTATTAGTAGTTTATTTGAACGATACGCTGAGTATGGTTGTGACTTAACCGTTCAAGCCAGTAAGGGTTGAGGCCAAAGCCGACTTGATTGGAAGTTCGGGGCATAGATAGGATGCACACACGGAAATGGGATTGTATATGATACGATCCATCACCGAAATCTTATAAAGGTTCAAGAGTCGCATTGGATGCGATTGGATATAATCCTATCTAAATAGCGAGATCCCACCCGTCTGTCAAAGCAACTTGTGGGAGGATCGTGATATATGGGTCTTGGGTTTTATGGGACTTGGAGTCCCGTTTCGGTATGAGGGTTATCGATTCGATAAAATAACAATATCATATAATTATCATATAAGCATATAAATTAAGTACGCACGGTTAGGAGTTAATCTTCATCATCCGTTTAGAATTATGTTTTCTAGCAACACCAAATATATCGATGAGATCGATATGATAGATAGCTTTTGGGCCAGAATTGCCATGATTAACCTTGATGGTCAAAGAATAGTTCTTAGACTTAAAGGGACGTGTTGGACACAAATATGGCAGATTCAGGGCTCGAGGCTTTGGCTTTAGAGAAAGCCGGGTTCGATAAACTTTAAGAAGGAATCGAACGATATTACGTGCCTTGTGGTGGCATGTATAGACGCATATTCTGAAAATTGTTTTGAGAATTCGGGTGTATATGAAAGTAAAACACAACGCTCATGAAATAGTTTCAAGAGCTATAGAGCGCATTGAATGATTCAATGCGGCTCATAGAGTAGGTTAATTTCGAGATGCCTTATGGGTCTTGGATTAACACTCGTGTGTTGATGGTACGAGATTTGATCTTCGTAACCGAATATCATATGCATTCGATAGATAAGTCGATCCCGGAGTTGCATGAGATGCGATGTAAATTTGAATAGGAGATGCTTGGAGCATCCGAGGAATCCAATACATTCAGATGCGTGGATGTCCTTGTAATTCAAAGGCGGGATCGAAAGAAATATAGGTCTAAGGGTATTTTGGGAAAATGTTTTCCAAACAGAAAGTTTGGATAAAGAGTTGTCCAAACTAATGACTCAAAGAATGGTGAAATCCGAGGAGGATTAAACCAAGAGGTTGATTGCTTCTTTTGGCATTGCCGTCTTGGCCATATAAACGAGATTCGCGTATCTAGATTCCATATGATGGATTGCTAGAATCATTCGAATTAGATTCGATTGATTAATCTGATACTTATTTATTAGGCAAGACGACAAAGGGCATCATTCTCCAAAGGTTGGAGAAAGATCCAACGAATTATTGGAAATTACATTTAGATGTAATGTTTCGATAAGTTCCGAGGCAAGAGGAGGCTATCGGTATTTTGTTACGTTTATGGACGGTTAAAGTAGATATGAAAATATTTATTTAATGCGTGCCGAAATGGAGACTTTTGAAATGTTCAAAGAGTTTCAAAAACGAAATACAAAATCGACTAAGAAAGAAAATCAAAGCTTTTTGATAGGATCGAGAAGGCGAAGATTTGAGCTAAACCTTTCGATAGGATCGAAGAGGCGATATTTGAGTTATGAATATTGATGATCATTTATGATTGTTGAATCGTTTCACGATTGTCTTCATTTGGAACATTGAGATGTGTCCGAAAAGAGGAAATGAACGCATGTTCAACATGGTTCGATAAATGATAAGCCAATAGAATCTCCCAAAAATGTTTTGGGGATACACCCTTGAGACAGTGGCACTAACGAATGGTTGCATATCAGATATGGACCATAAACCTTCTAATCGGTACAAAAGACGCCATATGAGATATGGATCGGAATGGTTCCGAAGTGGTCATTTGTACAGATTTGAGGATGTGGGTATATTTCGAAATTTGTTTCGGTTAAACTCAATCCCAAATCTGGAAATTGTTCGTTTATCCTTAAGGAAACTAAAGGGTATTAGTTCTAACGTCCCGACGAAAATGAGATTTTTGTGGCTCGAAGAGATGCCTTCTTGGAGGAGGACTAGATGCGCACAAGTTTGGAACTTGGTGCCATTTATCTCTATGCGGGCTAGTGGGAGTAGAATAAATCTCGAAAGAGTTCGAGATTTGAAAATGAACATTGTACCGATGAAAGTTGACATGGCTTCATCAAGAGTTGATGAACGCAAGTCGAACACACAAAGGAATTTTTCGTAGATCAAGTAGGCTATATCATAAGCCGGTAAATACGGATTTATCGTGGCTAATGATGATAGATCGAAATCATATGATGATTCGATATCCTACAAGGATACTATGAAAAGTTGATTCTACATGACATGGTGTCATGAAATCTGAGATTCGATCCATGTAAATTATCAAGTTCAGAACTTGATTTCATTACTTTCTGGGTTAGACCCGTGAAACGTGATTGGGTTTTTCAAGATGAAGAACCTACATGGATAGGAATACGCATATATGTAAAGCGAGGCTTTTTGCATAGAGTTTCATGCAATTCATAGTCGGACTATGAAGAAACGTTTTCGCATGTTGCCATGCTTTCCCATTCTCGAAATTCTGCTTGCCATAATCGCATATTATGACTATATGATGTGGCAAGATGGATGTCGAAACCGAATTTCTTAACAGAAATTTTATTAAAGGACGTGTACTTGACACAACCTTACGGTTTTGTCGATTCATAAGAATCGGAATAGGATATGCATGCTTTAACGATCCATATGATGGATTAAAGAATGCTTCTCGGAATTAGAATATTCGTTTTGACGAAGTTATAAACAGTTATAACATTGTCGGAACGAATGGAAACTTTGTGTACACATGAAGGTTAGTGGGAGCCACGTTATATTTCTTGTAACGACAAAGGATTTAGGCGAGACCGCTTATGAAATAAGCGTGAAGATCTATAGGATAGATCTAAGAAGTTCCTCGTTCTATGTTATAGCACATATATCGACATATTGTTGAAAATGGTTTTCAACATATTACTCCTTGGCGGAGTTAAATCGAAATGTCGACTGACAGAAATTTTCAACGGCTCGATGTGAGACATCAAGCAGCGCGAAAAGTAATAAAATGATGCCTTACATTTGATGTTAGCATCTATTATATATGTCATGATATGTATGTGGCTATCTGTCATACAAATAAAGCGTCTAGTTCACCGTCAATAAAATTCATTGGAATCACGTGAGTTTGAATGTAATTCGATTACATGAGACCAACTCTTGTGAATGTATAATGGTTATACATTTATATACATAATGGTTATGTATATTTAAACCCATCGGGATTTCTATTGATAGCGGTGAAGTTTATCCTTGAATACTTTGCGAAAGAATTCAGGATTTTAGTTTATCTATAATGGTGTGGAGGACGTGTTGGTTATAAAAAGTTATAACAATAACAGTTTCCAAATATTAAGCACGTCCAAATATGTAGCACGACTTTCGATCACAAAGTGTGTGCATGTTTTGCTTAAATGAAACATGGTTATGTGGAAAGGTTCCACAAGACCAATAGTTTATGATTCTATTTACGGAGGCGGGTATATTGTGGTTATTAATCGCAAAAGGAAGTGGTATGGATCAAGGATACATGACCAAACTCTAGTAGTCACGAGTTATCGGATTTATGGTTCTTTATTGCGTGAGACGCAATAGTACAAGCCACAAATGCCGAGGTCACGACCACTTCTAGCCAATACTCAGAAAAATTTCATTTGATCCATGAAATTTTGTGAAAAGATGTGATCTTAGATATTGGAAATGTTCCAATCCTGATGATGATTAACACTAGCGGGAACGTGCGGACCCGTTTACAAAACCGATCTCTCTAGTCGTGCGTGACTGTCATGCGATGACTATGGGTATGGAGATACCTAGAGGAGGAAGAAGAGAGTAGAGTGTAGTTATCTAATACGATAGTCCTCGCAGGTTATGGGTATGGAGATATACATAGGTAAACGTTGTATCACCCAAATACTTAGTCCATATGAATGCATCCCTTTTAAAATTTTCTTTACTTAAATTAATATGCATTCACCTTATATGAAAACTGTGTGCGGGTTATGTAATATGATTGTTACATGAACCCTGATTTGAGCTTGTGTGGACGCCGGCATAATTGATGATTATGTGCAGCAAAACCGTCACACTTAAAGTGTCATTTCTAAACATCCCTAGTCGCGGATCAGTTTGCTTAAGAGAGAAGCATTTCTATTATCAGATAATAGACTGGACGTGTACACTAGTACGTTTGTCGAGGAGATGATTATGTTTTGCTAATCATGGGACAAGGTGCTTGTCGAATCGGGAACGTAGATATATGTTAGGTTACATGTATTGGATATGACCAAAGCCGCGAGACCATAACATGGTTTAGTCATTATAGATGGACTTGCGATGGATGGGGTTTTAGGTTCTTCACACTTGAGGGGACCATTGATTGCGTTACGTGCGTAACACAATATTTTGATATGACCTTACGCCTACCGTAACAGGGGGCCAAAATGGTCATCATTGGGTATTGTCCGAAACACGGAATTCAATGTGAGTCTCCAAGATAGGAATTGTTTATTCCGAAAGGAAGAGATATCTCTTAGGCCGCTTGATGAATTGATTAACGAAATCTCTGGCCAGAGTCAATGATATTAAAAGTTAATATCGATTGTAATTTGTTAACTCAATTCGGAATCGAGATATAAGTATAGTTAATCAGGACATAAGGATGACTACCACCATGCCTTTTAATTAACAGATATCGCAAACAAGAGAACTAGTAACCGCTATTCGAGATAGGCACAATGATCACAATCATTTTTCGTGTTAACATGGGTAGCCATGATGGAGTGACTAGATCCCGCTCATGGGCTTGTAGTGCTTTGGAAACAGCCTACTGTCATCGTTAACCGAACCTACCTGGTGACACAACGAGTCGTACTAAGTCGGGCTTGATTATAAAATTGGCACATAAGATGTGCGTAGCTTGGTATTTGATATGCGAGCTATATTCTCTAAAATCATGCATATTGGATATGCATGAGTACCTTTTAGGTAGATCTGAAATTGAGTGGGAGACTGAAGAAAATACAGTTTCGGGATCAATCGTAAAAATGTACACAAGGATAAACGAATGTAAGCGTACATTCGTAGTCATATCTTTCAGTAGGAAAATCCAATTTGAATGGTTCAAATTGGGTTAGATAGATAATAAGATTATCTACAACCTTCATGTAGAAATATATTTCATATGAACGAAGTATCAGTGTCGTTTCTATGAAATACCGAAAGAGTGCAACGGTATGACATATAGTTAGTACAATAATCATAACCTTTGCATACGTACTCCGATTGGGCCAAGCCAAATTGTGTCGTGTAGATAATAAGATTATCTACAACTTTCCTGTTGGTTCATTTTCTGTCCGAGGAATTTACCAATTTCTTATGGACAGAATACTGGACAGATTCATGCAACTTTCTGTGTGAAAGAGTGTATATTGGATATACATGTCTTTTGGCCAATCCTAATCCTATGTGATATAAATAGGATGTTTCTCTCTCTCTCTCTCTGGTCAATCCAGATGTGAATTCATTAAGAATATTCAGAATATTCCAGAAATATTGAGAGACATCTTTTTATTGAGTGAAATGGTGTAAAGAGAGAGAACCGAGAAAAACAGTTTTTTCGGAGAAGAGAATCAATCGATCGAGCAAGTTCGCCGGTGCTTCGTCTAGGCAGTTGCACCCGCGACCGACATCTTACGAGTCAAGGTGGATACACGTAGAGGAGAGACACTTGTGCCTCTTCGATTGTGATCAACTCGAGGGAGAGAAAGAACGGTCAAAGACGGTGGAAGCGCTTGAACGTGGAACGCACGGAGACAACCGGAGGAGCGTCAAGACGGTGGGAGACGTGTGGTATGGGACGCACGTACTAGTCACCAATTTCACGCTGATAATCGTCTATCCTACTTTGCATCGTACCCTCGAAGTCATGGCATGATCTTGTATTTAGGGAACCGGACCGGGCCTTCGTATCCGCTGCGCGGGCCCGGGGTAGGGTAAATTCCCAACACGCTGGAAATCATCTATCCTACTTTGCATCCTACCCTCAAAGTCGAGGCGTGATCTCGGGATTTGGGAACCGGACCGGGCCTTCATATCCGCTGCATGGGCCAGGGGACGGGATAATTCCCTTCAGATTTGTCCTCCATGTCGACTCGTAAACACATTCTCTGCACACTTCTCAGGTTGAGCTTGAACATTCGATTCTTCGTCATCTCAAAGCGCGCAATTAATCGACCTTCCTTGTCCTTCAGCTGCATCATTCAATCTTTCATGAAGACCGAGTATCCTCTCTCCAATAGTTGCCCCATGCTGATTATGTTGCTCTTCATCTCGGGTACGTAATACACATTTTCGATATGTCCTTCTTTACCATCCTTCTGATAGAATCGAATTTTACCTTTGCCTTTCGCTTGGACCTTTGACACATCTCCAAATGACATGTGTCCATCGTCTATCTCCTTCATCTCTACGAAAAGGTGTTTGTGCCCGCACATGTGGTTGCTTGCTCCGGTGTCGAGGTACCAGATCGTATCGCTCTCCGATGTGGTGTCTTTGTGTTTCGACTCTTCAATAGCGCACACCACGTTTTCGAACTTCTCGGTTAAAGACCGTAGAATCTTCTCAACAACTCTTGCGTCGGTTAGAGCTTCTCTGTTGCCCTTTAACTGATTCGCCATTGCTTGTACACGCGAGATATAATCGGACACTCCCTCTGATTCCTTCATCTTCATGGACTCCAATTCGCCTCGCAAAGTCTGAAGCCTGACTTACTTCACTCAGTCGGCACCCTTGAACACTCTCTCCAAAGTGTCCCATGCTTCCTTCGAAGTTTTTGCGCTAGCAATGTTCTGAAAACCTGACTCGTCTACACCTTGGTACAACAGGTACAGCGCGGTCTTGTCCTTCACTCGTTTCTCTTTCATTGCTTTCAACTGGTTTATCATCTGCTCCGTTTTGGCTACCGGTTCCACGTAGCCAACTTCGACTATCTCCCAAGCATCTTGCGCACCGAGTAACGCCCGCATCTGGATACTCCATACTTCGTAATTCGTCTTCGTCAATCGTGGCAGCGGTATATGGCCAAAAACACTCACATAACTCACCATCGCTCTGATGCCAATTTGTTGGTAATACGGGATTCAAATAGAGATTTTTAATAAACAAAATTCTCTCTTATAATTCTAATAGGCTTTTACAAATATTTCTCTCTTTTCTAATTGATATTTTGATATATGATTTCAATGTCTAAGAACCTATTTATAGGCTCACTAATACTTGCATTACAAGGCATTACAAAACTTTCCCAAAACTTATTTCCTAAATTACTTTCCTTAAAATAAACTTTTCCTAAAATTAATTGGGCTAATTAAACTTAAAATTATTAATCGGGCTTGGACTTATTAACAAAAATTGCCTGAAATCCAGTACCACCATACGAAAAAATGAAGAAAAACAATAAAAGCTCGAAATCCCAAAAAAAAAAACACGAAATCTCACGTATTGGCCATGAAAATCGATTGCAGTCACGTTGAAATCTGCCACAATCGTCTTTGTGAGCGAAATGGCTAGGGTAACTGAGAGAGAGAGAGAGAGAGAGAGAGAGAGAGAGAATGCATGTGACGGCTGGGAAATGAGGAAAGGGCAAGGGAAAGGGAATTAGGATTAAGGGTTTATATATGGACCTGCAAAATTCTGAATTTTTTTTAGGGAAATAGTAGACAGAATTAGTATATGATTTAGCAAAATAGACATAAAAAATTGAAAATTTGTAAAATGACAATGTCGACATTTGAAAAGTTGAAGGATTGAATAACTGTCGACTTTTGAAATGTTGGACATTTTATCTCTTGATAATTACTTCTAGCCCTTCTAATAAAGTCATTCATGTAAAGGCAATTAAAAAATCGGTAAATAATTTGTCATCTTCTTACTTTGGTCCGTGTAGAAAAAAAAATAGTATATAGGGAGGCAAGACAAACTACAATATCATACATCATACCGTATACTACTATTGTGGCAAAAAAAATACTTATCCTATGTTGTATTTTTTTTCTTTTAAAATACGTGACTCGATCCGAAAAAAGTATCTCGACCCGTCCGAACTCGAACTCGATCTTATTTGAACCGAAAAAGTTAAAAAATTAGCGTCGAAATCGAATGATCCGATTTCGAAATGGATTAGAGATATATTAACGTCGAAATCTGAATTCGGATAAGACCCATTTCATTTTTCGGGTCGAGTAGCATTTTACTTGGGATGGGTATTCGATTCAACCGAACCGAACCGAATAAGGCTAAACCGACTCAAACCGAACCGAACAAGATTCAAACCGAACCAAATAAAATTTGAACTGATTTAAAACCGAACCGAATACACTACAACACAACTATTAATTTGGTACAGGCCGTCCCAAATTTGCTGTCATAACAGGTACTGGCCATCCCAATATGCGTCCTTTTTTTGGTACAGACCGTCCATAGATGAAATACCATACCAAACATTTTAGTATGGACCGTCCCAAAGACATAAACTGTCCCAAACAAAACACATGTTAGTCCAGAGTTTTGGTACGGACCGTCCCAAACACGCTTACCGTACCAAACAGCTTTAGTACGGGCCCTCCCAATCAGTAATACCATCCCAAAAAATTTGTACTGCCCGTCCCATCAAGAAGTACCGTCCCGAACGATTTTCGTACAGTCCGTCCCAAACAGAAAACCGTCCCAAAATCTTGGTACAGCCCATCCCATCACGACATACCGTCCCAATAGGCTCTTTGGTACGGGCCGTCCCAAAAAACATGCCATTTCACCCTTCCCAAGCCTGCAGCAAATTTTCATTTCCCCCCCATTTTCTCTCTCTCTCTCTCTCTCTCTCTCACACACACACACACACATCCCACAGTCTAAACAAATCTAAGCATTTTAATCGAAATTTGTTTGTATCAATTTTTTCTCTTTTTTGGACAGATTTAGAACTGGATTTAGAACAAATTTTAAAACTTGTTTTAGAACAAAATTTGTTTCTGTTTTTTTGCTACTGATTTCTAAACAGATTTTAGAACATTTTTTTGGACTTTTTTTTTTTTTACAAATGTGAACAAAATTGTAACAGATTTTCATGTTATTTAGGCATGAATTTTTAGGTTTTTTGGGACGTTTTAAAATTATTAACATTCTTTTTAAAACAAAATATTTGGAACAAAAATGTAACAGATTAACATAATACTAATTTAAAAATGTAACAGATTTTTAGAACCAAATGTTTTTTGTAAAAGATTTTTAGGTTATTTAGAACAAAATATTTTTTGTATACTTTTTAAATATTTTGTTTTGGACAGAACCTAATTTGGTTCTAAATTTTTTAAATATTTTAGGGAAATTGAAGCCCTCACAAGACGCCACAACATCCTATAATATGGACCACTTGATCTTGATCAAAAGTTTTAAAATATTTGGTTATTCATTCGAACATAGTCTATATAATCCAACTAATTCAAAATTTACATGAACCTTGCTCCATCGTGGACTAAATTCATTCATATTTTTTTTTTGTCTGAATTAAATACGGAAAATTTTCACCATGTGTAGTAATTGAAAACAATATTATTTTCTATTAATTTTTTAAAAAAAATGAATTTTTTTGGAGCATATAATAATTAAAAATATATTATATGTTATATTTATATAATTTTTATATTTCATACATTATATATATTTGACTTCTATATTTTTTTCCTGAAATACTAACACAAAATAATAATAAGAAGAACACAATACTAAACGAACACGTTGCAAATATTTAAAAAAAAATAGAAAATCATGAAACTATTACAAAAATAAAAGGACAACAAAAATAAATAAAAAACTTAATGTTTAAATAGATATTCTTTTACAATATATTTTCAATGTGTTTAATTATTATTTTTTATTTAATTATTGTTGTTTATGAATCTTCTTAAAATTAATAATAAATAATAAAAAAAAATTAATCATTACATATGAAGATTGAAGGGTATTTGGCAAAAAAAATGAATATCATCCATAAGGGGGTATTTGGAAACAACGGTTTGGTAGAGAAATTTTTTTTTAGTTTACAAATACATAGAAACATTTTACAATATCCGAAAAAGTTAAGGAGTTAAAAATACACCAAAACACAGATGTGTGAACAATCAGGCAATAAAACGTAGAATCCAATTACATATTAGGAAAAAATAAATCAAAACAAACTCGAAGACTCCCGCGTAATTGCGCGGGGAAAAAACTAGTTAATACAATTTGCAAACACATTTCCACTCTCTCGGCGTGCCACGTCATATATTTATATCGGGTTTGTGTACTCCTTGGCAGGTACAACATGTGTTCTGCCGTTTCGTTGCATTAACTTCTTTAATCCTTTTATTTTAGATACCATTTCGAGATCGAACTCCTCCTGTATCGAGTATCGATCAAACGTGGATACCAAAAAGTAAACTCGTTTGGCCTTCAAAGGCTCCCCTAACTCCATTGGTCTCTTGATTCCTGTCTTCATATATTCGTTTCCATCAATTACCTGTTACGGAAAACCGATACAAAGTGTTAATATTAATTAATGTGAATTTTACTGTAGATTAAAGACAATAAAGTATGCAACATTTATGAAAAATAGTAAATTATATGTGATTTGGTTTGTTTAATTACGGACATCATGAAACTGATGCTTGATCATGATATCGAAGGAATTAGCTGGTAAATTCCACCTCTCCGGTGTCGACGTGTCATCAACGAAAACCATGGCAGGCACGGCGTGATGCCCAGCCACACATGAAATATAGGATCCCATAATTATGTGTGGATATTGTTGTTTCCGTGTCTACAGAAAAAGGAGATCCAGAGAAATATTTGAGAAAAAAATTTAGAGAAAAAGATTACAATTCATTAATGTGATTAATGGTGAGAAAAGTTCTGGGTACATATAATGGGAGATAAATTAGAAAGTTCAAAAAACGAGTAAAACAAACGCGTAAAAGAACGAGTAAAGAAAACAAGAAAATCGGAAATAACATTTCCAGAGTAAAACATACGCGTAGAAAACACGGTCTAAGTCTAACTCTAATGAAACTTCTACATCATAGAAAAACAAGTAAAATGAACAACAACAACAAAATATGATAAACATACTAGATACTATCAACAACAACAACAACAACAACAACAACAACAACAACAACAAAAAATAGACCAATCGGATCACAACAACAACAAAAAATAATTACACGGCAAATAAGCAAATTAATACAAAATTTTCACACATAATAATAAACCAATCGGATCACAAAAAAAGTATACAAAAACAAACAAAACATAATTGTACAATGATGGGAACTCCCCCTACTCTCGTCACCCTCTCTCGACTCCAACTCAGTTAAAAACATTTCCTCTCTATCTTTTTTTCTACCATACAACTACTCGTACAAATAAACAAGGCCTCTATTTGTATCCCTCTTCTTCAACAAATGAGAAAATATCATAAAAGTGTGCTAAAAACCGCGCCGTCTCCTTCGCCGCAACTTGCGTGAACTTCTTTTATTCTATCGACGGATTTACAAATTCCGCTACAACTCCAATCGAACGACGCGATGCACACATTGCCGGCTTGTGCTTTCCACTCGCAATCTAAAAATATAAACATTCATTTATATATTTATAAAATAAATAAAATAATCAATTTGTATATCATTTGAAATTAATTTACCTGGTGGGGTACCGCAACACATGTTTCGCTCGTCGATGTGTTCGACTTCTAGACCGATGAACCATGAACCAAGAGAGACATCCTCGTTAGCAAATTTATGTAATATGTGCCTGTGAAAATTATATCAAATTTACCCTTCCAAAACTAGATAATTAAATTATACCGAAAAAAGCTAGAGAGTAATCTTACTGGTTAATTGAAATATAAGTAGCCAAATCTTTTGATATCGCATATATTTGTCCTGTTGCATGGCGGAAATACTTATTTCCTTCCTCTCCAAATTTCCATGATTCTGGCTCGTGATATTTCACATTCCTAATTAAAACAAAAAAAATATTTATATTAGAACAAATTCATATTAAAATATTAAAAATAAATAATTACTTGTCTGCAAGAACAGGACCGGATTTCATGCAACCAATATAAGTTCTTGGTTTTGATCTATGTCGAGCCAGAGTCGAAGCTAGCATTCCTACAAAATAACAACTAGAATTCAGCTTCTCGGTCTTCAACAAATCTAGAATTTGGATTCTTGGATTTAGGTGTGTATACCTAGGTTTACGTGGACATCATCGTCGACTTTAACATAGAAATCTGCGTCCCAAATGGAGACTGCAGTTGAGAAGAATGTTTTCGTCTTTGCAGATAATTCATGATACCCTTCTACATGGTCCTGTCAAATATTTAAGAGTTTTTAATTTCGATTTCGAAGAAATCTTTTGAAATTAGATATAATTGAATTATTAATGTGAAATTATTTTGTTACCAGTCTGAGAAAGTCGTGATGCAGGGATTCTTCTGCATGGATTGCCTTGTCCAATATACTATTTGATGTAGCGCTGCGCAATAAATTATATTGAATAGATTCAAAATTTAATGATTTTTTTGAAATTAACAATAAGTAATTTGAAGTAATAAGTACCTGTGGCCGATTGTGAAACGAACTACAATTCCTTTTTGATCTTCTAATTGTTTTAGGCTGTCACCTAATTAAATCATAAAATATGATAAAATAGAAAGATATTAATGAATGTCTATATAAAAAATGTATTATTTTATAAGATTTGTTTGTAAATAAAAGTAAATGATAAAAAAATATTGAGCTTAGGTTGTGATATATTTGTCTTAACAAGCTCGTCATTTAAATACATAATTTATAAATATTGCAATTTGTAATTTAAATATTGCAATTTGTGATATATTTGTATAAATATTGCAATTTAAATACATAATTTATAAATATTGCAATTTAAATACATACGTTGTGAATAATTCAAAGACAATTTAATTAGGCCACATAGTAACAAAGACATTCATATTCTACCAGCAAAGCAACTAAAAGTATATTGAAATATACGCAATGAATTCAAACAAGATGTAACAAATTATTTTACTAAGGTAGCAAAATTCAAACAATACAAGAATAATAATAAAATACTCAAATGCAAAAACCAAATCAACGAAGAAAGTAAGAAATTTGGGTGCAAAAAAAATATAACAAAATTTGGGTTATGAACAGCTGTATAATTGCTGCATATATTTATTAAGCAAATATAACATTTCTTATATATAGTTAGGTACAGTATTGGTAATGTCTATATGCAATGTATTCATGAAGGGACTTCCCATTGCCAAGATAACAAGTCAAATAAAAATTACAATTTTCTGTTTATGCAATTTAATTAGTTTATTTCCAAAAAAAACACAATTTAATTCATCGAGTCAGAATCTTTAGTCAACTCAAATATTAGATACATTAAAGCTTTTATATCAATGGCAAGATATTAGATTTACAAGGAAATCATATTAATTTGTTTATACTTAGAAAAGCCAGCGTCGTATAAAAAATGGCTACCCGATTAAATAAGTTTAGTCCAAAAAACAACAATTTTTCAATGCAACCAAATCGACCAAAAATAAGATTAGTAATGACTAACAATTTGCAGAGAGAGAGAGAGAGAGAGAGAGAGAGAGAGAGAGGAATATACCTTGAGGCATCCATGTTTGTCTAACAGAGTCACGTCTTTTTCTACTACTAAACGCTGTATTAATCCCAATTACAACAAAAGCCTTCTTTCTTTGCTCATTAACAGAGGTTAATGGTGAACCACCATTGTTGTTATTACCAACCATCTCTTGAGAGCTTCTCTTTGCAGCCAATTCCATTTGTAGTGTCGATATCGTCTTATCCAAGGACCTAATTACAAAAAAAGGAAACAAATTATGCAAAGAAAAAAGAAGTAAACTTTACTGAGATTCAGATTGAACAAACTCACTGAATAGCTTCATGGGTTCTCGTCACTTCTCCCATAATGTCTCTATCTTGCGTTGGTTTCTAAAATTGGCGAATCAATTAAACAAGATCTAATCGTAATAATGAGAAATAAACCCATAATTGGGAAAATTAACACGAACCCTTTTAGTTTCGCAATCACCCGAGATAACCTGGAGCTCTTTCTCTTGTCTCCGCCTGGAGATGATCAGATTATTATTCGAATCAGGGACAGCCCAAAATCTATACAAATTAGATCCACCCACAAAAAAAGTATAACTAAATAACAAAACCAATCACAAAAAATACATAAAAATAAACAAAATCTAAACTCTAGAACCAAAATTTGGAGAGAAAAAAACTAGAATTACTTGTCAGTGAACAAAATCCCCATACAAAAGCTCGAAAGACAGAGAACGAAGATCCATCTCGAAGAATATCTCTGTCGGGGCTTCATCTATATAACTTCCTCGTCCTTTTACCCCTTCCTCTTGTTGGTTTTCCAAGAAGTAATAGCCCGAAGGCCAATTTGTCAAGTTTTGAATTTCGAAGGACTGAGATGTAAGAAAAAATAGAGGGTGAGGCGTGAGGTGGTAAGGACAGAAGCTGTAGCCCCTGGTTTGAAAGGGAAGTCTGGACGATGGTTGTTTGAGAGAGAGAGAGAGAGAGAGAGAGAGAGAGTGTAGAGAGAGAGAGAGAGGAGTCAGACAGAGCAGGCCGCTTTGAAAAAACAAAGCAGTATGGTTGGGGTACGATGGGAAAAGAAAGAAGTAAAGATCACATGCGGTGGACGTACCGTTCTGAGTCTTCTGACCTATGTCGTTTGTTCTAAGTTAAATACGGATATAGTGATACGTGGCATGATTTAAAATTACTATATACGTTACAAAAATTATTTCAATTAAATATTCTATTTTTACTTACCGTACATATTTAAAAAATATTATATACATTAAAAAAATACTATTGAATATTTTTATAAGAAATGATTTTCTTGAATGCTAGAATTTATTTTATTTTATTGAGCTTTGTAAAGGAAAATTTTAAGAAAAATCCTAACTTCTGCGGATATTGTACATTATATGTTATATTTTTTTGGAAACTCCAAAAATAATCATTAACCAAATTTTTATTTTCAAATATCTCCTATAGGCTATAGAGTTAAAACTAATCATGAATTATATTAAAAACAATTTACCAAAATATCATTTTATTTTCATATGTAGTAATTAAAAAAAATTATTATTTTTATTAATTTTAAGACAATTCATAAATATTTTCAACATGTAGTGATTTCAAAAAAAATTACATGTTGTGTTTATATAATTTAATATTTTATTTATTATTCATGAAAAATTAACATCAGATAATATTGAAATAAACAACAATAAATAAACACCTTGAAAACATATTGACAGAAAAAATATCTGTTTAAACATCTAGTTTTTTTTTCATTCTCCTTTTATGTATTTTTTAATGATTTCATGATATTTTATATTTTAAATATTTGCAATGTGTTCTTTTAATATTGTTGTTCATTTTATTATTTTATGTTAGTTTTCAAGAAAAATATAAAACTCAAATATATATAAAGTATGAAATATTAAAATTATATAAATATAACATATAATAATTATTATTTTTAAACATTTAGTTTTTTATTTTCATTCTCCTTTTATGTATTTTATTAATAGTTTCGTGATATTTTATTTTATAAATATTTGCAAGGTGTTCTTTTAATATTTTTGTTCATCTAATTATTATTTGATGTTAGTTTTTCGAGACAAAAAAATATAAAAGTCAAGTATATATAATGTATGAAATATTAAAATTATATAAATATAACATATAATAAAAAAAATAGAATTATTATATGCTAAAAAAATTTAGGAATTTTGTAAAATTAAACATTTTTTAATTACTACATATGTAAATAGAAGGGTATTTTGGTCAAAAACAATTTAACACCGTCCATGGTTAGTTTTAACCTTTATAGGGAGGTATTTGAAAATAAAAATTTGGTAGAAGAGTTTTTTTGGAGTTTCCAAAAAAGATATGGGCTTTTTTACGATATCCCAGAAAAATTAGGGGTCTTTTAAAAAATTCCCCTTTTTTGAAATATAGACTTATTAACTAGAATTTAAATTTTTAAAGTAAGTACACGTTTCGGTTATAGTTTTTAAAATATATATTTTTATTTCTTTAAAATTGTATGATAACGCATTTTTGAAATATAATGTCTATTGGAAATACAATAGAGTGTCTAACACGCAGAAGTATTCTATCGAGATAACCCCGACCAATAATTTATAATAATTCATTTATATGATTGTATCTACGTTCCGCAGATACTTCAAAAATGTAGAAGTATCTTGAGGATACGGGTATCCGATACGGATACGGATGTGATACGTATCGGATACGCCACGCGGCGTATTCGATTATTTTAATATTTTTTTCGGATACGGCGGGGATACGACAGGAACGGCTGGGATACTTACAGGATACGGCTGAGATACTCCATTTAGGATACTTCGGCTCATTATATATTTTGTTCCATAATATTTTTAAATAAATTATATACAAGATATTTCTAGGATACTTCTAGATTAGATCTAGGATATATACTTCTAAAATAAATTTATGATACTTTTATGATACTTATATTGTTTTGTTGATTTTATTTATTGTCCTGGTATTTAATTTAAAAATATTTTATTATTATTATTTTTTAATTATATATAATATATAATATATTAAAATAATAATGATATAGCCGTATCATTATTTGTGATTTTTTTAAAATTACCGTATCGTCGTATCTGTATCGTATCGGATACGATATATGTATCTGTATCCCTGCAACATATGATTATATACATAAGTCTCACTTTAATTTTTCATAAACATACAATCGGTGTAACTTCTGTTAAATATTATATATAATTTTTAATGCATGATATAATATTTTAGATCATTTTGGAAAAAATGTAGTATACCTATAATGATTTTCTATATCTAACATATATACTATATATATTTCAGTAATGTTATCCAAAAAGTATCTAAAAGAATATATATATATATATATATATATATATATATATATATATATATATATATATATATATATATATATTTCAGTAATGTTATCCAAAAAGTATCTAAAAGAATATATACACGTGACCCGCTCTCGACCATTTTTGCGGACGGACCTACTCGCGTTGTCTGTCTTTATTTTTTTATATGAATATTTGAAGGTATTTCATACTTACTCACAAATTATTAGGTCAATGGTTTTCTCGAATTATCCAATGTTAATTTGGTTTAGAATTATTATCAGGGACGGATCTTAGTAGGGACCGGGGACCTTATCCCCCTCTAAAAAAAAAGATTTTGGCAAAACAATGTATATTGCTAGTGTGTCGGTATAATTTATCAGTATAACTTGTTGTAATTTTTACTGTTTGGCATCTCAATTTTTTTTGTAATGTAATTACAGTATATATGTTTTAATTGTTTTCCCTGACAAATCTAGCCAAGATCCGTCATTGACTATTACTATTAAATGGAACAAAAAATCAATAAAATAAATCTCATTAAATGCCATTAATTAAATAGTAACTTCTAAAAACATACAACGGTAAATTTGAATTAATTAATGTTAAATATCAAATATAAAGTATAATGTCAATAATTTAACATAAACATATTTGGATTTTGCAAATTATATATATTTTTTGTAACCACCATATGAATAAATAAATCGGTTCCAACTAGATTTCAATAGACAGATCATAATGAAATATTTTGAACATTATTATGCACTTAGATAAACTAAAAAGTATATATATGCACATGCAAAAAATCATGCCAGTGTCAAATATTAGACAAGAAAATAGTGTGATAGCAGATATGTGCTAGGAACTATTGAGAAAAATGAGCTCACAAGTGGAGACCACAATCCAATAATAGGCTGATTGTTTCCATGTGGCGCCAGAATGATACTATAAACCCATAATTTCTACACCCAATTATCTGCAGATCAATATGTGACATATCAAAGTATGTTATTAAATTATTGCTACATGGAAATATATTGAGTGGTTTAAACAGAAGAACGATATCAAGAAGCGGCCGACCTCTTTGTCCATGTCGCAAATGATTCGATAAAGCTGACGATTCGAGTGTTTAGTTGACTGCACAAGGTCTATGGACCATCACGTACGAATAAAAATGCTGATGTTGGGGATAATGTTTGTGCACCGGGATCATATGTTTTTGAGATGGTGGCGTGGGGGTTTAGGGTTTAGGAAAGAGATAAGTCTTTCGTTAGAGGATTTTACGAATCTGACTTTTCCATCCGATATTTGATGAAAGAGATTAGTCTTTCATTAGAGGATTTTACGAAAAAAGATTAAAGCAGATTTTTGGATGTTAATGATGATTTAATACTGTTGGTTAAGTGTGAGACACAAAAAATTATATATTTTGAAAGATTGTGAGTTAAAGCTTCATTTACATCAATTGATGAAGGACATATAGATCTTTTTTATTTATTATATTTTTTTATGATTTAGCACTCGTAATTATTGTTATTTCAAACGGAAAACATGATTTCATCTATTTCGTTAGTAGCTTTGGCGAAAGTGTGGATATGATGTCACCTCTCTCGGGTAGCTGGAATGGAAGGGAAAGTATTATTTTGAAGCCTTTTGGAGTCTTTCGGCACAAGCTCTGACGAAAGAGAGAATTTCATAAAAAAACAAAATTTGCAACTTCAACAATTTTTGGACAATTTTAATTATAAATTGAGAACTGAAAATTCAGAAAAATACTAAAGTTTTAGATTTTTTAAAAACTATAATATAGATAATTTTTTTGAAAATTCCAGTTATCATTTCTACACTCAAAATCCTCCGCAAAATCATCCAAACACATAACAAACAAAAGTCTACGAACACATAAACACATAAAAATGACATAATCACAAAACACAAAACAAGAGAAAAGTTTACGAAACACAAAAGACGTCATAAACGTCATCCGCGTCCATGCACGCCACGACGTGCACGTCCGCCCCACTGGATGAGTTGTGTCGCATGACCATCTTCGTCGTCATTTTCGTCACTATTCGAGTCTGAGTGATTGTAGACGTGTTTGTCTTAGTCGACCGATAAATCTGCCAATATCCCCATACCAGTGTTGCAATATGTCATCATATGTCTGCAAGTCCTCTTGTAGCTCTTCTTCAATGTGGGTCCCAACAGAGACTCCGTGTCACCGATCATCTTCAACAATTGACAAACAAAGTTCAAACTCTCATTGAGATGAACTTTCCGCAAGTTTAAATTATTTCATGTTAAATTATTGAAAATTTCAATAACAAAAACAAAAACGTACCGCGGCGCGTATCTTAGGCTCTCTGGGTATGTAACAAACATTCGCTGGCACTTCGTGATTCGCGGAAGTGTGCAATCGCGGACGACCGTGGATCGCTTGCCACCTCATGTACCCATCAAAATTGACCACATCGTAAGGCTCAAGTGCAGGGACGGGAATCTCCATAGCCGCATGCCATGTCTGGATGTGATCCCTCCACCTTATCGGCCAATTCACGTTCACCCTGATTTTTGATGATTTTATGCAAGGCCACCTTGGGATTACAAGGAGGTGGAGCTACATCCTGAGAAAAAAAACTTATAATTAACAAATTACAATATAAACTAGAATAATAAAATATTTAATTCATAAATTATCTTAAATCCAAAGTATCGCATGACTCAACTGCTACTGAAATGACTTTGTCGTTCATTATTAGCTAACAGTAATACGACTCTACAATCCAAAAGAAAATGAGCAGGCACGGGATAAAAGTGAGGCCTCGTCATGATGGCTAATAAGGGGAAGGCACTGGCAATCCCTAACGTACGAGTTCCACTCGATCTCATCATGAGCGATCCTATTAGAGAAATATTGATTTTAGAAAATTTATGAGAATGAAGTGAAATGTGAAAATAAAAATCAAACATGTCAAAATAGTCTCGTGCTCCCCCCATCTCGCCATGTGGAATCCTATTCACGTAGTCCCTACATCCAATGTAGATAGTATCATACAACAAAGAATCGACCTGACGAATATCGTGCGACGATATGATCCTCGGCGCATGAACATGAAAACGAGAATACGCCCACATGCCAAGAAGCATCTGACATCTCTATATCCCTTCTTGCGCGGGTCGGTGACCTAGCATAGCATACGATACAAGTATGTGAGTATCGCACTCACCCAACTATATTGTCCTATGACAGACATGTCTTCCACTAACATCAAGTACATGAGAGAGACGCAATCTCTCGTATTGTCGGAAATGATATCGACCCGAACAAATATAGCATGCGAGCTCTAACTGTTCTTAGTCGACGCCAAGCAGCCGGATTGCGCATTCTGCCCACCCACCCAGATCAGTTCGCTCGCACACCGGTTTCCTCCGAATTGGAAGACCAAGGAGGTAAGAGACGTTATACAGGGTAAACACCATCTCCCCAAGTTTCATGTGGAAGGTGTGCGTCTCTTGACTCCAATGCTCGGGTGTACCAACACCGAATCGACGTCCATAAAACCGAGTGTCACACAGTGAAGGGAATCGATCCGACCCCGGGCTTGCGCAGCGGACATGAAGGCCCGGTCCGGTTCCCAAATCTCGAGATCACGTCTCGACTTTGAGAGTACGATGCAAAGTAGGATAGACGATTACCGACGTGAAATTGATCACGCACGACGGATTGATCTCTCGCATCATTCTCTTCTTCGGTGTCACGTTGATGACTAGCCCGTGCGTCCCATACCACACGTCTCCCACCGTCTTGACATGTCTCCGGTTGTCTTCGTGCGTCCCATGCCCACACGCTTCCACAGCCTTTTGCTCCTTTACTTCTCCGGTTTGATCACAAACGAAGTCACAAAGTGCGAACTCCTCTACCCATATCCACCGTGAGTCATAGCACCTCGGTCGCTGATGCACCTGGCTAGATGATGCACCGACGGACTTGCTTGATCACGTTTGATTCTCTAATCTGAGAAAACACCTTTTCTCTTTCTCTCTTTCTCTCTTTGTCTTCGCACTCTTTCAAGAACTTGATAAGAATCTCTCTAATTTCTGGACTGAATTAGACTTCAATTAGAATGACTTAGTCTCAATTGGAATGAATGGAAGAGAGAGAAACATCATATTTATACTAAATAAGATAAGGATTGGGTCAAAGGTCGTGTATATCCAATATACACTCCCAGCATGAGGTTAGTTGGAACGCACCATGAGGTTAGTTGGAACGAACCATCTTCTGTCTCATTTATTTGTTAATTCCAAATTACATTCGTAGTAGTCCGTTCGAATGAACATCATTGTTGGTTCGAACAAACCACTCCTTGGAATGAATATGTATAAAATCATTTTATACTCGTAGTTCTCGGTTCGAACGGACCCTTCGGTTCGTTCGAACGAACCATTCTCTGGAACTTAACTTTGCACAATCATATTATGCATTTAATCAAACCCATGAACATTCATGTTCATATATCTTTATATGTACACTTTTATCGTTGATCCAAAACTGTATTTCCTTCACACCGTTCAATAGTCCCGCTGCTTCCTAGAATGTTTGATATTCTTCATACTATGCAAGCTTAATTCCGTTGTGTCGCGGATGCACCGGTATGCCCGGAACCTCCACCCATCTACATCGTACGCATTTGACCGGTGGAGCTGCTGGAACCATTGTTTTTAAAACCGGACCGGACCGGACGGTTAACCCAAAAAAACCGGACCCGGCTCAGAAAACGGGTTGGGTCAATGAAAGAATCGGAAATGTTAGAAAACCGCTCAAATCCGTTCAAACCGGCCGGTTTTACTGAAAAAACTGGACCGGACCGATCCGAAAAAACCGTTCGATTCATTCATTTGATTCTCTCTCATAAGACAGATTTAATTTTTTTCCTGCTTTTGAATGATTTGTTTCCGTTTTGTAAGATTTTATCATGTTTCTTTCAGTGATTCGTTTGATTATTTGAGTTGAGAAGTTTCACAATTTCTCCGTTCATTTCAATCCAATTTCATCCTAATTCAGAACAGAAGCAAATGGGACGAATTTCTTGACTGGTCTACGTTTTAGAATTAGAAGCAAATGGGACTAATTTCTTGACTGGTCTACGTTTTCTATGTCATTTTTGCCGTTTTTCTTGCGATTACTAGTACTTTCTTGATTGTTACTTAACTGGTTAATATATTGTAAAACATCGCAGTATTTTGATTGAATCGTTTCTTTACTTTAATCAATTCTTAGTTATGACTTATGAAATTTCTCAATTCCCAATTCTAAATTTGCTTCTAAATTCCATGTGAAATTGATTAGTTTCTTCTACGCATTCTTTAATTCAATTACAGAGTGAGAAATAGTAGTCCTCTTTGAATCTGGATAATTTGTTGCTATCTTTTTGGAACATTGGTTTATTGCATACTTTAGCTTCCGAATTCCGTAGTAATTTGATTTAATGCATACTTTAATTCAATTAATCAGAATACTTTATTGATAACTTAGTTGACTGTTACGAAATGTGAATTTTGGTCTTGAACTCATTTATGAAATGTTTCATGTATGCCCCTTGCGAAATATCAAAATATCACATATGCTCGTGTAAAATATCTTTTACATCCCTACAAATATTATTTACCCTTGTGAATATCTTTTATGTCTTTATAATTATCTTTTATGTCAATATATTTTGTACCCTATAAATACAATTTATACTCATGTCCTGTAATTAAATTTTGTTACTACTTCTTTTTGTTAACTACAAGTTTATGTGAATAAAAATAATTTGTTTATTAAATTAACATAACTAATAATATTATGTATTTTCTGGGATGATATTTGAAATTTGCATTGTCATATAAGATGCTCTTTTTGTTATTTTCAAACCAGCGAGTGAACCGGTTGACCCACCGGTTTGACCAGTGAACCGATGACCCGAGACTCGGCCGGGTCGGTGTCCGGTCCGGTCTTAAAAACATTGGCTGGAACAACACTGTCGCTGTCGCAGGACATTACTCCTCCTCTTTAGGCTCGACTCCGAGGCTGAACACCATGCTCGCCACGTCCATGGCTTGAACCTCGCCGCCACCACTCGCTCCAAATGTTATAAAAACTAGTTGCAAATAATAATATAATAATATTGGAAATAAATAAATAATAATAAATACTACTACTAATAATAATAACACAATAATTTAAAAATAATATTATAATATTATAATAATAATATAATAATATTATAAATAATAATAAGAAGAAGATAATAATAATAATAATAATAATAATATAATATAGTAATATTTTCTGAAAATATAATAATAACACTATAATAAAAAAATAAAAATATTTATCTGAAAAAATCCTAAACCGAATATAATAATATAATAACAAAATACTAATAAACATTAATGTTATATATAATGTTATATATAATTTTAACAAAATCCTGGCTCCCAGAAAAAGACACGTCACTCCCATTAATTTGGGCCGTTCAATCTTGATCGAGAGGTTCATAATAATATGCGGTGCAAAAATTTTGGTTGGGCGTGGTCGACATAGACCATGCATTGTAATAAGCAAATGAACCTTGCTTCACGTTGGACCATGTTCATTCAAATTTTCTCTTTTTCAGATCGATATACACCCAAATCTCACTCTTTCTTCTCATTTTTCGGCCGCCAAAGACCTAACGAGTAAGAGAGAAATGAGAGGCGATAATGGAGGGAACGGGACGAGAAAGCGATGGAGAGAAGGAAGAGTACGATCTAGGTCAGTCGCGAGAGAGAAAGAGAGAGAAAGCGAGAGAAGAAGAGATCGACTGCTGTCTCTCGGCGAAACCACAAAACCCTAGATTCGCGGAGAGAAAGATGGAAGATAGGTGCGGTGGAAGTTCAACTGTTCGCCGTGTGTTTTTTCCCATGACGGTGGTCAGCCGAATAACATGGCAGCAAGCAACGTGATGCGAGATCGGAAGGATTTAAGTGTATTGTTCCTCTTAACGATTTTTGCTCTGTAGACAACAAGATTGGTAAGTTTTATTGTATTGTGAATTGTTGTCTGTTTTCATTTAATAATAGTACTAATTTTTTTCTTTCCGTTTTAGCTTCTGGTATATCTTGATTTTTTTTGTTATAATTAAAGTTACCAATCATGATAATTTAACTTATTGAAGTTGTTTCAAAATCTATTTCGTTTATCAGGCAAGAGACACCAAGCAAGCCGGCGAGAGAAAACTTCTTCTTCCTTGGGGTGTAGAGGCAGTGAAGCGAGTCAGCGCTGCGATCCTCGCTGCCCATTCCATCACTCGTATTAATTAATTCAAATATTATCCCAAAAATATTACCGGCCTAAACTGAATATTTGGATCCAATTCCACTAACAAAACTATTTGGGTCTCAAAATTACCCTAAACCGATAATATTGCGAAGAAAAGAAAACAATAAAAAAACAACATACTAAGTCAAATAAATCAAACGTATTTAATTACTCTTAAATCCTAAATATCAACCAACCAAACTAACTTAAAAAAAATTGTAACAAAAAATTATGTAAATATCAACCAAATAAGCATGGTCTTCTATTCCGATCTTAGCTCTCTTTAATTTTTCGTAATTTCTTTGGTTTATTGGAAATTTTGTAAAGAACTAAGGTCTCTTTGTGGGTTTTTAATTAAAATCAATTCAAATATTTGCCAACAAAATTACTCAAATTGATTCATACTCATAGTTCATAACATAAAGCATTCAATACAAGAACACAATAAACTGGATGCCAAAACAACCTAAAACATTTCATTTATATATCCTCTCACTAAATGGACGAATTTGCCCTTGTACTGTAGATCTTCCTCTCTTGTGATAAAACCTCAGCCCATCTTACTCTTTCTACTTCACAGGCCCATGACTTCTTAATAAAGGCCTACTCAATTGTAAGTCATAATCCAGTACTATAACAGATCCGACCCACTAGCAACGGCTCTCAGCCAACTAACTTCAAACAGGAATTATGCAGAAAAATCCAAAGTAAATAAATATTTACAAAAACATTAGATTCATAACAATACCTTCCCCTTTAAAATAAACCTTGTCTCAAGGTTTAAATTGTGGATATTTAGCCACAATATCATCATAATCCTCCCATGATGCTTCTTCCTCCGGAAGGTCCTTCCATTTAATCAAAACCCTAACTCCAGCAATATTGTTTTTATTGTATAATTTTCTGTCCACTGCTCTTTCAGGCTCCAACTTCAGTGAACCATCCAACCCTACTAGAGGCAATTCTTGCACCACCACCTTCTTCCTTCCCACTCTCTTCTTAAGTTGTGAAACATGAAAAACATCATGTATCAGTGAGCCTGCTGGTAATTGAATCTTGTAGGCCACTTCACCAATCTTCCTCAAAACCTGAAATGGCCCATAATATTTTGATCTCAATTTACCCCCTCTATGCATTGACACACTTGTCTGCCTATAGGGTTGCAACTTCAAATAAACTTCATCCCCTTCCTTAAAACTCCTCTCAGTTCTCTTCTTGTCTGCATAAAACTTCATCTTTTCTTGAGCTTTTACCAAATTGCCCTTAGCCAATTGTAAAAAAGTATGTCTCTCCTTGTACCGGTCATCCACTGCTGCTACTTTGGTACTAGGAGCAAACCCCAGTTCCATTTGCAAGGGAGAATATCCATATCCATATAATAACTCAAAGGGGCTCTTCTTGAGGGTAGTATGGTAATTTGTGTTATACCATAACTCTGCCAGAGCTAACCATTGGTGCCATTTCTTGGGACAATGAGAAATCATGCATCTTAGGTATTGTTCCAAACATTGGTTAACTCTCTCAGTTTGCCCATCAGACTGAGGGTGGTATGAGGTACTCAGATTAAGTTTTGTCCCATAAATTTTGAATCATTCTTGCCAAAACTGGCTGGTAAAAATCCTATCTCTGTCAATCACAATCTCTTTTGGTACCCCATGCAACTTACACACATTATCAAAGAATTTCCTGGCCACTCCTTGAGCAGTGTATGGATGAGTTAAGGATATGAAGTGGCTGTATTTAGTCATTCTATCAACTACGACCAGTATTGAATCCTTACCCTCATATTTTGGTAACCCTTCCACAAAATCCATACTAACACATTCCCAAGCCTCATCTGGTATTTTTAAGGGTTGTAATAATCCTGGACTCTTGATATTTTCTCCTTTATTTCTCTGACATATATCACAATTTTTCACATGTTGATAAACTTCCTTCTTAAGACCTTTCCAGAAAAATTTCTTCTTAATTCTTTGAGAAGTACCTAGTAACCCTGAATGTCCTCCAATGTTAGAATCATGAAATTGTATGATCACCTTTTCTTTCAACTTCTCATCATCACCAATGAACAACCTCCCTTTATACCTGATGAGACCATCACTCAACTGATAATTCTCAATACTGTTAGGATCCTGGATTAATCCTTCCATCAACTTCCTATCTTCTTCACTTTTTTCATAACTCATCTCCACTTCTTTACACCACTCAGGCTTAATTTGACTTATCACAAAGAGCTCACCATCTTCCTCATCATTTTGAATTTCTTTTCTAGAGAGAGCATCAGCTACTTTGTTTTTTACTCCTTTCTTATTCCTAATTTCATAATTAAGTCCCATGAGCTTGGAGAGGACCTTGTGTTGCAACTGAGTATTAATTTTCCCCCCTAACAGAAACTTTAAGGATTCATGATCAGTCTTAATTATGAACCTTTTACCAATCAAATAGTGTTTCCATTTAGAGACTGCCATCAAAATAGCCAGTAACTTTCTTTCATAGACTGATCTTCCCTGATTCTTCAATCCTAGTTTCTTACTCATGTATGCAATAGGATGGCCCCCCTGCATTATGACTGCTCCAATTCCCACTCCACATGCATCTGCCTCAATCTCAATTTCTTGTGAAAAATCTGGCAACTTCAGTACAGGGGTGGTTATCATGGCCAATTGTAAACCTAAGAATGCCTCCTCCGCCTTATCATTCCATCCAAAACATCCTTTCTTCAGCAGTTCAGTCAGAGGCTTACTCAAAACTCCATATCCCTTAACAAATTTTCTGTAGTACCCTGTGAGACCCAAGAAATCCCTCAACTGCTTGATGTTAACTGGTCTGGGCCAATTCTTCATGGTTTCTATCTTTTCTGGATCTGTGGCCACCAAATTTCTATTGATAATGTGCCCCAAATACTCAATATGAGGTACTCCAATGAAGCATTTCGAGCCCTTTAGCAACAATTTATGCTTGAGCAATTCATTAAACACCTTCTCTACATGATTAGCATGTTCCTCCTTTGATTTGCTAAACACCAAGATGTCGTCGAAGAAGACTAATACAAACTGTCTCAAATAGGGCTCGAAGATTTGGTTCATCAGGGCTTGAAACGAAGTTGGTGCATTCGTTAACCCAAATGGCATCACCATGAATTCGTAATGCCCAGTGTGCGTTCGAAAGGCGGTTTTATAAATATCCTCTTCACTCATCCAAATCTGGTGGTAGCCAGTCCTGAGATCCAATTTAGAAAAAATCACAGCCTTATATAATTCATCTAACAAATCATCGATAATAGGTGTGGGATACTTATCTTTGATTGTGATTGAATTCAGATGCCCATAATCAACGCACAACCTCCAAGATCCATCTTTTTTCCCAACCAGAATGACCGACGACGCAAATGGGCTTCTGTTGTGCCTGATCACACCACTCTCAAGCATCTCCTTAATCATCCTTTCTATCTCTTCTTTTTGGTAGTGGGCGTACCGGTAAGGACGAATTTGAACTAGTTTAGCACCTTTGATCAATGGAATGGTGTGGTCTACTTCTCGTTTGGGAGGGAGAGAGTGAGGTTCTTGGAATAATTCTGTAAATTGGTTGAGGAGGAATTTGAATTCCGGATCAAGCTTTTCCCAGTTACAAACCTGTAACTCGGAATTGATATCCAGGACACAGAGTTCGGCTTCACTTTCCAGGTTTTTTAAATAGGCCATACAACAAATTCGGTCTTTTTTAATCAAGGATTCGAGTTCCTTCCCTTCTATCAACTGAATCATCGGTTCTCATGCATCCAGATCGTTGAGCTCCTTCAATTCATTCACGCCATGATCAGTTGTAATAGAAATCTTCCTCAAAGCTTAATTGAACTCTACTGGACCAAGAGAGCCCATCCAATTCACTCCCAGAATCACGTCTACTGACCCTAATTCTAAGACTCTTAGATCAAACTTGAACTCTTGTTCTTGCATCAGCCAATGAAATCCTCTACAAACACCATCACTGACCACCCTTGACCCATTGGCTACTGACACTCCTATCGGCGTTGTTTTCGTGATATGAAATCCCGTTGTTTTAACGAATTTAGGGTCAATAAATGAGTCTGAGCTTCCACTATCGATCAAAATTAAAAATGGCTTTCTCCGGTGAATGGCTTGTATTTTAATGGTTCTTAGTTTTGGTTAAGGGTTAACCAAACGAGTTGAGATCTGCAAAACCTCCCCCACAACTGCTACATCTTCCTCGATTCTCCCTGGCCCATCTTCTTCATCTGGGTGATTCTCGAATTCAATGCTCTGTTCTTCATCCTTCTCCATCTGATTCACAGTGTGTCTCGGTTTAAACAGACAATCATGCCTATCAGACCATTTTTCCGGGCAGTAGTAGCACAACCCTTCTTTTCTCCTCTTCTCAAAATTAATTCTTTGTTTTGGTTTCTCTTTTTCTTTCTCCTTATTTCGGTGAATACTATACGTCCTCTGCTCCACGTATTCAGACAATCTAGCACCCTTAGAACGGCATGTCTCCTTCCTCTGGATCTCCAGGCTTTCTTCAATATGGAGGGCATTATCGTAAGCGTCATAGAGATAACGAGGTTTGGAAACCATGACCAATGGCCTCAATTCTGGTTTTAATCCCGCCACAAAGCATGGAACAAAGAATTTGTCTCCCAAATAAGGATGGTCACGTCTCACCAGGTTCTTAATTCTTTCAAATTTAGCCCGGTAATCTTCCACTGATTCTTTTTGCCTAATTGTGTGAAACTCTCCTGTTGCCTCACTTGAGAATTGATACCAGTCAGGCATCTCTTCATCCATCATAAACCCTTGAAACCAATCTTCCGCTTGCTTTAACAAATACAATGAGGCTATATCCACCTTTTGACCATCATAAAGCCAGCAAGTCCTGAAATATGACTCGCATTTGTTCAACCAGGCCTTCGGATTGTCGCCTTCAAAATACGGTATTTCTACCCTTGCCTTGGGTTGGAAATCCAGCCTCCTACCCCTCTCACGATCTCTATCTCTGTCTCTATCACGTCCTCCATCATGATTTTGATCACGATATCTATCCCTATCATACTCACGATCCACACCCCTATCCTGATCTCCAACTCTGCGATCATATCTCTGATCATCTCTCCTTCTCTCTCGTCCTTCTACACGATCTCTATCATCCACATAATAACGATCCTGTCTTCTACGATCATCATCTCTTTGAATCAGATCTTCTTCTTCTTCAAGCCTACCATGTTTATCCCTCCTCTTCGAGTTATCCCCTTCATACATCTTTCTTTTTCCCATATCAACCATAGGACCAGATCGATTAACGACTGTCTCATCCTGAATCGGAGTGTTTCCCTCACTCTGAGATTTAGAAATGATGATTCGCATCTCTTTGATCTCCTCAGTGAGTTTCTCGACTACACTCTCAAGCCGAGATTGATTGGTCTGCATATTCATGTAATCAGTGATGAGTTTTTGCATCGGCGCTTGCCAGTCTCCATTACTACTTGCCATTTCTTTTACTATCGTGGATTTGGGGGGCATGAAATCAGCGAATCGGATCGCTCTGATACCAACTGTAAAGAACTAAGGTCTCTTTGTGGGTTTTTAATTAAAATCAATTCAAGTATTTGCCAACAAAATTACTCAAATTGAAGAAAATAACAGTAATTCATACTCATAATTCATAACATAGAGCATTCAATACAAGAACACAATAAACTGGATGCCAACACAACCTAAAACATTTCATTTATATATCCTCTCACTAAATGGACGAATTTGTCCTACTGTAGATCTTCCTCTCTTGTGATAAAACCTCAGCCCATCTTAATCTTTCTACTTCACAGGCCCATGACTTCTTAATAAAGGCCTACTCAATTGTAAGTCATAATCCAGTACTACCACAAATCCGACCCACTAGCAACGGCTATCAGCCAACTAACTTCAAACAGGAATTATGCAGAAAAACCCAAAGTAAATAATATTTACAAAAAAATTTCCGAAACCTCGGGGTCTAACAAAGAGAGAAGTAGAAAGGGAGAAGAACAAGAAAGAAAAGAAGGGAAGGAGGGGCCCGCTGGCTGCACTTAGCACTTAGCTCCAACCGTCGGGAAGCAAAAGAAAGTTCGAAACCTCAAAATTGCCAAAAATTGCCATGGCCAGTCGAATCCCGCCGGACATAATCCCGTTGATCGCCGCCCGCATCCTCGCGTCTGACCCAATCGACTTGATTAGCTTCCGTGCAGTCTGCCGCCTCTTCCGTTCCTACTCTCCCAACCCGCGCAGCCTCGCCTCACTCTACCGCCCTCGTCAATGGATCATGCTCTCCGACGGTTGCAGCAAGCTCAGAACCCGCCGCTCCTTCCTCAATCTCTCATCTGGCCGCTGCCTCAAAATCTCTCTTCCGCTGCCTCAAAATCTCTCTTCTGGACTTGTACGGCCACGTCATCCTCACATCCGTTGATGGCCTCCTCATCTTGCTCCACGAGAAAACCTCCGTTGTTCGCCTTTTCAATCCTTTTACTCGTCTCCTAGTCGATCTCCCTCCTCTCACGTCCACAGTAGAATTTTCTTTTAGCAGGCATCGCCCTTGTTTCATTTTCCATCTCGCCCTTCCACAATTAGTCAGTGCTGCAATCTCCTTCTCCGATGATACAATTGATACTGATATCCATAACCCTACAGTCGTCATTTGTTTCGATCAATCCAACAAGGTGATTGTCTCTAAACCAGGAGATCAACAATGGGTATGCATTATGCATTGGTACGATTTCCAGTACAATGTTATTTTCTTTCAAGGAAAGTTCTTTGCCACCAATTATCGAGGCAAAGTTTGCAGAATTCATCTCGAGAAAGATAAAATAACAGAAATAAGATCTTCGGATGTGGTGGAACCAGACTGGAACAACAAATGGTACCGACCCTACCTGGTCGAATCCAACTCAACTCTGCTACTGGTACGCAAGCACTTATATGTATATCCAAGTTCCAACAATGCCCTCATTAAAGTGTACCAGGTCGATCCAGAAAACAACACCCTCAAATTAATCGACAATGTTGGAGACCATGCTCTGTTTGTGGGTCCCACAAGGACCATTTCGGTTTCTTCCAAGAACTTCCCTTGCACTGTACCCAACTCGATTTATGTAGGAACCAATTGGTTAGTTCGACTCGAAGATTATTCGGTCGAACCAATTTCAGATAATATTTATGATGGAGCTAAAATAAAAAAGCCTTCTGTGAGGCCTTATACTCTTGCTGATCATCTCATCACTCATTGCTCGCAAGTTCAATGGCATGTATTTATATTCTTTGTCATGAATTAATGAATTTGATTTGATATTACATTTTTTTTTTCATTTTTTTTTTAATTCAGGGCAAGAGGGTTGATGCATCATGAGTTTTGCAAGTTTCCTGCGTGGAAAAGAAAACACTTTGTTTGGGGAATTACTCGAGGTGGCGATCTCTTCTAGTTTTGGTGCCTATTTTTCTAAATATATTCATATGTAGCTCCAAGTCAATGAATTTTCGATAATGTGATGCTTGACGTTGAAGTCAGATGCTTGTGTTTTCTTCTGAAAAAATATGATATTTTCGGGGGATTAATAATGAATATATGAATTAGAATTAGAATGCTGAATATATGTAGACTAGGAAATTGAGTTTTCTTACGAGTGCTAAGATTAACATTCCATTTATAGTAATTTCGCACGTACGTATATGGTTTTTTTGTTTTCTTACGGGATATATTAAATTGAGATTTTCAATTAGATTGCTATTTAAGTTTTTTTTTTGTTTTCTTTCCGGATATATTAAATTGAGATTTTCAATTAGATTACTATTTAAGTTTTAGTGATCACAATTTAATAGATTATGGAAGTTAAAAAAATGATATATATAATTCCTAACAAAAATAAAAATACCTTCAACTAGAGTAGTTTGATCCAAATATTAGTATCAGATTACTTAAATATATTTTAGAAAAGTGATTTTGCATTTCATCGAAAATGACTGTTCATGGCCGTACGTTGTCCATTGTCCGGATAAATAAACTTCGGATGCACTCCGAAGTAGTCCTACTTCACAAACCAAATACATTTTTTATATTATGTTTCTACTTCACAATATTATTGCCGAATCAGTTTCTTTCATGGCATGTTTGATTTGAGAGATTTTGGGTGGTGATTTATTTAAAAATACGGGATAATTTCAAAATCTGATTTGGTTTATTTTGATGCAATCATGAATTTAAGACGTATATCAAAAATATGTAATGTTCTCCTTTTAAATGAAAGGGTTCCATCATTGTCATGTACATAAAAACTCAGAAAATAAAATAATCATTTCGAATCCCTGTTTTTTGTATCCAACATAACCTAAGGAGCTATTGGGAGGTAGGAATTTCAAGTGGAAAAAAAAAAATCTTAAGGGGCTATTCGGAGGTAGGAATTTCAAGTGGAAAAAAATATGTACTGTTCTTCTTTTAAGGGGCTATTCAGAGGTAGGAAGAGGTAGGAATTTCAAGTGGAAAAAAAAAATCTTAAGGGGCTATTCGGAGGTAAGAATTTCAAGTGAAAAAAAAAATATGTACTGTTTTCTTTTTTCAGGGGCTATTCGGAGGTAGGAATTTCAAGTGAAAAAAAATATGTACTGTTCTTCTTTTAAGGGGCCATTCGGAGGTAGGAATTTCAAGTGGATAAAAAATATGTACTTTTCTTCTTTTAAGGGGCTATTCGGAGGTAGGAATTTCGAGTGGAAAAAAAAAATCTTAAGGGGCTATTCGGAGGTAGGTATTTCAAGTGGAAAAAAAAATCTTAAGGGGCTATTCGGAGGTAGGAATTTCAAGTGGAAAAAAAATATGTACTGTTTTCCTTTTCAGGGGCTATTCGGAGGTACGAATTTCAAGTGGAAAAAAATGTACTGTTCTTCTTTTAAGGGTCTATTCGGAGGTAGGAATTTCAAGTGGAAAAAAAAAATCTTAAGGGGCTATTCGGAGGTAGAAATTTCAAGTGGAAATTTTTTTTGTACTGTTTTCTTTTCAGGGGCTATTCGGAGGTAGGAATTTCAAGTGGAAAAAAATATGTACTGGTCTTCTTTTAAGGGGCTATTCGGAGGTATGAATTTTAAGGGGCTATTCGGAGGTAGGAATTTCAAGAGGAAAAAAAATATGTATTGTTTTCCTTTTAAGGGGCTATTCGGAAGTAGGAATTTCAAGTGGAAAAAAATATGTAATGTTCTTCTTTTAAGGGGCTATTCGGAGGTAGGAATTTCAAGTGGAAAAAAAAAATGTATTGTTTTCCTTTTAAGGGGCTATTCGGAGGTAGGAATTTCAAGTGGAAAAAAAATATGTACTGTTCTTCTTTTAAGGGGCTATTCGGAGGTAGGAATTTCGAGTGGAAAAAAAAATCTTAAGGGGCTATTCGGAGGTAGGAATTTCAAGTGGAAAAAAAATATGTACTGTTTTTCTTTTAAGGGGCCATTCGGAGGTAGGAATTTCAAGTGGAAAAAAAATCTTAAAATTCAATAAATTAATTTTTTTTTGTCTGGGCATCTATTAAATATGAAATTAGCAAATGAGGGTATATATTTTTTTCTTATAAAACATACAAACTTTAATTCTCCAAATATCTAGACTACCAAGATGATGAAAAACTTTAAAGCTAATAATATACATGCTAATAAAGTTTGGAGCTTGTCTTCGTCTTCTTAATATTATTATTATTATTAATTTATTATTATTATTATTATTATACTCCAATTATCTGTTGTATGCACAAATATGTAATAATAATAATAATAATAATAATAATAATAATAATAAAAATAAATAACAACAACAGTAATAACAATAGTAAATTATTATTATTATTATTATACTATAATAATTATAATATAATTATAAGATCCATATGATAAATATAATATAATACATAATAATACAACAATGCATTTAATATTAATGTTATATGTTATAATCCTAGAATAATATTGTATTATTATAATAATATAATATTTATATTAAAAGTTTGGAGCTTGTCTTCTTCTTCTTTTATTATTATTATTATTATTATTATTATTATTATTATTATCCAAATATCTGATGTGTGCACAAATATGTAATAATAATAATAATAATAAACAACAACAACAACAACAACATTAATAACAATAATAAATTATTATTATAATAATTATTATTATTATACTATAATAATTAGAATATAATTATAAGATCCATATAATAAATGTAATACAATATATAATAATACAAAATGCATTTAATATTAATATTATATGTTATAATCCTACAATAATATTATATATTCTTATAATAATATAATATTTATATTATGATATTACTAATATATTAAAGTGGGGTAAAAGATTATAATTAAAAAGTAATTATTTTATAACTATTAAATCGAGTAATATTATACAATATATCATTACAATAATATATAATAATGATTATACATAATTGTTATAAATACCTCCATAATCTCACCATCTAGATTAATTTTTTTAGATTCATGAATAACTTTTGGGAATATGTATGCATTAAATGATGATGCATGTGTAATAGTTATTATCATGCATCCTCTAGAGTTTTTTTATGTATGTATGAGTATCTTTCCTTAGACTATAAAAGAAGGGGTTGTGTTGTTTTGTAAGACAAGCTCAGTATTAAGAAATCAATTTAGTAAAGAGATATAGTTTTAGTCTTCTTCTTCCTCTTTCTCTTTTGCCTACATCCAATATATATTCTATTAGTAGCCGCACTTTACCTTAATAAATAATTAAATTATGTTTATAATAATATAACAATGAATAATAATATTTTGTTCGTATAACTAATATAATAATATAATAATATAATATTATAATATTATAATAATATAATAATTAATATAATATTATAATAATTAAATTAAATTATAATTATGTTCGTATAATTAATATAATATTATGTATTATTGTAAATAATATTATTATATACAATATTGTAATAATATAACAATGACTTAATATTATGTTATTATAATAATATATTTTACGGATAACTATAATATAATTACTACATAGTATGGTAAGAATAGTAATAATAATAATAATAATTTTATCGTGACATAATAACAATAATAATAATATATAATTGTATGTTATAATTGTATATACAATATAATATTATATTAATTATATTAACACAGTAATTATTTTATCATTATTATATAATTATTTTATTCTTTTCAATATTATAATAAATTTTCTGAACATCTAAACTAAAAATTATATTTTCCAAAAAAAAAATCTCCTCCATTTTATGGAGTTCGTTGCGTTTCTCCTGTGGCTTTAATATGAAGCTTATTGAAAAGCCTTAAACGTGGCTTGTTCTCGATCACTCATTTTGTAGAGCCTACCTGAAGGTAAAAAACAAAACATGTGATCCAAACCGAGTATAACCGGATGATACATGAATATTAATTGGTTATTTTTCATATATGATCTTGTAAACTTTACTATATATTACATTGTGAAAATTGTATGGAACTTTTTAAATGAATGACATATAGAAAATAATCTATTTTTCATTATGATTGATTTCTAAAAATATTTAAACATAATAATATATAATATTTTGCTACAAAATGAATAAAAATAGAGGGTCTATCAAAATATATACATGAAAATAAATATAAAAATGTATATAAATACTGAATTAATATAATGTATTTGATTGAATAGAATAGAATATAAATATAATATGATTGAATAAACATATATTATATATTATATATACCGATGCGTTCATTTAATTTTTTTGAATATAGATAACAATATATTTAATTTAATATTATAATATTATTATGTTTGAATCGATTTATTTAAATAATAATAATATAGTAAAATGAAATATAGACAAATACTTTTAACGGAATATTTAAATAAAAGATAGATTTTTTTTAATACGATATTTTGGTATACGATACTCGATTTCGGATACGGATACGAATACGATATCCGATATTCAATTTCGGATATGAATACATATATGAATACGAAGTCGGGTACGAATAAATAATAACAACAATATAAATTTATTTTAAAAGAACTTTATAAATATATTTATGCATTTATAAATACATATGACATTCTCACAGGATCCCAAATCTCGTTAATTTTTCTTTTTACATTATAACAAAATATCATATATTATTATTTTCAAATATTGTTTTTTAGACTATAACATAATATATAACATTTCTATTTATTCTATAAAAAATATTATATATTATTATTTCTAATTATGTTTTGAAATCAAGCATAATAATATAGATTATTTTTATATGTCGAAATTTTAAAAAATATCATACAATTTTCAAATATAATAAATTTACAAGGTTACAAGTGAAAAGTGAAAAGTAAGTGAGATCTACAAAATAAGTAGTTGAGATGAAGTCACGTTTGAGGCTTTCCATTAAGCTTCATATTTAAGCCACAGGATAGGAACCCCATCTTTTTTATCATGAATTGTATCCCTGTCACGTGGCAGATTGTTAATGGGTGAAATTTTGTCCATCTTTTATGTATTCAATTCCTGTCTGCCACGTGGCAGGTGATACAATTCGTGGTAAAAAAATGGGTTCCTATCATACTCCAATTTCACTATTATGCCAATTCTGCTAATTCAACTTGGCAGGGTTTAGGGTTTAGGGTTTCGAAACCTCAAAATTGCCAAAAATTGCCATGGCCAGTCGAATCCCGCCGGACATAATCCCGTTGATCGCCGCCCGCATCCTCGCGTCTGACCCAATCGACTTGATTAGCTTCCGTGCAGTCTGCCGCCTCTTCCGTTCCTACTCTCCCAACCCGTGCACCCTTGCCTCGCTCTACCGCCCTCGTCAATGGATCATGCTCTCTGACGGTTGCAGCGATCTCAGAACCCCCCGCACCTTCCTCAATCTCTCATCTGGCCGCTCCCTCAAAATCTTTCTTCCTGACTTGTACGGCCACGCCATCCTCACATCCGTTGATGGCCTACTCATCTTGCTCCACGAGGAAACCTCTGTTGTTCGCCTTTTCAATCCTTTTACTCGTCTCCTAGTCGATCTCCCTCCTCTCGTGTCCACAGTAGAATATTCTTTTCGCAGGAATCGCCCCTATTTCATATGCCATCTCGTCGTTCCGCAATTAGTCAGTGCTGCAATCTCCTTCTCTGATGATACTGATAACCATAACCCTACAGTCGTCATTTGTTTCGAGCAATCAAACAGGGTGATTGTCTCTGAACCAGGAGATCAACAATGGGTATCCATTTACCCTAGGTACAAGTGTCTGTACAATGTTATCTTCTTTCAAGGAAGGTTCTTTGCCACAAATTATCAAGGAATAGTTTGCACAATTCATCTTGACCAAGAAGGGAAAAAACAACAAAACTATAAAATAGCTGAGATAATTTCTCCGAATTGGCTGGAACATATTTGTAAAAGCAGAGTGTGCCGATCCTTCTTGGTCCAATCGAACTCAACTCTTCTTCTGGTATGCAAACCCAATAATTCATTTGTTCAAGTGTACCAGGTTGATCTAGAAAACAACACCCTCGACTTAGTCAACAATATCGAAGATCATGCTCTGTTTGTGGGTCCCACAGAAACCATTTCGGTTTCTTCCAAGGACTTCCCTTGCACTGTACCGAACTCGATTTATGTAGGAACCAATTGGTTAGTTCGACTCGAAGATTATTCGTGCGAACTAATTTCAGATAATGCACTTATGCCTGATAGAGTTAAAATAAGTAAGCCTTCAGTGAGGCCTTATACTCTTGCTGATCATCTCATCACTCATTGCTCGCAAATCCAATGGCATGTATTTATATTCTTTGTCATGAATTTAAGGAATTTGATATTATATTGATTTGCTTATTTTTTTCATTTTTTTTTAAATTCAGGGCAAGAGGGTTGATGCATCATGAGTTTTGCAAGATTCCTGTAGGGGAAAAAAAACACTTTGTTTGGGGAATTACTCGAGGTGGCGATCTCTTCTAGTTTTTTAGTGCTTATTTTTCTAAATATATTCATATGTAGCTCCATGTTGATGAATTTTCGATAACGTTGAAGTCGGATGCTTGTGATTTCTTCTAAAAAATATGATATTTTTGGGGGATCAATAATGAATATTTTAATTTGAATTAGAATGCTGAATATATGTAGAATAGGAAATTGAGTTTTCTTAAGAGTGCTAAGATTAACATTCGCACGTAAGTATATGTTTTTTTTGTTTTCTTACGGGATATATTAAATTGAGATTTTCAATTAGATTGTTATTTAAGTTTTTTTTTTGTTTTCTTTCCGTATATATTAAATTGAGATTTTCGATTAGATAACTATTTAAGTTTTAGTGATCACAATTTAATAGATTGTGGAAGTTAAAAAAATGATGTATATAATTCCTAACAAAAATAAAAATACCTTCAAGTAGGGTAGTTTGATCCAAATATTAGTATCATATTACTTGAATAAATTTTAGAGACGTGATTTTGCATTTCGGCCGTACGTTGTCCATTGTCCGGAAAAATAAACTTCGGATGCACTCCGAAGTAGTCCTACTTCACAAACCAAATACATTTTTTATATTATTGTTCTACTTCACAATATTATTGCCGAATCAGTTTCTTTTTGGGCATGTTTGATTTGAGAGATTTTGGGTGGAGATTTATTTAAAAATACGGGATAATTTCAAAATCTGATTTGGTTTATTTTGATGCAATCATGAATTTAAGACATGTATATCAAAAGTATGTATTATTCTCCATTTAAATGAAAGGGTTCCTGCATTGTCGTGTACAGCAAACTCAATTGAAATAGTTAAATTCTCAGCTTCACTTCGTAGTTGCAGATTCTTGAGGATCTTAATTCTTAGCGTTAGCTACTTGCTCCGATATCATGTTAAATTATGTACAACCATTAAGGAAGATAATATTGTGTTAAGATTGATTATATTTTTTTTATTTTTTTGAGTGAATTACAATGGATCTTAAATAGAGGATTAACCCAACTAATTTCCAATGGCTACTTCATTGTGAACCGTTGATCCTAACTATCTCAATTCATTAAATATTTACGAAAAAATATAACACGAAATATTAGATTATACTATAATTCATAATGTACATGTAATACCAACTGTAAAAATATTATACCGTACAAGTTATGTATGTACTAGACACCATCGATTATATAAGACTACTGAAATTTCAATCTTATACAAAAAATAAAAAATATACACTATATCGCATTTAATAGAGATTTTGTTTAAAAAAAAACTAATATCAAAATTTTAAGCAAAAATGTAATTAGAAATATTATTTTCATGATATATTTACACTTTTAAAATTAACAATAATATCTCCTTTTATTTTTATTATTTTTTGAAAATTTTATTCAAACTTTGACAACAAAAACGCAACAATAAACAATTTTGTATTATGTAATATTCTTAAAATTATGGTTATAAAATACTAATAATAATACTTAAATATCAATTATGTTTAATTGTATTTACTAACATAATTATTGTCTCAAACTCAAGTTTTTTTTTTCATTTTGGAACTATGTTAATATGGATGTCAAATAAAAAAGAAAATATATGTGTATATATTTGATAAAGTTTTGAAATTATATTTCTAAAGTACTGATAATTTTTGTAGTATGTTATATAAGATGATATATTATTTTATTTGTGTTGGAACATATGAACTTTTCATCTTTTATATGCCTTCACATTTCATCGTATAACTTACTACAAAATGGTTAATAATTGAATAGAAATTGGCTCAGGGTGATTTTAACGAATGACAATATTTCACATCATTATTGTACGATGATGTGGTTTCTAAAAATGCTCAAACTTAGGTGTAAAATAATTGACAAATAATTGTCTACAAAAATACGACATCCATAAAAAATCAATATTTTAAATTTTGTCACATTTCATAATTTAATGGCTAAAAAATTACGAGGATGAGACACAAGAAATATACTTAAAGATGAATGCAAAATAAGAATGTGAACAACTTGTTGAATAATAGAGAAGTCAAAAGATAAGTTACACTTATACACTTGATTTTACGATAACATCCTCAATTTCCTAATTAATACACTCGATTGCGATAACAATTAAGTAATATTCCTTACCTTTTGTCTCCAAGATTACAGGGGATTACTGTGTGTACATTTTGGTCATTTTATTGTTTTTCTCTTTGTATTAATTTTTTGAAAAAGGTCTATTTTGATTCCTTACCTCAAAAATTCAATCAAGTTTCTAATATTTTAATTTAATCAAGCAAATATCATATTTTTCTAATTTGATTAATCAAATCCTTTACCTTTTAATTTGGTCAATCAAATCGTTTATTTTTTTTAATTTGGTTCAATTTAATCTTTTGATCCATTAATTGATGACTGAATATTTAATTTCTGATGTGACAATTTCTGACATGACATATTTGATGACGTGACTGTTTATGACATGCCGTATTTGATGATGTTGCATCACAAATTTTTTGATGACGTGAAATCATAAATTATTTGATGACGTGACAATATATGACATGTCATATATTTTAAAATGATTTATGTTGTCATGTCGCCAAAATGACATGTTATAAACTGTCAGATCATTAAATATGTCATGTCATGATTATCGTGTCACAAGTTAACGGTTCAGTCATCAATTAGTGGATGGAATGATCCCATTGAACAAAATTAAAAAATATAAGAAATTAATTGGTCAAATTAAAAAATAGGAGACTTAATTGATCAAATTAAACATTAATGACTTGATTCTTGATTGAATTTTTGATTAAATGTGAGGGACCAAAAGTAGACTTTTTTTTATTTTGTGAAGTTGTAGCTATAATGGTTTGGTTTGAGCAACTATGATGCTAAACGTTCAAGTTTATTGTCTTTGTGGAAGATTTATCAGATCTGTTAATTCCGTGAGAAGCGATTCAAGCATAAAGACATGATCATAAGTGGAATCCGTGAGAAGCGATTCGAACAGCCGCAACCCAAAAAGGAAATCTGTTTTGAGTGTGCATGCCTAGCGAGACATTCATTGAACTTAGACATGATCATAACCTAGACTATAGACTAGAATGAGGCATAAAGACATCAACTTTTTATATGTGCCATGTGATTATGCATCCTTTTAATATTCTCCATGCATGGTAGGTCCTTTATGAAAGATTTAGCATCAGTATCAGTTGACACATAATTCATGTAACCTCGGATTGTTCTTTAGGAACTTAGGGTTAGGGCTGAGTACGTTATTCATTTTTTCTGAAATTAATCCAGGCCAGAAACATGGGCAAATGCAGTTTCACATCGTTGGCGTCCTTTTCATGTGATGCGAAGAAAATTACGTTACATATGTAATGTTCCCTCGTGCCTATAAATACATGCACTCATGGTCCTCAAGCACTTCATTAGGGCTGCAGATACTGCAGTGAAGTGTTTTGAACCTATCAGGTTGGTTGTTTTCTGGTGTTTCCTTCAAACACTTCACATCGACTTAAAATACATCATGTGTGAAGTGTTTGGAGAAACCCTAGATGATACCCAATGAACATTTTTGTGTTTATTAATGCATATTATTTAGATTTTATATATATTTGTTTTCTTTTGTGCCGTCACATTAGCGGGTCTACGTTTCATATGCGTCGTATCACGATTGACGCCGCCAAGATTTGAGATATTTGTGCTGAATTCGACATGACTGGTATGTGTTTCAATATCCGATTATTTATTGCGTAAACTTTAACTTATCAATTTGTAGAATATCTATACGCAACAGAAAAAACATTCGAGTTTCTTGTCCGCGAATGATTGTGCTAGTTCCGACGAACATCTCAATGCCAATATCTATACGCTACGCCTAAAATTAATAAAAAAAAAATAACAAAAATATTTTGTTAATTGCTACATGTGAAAATATAAGAATATTTTGGTAAAAAAAAATTTTAACATCGTCTATGATTAATTTTAATCCTTGTAAAGAAGTATTTGAAAATAAAAATTCAGTAGAGAAGGTTTTTTTGGAGTTTCCAAAAAAATAAAGATTTTTTTAGAATATCCAAAAAGATTTGGTTTTTTTTTTGTGAATTTGCCTATTTTGTTTAGCAGGGTTATATGTTTACGGTTATGATGATATACTTTGTAAGATGTTGTGTGTTTAGGGTTTGTTGACTCGGGGGAGTTTTATGATAGACTCATTTTTTTATCATGAATCCATTTTCAAAAATTATTTTAAGATATTTTAGCTATTTATCAATTAATTATACAAAATTTATGTTTTTCAAAGCATTAAACGATAGATATACAATTGAACCTTACAAAAAAATATCATTAGTTAACACATTCGATTTTTTTTTTTGAAAATGGATCTATCATAAAACTCCCCGTTGACTCGTGTATCTTCGACGATTAGGTTTATGTTTTGTCAACAGGATGTCGGCGAACTTACTCGTCGGCAAAAATATACAAGTAACTGCAGATGGGCAGTCTGTGAAAATAGTCAACAATGGCCAGACTTTAGCCGACGACATGTTAAGTTTTAACAATGGAAACTGTGGACAGTCTTTACCAACTGTTTCGGATTTTTTGCCGGCGATTTTAGCTATTCGATTAGCATATAATTAACATGATTAATTAACAATTCAATTAACATATAATTAACATATGACACAAAATTAATGTCCAAGACAAGATTTGTTAACCAGTAAATATTAATTAACATGATTTCAAGCTCAAGTACAAGCGGCGATCAACATTCCTATGCCACAGCCTTGTATTCATTAACAGATGCGTGCCAAAGTGCATGTGAATTGATTGAAGAAACTGAACCGTCATAATTCTTGGAGTACTCTATATATGCTAATCGGTACAGCTTCCCGTATGATTCATAATTGCATCATTTCAACTTCTCTATTAATCACTAATTAACAATCTATTATACATTTCATCATTCTCCTATTTATAGAAAAGAAGTCGAATATGAAAATCATACCTAAATCACACATTGACACCTGCTTCATTTTGTGATAATGTCCAAACAATGTACTTGTTCATGGTCGGAGACCGCTTCGGCAAGCATTACGCAGAGCGTGACCGGATCTCACCAGTTCAAAATTGTGGGCTATTCACTCCTCAACGAAATGTCGATCGGAACATGCATATCCTCCGCAACATTTACCATTGATGGCTCCAACTGGATTATCCGATTTTACCCAAAAGGTTACTCTCAAAACTCCGGTTATATGGCAGCTCATCTTGAACTACGGAGCGAAGCTGAAAATTTAAACGTTGCAATTGAGTTCGCCGTACATGACAATGCCGGGACCCTTTCATTTAAAAATAAAATAGTGCATACTTTCGGTAGTCCTGGAAGCATTGGAGCCGTTTCCAATTTCATAGAAAAAACCTCGTTCCGTACTAATCTCGTCAAGTACGTTAAAGACGATTGCTTGATAATAGGGTGCACTGTTTGTATCCTGAAGCCATTTCGGGTCCCTTGCTCAATTGCTGTTCCCCCATCAGAATTCTGCGAGCAATTCGGTTCTCTTTTGGCGAGCAAAGATGGCACCGATGTCACGTTTGAAGTGAACGGACAAACATTTAATGCTCATAGATGTGTGCTTGCGGCTAGATCATCTGTTTTTAAAGCAGCGCTTTTTGGCGAAATGGAAGAGAAGGACAAGAAGGAAATAAAGATTGCTGAAATGGAAGCACCCGTCTTCAAGGCTATGCTTCACTTCATTTATAACGATTCGTTGCCGGACTTGACCAAGTCCGTTGATGGTTCTAAACATGATTCTACCTATATGGCACAGCACTTGCTCGTGGCGGCAGATAGATATGCCCTAGAAAGGTTGAAGATCCTTTGTGCTGAGATGTTGTATAGAAACATCGAGGAGTCGAACGTAGCCACCATGCTAGCTTTAGCCGTGCAGCACAATTGCTCGCAGCTAAAAGATGCATGTCTTGAGTTTATCGCTACGCCTAAAACTCTCAAAGCTCTCATGCAAGCCGATGGATTTAAATATTTGATTCGGACTTCACCGTCGATTCTGAAGGACCTTGGAGAGAAGAAGTTCGGTAGCGGTTGAGTGGTTACGGGCTTGTGTTTAGGAAATAAGTACTTTTTCTTAATGACTGTTTTACTTGTTTTTATTCCTTTCGTTATTTTTGAAGTTATGAGTTGTTTCTATTGATGAATTTGGCTTTCAGTATTGTATTATCTCCTTTATGATATGAAAGAATGTTTTACTCGTTTTTGTTCTTCATTATTTTTGAAGTTGTGCATTTTTTCGATGGATGAATTTGACTTCAGTATTGTATCTTTTTTTTGTTGTTGCAAAAAACAGTATTGTATCTTGATAAGTATGTTTGAAGAAGATAGATGATTTTAATCTGTTAGTAATATTGAATGAGTCATTGACTTCAAACTTTACTTTAATGACCTATGGACTCATTTTGTTAACAACGAAGGCAATGACTGGTCTGCGAAGGGTTGCGTATTGTAACTCTCCAACTATACTACGATAAAGGGTATGGTCTGTAAGAATATCTTCATGGATTTTTTAGAAGGTGTCGTTGGAGGCAATAGATACCGTTTTTGCATTGGCCATATTAGCTTTGAGAAAAAGCTGTTGAATATAGTTAGGCTGACTAAGAAGAATGCGAGTGGATGTTTGTTTGCACTCTAATCGCAAGAAAGAAACCGAGATATCCTAAATCCTTATGACTGAAATCTTTGTTGAGCTTCGAGATAATGGGTTGATTTTCACTGGAATTACCTCAAGTTAATATATATAATCTACTTATATCAACATCGAAGTTTAGAAATTGGGAGTCTTTGTAATGGATCATCAAGCCAATTGAGTAAGACCAATGGGCTCATAGTCTAGTTGGTTGAGTGTGAGACACAAAAAATAATATGTTATAAAATATTGTGAGTTAAACTATCCATGGCTTTTCTCCATTCCTCACATTTGAAGACTTGAAAGTAGCATGCGGGTTCTTGTTGGAATGGCAGATTTGATAGTAGTGAATGCTAGGATTTACGGTATCCATGTGCTATACATGGACATCGGAACGTAACCCTAGATAAAAGCTCGTTTTAGTGTAAAAGCAATTAAGGAAGAGTAAAAACGTTTTGACTTGGTTTGCACAAAACCAATTTTTTTTTGTAGGGTTAACGTGTTAACTTCCGTAATTGCAAATAGGGATTATTGAAATTTCGATCCATGATCGCGTAGAGTGGTCATGACGAGATCATCATCAAAAACCGGGCAACCCGGGCAACCGATGAATACGAGTTCATTTGAGTGGAACTAGATTTGATGGAAGTATTCATAACAAGTCATTGTTTGCACAAAACGTTTTGAACTTTTTTAATCTGTTTTTTTTGTTGCTTTTTACTGTTTTTTGTTGTTTTTCAGTTTTACTTTAATGTTTTTTTAAGAAATTACTGTTTTTATATGTATTTTGTGCGAGTTATTTAATAATATTATTGTGTTATGTTATGTTATGTTGTGTTATGTTATTGTAATTTGAAATCTGTTGTTTTGCGTTAGTATATTTTAATATTTTTGTTTATGTTTAGGTATGGGTAAAAATTTTCGTGGGTAATTCGAAAATCCGCGGGTATTAAATTAGGCGGGTAAAATTATCTGTTTAGTTGACATGCCGGGTACAGGTATTATCCGATTAAGATGGGTAAAGGTATGAGAAAACCTATATCCGATCCGAACCCGGCCAATTGGCATTCCTATTTTTGGAGGAGTTTTGAGAAATTAACTTTTTGTAAGATAATATAGGGAAAATGTGTAGATAGTGGATTAAAGGTTTATGTGGAGGGAAAAATATATTTATTTGTAAATCCCAGAATAATGTTACTTATTCTTGTATTGATTAAAATTGGGAAAAGCCGAAATAGGTAATACAAATATTATTTTTTCTCAATTTCGTGTTTCTCTTTATTTGTGAAAGTGATAACCACTTGACTACATTTAAATTAGGTTGAATTTGTGGTGATAATTTTATTTGGTTGAATTATACTACAAAGTTACATACAAGATTTTTGAGGGTAATCCTAAGGCATGTATGAAGGACTAGCACAAAAATAGACACTTCCAATATTCAATTTTATTATCATATAAATACTTTCTTCATGCATAACAATATATGTTTATAAAGACAAATCAATTTTAAGACCAATAAGCTTAAGGAAAATAACCAAACTTCAACAATCTGCAAGGCACAAGCACATGAAGAAAACACATTCTCCGCCCGCGGCGTGACCGTCAACGTGACATGCTCGGACGCATTTCTCCTTGTTGGTGTAACAAAAGGTATTGTGATAATAGAAATCATCACTCATTACATAACACAAGCCGCTCGATTCAACTGCATAAACAGAACAACAAAATAAAAATCAAATAAACATTGTCGATGAAATATTATAGATAGCGAGCAAAATACCTGAGACCATAAATGGTGCGAGTAACAACAAACATATGACGACGGCCTTCACATCCATCTTAATGAGAGATTTTTTTTATTCTCGAAGCCGAATATTTAGGATTTAGGGTATAGATGAAACTCGAGTGATGCCTGTCTCTTCGAACTAGGGTTCCATACACCAATTTATGAAGGACAATATTTTCATTTTGCAAGGAACCAAGTTCTCTTCACCAGTTTCAAGCAATTATGAAATTTGCTGGAGACCCATCACTACTTCAGTTTCAAGGAATGAATTAATTATTACACGTGTCAAGTATGAAGCTATTAACTATTTCTTGTATATGAAGTACAATCAAACAATCAAAGAAAAATTTCAAAACAATGCAAATTGGAGAAATGAGAATCAAATATTCTTAAACCCATAATAACCATAATGTCTCGATAACAATTAATAATAGATCTTTATATACAAACCAACTGGTCTCTCTATATGATAAAATCATAATAAAGACGAGCATTAAATAAGATAATATTCGAAAAATAATTTAACTCCCACAAGCAAGGCAGTCTTCCTTGTTGTTCAAAGAACAAACCATTTGCGCCAATTTCGCTTCCACTTCCACTTCCTCGGGCTTCTTTTCCTGCTTAATATTCAAATTCAACAAATATAAATAAAATAAAACAAAATGAGAAAAAATATTAAAAATGCAAACCTTAAGTAGAGAAGTATCCACGGTGAATTTAATTGCATCCGCAGCAGCACGAGTCCTCAAATAATACATCCCAGTTTTCAAACCCTAGAAACATTACAAAATAATATTAATAAAATTAATATATTACAACAAAATGTACCAAAGTAATAAAATTACCTTGGACCAAGCATAGAAATGAAGAGAAGTTAATTTCCCAAAATTAGGTTGATCCATGTGAATATTCAAGCTTTGACTTTGGTCAATGTAGCATCCACGATCAACCGCCATGTCAACGATGGTCTTTTGCTTTATTTCCCACACCGTTCTTCAAAATAATAATATTAATTAGTATATAAATAAGATTAAACAAAAATAAATGTTTATTTACTTGTAAATGGCTTTCAAATTATCAGGAATTTCAGAGATCTTTTGAACGGAGCCATCGTCATAAATTATTTGATTCTTCAAAGTTGGAGTCCAAACTCCCATTTCGACCAAGTCGTGCAATAAATGCTTATTCACCACCACAAATTCCCCACTAAAATTCACCCCAAAGAAAACATTTCAATTTTCTATAAATATCAAAAACCAAAGGGTACTTTAAGTAATTATTTTCTCACCTTAAAACTCTCCGACTATAAATATTCGAAGTGTACGGTTCGAAACACTCGTTATTTCCAAGAATTTGACTCGTTGAAGCGGTGGGCATTGGGGCCACGAGAAGAGAATTTCTCAATCCATTTTTCGAAATAAATTCTTTCAATTCTTGCCAATTCCATCTATTCGATGGCGTTACGTTCCACATATCTGGTTGCAAAATCCCCTGCAAAAATAAAAATTTGTAAAAACCCTAAACCCTAAATTCAAGGAAAATATTAAATATACCTTGCTAGAAGGGCTGCCAATATAGGTTTCGTAAGTTCCCTCTTTCGCAGCAAGCTCTGACGAAGCTTTCAATGCGTGATAATAAATCGTTTCGAAAATATCCTTGTTCAATTGTTCAGCCTATACACACAAAATTAGATTTATTAATTGGGAGAAAATATAAAAAATAATTTAATTAATTGACCTCAGGAGAATCGAAGGCCATGCCGAGTAGCATAAATGTATCGGCTAAACCCTGAACCCCGATTCCAATTGGTCTGTGTCTCATATTCGATCTTCTCGCAGTTTCGACAGGGTAGAAATTAATATCGATTATTTTATTTAAATTCGCAGTAATAATCGATGTAACCTAATAAAAATAATTCATCGTTATAATTATTCAATGAAATAAAATTAAATAATTAAATTAAATTAAACCTCGGCGAGTTTGTCGAAATCGAAGAATCGATTGTGAGAACCGATACTTCCAACTAATTTAGATGGATGAGACTCAAGTGGAACCCCCTGAAAACATATTTATGTTAATAATATAATTAATTAATTAAATAAATAAATATAAATATATTTACTTTTTCTCTGACGAAGCGTGGCAAAGCAATCGAAGCCAAGTTGCAAACCGCAGTTTCGGTAGGGCTCGTATATTCGATAATTTCGGTACATAAGTTCGAGGATTTAATCGTCCCTAAGTTTTGTTGATTGCTTTTTCTATTGCATGAATCCTGTCCATAATTTGAAAAATATTTAATAATATTAATAAGTATATATATAATTTATTTATTTGTTATGTACCTTGAAGAGCATGTAAGGAGTCCCAGTTTCGATCTGAGCCTTCAAAATCTCGAACCAGAGATTCTGAGCTGGCACGGTTTTCTTTGCCTTGCCCTAATAATAACAGTAAAAAACATACATTTAAAAAGTAAAATATCATGAATAACCCTACAAACAGCAAGAATATCGTTTATAACCTCGCGTTCGTATTTTGCATAAAGGTCCTCGAAATCTTGGCCCCAACAATCTGCAAGACCAGGAGCTTCGTTAGGGCAAAACAATGACCATTCTCCATTACTTTGTACTCGTTGCATGAATAAATCTGGGACCCACAACGCATAAAATAAATCCCTTGCTCGACTCTCTTCCTGCCAATAAAATAAATAAATAAAAATCCAAAAAAAATAGCTAAAAATTTATTTTAAAAAATATTACCTTTCCATGATTTTTCCTAAGATCAAGAAATTCGAATACATCTGCATGCCATGGCTCCAAATACACCGCAAAAGCCCCTAAATCATTCACAAAATTATATATAAGGGTATTTTTGAAAAACAAAATTTGGATAATTACGAAAAAAATATAAGTACCTTTTCTTTTGCCGCCGCCTTGATCAACATACCGAGCGGTATCGTTGAAAACGCGAAGCATAGGTATGATACCATTGGAGGTACCGTTGGTACCTCTGATATAACTACCAGTGGTACGAATATTATGTACCGAAACCCCGATTCCTCCTGCAGATTTACTTATCACCGCACATTCCTTCAACGTGTCGTATATTCCCTCTATACTATCATCTTTCATGCACACCAAAAAACAACTACTCAACTGCACATCAAAAAACAAATTAATAATTTTGCAAGGGTATATACGATATTTTGAGATTTTGAGATTGTGAACGGACCTGAGGTCGAGGGGTGCCCGAATTGAAGAGAGTAGGGGAGGCGTGAGTGAACCACCTTTGCGACATTAAATGATAGGTTTTGATGGCCGATTCGATATCTTGTTTGTGGATCCCAACAGAGACTCGCATGAGCATGTGTTGAGGCCTCTCCACCACCTTTCCGTTGACTTTTAGGAGGTAGGATCGCTCGAGAGTCTTGAAGCCGAAGTAATCATAGTCGAAATCTCTGTCGTAAATTATCTCGCTGTCTAATAGTGCGGCATTCTGTACAAAATATATCAAATTTACCCTTTATAATGTGTGTTTGGTGGATTTATATTGTGTTGAGATTGATTACCGTCATGATGATTTCGTAGACATCATCGGCGATTAATGGAGCGGTTTGGCCGGATCTATCGTCGTAATGGGCATACATGATTTTGACCCTGAAAAGATTTGGATATGAAAATGAGATGAAATGGAATAATATGTATTGAAATTAAGAGCTCACGTTTCTGAGAACAGTTTTTTTGTGTTCTTATGGAGATTCGAGACTGCAATCCTTGCTGCGAGCTGGAGAAAAAGTGGAATTTTGAGTTTTAGATGGCTAATTTTGATATTTTTCACAGTTAATGAGGAATAACGATGTGCTGATTTTGAGTACCTGAGCATAGTCAGGATGGCTGGCAGTCAAGGCTGCAGCAGTCTCGGCGGCCAGCTCATCGAGCTGACTAGTGGTGACACCCTTGTAAACACCAGCACAAACTTTCTGAGAGACGAGAACAGGGTCACAGTGCTCCTGGCTCAGTCCATAGCTCAGTTTCTTCAGCCGAGCAGTAATCTTGTCGAAATGGACGGTCTCTTGCCTCCCGTCTCTCTTCACCACGTACATCTTGCTGGTTTTCTCAGTGGGGAATTTCGCCGAACAGGAGAAGGGCGAGAAAGGTTATGTGATGGTGGTTGTGAGTGCGCAGACAGCACTAGGGTTTTATGGCAATGGGGGAAAGGTTTTGGCGGGGATAGGGTTTAGTGACGATTCTTTACCTGAAACTGGTCTATGGTAGACCGACCAATATAATGTGGTATGTAAATATTTTGATGACGTGGCTTTATTTTATTGGTTTGGTTTTTTATGTTGAATTAATATACTGTTATTTGTTTTTTGTGTTTGTTAAGGTCACGTGAGGAGATATATATGGTTTTAATGCCGTAAAATGTGGGTTTTGAAACTTTGGACTTATAGGGCGGGAAAGTTGGGACATGTATCATATGTATAATATAAAGAGTATTGAGTACGCCACATATAACGAGGTTCTAAAATATTGCATCGAGTAGCTTGCTTGATAAGCTTTATCTTTGTTTTCTATCGACAAGGTATGTTTAGCTTGCATGATAAGATTGGGCGATAGAGAGATATTTTGTGATGGACCAATTCTACTAATCCACTGGCATGTTTGATTTGAGGGATTTTGATTACGTGTATTTTACTATTTATGTATTTCACTGTCTACGCAAGTTATTTGATAAGTTGTATTTTAAAATCATGAATAATTTTTTGTTTTGTTTGATTCTTGTTAAAAAATATATGTCTTTCATTTTTTATTCTAATTAATGAATTCAATTGACAGATTAAATATCTCAAGTAAACAAACATAAATAAACATATACAATAGCGCAAATACTTTTAATAAACGTAAATATGTTCTCATAATTTTGAACATACAAAATATGATCGATATATCATCTAACAATTTTGAACATGCACAAAATACAAAATATATTCAAAATACTATCATAAACTATACCATTTTAAAAAAACGCATCATCTCCAACACCACCGGTACCACTTCCATTGCCCATACTACCCATACCGCCACCAATACCGCCGAGACCACCCCTATTATTTGCAATATAATTAAGCATAAATTTATTCATCAATTCAATTTGTTCACTTGTACTATATGAAATAAAACATGCACTGTACACTTCATTTCGTACCAAGTAGCATTGAGCAAGACGTAATGTCGAAGATGGATATTCGGTCGGTATTGTAGCAATTGCTGCTTTGATGTCTTTTGCGAGAACAAAGATTCTATTTGTATTCATTTCCTGAAAAACATGTTTCATTTCTGTGAAATATTGCCCGAACGAGTCTTCCTTGTTGAATAATAGTATCGCTATTATTTTGAAATCATCAAATATAATTTGAGTCAACAATATTTTATCACACCCATTTTATTTCCAATTCATCATTAATCTAGAATTACTTATACTTCATTTTGTAAATTAAGTACAAATCTAATTTAACAATATTTAAAATTATATTTCGATTATATACTATTTATGTTAATTAAACACAATAAATATTTTAATTATAGCTACAATATCTCATTATATTTAATTTACAAATAAAGAAAACATATTTTAAATAATAGTAATACACAATATAATAAATGATGTTATTTTTATAAATTGAATGGAAATGTAACATTAACATTAATTTTTGGCATGAATATGATTCATGCCAATTTAGCATATTCGGGCCATCTCATGAAAATCAAACATTAGAAATTAATACTCGACCGATCAACATTCGCATGAAAATAAATTTTGAAAAAGATGAGTTTAATATATAAAACAAAAACATAAACTTTGAGCCATCCATAGTGAGCAAAAATCACAATATAAATGCAAAATACGACCATTACGCAAATAATAATTCCTGTATTATTTCCATATAAACAAAATATTTCAACTTTGACAATTAATCCAAAAACATGAATACGTTCTAAAAAAAAATAAAAGTACCAACCACTTGATAATTTTCACACAAAAATATTACAAAAACCCATATAAATTTGACTAATTTTTTTAACAAAGACCCCAAAAAGAACATCAAATAAAATAAACAATCAATAAATAAACGGATCTAAACTGAATCTGAAATGGCGAAAAAAGATTCGACAATAGAAAAGCAGGATTCCTTTTGTTTCTTGAATTCTTCCAATCGCATGAAGAAATATCCAAGATAGTCGAAATCTATTGGCGATACCTTCGCCTACACAAGATTATAAATTAAGGTTTCTAGAGTAACTATATATTATTTTATTGGGGAGTTCTATCATACACCCTTTTAAAAGGGTATTTTGGGTATTTAGAAGGGTGTATCATAAATTTTGTTTTTTATGGATATTTGTTCTTTCATGAACAATTCAAATTTCCTATTTAGCCCATCATTTATTGATAAATATACTTGAAAATTTATCTTAAATACTCATTAATTGATAATTACTCAAAATACCCTTGAAAAAGGATGTATCATAAGCAAAAGGGGTGTATGATAGAACTCCCATATTTTATTATATAAAAATGTATATATTTATAAGTTTATATAACCTGAATAAGAGCCCAAAGTGCCCAGTACATATGAGATGCCAATCTTAATGTATTTGTCTCCACATATAGAGACTCTAAATCTCTCTCTAACACCTGTTCACAAATAAAAACAAGTACATGTTTAAGACAATTTTTTGTTTGGACCAAAATACCCCTCGTTCAAATAATAAAATAATAAATTACATACTGTTTCAGGATTATGAGGCTCCAAATAATTCCTGAAGAAATGATATTGCACCTCCTTATCTGGATACCTGAAAATATCAAAATTATATTTACACCATCTTTTTATAAACATATGAAAATTATAAAGTTTTGAAGGGCCTATTTGTAAAATTACATGTCATAGTCGCAATCGAAACCGGCATATTCATTGAAATGGTTTGCAATATCGTATCCTCGATAGCTATATGATCCATACTCAAAGTCTATGAAGTATAGTTTACCTAAAAATATAATAATAGGGATGACTGAGGGGTAATTTCGTAATTTAAGGGTTCATTTGGGATTAATCGATTGTGGATGATTCGAATACCTTGTGATTCGTTTAGCATTAAATTTCCAGAGAGTAAATCGTTGTGTGCAAAAACCATTGGAGCTTTTAAACGGTCTGTGATTTCCTATTAAACAAATATAAATGAGAGAGAGAGAGAGAGAGAGAGAGAGAGAGAGAGAGAGAGAGAGTTAATTACCTTGAGTTGATTAACTTCGCTGGTAATTTCTGAAAAAGAGATTTGTTGGTACTTGGCTTGTTTTTCGTCATCATCAAATTTCAATTCTTCAGCTAATAAAAAAAACATTTTAGCCCTAAATTAAGTATCAATAAAGCCCCATAATCCTTAGATTTTGCAAATTAAGCCTCCATTTTTTCCAATTTTCATCAATTGGACCTAATTACGTAACGTTGCCTCGATTAAGACCCAATTTAGCCTCAATTTCACAAATTCAGTCTCAATTTACCCTAATTTCTACAAATAGACATAAATACTAGGGGTGTAAACGGAGCGGATGAGACTAAATAATGATCATACCCTAATTATATTATTTACTAAAAAAATATCCAATGCATAAAAAAGTACAAATGCAAATATTAAATTTTATCATAAATACTACCTTATAAAATTATAAATATTATCAATATATAAAAAGTTAAAATACTACTACTCAAACCGTCACATAGTATTAATATTTAGGGGATATGGATACGGTTCTGACAGATAATATACACCCCGTTTAAATCCCTACAAATAAAAAACCAAAACGGTACCAAATTGGGGAAATACCTTCTTTGAGAAATTTAAATATATCAACCCATAATTGGGGCTCTTTTGTACCGGGTATATCCACTTGGTGAAACCTTCTTAGCTGCTTTGCAATTTCAGAGGCTATTTTAGGGTTTTTCATATCTGGAAAAATCAAATAAAATCAGCATTAAATCATGGAAAATATAAAAAAATATATACGATTTTTTTAACCTGAAGGTTCGAGAGTTCGAGCATCGATAAAAGATTGGACCATTCCATTTGAAAATACACCGACCAATTTAGCCCCAAATCCAGCCAAAGATAAATATGGCAAAGCCTAAATTTTCAAATAAAACAATAAATTTACAATTGGTTTTAAGTTGTAACAAAAAATAATAATAACAATAATTAAAGGGGATTTTGTTGATTTTGTACCTGTAATTCTCTCTTTCGATCAATTACCAAATCGGTGTTTGGGCCGTATAATCGAACTGTCAGAGATTCGTTCAAATTATCTTTTTGCACAGAGACCTTCAATACTAAAGGAAAATATTTATTACTAATTTAATATCTCATTAATTATTTATTTATAAAATTAGCAATGTTGCTCTAATTCGCCCCAATTGTGCCTCAAATTGTGCATTTGAGCCTAGTTTAAGAACCAAAATGGAACTTTTGTATTTTTGTGTATAATTTCTTAAGTAAGATTAAATTGAGGAAATTGGGAAAATAAATTGAAATTAAATTTTAAGGAAAACTCACGAAGATTTGTGATTCCACCAGAGACAGTCTCGATTGAAAAACACGAGTCCTCGAGAGGAGACCATTTCTCAAATAAACCCTTCAATAAAACTCTGAAATATAAATTTACAAGCCTTTAATTTTGGATAATACTACATAAAAACAAGACAAAATACACTGCAAAGTTATGATTTGCTAATTGGTCCAAGGAAAGACATTAATGTGAAAAAGGGGCCTGTTATCATGGTATAAAAAACGACAAAATTGAATCGAGCCCTCCAATTTTTTCACATTAAAAACTCACCAGTATAAATTTTGTTTTTGAATGAAGATTCAAAATCTTATGGTTAATTATTGCCAATAAAAGTCAAATCGTTTAATAAGCACATTTATTTAACACCAACTCAGTTATGGGTCAAACCAATTATCTTTTAATTGCTAAATTTTTATCACGAGCTGGGATATTTTCTGGAAAGATTCGAACTTTCTTTCAATTTATCATGGCGAAATTCTTTCAATTCGGTTTCTATTCATTTTCTTGTAACCCAGTAAAAGAAAAGGAATTTGGTTAAGAATAGAGACAGAGAGAGAGGGCAGGAAGAAACTGACACAATGTGAGGCTTCATTTCAGGAAGGGGAAGAGAGATATCAATGGAAAGAGGAGAAGAAGGGACGGTGGGAGCACCAGTCTCCGCCCCACTGGCCGCAGCATCTTCATCTGTTCGGCGTTCCATTGGTGGTATTGGTGGCCGGATCCCAGTTCCGCAGCTCTTCACCAATCTCTTCTCTCTCTCTCTCTCTCTCTGATATTTGAACAAGACCAACGAATCTGACTAGTTGCAAGAGAAGAGAATCTTATAGCTAACCACCTATGTTGCACGGATACACCATAGCGTATCCGATACGATACGGATACGGTGGTACGGTAATTTTAAAAAAATCACAGATACGAATACGGATATATAATTATTAGTTTAATATTTTTATATTATGTATAATTAATAAATTAATAATAAATTAATAATATTTTTAAATTAAATATCATGACAATAAATAATATCAACCAAATAATGCAAGTATCATAAAATTATCATAAACTTGTTCTAGAAATATTTTAGAACTAATTTAGAAATATCCTAGAAGTATCATATATAATTTATTTAAAAATATTATGGACCAAAATATATAATGGGCCGAAATATCCTAAATGGAGTATCCAGCCGTATCCTGGACGTATCACCAGCCGTATCCTGTCGTATCCCTGCCGTATCCGAAAAAAATAAATATTAAAATATTCGGATACGCCACGTGGCGTATATCCGAGCCGTATCGCATCCGTATCCGTATGAACAGTAACGGACTGAACAGTACAGGGGTGAACAGTAACGGGCTGAACAGTACCCGGGTGAACAGTATCGGTGTGAACAGTACTGGTGATGTGGCCTCACCATATCTTTGTATCCAAAATTTAATGGGAGGGGAATTGTGACAATTGCGCATATTTGATGACATGGTAAATTATGACATGTCATGTTTAATAACGTTACAACATAATTTTTTTTTTTAAAAAAAAATATTTAATTTACTATAGGAAGTATTATAGCGTCATTATTTAATAAATTACGACATTGTGTTTTAGATAATTTTTCGCTATTTGCGTTGTTATTTAATTCACTAAAAATATTACATGATTAAATAGATCTATTTTAATATTTCAAAAATTATATTTATATTTAACAATGTATTTATATTTAATAAATTCATAAATAAAATAAGTTATGTTGTCACGTCATTAAATATGACATGTCATAGATTGTCATCTCATCAATATTTAATATCATAGTTACGTCACAACTTAAAAGTCTAGTCATCAATTAATGTATGAAAAGACCCGATTGAACCAAATAAAAAAGGTAAACTACTTATTAACCAAATTGAAAAAAATAAGAAAATTAATTAATCAAATTAAAATATTAAGAACTTAATTAATGTATGATGATGTAAAATTTTAAAAATACTCAGGATATATTGTTAAATAATGGACATATACATTTGCAAATAAACTATGACTATAATTTTGTCACATTCCTAATTTAATGACTAAAAATGATTCTCGTAATCTGACACAAAAATACACAAATCTGAGTTCAAATAAAAGTGTGGACAAATTATTTACAAAAAATACATATAAATACTATATATCAGTATTAGAACATTATACAATAATATCTTGGAAAATACATATCCCTCCGAATCTCACAAAATCAAACATGCCCAATATATATGGTCCTAAAATAGTACAGATTTTAAAATTTAAAATAATGTATATATGAGTTGGAGTGAAATAATTATATGGGTAACTATTTATGCCGAAAATTGACACGTTCTACAAATTATTGTTCGAAAACGATTGACATTGCCGTTTGACGTTTGGCCAAGTTTTATTGTTTTCGGCAAGTCATAATTTTTTCTGCCCAAAAGATCTCCAGAAAGTAGTAATATGGATTTTTTTTGTATGGATTACTAAAGTTATAATTATTTTTCAATATGAAGTAATTTATAATTATTTTTTCTCTTAATTTTAATTATGTTTTGTATGGATTACTAAAGTTATTAAAATTGTTTTTACCACAGCTGGAATGGAGTAATATTGAAGATGTGTTGTGAATTGTGCATACATACAATATGATATATTTGATATTTATCAGAGATTTAAATAGCGGCGCAATAGCACCGCCATAGCGCAAATCGCAATAAATATTTCTAAACCGTAATACCGCAGCCTACTAAATACGCCGCAATATCGTCGCAATATCATGCAATATTGGTGATCATATGTGAATTACAACCCAACCGCAATGAACCGCTATATCACAATTTAAAACATTGATATTTACTGAACAAATATGAATAACAATGATATAACACTTGATGTTATGATTTTTTTTCATAAATCTATATAATATTTGAAGCATTATTTTACGATGCTACAAAAATATTTACTGCTTTATGGCAACAAAACAAGTCAAATGCCAGAATAAATAAAAATCATGAAATATATACATGTTTATATACTTAAATGTGTTATAAAAATATGATGAAATTAATATATCGTGATACAATTTTTTTATTTTGATGTAACATTAGTATGTCTTATAAAAATGAAAAATAATATTACACTAACGCAACACAGTATGTGTATTATCCTAGTATATCTTAAGAAGTTTATATACACTAGAAAAATTACTCGTGCGTCGCTGCGAATTTAATCATATAATAAATTAATATGCTTGATATATATATTTCATTAAAAAATGACATTGTTATGCAAATCAAGAATTTTAAATATTCAGTGACGTCCCGATCGATGAACAAATGTAGACTTCTCGCAAAAGAGCATATGATCTAGATACAAAAAGGACCGCAAGATTGAACAAATAACGTGAGAGGAGAGGTAGGGATGTAGTGGCGATCCAACTGCGTCCCCTATTATAAATTATTTATCTGTCAATTAAACGTGTCAATTAATATTTAATCGAGTCAATTAGAGTCTAGAGAGGCTAATTAACCCACCGAACCCACTTTTGCCACCTCATCATGGTTACTTTTTAATGGGAGGGGTTGAGCCAAATTATATATTTAGAGAGGTTAATTGTTTTGGGGATGCAAAATATATTTTAATTATATATGCTCCCATGAACAGTAATTATTGATGAACAGTAACTGATGACGATGAACAGTATCAATTCTTATTGATTAACAGTAATTGATATCGATGAACAGTCCTTGATGAACAGTAATTCACGATGAACAATAATTGATGACGTGGCTAGTTGGGGTTGAGCCAAATTCTTGTAAATTTAATGGGAGATGAATTGATTAACAGTAATTGATATCGATGAACAGTCCTTGATGAACAGTAATTCACGATGAACAATAATTGATGACGTGGCTAGTTGGGGTTGAGCCAAATTCTTGTAAATTTAATGGGAGATGAATACTCATTCATGAACAGTGATTGATGATGTGGCCAAGTGGGGTTGAGCCAAATTCTTGTAAATTTAATGGGAGATGAACAGTAATCGATGAACGGTGATTGATGACGTGGCCAGCTGGGGTTGAACCAAATTCTTGTAAATTTAATGGGAGGGGTCAATTTGAATTTGAGTATATTAATATATTAATTAATAAATATTATAATTAATTGGTTTTCTTGATTACAAAAAGTATGAAATGAGTATAAGTTCACACAATTAATTAATAATTTCGAGTGAATTAACAACAAAGTTAATTAACATTTATATGGTTAATTATCATATTTTTGGAATTGTAGTGATGATTGTTAATTAGTGCTAAATATATATTAATTATGTTGTTAATTAATTGAATTGTATAATAATTATTATTAATTATTATTTTTTACTGTTAATTGAAATGTATTACTTATTTATTAATTAAATTTGAGTTAACTGTTAATTGAAAATTTTGTTAATTCGTTTGGAAATTAGGGGGATAAATTGGGGACACCAATTAACTTGATGATGTAAGCATGATCCAATCAAGAATAGCGGGGGAAATGAGGGGACATAATAAAATTTCCTTTTCATCAATTACTTAATTGTTAAAAGAGAATTTTCACTAAATAGTTCAATGGTGATGTGGCATCTCGTGGGATCAAAGAACAATTGAAAATTTAAAGGGAGGACAAATTTACTTCACTTTGTTCAATATATTAAAGTGGATTGATTGATTTATTTATAATAATTAAACGTAAGTTAACAAAAAAATCCTCTCATTTCTGTGTGCATTTGTAGTTCTCAACTTTGTGACCATGACCATGTATTTTGATTAAGTCACGCCAAGTAATATCTTCAAAGTATGAAAGCTAAGTAATTGTATAATTTTGTAATTTGACCTCTCTTGCGTGAAGAGAGTTTTTCTTGTTAAACTGGTACAAGTAACTTAATTTTCTGTATCAATTTCAATATTGCTCAAAATGACTCTTTTTTCCTTGTATGGTTAAATTAGGTTCTAAACCGTTATGACAGATATTTGACAATGCATAATTTCTCATTTTTGGAAAGTTAGTTACATTCCATTTTCTTAAAACAAGTATGTTGGTGCTTGTCAAGTTATCTACATTTTTCTCATTTCGTTAAATTTAGGTTTGCATAAAGTTATTACATTTGTTTTTTCTGAAGAGAAAAATTAAACAAGAAAAAGATGGATTGTCATAAAGCGACATTTGTACGATGCAATGCAATAATTGCGGTAATATTGATAGCGACGTTGGGAGCGGAGGCGATATTGCTGGAATTGCCACCAAATGCAGCAAAATGCGTCTCGGAGGCGATACCACCCAATACTCTTGTGATGGCAAATTACACTCTCACTTCCATTAATCACCTCTCTTTCGTCACCATGGGCGTTCAGGTTAATATCATAATTTGAAATTCTGTTTGTAACAAAATTTGATAAATGTTATTTATTTACAATCTTGTAACCCTAGTAACTAAATTAATTAGTTTGTTACTATATGCAGGTTAAATCACCATTAGGGAGTCATTTACATGCTGCGAATAATGTAACAGACGGTCAATTTGCATTTACCACGCCAGAGAATGGTAATTACCTCGTCTGTTTTTGGATCGACAGCAAAGATAAAGGAATGGGCGGTAATGTTAATCTCGATTGGAAAATCGGAATCGCCGCCAAAGATTGGGATTTGGTCGCAAGAAAAGGAAAACTTCAGGTATATATAAATATAATACACATTGAAAATTAGCACTTCACATATACCAGTATAACAAGTAATTTATGTACTAATTTTTATCTACTTAATTTCAGGGAGTAGAGCTGGAATTGAGGAAGCTTGAAGATAGTGTAGAGATAATTCACCAGAACTATTTGGAGCACAAATCCAAGTAAGTAATTTCTTGTTTTTTTTTTTAATTTAATGTTTAATATTTTCTATAACTGAATAGTTTGGTTTTGTCGTGTTATTATATTACTGACATTTTTTTTGTTCTCTAATTTAGGGAAATGGAGATGCGAGATGAAAGTGAAAGGACGAATGCTAGGGTGACGTGGTTAAGTTTATTGTCGATTGCTGTTTGCGCTGCGGTTGCGGCTGTGCAAATATGGTATCTTAGGAGTTATTTTCTGGAGAAGAAGCTTATTTAGATTACTGAAATGATTCCTTCATGTATGGATTAGAAGCCCCATTGTATAATTTTTTTGAGTATTTGTTTATTTATTTATTTTAGGATCTGATCTTGTTAAGTTATTAAGAGAACAGGAGTTTTTGTGTATCTTAATTTTGTTGTATTGAGCAATCTGATAACATGTAAAAAGAAATTCTGAGGAACTTTTACAAATAAAAATAGTGGCCATTTATTGTGCCTCCCATTTCCCCCATTATTTCGTGATGTGTCAACATTTCACATTTAACCCACTAATTATCCATTCCAATTAACGATTAATCTTTATTTATTAATTTTTGAATATTCCTAATTAATTTTTAATTAATAGAGATCTTAGTTAAATTTGTAGTTAAATTTGTAGTAACTATGATTTAATTGTTAATTAATTTTGCTAAATGAGGAGTAACATTTTCGCCAGCTAATTCGATGAAAGTAAAGAGATTTTCATCAAGAGGCCTGGCAAAAATGGTTACAGTGGATTTAGGACCGTTAAGAATTAACAGGAGTCAAAATTCAATTAGTATGGTAAATGGTAGAAAATGCTATCGTCTACGAGTCACGCCCTTTCGGAAGAACTAAACTTGATCCCTCATCTCCTTCTTTTCTGCTTGATAGAAGGTTTTTTTCATTTTCAATAAAGTATGGATTCATTTTTTATATTATGTTTTTCTTCTTCTTTTTGCAATTAACAGTACACATCACTACTCTTTTGCAAACTACACTTTTCTGAACTCTATATATCAAAAAAATTAACCACCAGTGCCATCTCTCTCACGAAAACACACACAATGCAATTAAAACAACCTAGTCAACAAGAGGAACAAACAAGTTTGGAGAGTTACCACCATTCAAAAAAAAAAAAAAAGTTTGGAGAGTTACCAAGAACAATGGAGCCGGCCTCAGTCACCCACCCCAGCCAAACCACTGCCCGCCAAGTCATCAACCTCACACGCACCAAACCGGTATGCTCAACCTGCCAAGAACAGGCCGTACTCCTCCCACAACCATTGATACCGACTCCAAAAACGAGGCCCATCTTCCTGTCAAACCCAGGACATCCATTATGGTGGTAAGATACCTCAAATGTTGCGAACATGGACATGAAAAACATGCTTGTAGGAAGATGTTTCGTTGGACATGAAAAACATGCTTTCGAACGGCAGTATAATACATTCGAAGACATCACCTAATTTTCAGCTAATCTAGCGGTTAGCTAATCAATGTTTTCCACAAAAATATTGTTGGAATTTGCGCAACGAAACAACTCTAAAAAACTGATTTTGTTACTCAACAGATTATCACAAAACAACACTCAAGTAACACTCACTTTCTCTCTCTAGCTATTCCCTAACACTCTTTCTCTCTATCTCGGTTACACACTTTATACTGCATATACTTACTTTCTCTTGATGGCTACAAAGATGGTTTACACACTACTAGAATATTCTAGATACATTGTGGAGTTGTTGTTGGGTCCCGAGGTTAGAAACGCAACGGAAATAACAAAAAAATATAGCTCGTGGGACTTGTCCATGAGGATCCGTGCAAATAAAATAAACATCGAAGGAAGAGTTTGTGTTCATTACCTCCGAATCACGCTTGATTCGGTGACGACAATTTCACGGCAACGTGGTTGATCACGCCTAGCTCCGAAACTCTGAAGCATCTAATCGTATCCACTGCGCTCGTCTCGGAGGAAGAACGCCGTCTTGTTCTACTCCCACTTGCCCACGTAGAAATAAATGGCATCAAGTTCCAAACTTGTGCGCATTATGTCCTCCTCCAAGAAGATATCTCTTCGAGCCACGAAAATCTCATTTTCGTCGGGACGTTAGAACTAATACCCTTTAGTTTCCTTAATGATATATGATAAACGAACAATTTTCAGATTTGTGATTGAGTTTAACCGAAACAAATTTCGAAATATACTTACATCCTCAAATATGTACAAATGACAACTTCGGAACCATTCCGATCCATATCTCATATGACGTCTTTTGTACAGATTAGAAGGTTTATTGTCCATATCTTATATGCAACCATTCATTAGTGCCGCTGTCTCAAGGGGGGTATCCCCAAAACATTTTTGGGAGATCCGTTTGACTCATCATTTATCGAACCATGTCTAACATGCGTTCATTTCCTCTTTTCGAATACATCTCAATGTTCCGAAATGAAGATAATCGTGAAACGATTTCACAATCATAAATGATCATCAATACTTATAAGTTTATAACTCACATATCGCCTCTTCGATCCTATCGAAGTGCGTAGCTCAAATACTCGCCTCCTCGATCCTATCAAAGGGCTTTGATTTTCTTGCTTAGTCGATTTTGTATTTTATTTTTGAAACTCTTTGAACCTTTCAAAAGTCTCCGCTTCGGCACGCATTAAACATATATTACCGTATCTACTTTAACCGTCCGTAAACGTAACAAAATACCGATAGCCTCATCTTGCCTCGGAACTTATCGGAACATTTACATCTAAATGTAATTTCCAATAATTCGTTGGATCTTTCTCCAACCTTTGGAGAATTATGTCCTTTGTCATCTTGCCTAATAAACAAGTATCGCATTAATCAATCGAATATATTTCGAATGATTCTAGCAATCCATCATATGGAATCTAGATACGCGTATCTCGTTTATATGGCCAAGACGGCAACGCCAAAAGAAGCAATCAACTTCTAGGTTTAATCCTCCTCGGATTTCACCGTTCTTTGAGTCATTAGTTTGGACAACTCCTTGTCCGAACTTTCTGTTTGGAAAACATTTTTCCAAAATATCCTTAGACATTTATTTCTTTCGATCCCTCCCTTGAATTACAAGGACATCCACGCATCTCAATGTTCTGGATTCCCCGGATGCTACAAGCATCTCCTATTCAAATTTACATCGCATCTCATGCAATTCCGGGATCGACTTATCTATCGAATGCATATGATATTCGGTCACGAAGATCAAATCTCGTACCATCAACACGTGAGTGTTAATCAAAGACCCGTAAGACGTCTCAAAATTAACCTACTCTTTGAGCCGCATTGAACCATTCAACGCGCTCTAGCTCTTGAAACTATTTCATGAGCGTTGTGTTTTACTTTCGTATGCACCCGAATTATCAAAACATTTTTGAAAATATGCGTCTATACATGCCACCACAAGACACGCAATATCGTTCGATTCTTTCTTAAGTTTTTCGAACCCGGCTTTCTCTAAAGCCAAAGCCTCGAGCCCTGAATCTACCATTTCGTGTCCAACACGTTCCTTTAAGTCTAAGAACTATTCTTTAACTATCAAGGTTAATTATGGTAATTCCGGCCCAAAAGCCATCTATCATATCGATCTCATTGATATATTTGGTGTTGCTAGAAATCATAATTCTAAATGGATGATGAAGATTAAGCTCCTAACCGTGCGTACTTAATCTATATGCTTATATGATGATTATATGAAAGTGTCATTTTATCGGATCGGTAACCCTCATACCGATTCGGGACTCCAAGTCCATAACACCCAAGACCCATATATCACGATCCTCCCACAAGTTGCTTTGGCAGACGGGTAGTATCTCGCTATTTAGGTAGGATTATATCCAATCGCATCCAATGCGACTCTTGAACCTTTATAGGATTTCGGTGATGGATCGTATCATATACAATCGCAGTTCTGTGTGTGCATCCTATCTATGCCCCGAACTCCAATCGTATTGGCCTGGACGGTTAAATCACAACCATACTCAACGTATCGTTCAAATAAACTACTAATAAGTCGGCTTTGGCATCAACCCTTATCAGTCCTTATTTAACGCTTGCCACCCCGTCGATAGCTACAATAACCCATGTCGGTTTTGCCTTAACCCATGTGAGACGTAGTACCGAACATAGTGGTTGTGAATATGGAAGACATTTCCACGACTTAATTATTATGAGGGATCATGCCAATGCATGTCGAATTTTGACATAATCTAATTATATCAATATCACAAGATTTTACTGATCATTAACATTTAATAATCATTTTATATGCAAGTATGAATGATGCCGATTTTATCGATATAAAGAACTCAAAATTTCGAGCTTCGTAGCCAAAGTTATCGCGAAAACAAAAACAACATCCAGAGGGGGGGTCCGTTGTAACGCTGGACCATCCGTTGTAACGCTGGGGGCGAGAAATTGCTTCCCCACACAGCCCCCCAACGCACCCCCCGCATCCCAGGCTCCGTCATGACGCTGGGGAGGTCCGTTGTGACGGACTACCCCACAGGACGTGAGAAAAGCCTCCCCGGGGCGCCAAAAATTGCCCCCGGGGCCACATAAAAGTTGTTTTTTTCTGCAGATTTTGCCGTTTCTTCCGTTTTCGCTCGTTTCCAAAACGATAAATCATGAAACCTTTTCACGATCATTCCTAGATACTCTCAATCAACTTTTGATTGATCTGTAGTGAATTCCACTTGTGATTTTAACGAAATTGACGTTCTAAATATCTAGCATCATGCAAACGGGTACGAACTTTGATAACCCGTGCGTATATCGAATATACGACTATGATTCGACCCTCGAATCGATGGCGTTCGCTCTGATACCACTGATGGGAATTGTCCCGTCCCCGGACCCGCGCAGCGGATATGAAGGCCCGGTCCGGTTCCCAAATCCCGAGATCACGCTTCGATATCGAGGGTACTATGCAAAGTAGGATAGACGATTACCAGCGTGAAATTAATCACGCACGACGGGTTGATCGCTCACATCCTACTCTTTTTCGGTGTCACGTTGGTGACTAGCCCGTGCGTCCCATACCACACTTCTCCCACCGTCTTGACATACCTCCGGTTGTCTTCGTGCGTCCCATGTCCACACGCTTCCACAGCTTTTCACTCCTTTACTTCTCTGGTTTGATTACAAACGAAGAGCCACAAAGTGAGAACTCCTCTACTCGTATCCACCGTGAGTCGTAACACCTCGGTTGCGGATGCATCTGCCTAGACGATGCACCGGCGAACTTGCATGATCGCTTTCGATTTTCTAGACGGAGAAAACTCTTTTCTCCTCTTTTCTCTTTCTCTTCGCACTCTTTCAACACCTTGATAAGAGTCTCTCTAATTTCTGGACTGAATTAGACTTCAATTGATTACTTAGATCAGAGAGAAACATCATATATATACTACATATGATAATGATGAGTCATAAGGTATGTATATCTACTATACATCTTTTCAAACAGAAAACTGCATACATCCTTCCCGTATTCTGTTGAAAGGAAATTGTTAAATCGTTCCAACCGATTTAAAACCTTCACGAAAGTTGTAGATAATCTCATTGTATTTCCAACCCAATTTGGGCCAGCCCAATTGGAGTTCGGATCCGAAAGTTATGACGGTTTTACTAACTGTATGTCAAACTGTCGCACCCTTTCGGTATTCCATTAAAACGACACTGATACTTCGCTCAAATGAAATATATTTCTTCATGAAAGTTCTAGATAATCTCATTATCTATCTAACCCAATTTGAACCATTCCAATTGGAGTTGTTATCTGAAAGTTATGCCAGTTTTACTAAAACTGTTTCTTATGTCCACGAACGCGTACGTTCGTTTGTCATTCTACGTACCATTTTAGCGTTGATCCAAAACTGTATTTCCTTCAAAAATGGAATGTCTTCTGGTATGTCACACGAGATCGTAACAGGTATATCGATGTAATCTCCTTCTGGTGAAAAGTAAGGTCCAATATTCATGGGTTGGCCCATTCCTCTGAGTCTGTTCGTGAGATCAGGAGCTTTAATGGCCCAAATAGGCACATTCCTCAACCTGATATCAGCCTCGAAATGAGGTGGTTCCTTTGTCATCCCCCACTTGAGATTGACGGACATTGCAATGAATTCTACATTGCCCATTGTAAAGTGTTTCCTCCTGAGCATCCTTTCCCTTGTCTCCGTAGTATTATTACCTATAAAAATGAAATCGGCCGGATATGTCTTGTACATCCAGTACTGCATGGAGTGTCCCCCGCACCTTCTTCTAACACTACAACATTATTGGGGTATTGGGGCGGCCAAAACTGACCCAACAAGGCCTCAAAACCGTTCCTATAGCCTATTGGAACGGTCAGCCGACCCTAACTGGGCGACCCTAAAGGTTGCGACCCTGACAGGGGCGGACCGACCCTATAAATTTTTTTACACACATAAAAATAACAAATTTAAATCATATTAACCTTAGTCCAAAGAAATTTTCCAACAAACTTGCGGATCTCCTCTTCTCTCCTCGTCAAGCCTCACAATCGTCTCACCTCAAATCGCTTCCGAAAAACGGCCGTATTTCCTGCCAGAATTAAAAAAAAAAAACTTTTAACCCCTAAATTTCATAATTCCAACCATAAATGAAAGATAACAAATTTAACCATAGTAGCCTGGAAAAACTAACTCGTCTGTCCTCTCCTCGCCTCACCCAGCCTCACACAATCACAATTAACTCGCTTCTAAATGTCTCCACATAAACAAGTACCTGCCAGTTTTGAAAACAAAACATATATTTTAACTTGTAAATCATATTGAAAACACACATTGATTTTTCTACATGAATATAAATTCCTAAAACAAGAAAAATTCGAAAAAAAAAGAATAAAAAAGACAGTCCAATTTTTTTAGCAAATAATAATTAAAAATACAAATCGATTATTTATGCACAAAATAAGGTTTATAAGAATTAAAAAATGTATTAAAAAATACCAAAATCAAGGCAACATAAATTGTTAAGTACAAAAAATGGCCAGAAATTTTACAGTAAAAAAAATGGACAGAAATTTTAAAGTAAAAAATGGACATAAATTTTACAGTTAAAAGGGAATTTTTAGGAAGCAAAATAAGTATTGTAAAAATTCCAAAAAAAATTCGAAAAAAATCAATGGAGCAGATTTTATGTGCCATCGAAAAAAATCAATAGAGCAGATATGGAAAAAAATTCGAAAAAAATGACAAATCATATCTTCAAACCGAAAAAAATTCTAAATCAAAGATTTTACATGCCTTCAAACCGAAAAAAAATTATGGAGCAGATCTGGAAAAAAAATTCGAACAAAAATTCAATGGAGCAGATTTTACATGCCTTTGAAAAAAATCTATGGAGCAGATTTGGAAAAAAATTCGAAAAAAAATCAAAAATCATATCTTCAAACCGAAAAAAATTCTAAATCAAAGATTTTACATGCCTTCAAACCGAAATCATATCTTCAAACACTACATACTTGAACTAAAATTAAACTAACAAATAATTCATACCTTCAAACCGAAATCATGTCTTCAATATGCCTTCTTCTTCAAACAAACCACGACTAAATGGAAGAACAACGAACAATGGAGCAGATCTGAGAGAGACTATTTGGGGGCTCGGGTTAGGGTTAGAAGAGGGGGAGGGGAGGAAAAAGAAGCGATGGAAAAAGAGGCTATTTGGGGGTTAGAAGTATTAAATAAGCGATGGAAAAGAGTGGGGGGGGGGGGGGGGGGGGGGGGGGGCAGAAAACACAGGTGGCAGGGGTTTTGGGTCGGCAGTTGTTGGGGCGGGCGGACCCAAATCTGTGTTTAGGGTCGGTACTTATTGGGGCGGGCTGTTGCAATAACTTGTTGGGGCGGGCCGCTGCAGCTCGTTGGGGCGGGCCGCTGCAGCTCGTTGGGGCTGGCAGACACAAATATTGACCGACCCAATAGATCTATAGGGGCGGGCCGCTGCAGAACTTAGGGGCGGGCAGACCCAAGTGGAGGCCGAACAAAAGTAAATAACCGCCCCTACAGTTGGGCTTTTGTATAGGGGCGGTTATTTACTTTTGGGGCGGGCAGACCTTAAATTATGAATTTATAGGGGCGGACAGACCTTTTTTTGGACGACCCTAACACTTTATTGGGGCTGGCCGACCCAACAAAAACCCAACTGTAGGGGCGGCCCGACCCTAAAAAACAATTGTGTTGTAGTGTAAGGATATCACTTAGATCAGCACATGAGATGACCTGAGCATTGCCATTGACTATGTTAATGTAACATGCACGGAGCATGAAATCATTTTCAGGCCTTATGGTACGCCGGGTTGGAAAGTAAACACTCCTCTCGAAGGGTCTGTTTTTCAAGTTGTATTCGAAATACACCATGGCTAACTTGGGAGCGTTAGCAGTGTTTTTTCCTTGCTTACATTATTTAGCCATGTGACCTAAGTTCTTACAATTGTAGCACCTGATGGGTTCACGACAAAGCAAGTTTGTGTTGTGGAGAGAGACACCTGAAGCACTTGTTCCTATATATATCTTCGTATTTATTTCCATGATTGACATTGCTAACTTTACCCCCATTTTGATGTGTCTCCTTTCAATCATCAGGCTGGACGATCTCTTGTGTTCTTTCCAAGACATTTGCCATAAATACTTTTGCATAAGAAGACGGATTGTTGCCAGGTGGACTTCCTTCCTGAGTGGCCGATTTGTTTACTCGGTGTAAATTAAGATCTGTACGTTTTATTTCACTTGTCTCGGTAAGAAATGTTCCATCTTCTCCTGTACATTTGAGACGAGCTTCGTGAGTATCTTTTGTTGCGTTGCCTTTGTTGTTTTGATCCGATCTGATTTTTCCTCCCTGAATACGCTTGGTCACTTGTCTCTTATCTGCCGTTGTTGAGTTCCACGAAGGCTTTTCAGTTCCACCATATATTATTTTGCATGCTGAGTTGGAGGTGGAAATCGCCTGAGAATTGTCTTTTGACTTTCTCCAAAAATACTCCATTATTGTCTCCAATAACATAGGTAAAAGTTTACATTTCTATTCTTTTGTTTATGTCTTTTTTTCTTTCTTTTTTAAGTGAAACATAATCTATGAAACATATATATTATTGATTTTATTTTTTTATTTGTGATACCAATGAGACTTGAACACTTGATATTTGTTGTGTCTCACACCTAACTACTGGCCACGAGCCTATTGGCTTTATGCTTTTTTTTCATGCACGATAAGAAATTATTAGTAGAGATTAGGACTTAATTTGTTGTCGACTTGACTCACATTGCGTTATAAAAATACACAATTGAACATTTTTGGTTTAAAGTATGAAAGCTAAGTAATTGTATAATTTTATAATTTGACCTTTCACTTGAATTAAGAGGGCTTTTCTCAAAATTGCGTCTCAAATTTTATGATCAATGCTAAAAATGACTGTTTTTTCTTAAAATAAATCCCTTGTCATTTTTTCTGCATCTCCCTAGTTTGGTTAAAATTAGGTTTTTAAACCGTTGTGACAAAAAATTGCACATAAAATCCATAAATCCTCATTTTCGGATAATTAGTTACCTTCCATTTTCTTAATTAGGTATGTTGGTAGTTGTCAAGTTATCTACATTTTCCTCATTTCGCTAAATTTAGATTTGCAACTGTTATAAATAACTTGTCACACTTTTCATACAAGTTATTACATTTGTTTTTTCTCAAGAGGAAAAAAATTTAAACTAGAAAAAGATGGATTGTCATAAAGGGACATGTCTACAATTCAATGCGATAATTGGGGTAATATTGATGGCGACGTTCGGAGCCGAGGCGGTTTGGCTGGAATTGCCTCCGCACGGAATAAAATGCTTCTTGGAGGAGATACAACAGAATACTGCTGTTATGGCAAATTACACTCTCACTTCCATTAATCACCGCTCCGTCAACACCATGGGCGGGAAGGTTTATAGCACCATGGGCGTGAAGGTTAATACCATCTTTATCCCCCTCTTTCTTCATTCTTTCGGATGGAAGAAAATTAGGCTCAATATCATAATTTTAGATTCAGTTTGTAACAAATTTTGATCCTTTGTGAAATTTGAAAATGCTACTTATTTATAATTCTTTTAACCCTAGTAACTAAATTCGTTTATTACTATAATGACAACTTGAGTTTAATTATGCAGGTTACATCACCCTTTGGGAATAATTTGCATAGCAGCGATGAAATAACAGAGGGTAAATTCGCATTTATCACGCCAGAACCTGGTAATTACCAAATCTGTTTTTGGATCGACAGCAAAGATAAAGGAATGGGTGGTAATGTTAATCTCGATTGGAAAATCGGAATCGCCGCCAAAGATTGGGATTCGGTCGCGAAAAAAGAAAAACTTCAGGTATGCATAACACACGTTGAAAATTAGCACTTCATATGATATATACCAGTATAACATTTAGTTTATGTACCAATACTTATCTACTTAATTTCAGGGAGTAGAGCTGGAATTGAGGAAGCTTGCAGATAGAGTGGAGATAATTCACCAGAATTATTTGGTGCTCAAATCCAAGTAAGTAATTTCTTGTTTTTTCTTCATTAATATTTTCTGTAACTAAATAGTCTGGTTTTGTCGTGTTGTTTTATTACTGACACATGTTTATTGTCCTCTAAATTTAGGGAAATGGAGATGCGGGATGAAAGTGAAAGGACGAATGCAAGGGTGGCGTGGTTAAGTTTGTTGTCGATTGCTGTTTGCGCCGCAGTTGCGGGTTTACAAATATGGCATCTTAGGAGCTATTTTCAGAAGAAAAAGCTTATTTAGATTACAGAAATGATTCCTTCACATAGGGATCAGAAGCCCCATTTTATAATCTTTTTGAATATTTGTTTTATTGTTATTTTAGGATCTTATGATCTCGTTAAGTTTTTAAAAGAACAAGAGTTGTTGTTTTTCTTAATTTTGTTGTATAAAGAGATCTGATAACATGTACAAAAAAAAGTTTGTAAGGGAATTTTTACAAATAAAAATATTCACTGCCATATATCTTCATTGCAAAAATAAAATAAAACTACATAATATAAAAAATCCTTATTTTGTTGAAAATAAAAAGACCCTCTATTCTTAAATACCAAGTAGTAGAGAAAAAAATCTACCACAAATATCCTCAAACATTGCTAGTGTTGATTGAGCGGAATATTCCGCGAAAGAAATTGTGAGAGAGAAGATGTGAAAATAAGAAGAGAGTTGTTTGGAGAAGAAGAAGAGGGAGAATAAATATTTGTTGTAATTTTTTTTTCTCACTTCATCTTACAATACATGAGGACTTATATATCGATAACACAACCTTGGGGGCAAGTTGCCAAGTAATCATACATTAGATGACTAGATCTAGTTCATGACCCATAAGCAATGTGGTTCACATAACATTCTCAACCTTGGACCAAATTGCATAAAAATAAATTAAAATAAACCTAAAGATACATTAGCAACGTGCTAGACACAAACATACATCAAATTTGTGCAAAGATTAAAGTTCACAACTAGAAGAGACTTCGTCTACAGGTTCAGTTCTTTGGGCTTGCGGTATTCGTCTACAGGTTTCTTCAATGTATTTAATCAGGAAAGGTCCCGATCTTATGTGGCTCCTCATGTGATTCTTTTTGTGTCAGTCCGGACGGTTTTCTGATATGTTGGTTTGGTATATCTTGTCGAATTTCGAGGACGAAATTCATTTTAACAACCAAAGCAGCAAGCTTGGACATTCGACTGATTAATATATAAAAAAAATATGAAATATAAATTTAATAAAAATGAATGTAATCAAAAGTCAGATGGCGGGATTTGAAAAAAAGGGCGAAAAGAGAGAAGGCCTTTTGGCGAAAAAAGAGAGGTTGAAGCCAGTCGCTAATGGCGAGGGCTGGTACCTGATGACGAGAGATCGATCAGATGTCCCGTCGCTCACCCCCCTACCCCCTATTACTCATCGGGTACATGCCCCTCTTAAACCGAGCCTCCCTCATCTCTCTCTACTTCCAAACCCTTTCACCCCCCTCAAACAAAGCTCAAGCTCTACCAAAACCCTAGCAATGGATAAGGGCAAGAAGCAAGTGGATGCATGGGATCAGACCGCGGCAGGACGTTCGTACGCCCGGGCACTGCGAGATCCGGCGCCGGACTCCTTCACGGCCTCGGCAAGGCGTGAAGGCAAGAACTCTGACGAGACGAGCTTACAATCAGCGTGGAAATGGGAAAGTGAAGAAGCTGGCGACCGATTTGACTCTCCAGAACGACTCTCTTGGCCTCCGAATAACAAACCTGAGTGGCAAGATCTCTGCAGGAAATGTTTGTATTCGGGTCACCTGACTGAGGATTGTCGAAAACCCAGGGCATGCGTAAACTGCAGACAGCCGGGGCATATCGCCAAATACTGTCCCAAGAAAAATGCGAGAAAGATTGCAGTATGGAGGAGAGCCCAGGAGACAGCTCGCAGCTCCAAGGATGGGTCACAAGGCAGAGAGCTGACTTTGCGCGGAGATGCTGTCCAGAACATCTCTCCGGCAGTCGTGAACAATTCTCGGGGCCAAGTAGAAATTGTCCAGGATTTTAATCGAGCTCAACAAACAGGCAACAAGAAAAAGAGGGGAGGAGAAGGATCGGGGTCAAAACAAATTTGCGAATCGGGTCAGAATTTGCAAATCATACCCGAACCGAAAGGAAATTTGGCCCCGACCGAAATCCCAATCGCTGATCAGACGGGTCCCCCCATAAATGGCGGAGCCGTGAGCGAAGCGGTGACCACAATCTGCAAACTCCAATCCAGCAAAATAGTTCGGGTTTTTTCGAAACAATCTTCCAAACAAGAAATGGAAATAGTAAGATGGAGGAGAGGGATAGTAATCGATGGAAGGATGGTACCGCACCACAATTTGCGCAGCTTACACATCCTTTTACAAAAATCTTGGTATCGCGGGGAAAAATACGAACTATCGCACCTTTCGAAAGACCGTTACATCCTCATCCTACCGGAAGGCACAAACCGTGAGGATTTTATCGCCAAAGACCTCCTCCCACTAAGAAGAGCAAATTTCGTAAATTTCCCTTGGGAGCTAGCTTTGGGGGGTGAGCGAACAAACTTCCCACACCGAGTTTGGGTCACCCTCACCAATCCGCCACCCCCGGCATGGTGCTTAGAGGAACTCACAAAAATTGCGAGCTCATTTGGTATCCTAATTAACCACGGCCCCCTCGTCAATTTGACGACTATGGAAACACTGGATATACTAGTTGGAGTAACGGAGGGGTCCATCACTCCCACAGAGATCCAGTATACCCATGCCGGAGTAACGTGGAGGATCAAATCTGCGGAAAAAGAAGGAAAATTAAACGAACCGCTCTTGTTTTTCAACCCCCCGAATCCGGAACCCCCTTCCGAGATTTACGAGGATATTCAAGCGCGTATCCAAAATGAGATAGAAAGAGGATTAATAGCGAAAGAGATTGAGGAGATCGATTGTAACAAGGGTCACGCCCCAATCTCAGTCAAGGATTGGATAAGTGACGGTTCCGGAGATTCCTCGGAAAAACAGGAGGGCCAAAGTTGGAAAGGGAAAGTCTCGGTGGACAAGGAGTGGCTTCACCAACTATGGAGCTTGGCGGGAGAAGGGTTGAAGACAAACCCGCAAGCTTCGCCACTTTTGGTAGGTGAATTAGGATGGAAGTCTCTCCGAGATGCCGGAATTATCCAACAAATCATGGCAAACGAGGAAAACGAAGGGTACGGGAAGGGCGCCTCCATTCAACCGGTACCGACCACGGTGGTACAAACTGAACCGAAGAAAAAAAGAAGAATATTTCCCGCCAAAACCTCGGTCTCTGCCATAGTGAATGGATCCAAAGTGGGGGGGCTGCATCCGGGTCAGACCCGGAAAAAGTCTCAGACCCGAAAAATGCCACAGACCCGTTAACGGTCTCGGACCCGTTAACTTTCTCAGCCCCGACAAATGTCACAAACCCAGTAACTCTATCAGACCCGTTAAGCAATGAAGATCTTCAAAAAACCGAGGAGGCAGTGAAGGGCGACATGGTATTGGACGAAGGTTTGACTATCTTACTTTCTGAGATTAAAAAAGATTTAGTTCGAAAAAAATATAACAAGGGTGGAGATGATATCTCACATTCTAAACTAGCAAATAATGTTGAAAGGAGGCTAAGCTCCAGAGCCAAGGCACACTCAAAAAAAAAGAAAGAAGAGTTGCTGTGCGTGGCAGAGGCTAAGGAAAAAAAAATAAAAAAAACACATTCTCTGATTAAGGCTAAACCGAGAGCTAAGTCTTTGATTAAAAAATTGAAGGAAGAAGATATCTCAAAAAAGCCCCTGGATCACGAAAAAATAAAAGAGATCCACTTAGCTCTCGGTCTAGAAATAATTACAGAAATTCCCGTTGAAAAAACTAACAAAACCTTGAAATTAAATGAGTGCCCCAAGCCGAGGCAGAAACCGAAACCAAAATTTTCTTTTCAAAACAAACACTCAACTTTCTGGAGGATCTCAAAAAATAGGAAAAATTAAATTAAATCAAAAACAGACTCAAATGATATAACTCCATCTAACTCCTCTGCTCTTTTATCTCAAGGAAAAGACATGTCAATGGACGAAGTCGAGGAAACAAATGAGGACAACGACGAAGAAATGGAGGACGAGGCAGAGGAGTTTGAGGAGGCCCAAGAGGAGGAATTCAATGATGATTATATCGATGAGGTGGATTACGAGGACGAACCCCTCACTCGTGAGGAAGGTATCTAGGATGTGAAATAGGCTAGTTTAAGTCGGCTTGTATTTTGTGTTTCATGAACAAGGACTTTATTTATGTTTAATTATGTGTACGAATATTAATATTTTGTCGTGGAATGTAAGGGGTTTAGGATGGAAAGGTAAATGTAATATCGTTAAGGAAATGATTAGTAAATCTAAGGCCAACATTGTATGCTTACAAGAAACGAAATGGTCAACGGCGAACCCGTTCCAAAATAAAAGAGTCCTCACTCGAAAACACGGAAATGCACTAACGAAAGAGGCTCGAGGCTCTAAAGGAGGCCTGCTAGTTGCTTGGGATGGGAAAGTCACTCTCGTATCCTTGTTCGAAACAACAAATTGCTTGAACATCGTTTTTTCCAACGAACAAGGCTCGCAATTTCTTCTCTCGAACACATACGGACCATCCATCCAGAATGGGAAAGAGGAGTATATCTCCGAATTAAAAAATTTAAACAACAACACAAATCTACCGTGGATATTAATCGGGGATTTCAACCTAATTAGATCAAGGGAGGACACCACCTCAACAAGCATCAACACTTCACTAATACTACTTTTCGATGAGGCTATTGACTCGGCCCAAATAACCGAAATACCGCTAAGGGGAAAACAATTCACGTGGTCGAACAAACGATTCAAGCCGACGCTAGCTCGGCTTGACAGGGCCTTTGTATCCGCACAACTATTGCTTCACAACTCGTCAATTACCCTTCAAGATCTACCAATGATAACATCGGATCACACCCCGATTTTGCTAACGCTCACATCTAGCCAAATGGAAACATCAAAATTATTTCGTTTTGAACGAGCTTGGCTCAAATTCGACGCGATCAAGGACATGGTTATTGAAAGTTGGACCGAGCAACAAGGCACGGAACCGAACGCGATGAAGCGGTATCAAAAAGGACTAATCAAATCTAGGAAAAAAATCAAGGAATGGGCAAAGGCATTTTTTAAGCCTTCCAACTCAACTATCGAGGATTGCAAAATAATAGTTAAAATCCTCGACTTGGCAGAGGAGGCAAGACCCCTTACGGCCGAGGAATTCGGGTTGAGAATAGCAACAAAGGAAAAATTGTTTGACTTAATAAATTACAAGGAGGCAATATGACAACAAAGAAGCTCGTGTACGTGGCTCAAACTCGGGGATGCAAACACCAAATACTTCCATGCGATTGCATCAACGAGAAATAAACAAAACCGTATTTCGGCCATAAAGGTCGAAGAGGAACTTATCTCGGACCCGAGGCAAATTAAGCACTATTTCGACGTTTATTACGAAAATATCCTCGGCTCAAACCCGTCGGTGCCACCATCCCAAAATTTAGAAATATGCCTCCAAACCGATGACATTCAAACCAATTCTCTTGAGGACCTAGACGATCCGTTCACCGAGGTTGAGATCGAGACAACAATCATGAATATGAAGAAAAGAAAATCCGTGGGGCCCGAAGGATATCCAATCGAGTTCTACCAACACTTCTTCAACACTCTAAAACCATTATTGGTAGAAATGTTCAACAAATTCTATGACCACTCTCTCCTCCTACCATACATAAACGATGCCACAATATCGTTAATCCCCAAAAAGGAGAACGCGATGGAGATGAAAGACTACCGGCCCATTAGTGTAATCAATACGATGGGGAAGATCTTCTCCAAGCTCTTGGCCTCGCGCTTGCAACCAAAGATGGAATATTTAATCCATAGGGACCAAGCGGCTTTTATTAAAAAGAGATCAATTGGAGAAATTTTCCTCTCGGCAAGGGAGCTACTAAACGCGGCTCACAAAAGGAAAATTCCCACGATCATGTTAAAAATTGATTTTTACAAGGCCTTCGACACAATTTCGTGGGATTACATCGACAAATTGCTAAGCGCACGACAATTTCCGCCTCGATGGAAGAGATGGGTGTCCGAATTATTGCACTCGGCATCCTCAAGGGTTAAAATTAACGGAACCCTAGGGAAAAAATTCTTACATAAGAGGGGTGTGAGACAAGGGGACCCCCTATCTCCCATGATCTTCAACCTTGTAGCGGATTCACTACAAGTTTTCCTTCAAAAAACCAAACACCTAATGACCTCGCCCGTGAGAATTGCCACTAGGGCGCTTCAATACGCGGATGACACGATCCTCTTTATTGAGGCTCACCCCAACAACCTTAAGATTTTGGCGTATGTGTTACATTTATTTCAAAAGGTCTCGGGTCTAGAAATTAATTGGGACAAAACTGCCTTTGTCCCGATTGCCATACCAACCGAATTGCATGGCACAATTTCGAGACTCCTCAATTGCTCCAAACAAGACCTACCGATACTCTACCTCGGCTTGCCTCTAAACTATAAAAAACCAAGGAAAATAGATTTTATCCCATTGATCAAAAAAATGCAATCTCGTTTATCCGCTTGGAAAGGTAAATGCCTATCGCTTGGTGGTCGACTAGTGCTAGCTAAATCGGTTCTAAATGCGGTGCCGACTTATTACATGCAATGTTTTAAGCTCCCTAAATGGCTAATAGAGGAAATCAACAAAATAACAAGGAAATTCTTATGGAAAGGAGACAAAAATTGTCTAGGAGGCCATTGTTTGGTAAATTGGGGGAAAATTTGCTTACCTAAATCTAATGGAGGGCTCGGACTTATTGACATAGAAACGCACAACAATGCGCTTCTATTAAAATGGTTATGGAAAATTACTTCGGATCGAGAAGGAATGTGGGGTACGACCGTTAAGGAGTTGTATGGGATAGACCATGCAACCGATTTACATCTCATCGCCGAGAGCCAAGCATCATACTTCATCAAGGATCTCCAAATGCTTGTCCCTCAATTCCGAATCGCTTTCTCGACCGACCCAACCACTCAAACCGAGGCATGGCTAGGAAAAGAAAACGCTTTCTCTACTTCCGCAACTTACGGATTCCTCATCAATCCGGGCATACAAAGCTATTGGTGCTCCAAATTATGGAAAATTAAGGCCCCAATAAAGGTAAAATTTTTCGGTTGGTTAGCTAGTTATGGAAGAATACTAATCGGAGATAATTTAAGGAAAAGGAATTGGCCAAATATACCGGGTTGCAAGAATTGTAACGCGGTAGAGGAAACGGCAATTCATCTCTTGGTGAAATGCCCTTATGCCCGACGGGTCTGGAATGTTATATCGGCTCACCTAAATTTATTGCTAATCTCAAAGGACACAATCACGGAGTTTTGGATCGGAAACCGAAGCAACCATAGCAAACAAGAAAGGAACAAAATAGATACGTCGTTCTTGCGGGATTGTGGGGAATTTGGAAGGAACGCAATGCACGAATCTTTCGGAACAAGCGGTGTACGGCCTCCAAAACGGCCGACAAAATAATTTACGACGGTACAATTTGGTTGCGACACGGTTAACTAATCTTCTTTCTGCTTCTATCTCCATGCAAAGGATCAAGGTTGGAAAACTGAGGACTTAGCCCGGCTAGTTTTTGGATTTAATTTTTCTCGTTATTTTTACATATTCTAATGTAAATCTTAAAAACAATGTATTAAACCTTGCTTTAATATATTATGGGAGGTTGTCTCCTTATTTTTCAAAAAAAAAAAAAAAAAATGAATGTAATGGCAAGTGCGTCAAGAACCATCCCAGGCACCGATTCTGGGCCTCTTACGAATCTAGAGGATTCGTTGGGCACAATGGTCAGATCTACCCAAATCTTTCAGTAAGAAAAATAACAAAACAAAATAAAATAAAATAAAAAACCTGTGCAATTGTGCGAGTAAAACGCTAGTATTGTGTAAGTTGAAACTAATCTTTTTTTAACGACACGAAGCTTGTACATGGTTGGTTGTTATATTGCAATAATCTTGTTTTTTTCATCCCAATACAATATTCCGCAGTTCAGCTACCCGATGATCCATTGTTGCCTAATGCATACATGGTACTATCAAAAATGTAATTATAATTATGCATTTTCTTTATTCACTATAACTGATTAATTTCATGAACCTTATGCATTTATTGACATCATGATATTTGCAAATATGTCATGATTAGATTAATTTAGTTCAAACGCATGCGCGTTAATTCGCACACGCGTTAATTCTATTTAAATAATTATATAAAAAAACATCCCTCGTAATTGCTCAGGGATAAAGCTAGTTTGGTTGATTTCTAGTGAAATTTAATAAGAAATTATATGCTACACTTTTTTATTATTATTTTATAATACTCAACTTCATGGGATTATTTATATATTAACATTTTTTTCTTAAAAAGGCAAATAAGAAAATATTACATTTGATCAATCATTTAAATTTGATCAATCCAGTACATATTGATATTACGCAAGGAATTTGTTGGAACTTTGAACCTTAAATTAATATATATAAATCTGGGGCAGAATTATTAATTGTGTCCTAATAATAATTAATCATCCTGACACACAAATAATATGGCATGTAATATATTTAGTGTATAAAATTCAAATCAATGGTCAAATAAAACAGCGTCAATTCGTCTACTTATATATATGTAGTTAGTCTCATTTCACACAATAATGATACAATAATTCAGTATGTAAAGATATACACTTTTGTAGTCCATGAATAATTTAGAAATATCACAAATTATTAGTATGATGTTTTTACTGTGATGCATAACTTTTTTACGGAAGGGTTAATTTGATATTAATTATCATCTAAATACCATCAAACAATTATCTCAATCCTATTATTTAATTACTTAGCCACTAATGAAAGCCACAATTAATTCCCTAAAATCACTTTGTGGGAGTCTGTTAGAAATGGCGTCTCCTATTTTTTTCCCATATTTCTTCTCATATTGTTGCTTCACATCTCCCATGCCAATGTCTTCAATTCCCAACAAAACTCTCGAGAGCACTTTTTTGTCTATTGATGTCCCCTTAATGCAAGCGTGTAAAATCTATACATTGCCAATAAAACAAGAAATATTACAAAATTGACCTTATAAAAAACAAAATTAGATTGGTAATAATAGATACAATTGAAAGATTTGTTCTTGGGAATTAGAATTAGAATTAGAATTAGAATTAGAATTGTAGTTAACACTTCGTCGAAAGATCAAGTAAAGAGGTACCTTTGAGTAATACTTGGAAGGAGTGTAGATACATTTCACTGCAAGTCTCACTGATTCTTCAAACTCTCCACAAAAGTTTAAGGTCTGCATAAAGAAATTTTCTTCAAATATTATTACCAGTTTGCCCAAATTGGAACATTTTTTGCCATATTTTTTGTTTTTCATGCCCACATTTTAACATTTAAGAAACGCCTTATTAGTTATTAACAAAATTCAAATTTGTTATTTGAAAAAACTTATGTTTTGACTACCTTGGTATAATCATGCCCATATATATGCTTATAGCTAGTGAAAGCAAGCCTCAACTGAGGGATGCTTCTCTTGCTAAGTATCTCGAGAATAACAGACTCGTCTATCGATCCCATGCTTCCCTTTCCCGCCACGTACAATCTCTTGGCGTCGCATTTCGCTATGTGGTTACTCACACCGTCATGGTGGGACCGGTTTGAAGTTGCCAAAGCTAGTAGAATCTGCTTTGCATGTTATAATTATGTTAAAACAGGGAAATTTTGTAGAAAACTCTCTTTTATAACTTTCTTGATAAATCTAAATTATTCAAATTACAAAAGGTACTTTAGTACATATCAGTTAATTATGACTTGGCCCAAATAAATAAAATCCAAAATACCTTTTTTAATTTGAAAGATCTAGATTAAATTTATCATGATGTAAGTATAATTTTATCATCAGTACTTTTAACATCTTGTTAACATAAGAATGCCTTTGATTTTGTATTTTTTTTTTGTCACTTTAATAATTGAGGCAAGAATCTATCAAATTAATGATGATTAACAATTAACTTGCCTTTTGAAAGGGATGAGAAGGTTCACTACAAATATCCTGGTCAAGGTTTCTCTTAAACTTAGCCAAATAAATTTGCTTGGTGAAGAATAGCAAATCTGGTTTCTTTCTTGTGTAAATCTCAAGCAAAGCCTTGTAATCTATCGAGCTTTGTTCAATGGCGTCTCGTGCCAGCGTGGCATCCCTTTCTGACGGTTCGAGCATCCACATATACAACATGCTACACAACTGAATTAATTAACAAACAGGAGATTAATCATAATTTGGATAAAGCTTGTTTTGAATAATTTATGTCCTTCTTGGTTTGTTTTGTTTCTCTTGAGTTTCTGACGTTCTCGATTCAAGCAATTCTGGCCAAAACACAAAATTATACAAACTTAAGTCGGTACCGAGTTTTGTACCGGTAATATGCCATCCTATTATTTGTTATTAATATAATTTGAGCCAAATTCCTTATATTTATCTAATTCACAGAGAAAATTAAAACTGAACTCACACGACCCTCTTCATTGACCTGGCATGAATTTATTATGTACACATTTTTAGTCAAAAACATACCTCATTGTTTGGATTTGACATATAGGTTACTCTAATTTGTGCAACTAAGTCCTCTCCATACATGGCTCTGTATTTTTCCTTGATTTGCCTTCTTTCGGCTCGAGTTCGTCGAGCCAGAACAAGACCGAAATGGGTCAATTTGTTCCATGATGCATGTATCTCTCTACAATCTTTCTCACATTCCCTATATAAGGAGTTTGAACCCATTGTTGGTTAACTAGAAGAGATCAATATTGTTTGTGGGTTTAAGAGGTGTATAGAAAATACGAGTGTTTAGTGTCGTTTATATCTGTCAATTCCTTGGGGGCCAAGGAAACTAAGAGAGCCTTTCAAGGGTCTAAGCAAATGGGGTCTTAAAAAGCAAGGAGAAGAAAAGGTCTCTACAACTAAAATAGTAGAGAGGACTTGGAAAGCAAAGGAGTATGCAACTCGTCTCAAATTATCCTCTCTAGAATCTCTATGAAATCATATTTTACTGTCAATTCCATAATTTTAACCAAGATTATAACTTATTTAATACAAAGACAATAATTATCAATAATTTTATAGTCCAAATAGTGGAATGCGTAATCATATTTTTGGTAGCGGGAAATCGCAAGGCGTCGGTTTGCTGATAATAAACTATCTTAATTTATATTAATAATGTCCTCTCTCAAAAATTCTCAACTCGCAATAACATGCAATATTTGATGAACAAAATGATTTATTTTATTCTTATACTTTCTAGCTCAGTTGGTTAATTTATTCGCGTGTTTAGGAGTTGACCAGAGTTCGAGAATTTTCTTTCTCGACAATTTTGAGTTCATTTCGAGATTTTTTTCTTTACAAAAAAAACACTATCACACGAGCTCGAACCTTGAATTTTTAGATTGAGAAGCAGAGATAACTATCACCATTATTTTTCTTATGTGTTAAAGTAGTTCTATAAATATTATTATTGTTTAGAACAATATATTTTTCATTCGAAGGTAGGTATAGTAATGATTTTCGATTTCATGAGGGAGACAAGGCCCTCGTTATATTCTAAACACAAGTTAGGTATTACCTAGAATAATTCATTCCAGAGGTGAATTGACTAACTTTTGCTCTGCTTTTTTCATGATGGAAATTTGTTTTGTTCTATTTTCGGTACAAGTCTCTGATGGATTCCTAGTAAGCTCTGACTCTGAGTCTCATCCAGCTTTCGTTCTCTTTTATTCTGCCTTTTCATTTGCTTTAGACTTGCTTTATATTTTTCTTGAGAAATTTGCAATGCAGAAAAAAGGGCCTGTATCCCTTTTCTTATTGAACGAGGAAACTTTTATTTTAGTGCTCGCTACGTCAGAATTGAACCCATGGAATCCCTGTATTGTATTTTATGCAAAGTCTAAATTGCAAAGAAGCTCGTGTTATTGGAAACTTTTAGAATGATCAATTAATTCATTCATTCATCTGCTCAAAATTTTATTAATGGTAGATTTGCGATCATCAAAACCCATATATAAAGAATTTGATCTTTAAATTTATGAATTTGTAAATTAAAGAATGATGAATTTCAGCATTTAATCTATGTATTTTTAGTTTCATGCGGAATCCAGGGAGCCTTTTACAATTTCCAATAAAATAGGCATTTTTTGCAATTTGGCAAATATGGGGGCTTGCTCTCTTTTCTTTTTGCAATTTTTGGTACAAAATAGGCAATTCTTTTTCTCTGTCTATTTGTAAAGAGAGAACTGCATAACATTATGCAGGATTCTCTGTCTTGTCTATTTTGGAGATCTCTTTTGGCATTTTATCTGTCTTCTCTCCTGTTGAAAATGTAGGTAACACCAAAGACACACAAAGCGACGAGACTCGAACTACATGTTACTGGTTGGACGTGAAGAAGGAAGAGTCATCTAAGATTTTCCACATCCCAAACAAAAAAACACAAGAGTTTTATCTTGGATTCTTGAGATGATCAACAAATATTGGGTATTAAACTTAATCAACAATAATGCAAGAAATCACCATTAAAATCATCGAAGACAAATGCTAAGTCGATTAGAGAGCAACACTTATAAAAAGCTCTAGTGCTGCGGGAATAGAAACTCGAACCCTACAATTTGCTGACGATGTGATTTTATTTGTAGAAGCACATTCGCAAAACCTCAAATTGAAAGGTCTCTCGATTAATTGGAGCAAAACGGGTTTACGCCATAGGCATCCCTCAAGAACACGAGCAAGTCATCTATATGTACCAAAGTGTCAAAAAATGAACCTCCGAATCATGTTTTTTGGCCTTCCGCATTAAATCGAGCGGCAAAATTAGAATAAAGAATAAAAGATCAGACCTTTAAAATACAGTCAAAAGTTGTCTTCATCTATTCTCCTCCCTGATGTGACAACCGGCAAACATCAAGTTCCTCACCGGACTCGTAAAGTCTGATACTTTTTTTTTAACTGACTTTATTTTGTTTGTTAAATTATGACGAAGATAAAATATACATTAGTGATGTTTGTTATATGAAATATGCAAGTATTAATATTCTCCGTAAGGTATCTGCTCTCTTTTCACCACTCCAAACAAACAAAAAAACATACTACCAACCACTTATCAAAAAAGTGCAAAACAAGTTAGGCGGGTCGAGTGAAATTACTATCCCCTGCAGGACGAACGTTACTTATAAAATCAATCATAGCTATTAAATTGCTGAATTGGCTCATTAATCACGTTGAAAATTACAAAGAAATTTAATTTTGCATGGAGGGGAAGATCAAACAAACGGGCTCAACTTCGTGAACTAGAAGTCCATTGCAGCGCCAAAAATTCAGAGGGGGTTGGGGATTCTTGATCTCAAATCCTTCAACGACGCGCTACTTTCAAAATGAGTATGGACGGAGTTATCGCTAACTGATGGGTTGTGGAAAGAGATAACAATACTATTCTACAGACGCGCAGAAATTTTCTTCCTCACAGATGATGACTCGAGAAATAACTCGCCGCTGCTACGACACCTCAAATCCCTAACACCCTGCATTCTATGTTCCCTACCACTATTAAAAACTAAAACCCAGAGGGTTAATTTTTCAAAAGATCAAAAACTAAGATACAAGGAAAGATATGGGAAGAGTGATTAGGGCGATTCCGGATGGAGAATAGTGGTACCTTCTAACCAAGATAGATAAAGCACCATCACTCCATACAAACTCACGGCTTTCCCTCCCTCTACCCATCTCCTCCTTAACAACATAAAACCCCACTTAAACCTACACGAGTTATAGTTCCCGTCTCTCAACGCCATGGTTGAATACAAAGCCAAAGGCAAGAAGTCTCTCATCCCAAACCCCGACACTACAACTCGACGCACCCACCAGACCGTGCCCAACTAATATGTCGGTATTCTCAACAGATCTCTCCCCCCCCTTTGCTGCCACCTCCAGGAGGTCACCTCCAATGAAATCACAAAACATACTTACAAAATGGGTGGCTCCCCACGACATGAAGACAAGTCAATACCAACAATGGAGCAAGAAAGAACATTAACCTCTCCAAATCCACTGCTGCAAATGATGTTGGGCAGAAGCAACCTCTCCAACGACAGTTCAGCAAGAATCCTCCGGCCAAAAACCAACTAAAAAGGAAGCGTCTTGATAAGGATATTTTATGCACATTTTATATACATAAAACATAGGATTTAAACAATTTATTTCATGTTAAAGTATACAAAACATCATTAATTTCATATTGTTATGAAATATTACGTTAATATGTTATTTTGTGTTATTTCGGGTTAAAATATTATTTTTTGGGCTTGGAGTGAAGTGGGCCCCACATAGGCCAAATTCATTGAAATATTTCCTCGAATACTTGGTGGGATAGGTGGTAAACAAGCAATAAATCAACAATAATCTCTACCTACTCCACGAAACCCTATGAAATTTGGAACCAATCTAGAAGACAACAAGATACAACTTTCATATTCCCACATTCTTCTGAATCCAAGCTTAAACCTCTTAAAAATGTTTTGCACAAATAACCAATCATGGAATCAGTCAGACCAGCCTTTGATTTTGAGCTTCACATGTCACAAAATCTAATGAAACCTTTCCAAACTTGGCAGTGTGATACCAAAATCTAATCCACAATTCTCTAATTCCACGCTTCCTCTGAATCTATCTCTAGATGCCTCAAAAACTTGATCCAAACTATCTCTCCATCTCTGCCAGAACCAAACGAGTGACGACCCGTTGGACATTACAATTCCATGGTCAAGCCAAGTCATGTCCCTTAAAACCAAGGATATCGTTAGTTGGACTTTCTCTTAATGATCATTTACATATAAATATATTCAAACTGGGCAAAGAAATTAGCAAGATATAAGGCGTTTTTATAGTTCAAAATCTCTACACGCAAGATGTTTGATGAAATGCCCGAGTCAGTCTAGCTTAATGGGTTTGATCCAACCCAATAACCCGAATCAAATCTTTCAAACTGGTTCTTGGGATTCTCTGTGACACTAACACTCTGTAATCTTTGTTGGTTCATATTTTATTTGATTATTTCAAAACGATACCGATAATACTAATGATTTGCTCTAAGTATTTATGTTAGAAAAATACCATTGAGGATAATTGAAGCACAATCATAATCCAAAAAAAAAAAAAAAGACGAAGCACAATCAAGCTACACATGCACAAGAGATAAGTTCAAGAATAGCCTAAGAGAAGATCAAGTGAATATCATTCAAGACGAACGAATCTACAATTTCAAGACCACAAGAGTTCGTCTCATGAACTTCCACGAGATGATAATAATGCTCTACATTTGCATAATCTCAAGGTTATTCCTAACTTGTCATATATTAATTTAAGCTCTATTATAATATGAATTCATCAAATTTCTCAAGCTAGTAACTTAGTTAATTGTAAGATCAAACTAAGTTACATTATTGTTCAAACAAATGGTTATGCATTTAAACGTACTCCACACGTTCAAATGGATGAGCACATGTGTTTGAACGATAATTAATGTTTTATGTTGCAAAGTTCTCTGGCAACAAAACACGTAGCTTGCATTCAAATGAATAGCTAATGTGTTTGAAAGAATGATGAATCGTTCAAACGCATTCAAAACACGTAGCTTGCATTCAAATGGATGAGCACATGTGTTTGAACAAAAGAACGGAGACATTCGTTCAAACGCACAACACTAAAAATCCCAGGAGTTTGTACATGTGTTTAAATTGTACGTACTTGCGTTTAAACGCATAGTACAAAAAAGTACAAATATCAATTACGACGGCTAGTTGATGGGACATTGTTTGAACGAACCTCGCGTGCGTTCAAACGGATGAGCCTAGTCAACAAGGGTTTTGATATGGATACCATTACTTGTATAAATACCCTATCTCTGACATTTCTCTATCTCTCTCCAACTCTCCATTCAAAATCATACTATACAAAATAGAGATAATCATTGTTAAAGCTCTAAACTTAATCAGGTTAATCTAGAGATCAAATTCTTTCTTTTCCAAATCTTCAAGCAAATTCTAAACTTTGTGTGACCGAATCCGTTAGGTTAGATTCGTTAGGTCTTCCTAGTTATTTCCGTGTTATATTATCACACCGTGTGAACATCTAATCCACATCGATAGAGCGTTGTAAATTGGTGGTGGAATTAACCTTATAATATTTCATTTGAGAAAGTGAATAGAATGCCCAAAAGGCGCAAGTTGGGCGCGTGATATCCCCGGAGACGTATGTACATGTGAACATTATTTCGGTCGACTTGCAAGTAAAGGCGAATTAAAGTAAGCAACTATACCGAACTTCGTAATCATATTGCATGTCAATTTGATTTGTCGGTATTGTTTCTGTTCATCAATTACTTTCTGCACTACATTATTCATTAGTTAACTCATAAAACATATCCGAATTGATCATTGCTAAAAGTCAAAAATAGAGAGTTAAGCCCCAATTAAAACCTAGCTATTCACCCCCTCTATGTCATTTAGAAACAACAACCTTAACTTAACTTAACTTAACCCTCTCTTTCTCTCTTTATTTCCTTTATTACACGAATGACCACCTTGTCTTGCCACGGAGGAACAAAATAGTTTGTTGCGAACAACAATTTTGGCTCCAATTCTCTCCATTTTGACTTCACTAGATTCCCTCCATCCCCCCCCCCCCCCCCCCCCCCCCCCCCTAAGTAAAATACACAGGAAACTGAATCATTTTCTCTCTCCATTGCTCGTCAGAATGGAGTCTTCTCCAATAAAACGAAAACCATCTCAAATTGACGCATCTCCCTATGTATGGTCATGAACCACCTTTTTGGCACAATCGTTGGATCCACGACATTCTTCTTCGTCTCCAATTTCGTTGAATTTCGCCCCTCCAGACGAATTCAGGTTATAAAACTCAAACCAACACTAGTGAGAGAAGAGTTCCCGTCTCGAGGCCTCTCTCTCTCTCTCTCTCTCTCTCTCTCTCTACACCTTCATCCACCTCGCTAGGCTTGCTTCCAGGTCTGGGAGTTCCTGATTTTGAGAAAGATCCGAGGTTTTTCATATTTTCACTAAAATTAGCACCCAAACTTTTCCCAATCTCTTTCTGAGATTTCTCAGTCTACCAAATTCACCACGCACCTTTCTATATCTTTAGAAACAAGACCTTAGAAATAAGACCCAAGTTTTAGTTTGAGAGTAAACAATCAAGATCAGGTTTCATCTGACTTTTGAGATCTTATCTGATAAAAAATCAGAGAATTCGGCTTCAATTTGAGTCCCGGATTTTATTCTAGCTTTATTGTGGAGTTAGGGAGAAGAAGAGAAGAATTTGGACACCATTATTGTGGAGTTTGGCAGAAGAAGAGAAGCTTTTGGACACCTTGGTGGGAATATTTGGCCTCAAATTCATTAAATTGGTACTATCTATCCTCTTTGAAAGTTTTATGTAATATCTTAGGGACTTATGTTGCAAATTCTAGGAATTGTTTGTAACTTTGCATTTTTTTATTTTATTGTTCTATCAAAAAACTATTTCTGCTTGTTATGTTAAGTTTGTTATTGAATTTGTGATGAATGAGGATTGTGTGAAGTTTGAGATATTTTTCTTGAATTTTCAATTTGTTTTGCAATTTAATGTTAATTTAGGGTTTAAATAAAAAAATCAGCATTACAAATTTTCCGGTGTGTTTAAAAACCTATACAAATCTATTTCTGAATTCCTCATCGATGTGTGCACCTTTTGGTGTTTCGAGTTTTCTCTGTTTAATTAGAAAATAAAAGGAAAGAAAAAATATTTTGATAATTAGGATAACTTTTTATGAAAGTTTCCTTCTTGTTTTGTCATGGTTTGCAAATTATATTTGACTACTTTTTTTGATCTGATAAAATCACAAAAATATGTCTTGATTAATCTTGATTGATTGTATTTCATTTAGAACTTTGTTTTCTTTCATTTGATATAATTTCTGATTTGTTATGAATCTTTGTACTTTATCTAGTGTTTGTTGTTAGTTTTGTTCTCTTTTGATTAGATAATTGTTTAAGAAATAATTGTAGATCTGATAAAAATAAACAAAAACAACATTGCTTGTTTAGTTTGACATTTTTATATGATACTAGATGTAACTCTAGTTCTGCTTTGGTATAAATTGTTATGATTTTTTTGAACATATATATTTTTTTGTTGGATTTAAACAAATTGTACTGAAATTTTAATTGAATATTCGTAATGTATTATTTTGTTATAACAAAAATCATTAAAATTTACATGTATTGGAAAAAAATCACAAACAAATTGCTTATTATTTTATAGAAACCAAATAAGTAGTACAATCATTTATAATAAAAAATGAAATAAAAAATGTTCTAGAAAGGTACGCCTAATATCTCATTAGCTAATATCTCATTAAGAAAACATGTTTAAAATTGAATTTTTCATCAATGAAATTATACTTAGTTAAGAAATGATTTTTTTTTACATTAATCAATTGTGAATTATTTTAATTTAAGTTTTCATCAATGTTTAAAATAGCGATATAACAATTCATATCGTTTGAACTTCAAATTCGATGAGATTTACCTCTATTGCACGTTATAGAGGTGATATAATATTATTTTTAGTAGATTGTGATATTGCGTTTTAGTTGTTATTTCCGATACATTGTGATCTAGAGACACTATTGTCGCACTATTTAATTCACTGGTTTTAGCGGATGGTTGTCTATATATTTCTTGTTTGATAAAATTTTGTATAACTGAGTAACTTTTTCATAACATTATTCTTCGAAAATGTTTAATTTTTTGTAGGGCTATTTGAAGAAAGCATTGCCCATTTTATTTGTATGCAGGTCAATGATATTAATAATTATATATTGTTTATAATAATTGTCTCTTATACGGTACTATAAATTGTTGATTTGTTTGATGTTGTCAAAACAATATGGAGATGCTAACGATTTGTTTGAGTATGTGATAAATAGGTAGACACAAAATGTCACATATTTCTTCTGAGATATGAAATATCATCAATAATATTTCTAAAAATATTCAAACAAAATATTAAATATTTATTTTACAAACTTTTAGAATAATGAATTGTCACAAAAAAAATGATACATAAAACCAGAAAATTAGACATATGGCATTTGCTGTATGAGTTGGAAATTTTTAATAACTATAGTACAATTTTGTAATTGTTAGAAATTGATTCCTACACCTAAGTCATTTGCTGATTTTCAATTTAGGGTTTCTAACATTTTATTTAAAAAAAATAGTTTATTGATAGATAAATATCACCATTGCTTCTTTGATCTATTTGGAATTTCAGATAAAATATCAAGATATTTCTAATCTATGAATTGAGAGTTATAATTAACATTAATTTTGGGTTGATTAAGTTTGAAAATTGGTGTAGACCAAACCACTCTGTTCCAAGACTTGAAATTGATATTAGATATCTATAACTTCATAATATTTGTTGAGAAATTGTTTAAGAATATTTGAGATAATAGAAAAGAAAATTGATATTAGATATCTATAACTTCATGATATTAGATATCTATAACTTCATAATATAACGTGTCAGGATTATTTATTTTACAAACTTTTAGAATAATGAATTGTCACAAAAAAAATGATACGAAAAATCAGAAAATTGGACATATGGCATTTGCTGTATGAGTTGGAAATTTTTAATAACTATAGTATAATTTTGTAATTGTTAGAAATTGATTCCTACACCTAAGTCATTTGCTGATTTTCAATTTAGGGTTTCTAACATTTTATTTAAAAAAATTAATTTATTGATAGATAAATATCACCATTGCTTCTTTGGTCTATTTGGAATTTCAGATAAAATATCAAGATATTTCTAATCTATGAATTGAGAGTTATAATTAACATTAATTTTGGGTTGATTAAGTTTGAAAATTTGTGTAGACCAAACCACTTTGTTCCAAGACTTGAAATTGATATTAGATATCTATAACTTCATAATATTTGTTGAGAAACTGTTTAAGAATATTTGAGATAATAGAAAAGAAAATTGAGAATTTTCATTTTTAATACCCTGGAATACACCGTATTTTCCCAAGGAACGAGTCATTTACTTATCACTTTACTGAAATTAAAACAACCAATTTTTAACTAGTTATCATGCCTCATCACGCCGCCCAATCAACCCCACCCTAATTGGCAGGCAAATGCCAGAGGTGCCTCCGATATGGCCACCTAACTGACTTTTGTAGAAAACCAAGAGTATGTGTCCGTTGTGAGATGGTGGGACACATAGCTAAGGACTGCATGGATCGCTCGCCACCGGCCTCCCGGCATAGCTCCTCCACCCTCCTACATGCCCCCTACTAACAACACCAAAATCTCATCTCACCAACAAAACCAAAGGACTTCCCTTCATCAATCCGCCAACCCCCGACCACACAAGGCATTTCAAGAGAAGATGCTCTTCCCGCAGACCGGCCTGAATGGGCGGTCTATCATCTGAAACAGACCTCAAAACACCTAAACGAAGTGGCCAGGTGGAGACGGGGAGTGTTGATCGATGCCCATCTCGTCCCGACCACAACATTCAAGCGCTGAACATCCTCCTTCCAAGAACCAGACGATGGACGGCCCCCTTTGAACTTGCTTACCTGGGTGAAAACCGTTACATCCTCCTCCTGTCTGTGGACAGATTGCGACAATTTTATTGCAGCCGATATGCTACCACTCCGGAGAGGCAATTTTATGAATGATCAAATAAGACGAGCGCCTCACTCGGTTGGAACAACATTTCAATTATTCATTAACTTCGCAACATGGAGAGAACGATGCAATCAGATTTTTAGAAATGATAACGAAGATGCAGTAGGGGTTTAAATTTTAAACTCTACATTTAACTAGGCCATTATCACACATGAAAAAACTGAAAGCAATAGCATGAATCACAAATGCTCAGCCATTTTCCATGAAAGAAGATAACAAAAATAGTACGAGAAGGATATTTGAATAGCAAAAATTGCAAACAAAACCAATTTGCAGTTTTGAGCAAGAATGAAAGTACAACAAGAATACCAATAAAAACAGTACCGATTAACTCGAAAATTAACTCACAAACTAGTCCGAATAAAAAAAACCCAAACTCGACTCAAACGAAAAATCAAATCAACCAAAATGACCAAATCCAATCACATGACAACAATTTGCCACACCAAGAATGAAATAAAAACAAAGGAATTGAAACCACCAAATAAATCTACTCGATGCGAACAACCCTGTTATTCAACAACTTGAATTTGCAAAGTTCTTCGAAGAAATCATCAGCAGCGTCATGAGTATTTTTCATCTGAGCAATTCGAATAACCATTCTATGCAATTTGGGGCTGTGCTTAACCAACGATTCAAGCGTGCTCAATTTCTGCTCTGCATTTAGAGGCGATCTCACAATGACCAAAACTTCTTCCAAATCAGGAATCGAGAATTTCGAATTCACCTACAATTATAAATCATGCAATTGATTAACAAACAAATATGTTACCAATATATCATTTGGAATCATAATTAAGTATTATGTAGAAAGGACTACAATGTTTATTTAAAGTTGGACGATTTATATTAATTACTAACTCGAGAAGTAACGAAAAAAGGCTTACATTCACAAGGCTATTCTTCTGGCACAGAGCAGCGAACATTGCACCTTGAATTTCAAATTTACACAATTTTGGATGGCAATTGAAAAAGTTGACCAAGTCAACTTCGGGGAAAGGCAAGAGGGCTTCGAAATCGCCGCAAAATTCAATCTTCATTAAAAGGTGTTTAAGCTCACTCGCGACGCTCAATACAGAGCTTATCGCATTCCAGCTCCACTGGATCCCACGCAATGACAAACTTTCCAGCTCAGAAAGCCTCCCAATATCGACATTGTACACGCGCCCTATAATTTATCACATTAATTAGGATATATTTTATAATCATTAACTTAATAATTATGTACGAAAAGGAAACGGTGAATTACCACAATTCTTGCCAATGCAAAGTGTCTTTAAGCGATGATTTGGTTTGACCCAAATCCCACTAAACCCTTGAATCTCTAGATTCTCAAGCTTAGGGGAACCAATAAACAAAGAGGACTCGCTCTGGCCTAAGAAATCAAGCCTACACTTCTCCAGTTTTTCCAATTCAATCTTCAGCGATCCTACACCATCACAACCAAGCAATGCAAGTTCAACCAAATTAGGGCAAGCTTGAATCGCCTTTTCCAAAGCCCCGTCACTCAAAGAAGCCCCAACAATCTCTAAAGTGTGCAACTTGTTTAAATTCCCCCAATTTGGGGGGCTTGTCAAGGCTACGCCCCATAGTTTTAGGGTTTCGAGTTCTTTAACTACACTAATGCTATCAAGAACGGTACCCTGAGTTGGATCGGATTTTTCACCCAATGCGTCCATCCGAAGCTCCAAGATTCGCAATGTTTTTGAGCAATGAGTCAGCCACTCCCCCAGTTTTGAGGGCGAAAAAGGACAGTAAATCACAAGCTCTTGCAAACGGATCGCTTTGGAAACCATTCGACCAATGGCGGCGTCAGCACGGGGGGCCGGTTGCTCGCCACGTGGACGCGGGTCGAAAGCACCACGCGGGAAGTAGAGCGTGGGAAGGTAAGGCACGCACTGGTTCCATTGTTGGGAAACGCAGCTGCTCGATGCAATGTCTCGAGCACTAATCAGCTGCGAAAGAATCATCTGCACAACCCCATCTGGTAAATAATCCATCGCCGGCGCAAGACAAAAAAACCGCTTGCAAGGTGTTCGACCAAATGCCAGCGTAAAACTACAATTATTTTTCGGCTTTTTAGGCTCACTATTACTCGTTCGAAGCAATAAAGTAAAAACAAGAGGGTTTCTTGCAAGAAAAAGAAGAAGAAGAAAGAAGAAAACCCACTAATGGTCGCGGAGAATCCAATGAGGGATTGTGAAATATTTATGAACGAAGAGGAAGGAAAGAAAATGTGAAGAGGTTCAAATTTTAAACAAAGATTATTGCCTGCAGTCGCTGACAAGTAGGACCCACAAAAATCCGTAAGGGAGCGAAACGAATTATTAAATTGACCGCTCTTTCGAATGATTTTGAAATTTAAGCAGATAATTTTGAAACTTTGAAAGTTTGAAAGTATTGGTCGATGGGGATATTTTTTCACTTTCGTATTTGGCGCTGGAGACGCTTTCGGGGGAACTGGTCCGGGTCCACTGTGAAACGGTATATTAATCATATAATATGTATGATGTGGATTATTATATATTTTATGAATGGCTAGTTACTATGAACTTGGTGCATGAAATAAGTCCTATTTGGGCCCCCCTGTGGATTCGTAATTGTTTGTACGTGATTGGGGATTTATGATAAATAAATTGGATAAAGAGATTTGTCAGAAATTTCAGTGAAATTGTTTCTTGTTTGGTAATTTGTGCTGGGGAGGTAAATATTTTTTTGTCATAATATATTATTTTACATGTGAAGACCGGCCACATGAGATCCCTTTTTAATTAGTAGGTGCACTGAACGATCAAGATGAAATCTTTTCTATTAAGAGAGATTCAAGATGAAATCTTTTCTATTAGTAGGTGCACTGAACGATCAAGATGAAATCTTTTCCATTAGTGACCCAATAATGGGATTAGATGGATTTCACATTTTTTTTTTTGTTTCAAATCTTAAAATAAGAGAGATTCAATGATCCTATCGTACATAATTAAGTGATAATACAAGGTATTGCTATAAAACAAATAAAGGAAAATTTACAAATAACTTCCTAATTTTTCTTGAATTTACAAAAAAAAAACCCTGCTTCGAAAAACTTCAAAAAAAAAAAACCTCCATACAAGATTTTCTTTTCAATTACCCCCTATAAGAATATTTCATAATATTACAATTTTTTGTACCAAAATACCCCTCTATGTTCCATCTTTAAATTTAATAAACATATTTTTGTATTATTTTATTAATCTAAAATCATTATAAATTTGTTTAACATATACTAATTTAAAAAAAACTATATGTCATATACAAAATTTTAATCTTTTATTTATTATATATTTTATCATAAAAAACTAAAATTAAATTAAAATTAAATAAAAACTAGCTTTATCCCCGCGCAATTGCGCGGGACAACATACTTATTTTTTATATAATTTATTTAAATAGAATTAACATGCGTGCGAATTAACGCGTGTGCGTTTCATCAAAGTTAATCTAATCATGACATATTTGCAAATATCATGATGTCAATAGATACAAAAGGTTCATGAAATTAGTCTATCACGAATATTGTTTTTTGATATAATTTATTTAAATAGCATTTGTGTGTGTGTGCTTTCAAACTCGATTAATATAATCATGACATATTCGTAAATACATTTAATGTCAATAGATGTATTAATGAGGGTTCATTGAAGAATCGCAACGTCTCAGATGGATACAACGGGGACATGGCAAATTTCTATGAAATCCAGCATAAATTTGAGCTTACAAAATTTCATACATACCCGTGCGAAATGAGCAAATTAAAAAAAAATGGAAAGCAAAAAAAAGACCAAAATCGAAAAAGGAAAAAAAAATGAGGTAAAAAAAAATTACCAAAAAATGATCAAAAATGAAAAACTAAAAAATAATGGGTAAAAATACAAATTTATCCCCCTCCACATGTCAGCGCCTCGTGGAGGGGGTAACATTATATTAACTATAATATGATATGAAAAATATTCCTGGAAGTATCTTGATAAATTAATATTATTCTAGTATTTAATTTTAATGTTAAATAGTTGTTCATCAAAATAGTTAATAAATAGTATTTTTTACCAAATTAGTAATTCATGAGCGAACATCAAAACTAGCATTAAAATAGTATTGTTGTTAGTTCTAATTTCAACAGCTAATTTTATTTCAGCAGTTTGTTTTGTAATAATTATTTTTATGAACCATTAGCAAATTAGCTGATGAAATCAACAGTTGTTAATAAAACTAGTTACTAAAAACTAGCTGATGAAATCCACAGCTTTCCTGCACAGTTCGTTCGAACTGACTACTCAGTTCGTTCGAACGAACCGTGAGTCAAACTAACCGTTATGTATAAATCATTTGAAACGTGTTTGGTCCGTTCGAACACACGATTGTGGTTCGTTCAAACGGACATACTTATGTAACTAGGTCGAGTTGGGTTTCGTTCGAACGAACCATGAAGGTTCGTTCAGACGAAGTATGATGGTTCGTTCGAACGAACTGTTTATTTATTTTGTGTAATAAATAATCTTCTGTGACAGTGAGTAGTTCGTTCGAACGAACATTGTGGTTCGAACGAACCACAATATTCGTTCGAACGGACTTACTTCTATTTCCAGATTTCACCAACTTTCCGTTTTTTCACATTTTTCTAACTATTTATTTGAGCTTGATAATTCTAAGATAAGTCTAGGGATACCTATGGATTATATTTGGTGATTATGTGATATCCCAACTTGCGAAAATCTTCGACGTTTTGACTCCTTCACTTGATTGTGCGTATTCGTCTTCTTGATTCTTCGACGTCTAGATTTCTTTATTTGATCGTGCATTACCGTCTTCTTGTTTCTTCGACGTCTTGATAATCTTGATAGTCTGATAGTCTGTGTCGTTTGTTGAGATGCTCGTCTCTTCTTTTGATCCATTTGTCGGGCCACACATATATCTCTACAATTTGCACTTACACACATGATTAGTAATATCGGCATTGTTTTGAAATAAGCAAACTATAAAAAATTTGAACCAACAAATTTTTTTTTATTCATTTCAAAACAATGTCGATTTAGAGAATTGAATCGATCATTGAATAACTTTCCATATAATTTTCTCTTCTCCTCCTTTTTGAGAAGGATCAAAAGGGAGTTGAGCATAACCACACTGAAAGCCCCCCCCCTACACATAAGCTCCTCCTAAATCGTTGTACTTTGCATTTTTTAGGCTTGTACATAGATGAATTACGCAAGTTATGAAATTCATTTTTATGAGGATGTGTTTTTGAATCAATTTTGTGAGTGCAAGACGTGGTATTTTCCAAACTAGATACGCAAATTATAAAACAAGATGACAACCACATAAATTTAGAACATAGTAGCATTTTAACCAAATCTATACATGTTTTTTGAAAACAAAAGCAACATCGCAATCACACAAAAAAACAAAACATAGTTTTAAAGCAAATACATGACAAAAGCAAACAAAGGTTTATAGTGATTTAAAAACAGAATTTTTGAAAGATTTTTTCGAAAATATTTTATGAAGTTCGAAAAATTTAAATTCTTTGCGATACTCAAAACAACCGAAAACTTTGGAGTTAATAGAATTGAATATGAATTTAACTCTTAAGATAGAGAATACCTAGCCCGGGCCGTAAACCCGAGACTTGATCTAATGGTTCACGATCTCCGAGTGACTCTTCTTGATGAGCATTTGTTTTGCGGTGTTTGCTCTTCTATGAGAGGAAAGGTGATATCGATTTATATGCGCATAATTTATCGGTGAGCTTGAGACTACCCGACTCATTTTTCTTCTAGTGTACCGATATGAAACAAAGATATCTATATGAAACAAAGATACGTTATCTTTTTAAGTTGGTTCAATTAGATCTTTACATCCATTAACCGATAACTAGATCATTATACGAAGGATTCAAATCTAGAAGTAAAGTTAAACATAATTTGTCAATTTGGAGAAGTAAATTGCATGATTACCATGGGAATGAATGGATCTCTACCGGGGATTCTCTCATAAGCAATATCCAAAGAAATTTGGGACGGTGGATTATCATATTTCCCTTCACAAAAAAATAATAATAATAATAACATATTTTGCTTCCTGCCTGAGTTATAGCTTTCTGAAACGACAATAAAAGTACAAGTTGTCTTACATAGTTACATATGATAATAATAATAACAAAAAATATTCAGGCAAGATATTTGAGCAGCACCTTGTATCTTGTATGCAACAAAAGGAATCTCCCTGAAGCACTTTAAATCTTTTTTTTTTGCACACAACATAATGTTGGAATATGCGGCATCCAAGTACTACACCCGGACAACGAAATTCACCGCAAACCCTAGTCCTAGGATCCGATATATGAGTGCGGTGTTATATGTTTAAAATTTTACATACCTTGATAGCATAGTCTCTCTTTGAGTTCGTCTTGCACTTCTCCTCGATGTTCTCTATTCGAACAATCTCTTAGAACTCAGGTTAGAGTCCCTCTACTCGTAGTTCACCTCAAAGTGAAACTTGTCCGATGATCAACGTCGAGTTCTAGTTCTAGGCGAAGTGTTGATCAACTTGCACAAAACCTCTTCTTTGAAAATCCCCTTGTCTTTCTCTCTTCGATACACACTATTCTGCCTAGAAGTGTCACTTTCGAATAGTTGTTTAGTTATATGAGAGCGAAGACATATTTTAGACTAAATGGTTGCATAAAACTCAAAAGCCACTTTTCCGCCGTACTATGCGTTCAAACACACTGGCCATGCAATTGAACGAATGGTGAAAAATTCATTTAAATGTACATGGAATTCGTTTAAACGATTGGCAACCAGAAGCAAATTTTATGTGACATTGTCGTTTAAACGAATGGTGTTAAATTAAATATATATTTTTTAATATTAACTATTTCTTCGTGTATATATATAATTGAGTTTTTTCATACTTGACACGGTTTATTTTACTAATTTTATGTGACATTATCGTTATAACGAGACTACAAATATATATTTCAAGCCCAATGGCCGATCATTTACACAATCAATAAATACTATTGAGAAATGATGGGTGGTTCCAACTCAAATCAAATCTGAAACATTCATAAGAATCATAATTGATTAAACTCGTACTTATTTGCAACAATATATCATTACATCATCATCGATCACGAGATGGAATTAATTAAGAGATCAACTGAATTCCTTGTTCGAGAAGAGCATCAGACAAGACAACATTAGCAGCCTCGGTAGGATGAAAACTATCCCAAAACACGCAACTAGAAGCATTTTTACATGTGCCTGGCATGAATTTATTGCATAAATACGAAGCCTCGATTCTTCCGGTCCCACAACATGCCTTTCTCGTCTCAACAAATTCTTTCATAGTAAAAACGAATTTATCAAATCGTCAGTACAAGGTTAAATACATGCAGGTTTATGTAATTTTTCATTAACAAAAAGTACCGTTTTGGGCGGGATTCTTGATAAGATCGAGGAGGGGATTGTATATGTCCAGAAAAACGAGTGTTAAGTCTTTGTGGTTGTTCCTTAAGGTCGTAATTGTAGCGTTGAGTTTGTTATTGAAAGAAATTGCGTGTTCGTTGACACGATCAACACATTTGTTTTGTTCAAAGAAACCGAATAGAGTGATCGATGCCGGGAGACAACCAAGTGGGGGCAATGATGTTACTCCAATTCTTCTCGCACCGCGGCCATACAAACCCTAAATTGAATATATATATATAAACCGTTGGATCATTTTTTAAACCTATAAACTCTGCAAGTGAATCGATTTTCTACCTTAATGAAAGAGTTGAAAGATTGGATGAGAAGATCGGCGAATTGGTCGTGCGTGTACATCTTATGTAATACTGGGTTGATGTAGTAATTTTGCACGTAATCAGAGCTTCCCATGCTTAAAAGGTAGATCGATCCTTTAGTTAGAGTCGCAGCAGTTGCATTTCCCGCAATTTTCTGCACCTTATGTTGGTACTCCTCAAAATTTTGCAATTGTTTTGTTAGTGGTATTGCCCCCTGATACAGAGCACATAAATCATTATACATTGTTAGTTAATCTCCGCAATTTAATGAAATTATAATCCGATTTAAGTATGTTGGACTATCAAGTGAGTATGTCGTTTACATATAGTTTGGCAGTTATTTCTAAGTAACCGGATCCACCAGAAGCGAAATTGGCCCCGGTCAGGAGGTTTTTTCCTCGTGCGACCTTGCTGAGATATGCTGGAGGATACGAAGTGAAACCCAATGTTTCGGCTGAAAATAGGCACGACACATCAATGATCAAACAAGTCATTAAGTAATAATAAAATATTTCTTTTTCATTTTATAATGAAATTATAATTGCCGGTGATATCAGCAGCGAGCTTTCCATTACAGAACCTCCCTGACGGTTTGTGCGATACAAAATCTCTTCCGTAAGGTGAGAAATCAGCCTTTATTATCGTACGCAAGTCGTTATTGTTTCCTGCATCCATCACAGAGTCACCAAATATCATAATACCAGGTACGATGCCCTGTCCATAGGATATTTGAACCTGATAATAGACCAAGAGTTGGGCTATTGAAAGGAGCACTAATATGGATGATTTTGCCATGATTTATTATTTGTTTTGATAGAAAGATTTAGAGAAGAAGAATGTGATGTGGAGAGATTAGGAGCAAAGGGTTTTAAATAATGAGCAAGGCAAACAAGATCATGATGAATTTGGTTTAATAATTGGTTCACAGGATCGGCGACTCGGGAATGAATTCGGCCGACTCGACCCGATTCTTCCCGATTCCGGTCGGAATAGTCCGATTCCGTCCGATTTTGCCTCTTGCAGTGACCATCAATGGTTAAAACTGTTGAAATTGCAGGAGAAATACCAGTCTGAAGAACAAGAGTGTGCAAAGAGTGTTTATCGGACAAACATTGGGGGATTTTTCATTCCCGTTTCCATTTTCCATGGACAGGATCGTGAAGAGAGAGAGAGAGCAATCCCAGATTTGGAGATAAGGAACGGATCTTTTGTGGCATGATTTGTGTAACGTTTTATGTATTTTTGCATTTTTTTTTATTATTTTGTTACTTTGTTTTAGTTGTATATTTAAGATAGATACAGGCCCACAAGATATCCACACTCAAAATATATTTGTTTTTAATTCCTTTCTATTATTCTACTATTTTCTACAAATTTATTTATGTGTCTTTTATTAATTAATTTTTTTTGTTGAAGTAATAATATTACAAAAATATAATATGTTTGTAAAATAATCAACGCAATAAAAATAATATATTCTCACATAAGTTCTAAAGCTAATAATTAGTATTTTCTTGACAACACATACATATATATTCAATTGTATCATCCTATAAAACTTTTATTATCTTTTTGTATTTTTTTTAATTTTAATTTTTTTAATTTAACATAATATTAAAAAAATCTGACTCTCCGATCCGATTCGGCCGATTCCGATCCAACTCGACCGATTTTTACCTCGCGGGCATCGAGCGATTCCGACTCCGATTCCGACTTTCGGAACTAAGAACTATGGTTTATATTAGGAAAAAGTCTGATTTTGCCCCCCAACAATTACTAAAATGTTCAAGTTGCCCCCTCATTTTTTTTTTGCGCGTTTTTGCCCCCTAAATTTGTTATGTTTGTTCGTTTTGCCCCCTTCCGTCAAATAATGATGCACCCCAGTTACATGACCGTTAAATGATGACCCGATCCGTTAACCAGACCCATTAACCCGACCCGTTACTTAACCCCTCTCTTTCTCTCTCGCCAGCTCTCTCTCTCTCTCTCTCTCTCTCTCTCTCTCTCTCTCTCTCTCTCTCTCTCTCTCTCTCGCCCCCTTCTCTCTCTACTTCTTCTCTCTCTGCAAAATTATTGCAAATTATTCACCCCCATTTAACGGTGCTGGTTCTGGAGGAGGAGGTGATGGTTGAATTGGAGGAGGGGGAGAATAGTAAAGCTCGACATGAGGCTTCAATGTCTTCAATGGAGGTGAAGGAGTGGGCACCGGAGGTGGAGAGGCCAACGGCGGTTCCGAGACTGGTTCAACTGGGGGAGACGAAACAGGTACGGGCGGAGGTGGTGAATCTGGTACAGGTGGAGGAGGTGAAGCCGGTACAGGTGGAGGAGGTGATGGAGGAGGAGCAGACCAAACTGGCGCGGGCGGAGGTGAATCTGGTACTGGCGGAGGAGGTGAAGCTGGTTTTGAAAGAGAGGGGCATGGAGGGGGAGGCAAAGGGGTTTGAGGGGAAATGGGAGGAGAGGGAGAGATTGGCGGTGAAGTAGAGAGAGAAGAAGGAGGAGGAGGAGAAGAGTAACCATAGCTATAGCCATAACCAGACCCATATCCATAGCAGTAGCCATAACCCGTCTCGGTTTCTCTCTCTCATAACTTATTAATGGAGAGATCTACATCCTCGAAGCTCAGCAGAGAGAGAAGAAGTAGAGAGAGAAGGGGGCAAGGGAGAGAGCTGGCGAGAGAGAGAGAGAGAGAGAGAGAGAGAGAGAGAGAGAGAGAGAGAGAGAGCTGGCGAGAGAGAAAGAGAGGGGTTAAGTAACGGGTCGGGTCAATGGGTCGGGTTAACGGGTCGGGTCATCATTTAACGGTCATGTAACTGGGGGGCACCATTATTTGACGGAAGTGGGCAAAACGAACAAACATAACAAGTTTAGGGGGCAAAAACGCGCAAAAAAAAAATGAGGAGACAACTTGAACATTTTGGTAATTGTTGGGGGGCAAAATCAGACATTTTCCTTTATATTATTATCATCTTTATAGTTTTAGGCACTGTTTTAAAACCGGACCGGTACGGCCGGTTCAACTAAAAAAACCGGAACCAGATCAGAACGGGTTGGTTTGATTATGAGACCGGATGTGCATGAGAATCGTAAGAAAACTGGTTGAACCGGCCGGTTTTTCATAAAATCGGACCGAACCAATCAAAACAAATCGTCCGGTTCTTTTACATCATTTCATGCCCATGTTTTGAAACTTTTTTCTCAGCCCCAACACTCTCTCTCTCTCTCTCTCTCTCTCGTGCTATTCTCTCTCTTAGGTCATGGATTCTTCATTCTCCCTCTTGTCATCCGTCTCTAGACTCGCCGTGAAGCCTTCGCCATAGATCAGACAGGTGTTCATGAAGTTGGGAGAATGAAGCCAACGCCGTGAAGCCAACGTCACAGAAGGCTTCACCGCCTCGTTCTCCTCGCCTTTGCCACGAAAACGTCGACATTTGAGTTTTGCTTCTCTGGTATTCGCCTCTCATTGCCCTAGTAGCTTTTGCCTCAAGTTTCTCTCCATCAAAAGGTAAATTTATTTATAAATTTGGATAAATTGGGGCAAAACTGAATGTTAGTTTGGCAATGGGATTTCATCGAACATGTTATGCGCATCCAAAGAGAACCGCAATTCAGGTACGTATTTAGTAGATTAATCTTGACGAATGTGGATGCAGATAAGTTGCCGAGTCTTTGAAACATATGCCCTTACTTATGACTGAAAATAAACGGGAACAATTTAAAAATAATTGAATGGGTGTTCAGTGATAGAGAGAAAAATATTCGATTGGTTTAGTGAATTTTTAACAAATTCATCAGTTTTTTCGGTCAGAAATTTGTGTACAGATTTATTTGTCCTGAATTGGCACCCATGAACATAAATGAATCGAAGTGTCTATTTTGTAATGTTTATCTTTATTTATTTATTTCAAATATCACTTTATTTCTTTGCATTACATTAATTTTCGTTTTTTCTCTTCAAAATCATTCAAATTCTTTCAACAGATAGAGTGCTTTGAGGCACATTTCAAGGGCTTCATCGACACTCGAGGTCCTTGAGAAAATGTTTGTAACAAGAATTTGGATTGATAATCATGTTTGTTAATATTGTTTTTATCAAATTAGGATTCAGAAGTTTGTATTTGTACATAACTTTGTATTTTATTTTTGATATTTGTATGTCATGAAGTATTGAACTTTGTGTTTTTATGAATATGTTTGAATAATTATATTGAATAATTTATAGATTTTGTATGGTATACTTGAAAACTAATTTATGGGATATATTAATTTTATTTATACTTTGGAACTCGCGGTTGAACCGGTGATCCGAAGCTCGGCCGGGTCGATATCCAGTCCGGCTTTAAAAACATTGGTTTTCGGTGTACGTTGAACTAAGAGAGAGAGAGAGAGAGAGAGAGATTTTTTTTTTTTCCTTTTTCAGGTTTAACAAAAAAAAAGTGCAACAAAAAAAAGTGCAGTTTTTAAATTTATTCAGGAAAAGAATGTGCCCTCCAATTCTACAATTGTAACGCCGTTACTATTTAGGCTTTATGACTTATCCTTTATTGTTGGGTTGGGCCTAATCCTTATTTTGACGTTCATGTCTAATTTAGTTTTTATTCATTCCAATCAAAATATCCTAATTACTAGGTTGATATTCGTGCCTTGTTATGGGCGTTGACATTAACGTTTTCAAATAATAAAAAATAATATTTTTTGTACAAAGAATAATTAAAATTATAAATTATAAATGAAGAAAATGAATATTTGCAAGTTGCTCTAAAAGCAAATTACTCGAAAAAACATAGTTCCTACTAATAAACATTTTCCCGTAACATGCAAAAGATTTTACAAAAATAATGCATTAAAATCGCTGAAAAATTATTCATATAATAAAAAAAATTTTGTTGAATTACCAAATATAAATCCAAAAAGGTGAACTATTCTCAAATTAGCACACACAGCAAGGAACACAAATTAAATCTAACAACGCTATATGTAATTTCAGCAGATTCACAAGTTCCTATCGTGTGTAAATTAAATCTCGACTGTGAATTGATTACTTATTATTATTAAAACTGGATCAAATAAAATTTCGCGGTAGGACTTTTCACATTCATGATTATCATGGATCAATTCGGTTCCAGACGTTCCATGTCTTCTCGTGTGATTATTTGAAGAATCCGGTTATGTAATGTTCATTGTTCTTGGTATCTGCATTTTCATTTTGAAATGAGATATATAATAAAAAAACAATTAACTTGTTTTATGTGTACAAACAATGAAAAGATAAAAATGAGAGATTAGAAAATATAAGTTTCCCATCAATAAATGTTCAAGTTTTTCATGATCTTTTTTTCCTTCTGAAAAGGCTTTTATATGAAGGATACAAATCTAGAAGTAAATTGAAACATAATTTGTCAATTTGGAGAAGTAAATTGCATGATTAGCATGGCAATGAACGAATCTCTACCGAGGATTCTCTCATAAGCAACATGCAAATAAATTCGTGATGGTAGATCATCATATTTTTCTTCGCTAAAAAATAACAATTCCTTCACTTCATATTTTGTGTCATGTCTGAGTTATAGTTTTATGAAATGACAATAAAAGTACAAGTTGTCTTACATAGTTACGTATGATAATAGTGATAACCATAGTTCAATAACTCGGCGAGTCAAGTTGGAACTCTGCCTAGTTAACTTCACTCCCTGAGATTTCGAGTTGCCTCTGTTTCTGACTCGGAGTGTGTAAAACTCGGGACTTGACTTTGTGGTGGTTGGTGTAAAACGAATAGGTTCTTTACATTTAAACACAAGTCACATTCGTTTAAACGAATAGGTTCGTTTGAATGTTTGAACGAATGCAACACAGAAAAATTTAAGCACATGGCCAGTGCGTTCAGGGAAGAAAACGAATTGGGAATGGGAAAAAGTATAATGTTCTTTTTAAAAGAAACCTCGAATTCCAAAATATTAAGCATTTTAAAACTTAGATTGCGGTAGTTATTTATTTATTGAAATAAAATGTTACATCAAAAATACCAGAAATTGTACTCATTTACCATAGATTTTCCAAGACCTACATAAGTTTCAGTAGAATTAGGAAAAAGTACAATGTTGGGGAATCATTTGTATTTGTAAAATTAGATTGCGGTAGTGTGTGTTTTACTCATTTATAATAGTTGAAACAACAATAAATATATAATACGTTACAAAATAATCACAGAAGATCCAAAATATAAGATTCACGTTTAACTTTTTAAAAGAGTTATGCTTCTAATAAATGCAATTATCATAACATAATAAGAATGTTGATTATTAATAAAATTCCAATCTCCCCTCCCATTAATTTTTGGATACAAGAGATATGCTGAGGCCACGTCGACGGTACTGTTCATCTTTTTACTGTTCATCACGGTTAATGTTTATCGTGTTTTTTTTTTTTTTTTTTTTTTTGGAATTTTATTTTATTTGACATATGTCTTGTGTTCTAAATAAAATATTTGAATTTTTCATCGTATTAATAAATATAATTGACATATGTCTTGTGTTCTAAATAAAATATTTGAATTTTTCATCGTATTAATAAATATAATTTGTATACTATAATTTTACTGTTAACAAAATACTATTCACACAAATACTTTTTGTTAGCCTGAGCTGGTATTATTTTTTTGTGTGCTTATTATAACAGTTTTGATTGGTACTAAGCTGCATTTTTTGTGCTTATTATAATATTTTTGATTGGTACAAGCTGCGTCTTTTATGTTTTTTTGTTTGTCTTTTTCAGAATTTTATTTTATTTGACATGTTTTGTATTCTAAATAAAACATTTCAATTTTTCTTTTGAAACATATGATATATTTTGAGGAGGAAAAAAATTTGCATTTATTGCATAATACTTGTGAGACTATTTAATATCAGATTTTTTTTTAAAATTAACATTTATGAAGATTACTTTTGTTTTGCACTTGTAACGTTTTAGATAAAATTATTATTTTATGATCATAACAGATTTTGAAAAATCGCAGCGAAGCGCGAGAAATATTTCTATTTTCTTATCAAATAATATATCAAATAATATATCCCGCAGCGAAATAATATATCAAATAATATATAAAATTATTACTTTTGCTTATTATATTATTTCTTATCAAATTATATATTCCGCAGCGAAGCGCGGGATATTTTCCTAGTATATTAAACATTTTAAAACTTATGTATATTTTTTTCTCTTTGCATTTTTATATATCACAGGGACAAAAAAATTCTCCATTTAATAAAAAAATAAAATAGTATTATTTCTTAAATTAAAATATTTTTTAAGGGACACTTTGTAATTTTGACTTCGGGTCTCATAATATGTGGGACCGGACCGGACCGGACCTGTACAAAGGAATTGTTATAAGAGAAATATGATGATCCACCATCACGAATTTATTTGCATATTGCTTATGAGAGAATCCCCCGAAGAGATTGCTTCATTGACATGTTAATCATGCAATTCACTTCTCCAAATTGACAAATTATGTTTCAATTTACTTTTAGATTTGAATCCTTTGTAGAGAGAAACCTTTGTTAGAAGAAAAAAAAAAGATCATGAAAAACTTGAACATCACGATGAAGTTATTGATGAGAAACATATATTTTTTAATCTCTCATTTTTATCTTTTCGTTGTCTATACATATAAAACAAGTTAATTATTTTTGTATTATATATCTCTTTTCAAAATGAAAAATGCAGATACCAAGAACAATGAACATTACATAACCGAATTCTTCAAATAATCACACGAGAAGACATACAACGGTTGGAACCGGATTGATCCATGATAATCATGAATGTAAAATGTCCTACCACAAAAATTTATTGATCCGGTTTCAATTATAACAAATGAGTAATTCAACACAACATGCTTTCGTTGCATGATTGGTAGCAGGATATTGACAAGATATTAATCTTACTTTAAATATTGTATTCACACTATAAAATTTAACTTATTTCAATCCAAACCCTACATATCTTATCATCATGTTGTCAATCATGCAGCGAGAACATGTTGTGTAAAATTACTCATAATATGTAATCAATTTACATTTGTCGAGATTTAATTTACACACGATAGGAACTTGCGAATTTGCTGAAATTACATATAGCGTTGTTAGATTTAATATTGTGTCCCTTGATGTGTGTGCTAATTTGAGAATAGTTCACCTTTTTTATTTATATTTGGTAATTCAACAAAAAAATTATTATATGGATAATTTTTCAGCGATTTTAATGCATTGTTTTTGTAAATATCTTTTGCATGTTACTGCAAAATGGTTTATTAGTAGGAACTATGGTTTTTCGAGTAATTTGCCTTTAGAGCAACTTGCAAATATTGATTTTCCAATTCATAATTTTAATTATTCCTTGTACATAAAATATTACTTTTTATTATTTGAAAATGTTTAATGCCAACGTCCATAACAACGCACGAATATCAACCTAGTAATTAGGATATTTTGTTGGAACGAATAAAAACTAAATTTAGACATGAAAACCCATTAATCTGACTACCATATAGTAAAAATTAGGATTAGGCCCAACCCAACAATAAGGGATAAGTCATAACGCCAAAATAGTAACGGCGGTCAATCTCTCTCAATATATTCTGATTCATGAACAGATTTATAACGGCGTTACAATTGGAGAATTGGAGGGCACATTTTTTTCCTGAATAAAATTAGAAACTGCACTTTTTTTTGTTAAACCTGAAAAAGGAAAAGAAAAAAAATCAATGTTTCTCTTTATCTCTTAGTTCAACGTTCACCTAAAACTATAAGATGATAATAATATAAACCAAATTCATCATGATCTTGTTTGCCTTGCCCACTATTTAAAACCCATTGCTCCTAATCGCTCCACATCACATTCTTCTTCTCTAAATCTTTCTATCAAAACAAATAATAAATCATGGCAAAATCATCCATATTAGTGCTCCTTTCAATAGCCCAACTCTTGGTCTATTATCAGGTTCAAATATCCTATGGACAGGGCATCGTACCTGGTATTATGATATTTGGTGACTCTGTGATGGATGCAGGAAACAATAACGACTTGCGTACGATAATAAAGGCTGATTTCTCACCTTACGGAAGAGATTTTGTATCGCACAAACCGTCAGGGAGGTTCTGTAATGGAAAGCTCGCTGCTGATATCACCGGCAATTATAATTTCATTATAAAATGAAAAACAGATATTTTATTATTACTTAATGACTTGTTTGATCATTGATGTGTCGTGCCTATTTTCAGCCGAAACATTGGGTTTCACTTCGTATCCTCCAGCATATCTCAGCAAGGTCGCTCGAGGAAAAAACCTCCTGACCGGGGCCAATTTCGCTTCTGGTGGATCCGGTTACTTAGAAATAACTGCCAAACTATATGTAAACGACATACTCACTTGATAGTCCATAATATTTAAATCGGATTATAATTTCATTAAATTGCGGAGATTAACTAACAATGTATAATGATATATGTGCTCTGTATCAGGGGGCAATACCACTAACAAAACAATTGCAAAATTTTGAGGAGTACCAACATAAGGTGCAGAAAATTGCGGGAAATGCAACTGCTGCGACTCTAACTAAAGGATCGATCTACCTTTTAAGCATGGGAAGCTCTGATTACGTGCAAAATTACTACATCAATCCTGTATTACATACGATGTACACGCACGACCAATTCGCCGATCTTCTCATCCAATCTTTCAACTCTTTCATTAAGGTAGAAAATCAATTCACTTGCAGAGTTTATAGGTTAAAAAAATATCCAACGGTTTATATATATATATTCAATTTAGGGTTTGTATGGTCGCGGTGCGAGAAAAATTGGAGTAACATCATTGCCCCCACTTGGTTGTCTCCCGGCATCGATCACTCTATTCGGTTTCTTTGAACAAAACAAATGTGTTGATCGTGTCAACGAACACGCAATTTCTTTCAATAACAAACTCAACGCTACAATTACGACCTTAAGGAACAACCACAAAGACTTAACACTCGTTTTTCTGGACATATACAATCCCCTCCTCGATCTTATCAAGAATCCCGCCCAAAACGGTACTTTGTGTTAATGAAAAATTACATAAACCTACATGCATTTAACCTTGTACTGACGATTTGATAAATTTGTTTTTACTATGAAAGGATTTGCGGAGACGAGAAAGGCATGTTGTGGGACCGGAAGAATCGAGGCGTCGTATTTATGCAATAAATTCATGCCAGGCACATGTAAAAATGCTTCTAGTTACGTGTTTTGGGATAGTTTTCATCCTACCGAGGCTGCTAATGTTGTCTTGTCAGATGCTCTTCTCGAACAAGGAATTCAGTTGATCTCTTAATTAATTCCATCTCGTTATCGATGATGATGTAATGAAATATTGTTGCAAATAATTACGAGTTTAATCAATTATCAATGTGCTCAGATTTTTGGATTGAAGTTCGATCCAATTAATTTTTTAATTTTACTATGCATAGTAAAATCAAATCCAAATAATTTGATTATAAAATAACTCAAGAAGTTTCGCAAGATTCGCAAAGTACGAAACAAATTAGATCAATTGGTGGTAGACGTGCTGATCCAATCGGAGGTAGTACAAAACGAGAAAATATATATTTGATAAATTTGCAACGGCAAAAATATTATTGAAATTGTTGAAATTTTACAAAACTTCCTTGAATTATCTGAAATTTGCTTAAAAGCATGATTATGAATATCGGATTCGGACCGCTCCGTCGACTTGGACCTGACTCGGTCGAGTCGGAAAAAAAAATCGGACTGCCGCTAAAAAAAATGGAAAAAAATAATAATAATAATAAAAATTTTAAAATTGATAAACATTCATAAACATGATAAATGATAAGAACAAATTCAACTAATAAAACCTCCTTACTTAGGTTTTCTATAATAAATATATAGAAGAGCTAAGTTTGCTGTTTTAATTACATTAGTTTTAAGCCATATATCCCAATTGACCTAGTTTCCTAATTACATTGTAAGAATTATAGTAAATACAATTTAGTTAGTGGACAATAATTACAATTTTCTGTTTTAATATAATATAGTATAACTTTTATATAAAAGAGCTAACTTTTATATAGTTTATAAATAGGGGAATTCTTCAAAAATCCCCTAACTTTTCTACAAATTATGAAAACACACGTCTTTTTAGAAAACCCCTTATCTTCTTTAGATTCTCTCAAAAAACCCCTATATATTTTGTTTCTTCCAAACCCCCCTAACATTTTCAGATTTCCTAAAAAGAACCCTTATCTGTTTGTTATGGTTTTAAAAATGACCATTATGCCCCCCATAATTTTATTTTATAAATTTCTATAATTTAATAAATAATAAATAGATATTAAACTATTACAAAAAAATAAATAATACATAGATATTAAAATATTATAATAAATAATACATATATATTAAAATATTATAATAAATAATATATTAATCTTAAAATATTATTTTCAACAATTATTAATATTTTAATATATATGGATTATTTATTATAATATTATAATATCTATGTATTATTTATAATAATATTTAGTACCTATGTATTATTTATTTTAATATTTTAATATATATGCATTTTTTTAATGTAATATTTTAATATCTATTTATTATTTATTAAATTATGATACTTATAAAATAAAATTATGAGAATGGATATAATGGTCATCTTCAAAATCATAACAAAAATGTAAGAGATTTTTGAGGAAATCAAATATTAGGGGAGTTTTGGAGGAAACCAAAAATATATGGGGATTTTGATGGAATTTAAAAAAATAAAGGGTTTTCCCAATTTCCAAAAAAATATGAGGTTTTTGAAAAATTTCCCTTATAAATATATAAATTTTTAATGTATTTTTTGTCTGATTATTTTTTTAAAAAAAAAGTACAAGTAAAAGGAAGCGAGAATTGGCCTTCAATTTTATATCATATTAACAGTCAGAAATTGTACTGTGTAGGATAAAAGGTTCCTTCCCAGGTCTTTTGTGATCGTGTTATAATATACTTTTGTAATTGCTTCATTTATAATAAAAACGAATAAATGCATGAAAAGTTGTAAAGTAAACTAGATGGTACACTCGTTCTGCTTCGGTGTACTTTTATGTTTTATTTGATATTATTGTACATGAATAATTTATATTGCTACCAGATTTTGCTTGTAGGTCCCTCTTGTATATTTATTTTTCTTTAAATATTATTTGTTTCAACTATAATATATAAAATTGTGAAGTACATTATATTTTTTCTTAATATTCTGAAATATTTTTTAGTGTATGATATTCATTTTGTTTAGTGTGTTATATCATTTTATATGTGTAATATATATTTTTGAGATATAATACATGTTTGGTTTATACGTTATGAAAATATGTTTTTTGAGATGTACGCTAAACATTTTAAATGTATGGTATACATTTATTAAATGTGCCAAGATACCTTTACAAATATGTCATATACATTTTTAATTGCAATATATATATTTTTAGTTATGCGTATATTTTTATATCAATGTGTATTTTTTTATATCTATGTTATACCAATTTGGAAGTACAAAACATGTTTGGTTCGTATCTTTCCGAAGCACAAAATATATTTTTTATATTTGTATGATATAACTATTTCAGTTACAGATTTTGTTTTTATATTTGTATAAATGTGTTAATGAGTATATAAAGGGTTTCTTGGGAAAATCTTGGGACAACTTAAAATTTCCAGAAATTACTACTTGGGCTTGGACTTTAAATTGTTGTTGATTTTACCGGTTTTGAAAATAAACTCTTAAGTCCCACATGTTGTGTTTTTTGTTTCCATACTCAAATACAAATGAAGACTCTCTGGTATGTGTCTGCCTCATCTTCTTCAAACTTAACATTCAAACTAATTTCTCTATTGTTAACTCTTTATTTCCATACTCAAATACAAATGAAGACTCAGATTAGACTTCTCCATTGTTACAAATATTCTTACTGGTTTGTCCGACAATGAAATATTATCGCAAAAAAAAAAAAAAAAAATTGGAGAAACTGTCGGCGATATACTCCGTCAAAACTCGTCTCGGGACCGACCGAGTTCAAGTTGACTCGGTCAATATTAAGAACCATGCTTAAAAGCTCATCAAGTCTCATTGGTATCAATGGATAGAGTACAAACGAGACTTCTCCATTTATTCGTTTCTAATAAAAAATAAAGTGCATTATTAGTTTTGAAAAATGTAAATCGAATTCAAGTTAGTCTCATAAGTAGAGGATAAGAACCATGTCGAAACAATCTTTAAGGAACGGCGAGCGCGATACGCGCTCGATCCAATCATTTTTCATTAAAGAAAAGCAAAATAAAAAGTCTGTACAAGGTGAAAGAATATTTACAAGCATAATAGAGGGCGAGAAGTGAGCTACTCAATCTACAAAAGTGACACCTAATCAACAGTGGGTTTTCCACTGGTGAAATAAATCTAAGATGGAATTTTTCAATAAAACTTGCATTCTTCCTTTCCTCAGAAAAATCATCCGGGTATTCATCTCTCTCCAAATCGATCAAATGGTGGCCAACCATTTGGTGTCTCATTTTCGCAACTCTTGAACCGCCCATCCTTTGCGTGGGCTCCACCAAAAATTCTCCAAAGATGAAGATGAAGTATTGCCCTCGGTTCTATTAAGTCCCAAAGCCCCTTCGAGTATGGACATTCATATAGAAGATGTTGGATTGATTCTTGGGTGGTCGAGCAAAGCGGACATGTTGGTGGGGGTGTAAACGGTTCGGATCTGGTTCGGATAGTGGTCATACCAGATCCGTATTCATATTTTTTCGGATACGGATATTCGGATACAGAACAACCCGGATCCAGATAGGGTTCGGATATTAAACGGATACGGATACGGTTCGGATATTGTCGGATACGAATACAGATACGGTTTTTTTTCGGATATTAAAACGGATATTATTATATCATAATATAATATATATTTTTAATTATATATATACATAATTTACGACATAAACAATCAAAGTTACTCTATTTAAACTTAATTTTATGATTGCGATTTTAAATCATTCATAAATCATTAATTATCTATATTTTTTCCAACTAATATGGAATAAGAAACATAAAAAAAATATAATATACATATTCTGATCCGGATCCGGGTACCCGTATCCGGATTCGAGTACCGGATTCGAAAAAAATACCCGGATCCGGATTCGGATCCGACTCTAAAACCGAAAACCGAATTCGGATCCGGATCCCACTAAAATTACCCGGATCCGGATCCGATGGGATCCGGATATTTTTTCGGATACGGTTCGGGTCGGTTCGGGCAATATCCGCACCATTTACATCCCTACATGTTGGGTTGTGGGGTTATCCTCTCTTTATTAAGTTGTCCGCAGTTAAGACTCTATTATTTAGTGCGAGGCAACCAAAGATCTTCACCTTCAAAGGGGCTTTGATTTGAAGAGAATTTGGCATCCATAGACATTCAATACCTGGGTGTGAGTAGCTCGCATACACCTGGCCGAGGGGTATCATGGTGAAGGAAATACAGTTTTGGATCGACGATAAAAGAATACGTACAAGGACACACGAACGTACGCATTCGAGAAAACGATTACATGCGCAATAAGATTGTGCAAGTAAGAATTTTTGTACATAGTCCGTCGTGACGGACAGTATGGTCCGTCATGACGGAGCTAGTGTATGGTGAATGTGGACTTAGCAGTATCTGAGTATACACTGTGGTCCGTCGTGACGAACAACAAGGTGCGTCATGTCTGTCATGACGGACAATGGCTGCGTCGTGACGGAAGTATGTGCATAATCTCCAGAAACTATTTGGCATTGGTCCGTCATGATGGATGTTATAGTACTTCATGACGGACCATGTATAAAAGTTGTTTTATGCCATATTTTGGTACACATGAGTTGGTGTGTCCAATTGGAGTCTTCTGGGTGTCCTTATCATATGTCATATAAATAGGATAATACTCTCTCCCTCTCCTGATTAATCCAATTCATGCTAATCACTTGAAACAACACCATCAATAGTTGATTGAGTGCGAAGGAAGGATAGAAAGAGAAAAAAGAGTTTTATCGGTTTAGAGAATGGAGAGCAATCAAGCAAGTTCGCCGGTGCATCGTCGAGGTGCTACGACGCACGGTGAATACGAGTAGAGGAGCGACACTTGTGGCTTTTCATTGTGATCAAACCGGAGATGCGATTATCATCAATGAAGTGATGAGAGACGCATGGGCGTGGGACGCGCGTTTTGTCACCAACGTAATTTCAACGGTAGTGACTTCTTTATAATCGGTTGAAACACGAACTTGGACGTTTTTTTGTAAGAGATAGGGAGGCCAAGATATTTCAACGGTAGTGACTTCTTTTCGCAATGAGTTAGATGTGCAATGTCAGAGTGCAATTCCTCGGATGTAGCAATTAGAACAAAACAACTCTTCTCCCAATTAATTTCTAGTCCCAATAAATTGGAGAATAAGGAGATCGTTTGCATAACTACTTTAGGGGCCGTTTGGCAAGCGGAATTAGTAGAATGGAATTGGATTATAAGGTGGAGGAGAAAAAAGTTCTGGAATTAGTAATTCCACAGTTTGTTTGGATGTCCGAATTATAAGATGCTGGAAAGTATAATTCTTTGTTTGGTTGGTTAGAAAAATTCTGGAATTTCGTTATTGAAAATATAGAACAAATGTTTGATTAAAATTAATACAATATAATAGTATTGTCATATAATATTAAATTATTATAATATTATTATTATTATTATGTTATTATATTCTTCTTCTTCTTCTTCTTCTTCTTCTTATTATTATTATTATTATTATTATTATTATTATTATTATTATTATTATTATTATTATTATTATTATTAATTGTTATTATTATTATTATTATTATTATTATTATTATTATTGTTTTTGTTGTTATTATTATTATATTATATTATTATAATATTATTATTGTAATCAAATTAGTTTAAATAAATAAATAATATGATTATAATATAACATTATTAAAATAAAAAATCATCATAATATTAATAATTGTAGTAATATTATTGTACTAATTTTAATATTATAATATTAATTATAATTATAATATATTATATTATAATATATATTCATAATACTTATATTAATATTAATATTCAAATATTGTAAATAATACTAATATATTAATATTTTTATATTAATGCTATTATATTAGCATATTCATATAATATTAACATACTAATATTATAAATATATTAATATTATAAATATTAATAATACATTTATATTAATAATAATATAATATATTAATATTACATAAATATATTAAAATAATATTAACATATTAATATTAATATTAATAAATTATTGTATTATTAATTAATAATATATTAATATTAATAATATACTCTAATATTAATATTATTATATTAATATTTATATAAATATATTGAAATAATATTAACATATTGCTATTAATATATTATAATAATAATTATTATAATATTAATTATAATATTATTTTACTATTAATTAATAGAATATTAATAATAATAATATTAATATATTAATATTGATATTATTATTATTATTATTATTATTATTATTATTATTATTATTATTATTATTATTATTATTATTATTATTATTATTATTATTATTATTATTATTATATTATTATTATTATTATTATTATTGATATGGATATAATTATTATAATAATATTTATAACGTAATATTAATAATATTTATATAATTGGTATAATATAATTATTTTATCATTATAATATAATTATTATAGTTTATTATAATAATATATAATATATTATTTAATTATAATTATATTTTAATAATTATATCCATATAATATATTAAATAATAATATTATATGTATTGTTGTATTATTATAAAATTATATTTTATTCATATAATAATATTATGTATGGTAATAAATATAATATTATATTAATTATAGAGATTTAACAATTATAATACAATTGTTCTTTAATTAATCTTTTGCTCCACTTTGGCACTCCTTAAATTTGGAGAACCAAATTTTAAAGGAAAAATGGAATTAGAAGATTCCAAGAATTATATATTTCCAATTTTCTACACACACCAAACAAGGAATTTACTTTTGCATCATTTCAAAATTCTAATTCCAACTCAAATTCCACCCTCCAAACAAGCCCTTAGTATTTTGTGGGCGTGCTTCGATAAATAGTAAAGTATCGTCCGCATATTGTATGGCAGTGGGTGCGAATATAATCGGGTTTGTAAGGAGAGCTCTTGTTTTATTAATCATTACTTGTAATGCTTCCGCGGCTAATGTGAATAATAATGGGGATATGAGGTTCCCTTGACGCAAGCCCCGTATGTGAGAAAAATACCTACCTCTTGAACTGTTAGTGTGAACCGAAGAACTTGAAAAGGATAATAAGGATTTGATAGGACCACGATACATTGTTCCTTGATAAACGCGGATTGACATCTATGGATTAATAAGGGCATGCAAATTTGTATTCGCGTTGCTAGAATATTTGTGAGTAATTTTATTGGGGTGGAGATTTTATGCTAATCCGCCGATACTCATTAATCATGGAAGCTCTCTCTTTCTTTGGTAATAGTTGAATGGATGCTTTATTAATCTTCTTTAATTGCAAGTTATGATTATAAAATCGTTTAATCGTCTCCAATATGTCGTCTTTCAAAATGGGCCAAAATGATTGCCAGGATTCGTTTGTGAACCAAATGAAGATCTATATCGATTGCCATTTGTTTCTGACTTCTTTTGTGTCCGATTCCTCTCATAGAAGCAAAATCGCATATGCTGCTTATGCACAAGTCAAATTGGAACAATTCGATTAAATTTTCACCTAGAACAGTGCCGACTCGAAAAGGCCACTTAACATGAACGTTCATTCTCAGCACTTCTTTATTCGAGTTCGGCGATTTAGATTCAATCCCCAAATCAATACGCCCACCATTCAGCCTAAAACCTTAAAAAGATTCCAAGTCTATTCAACATGGTGGAATTTTTCAATGTCAAGGTCTCCAAGGCTAATTTAGCAGGCCCAATCTAACAGCACACACCAAAATCTAACACATCCACGCACACGAACACACTGAACAACAAAACATGCCAGAAAGAAAAAGAAAAAAAAAAGAGCACGAAAATTATACAAAAAAAACTCCAAAAAAACTTTCGATTTTCCAAACTATGCAAATTCTTAACCAACAAGACGCAGTGCGATATACCATCTGGCACTAATCCAAAACATTTTTTAACACCAAAAAGGAAAAAATGTCAATAAAAAGAAACCAGCTCTGTCTGTCTTTCTGTCTGTCTCTACAACCAAGCCCAAAAAAGATCTATATATCTCGATTTTGCCACCCCCTTCTTTCACCAAAGAAAAAAAGCTCGCAAAATTTGCCCAAACCCTAAACCCCTCCTCCTTCAATCAAAATACTCTACTCTTCTAGGCCGCAATAGTCGAACGTTGCTTCACCTCCTTGTACTAAAAAACCCAAAAACAAACAATAAATCATACGAAAAAAAATTAAAAAAAATTATATATATATACATACCTTCATGACAAAAGCCTCAATCTCCTCGTTAGTAAGAGCGTCCACCTCAGCATTCTGGTCCCATCCAAGGGACAGCAAAAACGCCTCTTCTTCCGGATCCGGGTCCAAATCCACATCTCCATTCAAACCTGCATCCACTCCATTCCCGTTCCCGTTTCCAATGACAAGTTTCCTCTCGACACCCTCAACAACCTCCTTCTCCACAGACTTCTCCTCCTTCGGGACGTTCTCGTTTTCCTTATCCTGGTCCGGCAAGGAAGCTGAGGTGGCACCGAGCGATTGGTTCCTGATAAACCTGAAGAACTCGAGTTTGCCTTTCGACTGAGAATGAACCCGGTTAGTCGGGCTCCTGAGAAGGACGGCGGAAGGAACCGGAATCGACATGACGGGTTTGGTGGAGACGGGTGGCGGGTTCGAGGCGGGCGAAATTACGGGCTTGTCCCTGTTGAGGACTTGGAAATTACCGATTTGGGTTGGTTTTGGATGTATTGCTGGACTCGGTGGTTGCATCGATTTCGGTGCCGAGATTGAGACCGAGTCGAGGGCTCTCGGTGTCTTGTTTTTCATCTTGTCCAGAGAACTTGACACCTGTCATTTTTTTTGTGGAAAATTGTTTAGCAAAAAATAAATTAAATATTGTTTAAACATGTAAAGATATTTAGATGACAATGACAACATCTACTGAAATTCCAAATATAACACATATAAGTATATACTTTTTGTAAGGGGTATTCATGGTATATTTTTGTTTGTAAAGGGTATATGTGATATTTTGAGAATTTGCAGGGGTATACATGAAATTGCACCAAAAAGAAAAAAACCGACATGCATGCAATTATTACGCAAAATATAATTGCGAAACATCTTTTTACCTTATAAAGAAAAATTCAAAATAAAATAAAAAAACGTACCGAGCTTTTCGGCATTGAAGGCGTAACGGGTATAAGCTGCTTGAATTGCTTTAAAGTCCGTTCTTCAATTTTCTGCGTATCCACCACCAACTAAAAAATCCAAAAAAAAAGAAAATAATATTAATATTAATAAAAAAATATGTACAATAATATTTCCATACCTGAGGCGGTGTACGAACCCGAGAAGGAGTCTGCGCGACAGTCTCAGCCATATTCAACCCGGATCCAGTTGCCGGGCTAAGGGGTCCAGCCAAAGCCGAACCCGAACCATTCGACCCGTTACCGTTAACGATAATATTAGGAGGCGGTACGTCCACGAGCACAGAATTCCAGCTCTCAACAACTCCACTCATCGGTATGCTCTGCAAAGGCGAAGAAACCCGACCCGTTTCGAATCTTTCGGCCCGCCCATTAGACCCGTTTTTGCCCAAAGAAGGGAACTCTTTCTCGAAAGATCCTCCCGTCGATCTGGACGGCATTCCATTCGACGTGATCAAGGAGCGGGACCGCCTTAACGGGTTATCGGTAAGCCTGTCATCAAACCCGTTTAGCAAAACGGTGGGGCGTTTCTCTCTCTCGCGCCTGCAACTGCCGAAACTGCTGTAGGCTTTCGATTTGTTGGATGCGGGTTCGTGGGTTCTCGACCCGTTAGTACTGAGACTTCGTTTTGTTGGGTTGAGGGTTTTTCTGTCTCGATCGAGCGAAGAGGATGAAGAAGACGAAGATGAAGACAAGAGTCTGTTTCTAGAAGACGATGATATTCCTACACCTTGTTCATCTACAAAATTAATATCATGATTTTTGAATTTTGTAACGGAAAAAAAACGGGTTTAAAAAAAGGAAGTTTCAATTTAATATTTAATATAGTATCAAACCCTAATTGACAAAATTGATAAATTAGAATATACCTGAGAGAGGTGAAGTGCCAACATGATGATGATTTGAAGTGCCGTTCGAAGAAGATTTTAACCACTCAGGTTTCAAGGCCGGCTCGGCTCGTTCCATATCAGAAAGAATCTTTCATTTAATGCTGAATTATACTATCCTATTTTGTTTTCCTCAATTTCGCTAACCTTAATTCATCTATTAACTAGTTTCTATTATCGGTTTCTCTGTACAAAATTATGGCGCGCTTCACCTCGAGGAGTGAAATAAGCATAAAAAGGTAAAAACCCCAATTCCAACTTCGATTCCAATTCCAATTTGAAGTTCGAACAAAACGAAGTTCAAGTCAGTATAGCCAAGGTAGGTCTGTAGTTGAAGTAAGAAAGAATTCAATTGAGGTTTCTAATTCTCCATTTCTGGTAACAGAAAGGGGGGAAGAAAGACAGTAAAGCCAAGGTCTAAGCAAGTAAAAAAATGGCTGGAAGAAACCCTAACCTCCTAGATGAAAACACTGACTACCAACAAACGAACGCACTATTCAAACGCCCAAAATACTATTTCGACCAAAATCGATGGATACTACAGGCACGGAGAGATTAGAAAGCCTTACCGACGAAAGGGCAACGGGGGATTGGAAGAACCCCCAAGCCGGACAACCAAGTAATCTCTACTATCCCGACCCCCAATTCCAGAAGAAAACCCACAAATTCCAGAATTGGAAACGCCGCCTTAATAGAAATCAAGGGGAGAAACAAGGAGGGATTAATCTTAAAGTCTCGTTGGCTATACCAATTTCTCGTTTTGGGTTTCGCTGCGAATCAAAATCGAAGGTGAAATTGAATTGAGTATACCGACTGAATTTGAGAAAGATTTGCTTGCAGCGTGGAGTTATCTCTCTCTCTTTCTTTCTCTCTCTATTTCTTTCGGGGTTGTATATTTTTCTTCTCTCTATGGTTTTCCTTTCTTTAGTTTTGGTTTTTTTTTATTTTTTGTTTGTATTGATTTTTAGGCCTTTTGTCCGAAAACCCTATGTATGTGCCATGGACTCGTTTGGTAGGACATTTGTGCCCGTATCCCTGTGAAATTCCAAAATTTGATTTCTAAATTTTATGTTTTTTTGGGCCTTGGGCTCTCAAAATATATTAATTATTATTTTTTAACTATTAATTTATTATTATATTCGGATTATGATATAATTCATTATATTTCGATTATGCTATTTTAGTATACTCTAATGAATAATGATATGTATATTTTTTGAATATTTATATGGATGCTAATTTATTTAGACAATTGTTTGTAGTATTTACTATCAGAAGTGTTTTATAGATGAGTGAAATATATACTATGATATACGAAAGGTACTATATATATTGATATATCAATTACCATACACTTGACTTTAAAAAAAATAATTCTTGAATTCATAGATTTAAAATTAATAACATTACAAATGAATTTAAAAAAATTTATATGTAAATGTGGTTAAGTGATTTTATTTATATGTATACATAACACGGTCAGTATTATCTTCAGTCTTTTCAGGAACTCCTTGAAAAGTGAATTGATTAATGCGAGAAATTTTTCTATATACAAGTGTGAGACATGAACAGACGGCTAGTCGTAAGACTCGTAACAAGCATAGAGAGATAAAAGAAAAGAAAAATAAGTGCGGTGTGTATTTATGTAGAACTAGAAAATAAAAAAGTACTTCAAAAAATAATAATAATAATTTGTCGTATACGAATCATCAATCACTGTAAATATGGCATTTTATTGTCGTTCGTGTATTAATAAATATTTATTTTAAATAAATTTCCAACTAATTATACAATATATGTTGTATAAAAAAATTGAACAAATGTGATATTTTGAACAAAAATGTCAATAAAAAAATTATAAATATTTATTCTTGAATATGTAATTATAGTTTTCAACCATGTAAAATACTATTGAGGAGTAAGCATGCAAAATACTTTCTCATACTTTTTTTCATAATTATAAGATATTTTGAGATTTTTGTAGGGGCATAATGCATAATGTGCACCCTCTTTTTACATTTCTATCTACCTTCCTATATAAGTAAAACAAAACAAATCCCAGTTAGTAAACCAATCAGGAACGTCTAACTAATATATCTGAGATCAAGATGGACGGTCGAGATTTTCTACTGAGCGCCGCAAGGCATATTTTGAGCAAATAAATGATTTTTATTGGGGGTTCATGAATCATACCTTTCTAATTTTTCATGTTCGTGTAGGCCCAAATATTCCATTCTTATTTTCTGAAGCTTCCTCACATTAATATTTATATAATAAATAGTAATAATTAGAAAATAAAAAAGGAAATATTATCACCGCCACAATTAATTTGATGTTGACTAGGTGGTCATTTCAGTTTTGGATTATCATATTAACAAAAATTAATTTTACTGTGAATATAAAATTTGAACCATAAAATAATAATTTTTTGTATTTGTAATTTTGAAAGTTATATATGTGCACAGCAATTATTTTTTCAGTCATATCAATACCCTTCTGTTTTTGTAAATATTTTCACCTAGGAGTTTAGGGGAGCGATTCGATGTATTTTATTATTATAAAAGGGTAAATTTGTATTGTTTGTTGTTTAAATTTTTTGTATGGTATTTCAATAATTATTTAATATTTTTAGTCAGGAGGATTCTTAGAAAAAATCAGCATTAAAGGGATGAGTTAATGACTCTCTATTGGTTGGTTACCCGATAATTCCTCTCCGGACAAAATCCCGGTCAAGAATAATTATTTGTCGGATTTTCTTTCTTGCAGATGTTCCTTCTCTCAAGATATTATGTCAAAATTCGTCACTAATTGTGTGTGATGTTTATAACATAAATATTATGAAGTTCACAAATAAACTTTGAAATATATGTTTTAAAGTTTGTATTTATATCCATATGTGTATATTTTTTTTAATTTTGTGTTGGTATATATTCTTTTGTGGTAATGTAATTTCTTACGGTTGTTTTAGAATCATCAATCACTGTAAATATGACATTTTTTTGTCGTTCGTGTATTAATAAATATTTATTTTAAATAAATTTCCATTTAAGTATACAATAAATATTGTATAAAAACTTGAAACAAATGTGATATTTTGAACAAAAATATCAATAAAAAAATTATATTTTGCAAATTTTTTTATAAATATTTATTCTAGAATATGTAATTATAGTTTTCAACCATGTAAAATACTATTGAGGAGTATGCATGCAAAATACTTTCTCATATTTTTTTTTTCATAATTATAAGATATTTTGAGATTTTTGTAGGGGCATAATGCATAATGTGCAGCCTCTTTTTACATTTCTAGCTACCTTCCTATATAAGTAAAACAAAACAAATCCCAGTTAGAAAACCAATCGGAAACGTCTAACTAATCAATCTTGAGATCAATATGGACGGTCAAGATTTTCTACTGAGCGCCGCAAGGCCTGGTTTGAGCAAATAAATGATTTTTATTGGGGGGTTCATGAATCATTCCTCTTTCTAATTTTTGATGTTCATGTCACAAATATTCCTTTGTGATTTTCTGAAGCTTCCTCACATTAATATTTATATAATAAAGAATTAGAAAGTAAAAAAGAAAATATCATTATCTCCACAAATTAATTTGACGTTGACAGGGTGGTCAAATAATTGACATATGTATTTCAGTTTTGGATTATCATATTAACAGAAATTAATTTTACTGTGAATATAAAATTGTAACCAGAAAATAATAAGTTTGTATTTGTAATTTCGAAAGTTATATCTTGTGCACAAGCACAGTAATTGATTTTTCTGTCGTACCAATACCCTTTTGTTTATATATTGTATTATGATTATGATATGATTCGGTGACGGATTCATATAGGAGTTTAGGAGAGTGATTCAATGTATTTTATTATTATAAAAATATATTTTTTTATTGGTTTTTGCCTAAAAAGATTTTTTGTAATGTTATTTCAGTAATTATTTTTAATCAGACGAATTCTACTAGAAAATCAACATTAATGGGACAAGTTAGTGACTCATTATTGATTGCTTACTCGATAATTCCACTCCGATCAAAATCCCGATCATGAATAATTTTTGTCGGATTTTTTTTTGCGCGCACAACTCATGTCCTCTTCTCAATATTTTATGTCAAAATTCGTCGCTGATTGTGCGTGATCTTCATAACGACAAATGTTACGAAGTTCACAAATAAACATCGAAATATATATTTTTAAGTTCGTATTTATATCCATATGTGTATTTTTATTTTATTTTGTGTTGGTATGTATAATTTTATAGCAAAGTAATTTCTTACGGTTGAACTAAAATATATCAAAGATGTATCGCAAAATGGATTGTTACATTTTCACCGTGACAAGTCTTGCGATACACCATGGTCCGTGGGTTTTTCTTTTTCTAATTTATCTTTTATAAGAAAATAATCACTTATTATTATTATTATTATTATATAGATAATAATTAATGCCTTATTTAAATTCTCATCTCTCAAATAAATTCTCTTAACTTTTGTTTATATCAATAACTTCATTTTGATTATAAAATTAAGCACAAATAAGAAGAAAGAGAGAAAAAAAGAAAATTTTATATTCAAAAGGATAGTTCAATACAATATTCACTATCTTTTTTATATAATAGAGAGTGAGCGTTAGGTCAATAAAAAATTACAATACATGAAATTAATAGTATATTAAATACCTTATATAATTACTCCTTTCATAATGACATTCATATTATTATATTATATTCATAATAATTTTCATTCTTTGAGCATTCTCAAAAAATTACTTCATTACTATTGTATTTAACCATTGAATGATATACAATATGTGACTAAGTTTATTTTTTTCAAGATAAAAAGATTGAAAAAATAGAAAGCAAATTAGAAGAGACTAATTTAATATGATTTATTATAACACCAAAATTCATTTGAGGTGGAAGCTAACTTTGAAGAATGAGACGAGAGTTTGATTAAATTCTTTGATCATGTAGAGAATAATTATGTTTTATGTAATCTCTATCTTTGTATTAATTTCTTTTTCCATGTACTATATACTATTCTTAAAATTATAGATTTAAAAATTAATACTTATGTAGAGAATAATTATGTTTACGTAGTCTCTATCTTTGTATTAATTTTTTTTGCCAAGTTCTATATACTGTTCTTAAAATTATAGATTTAAATAATAATAATAATAATAATAATAATAATAATATAAAGTTAAGTTATTTTGCGTTATCTTTCTTATATAATTTTTTATTCATAGAAAATATAGTTAGAGAAATTTTTTATGTTGGAACCATATAAATAAGGAGCTCATAACAAAGAGAAAATTGAAAGGATCTAATTACAAATGTTTTAGTATGAGATATGCAATATATGACTCAAAGTCATCATTTTTACAAGAAAAATAGATTAAAACAAAAAATATGAAAATACTAATGTAGTATGATTCATTGTAACATCACGATTCATTAAATTCTATCATTATGTAGAGAATAGTGAATAGTGTTGTTTACAAAATCTCTCTTTGTATCGATATTTTTTTGCCATGATGAACATTGAATTTAATACTCATCGTTAGATTTTAATCGTACGGTATGTAACAAAAATAAAACACTATTATAATATTGACTAATGAGATTGATTAAACAATTTGCAAAATAATGACCTGTAAATAATTATAAACAAATCAAAGTTATACGAAAATATTTTTAATGAATGAACAAAATTAAAGCATATCACATTATTCAATGATTCAAATAAAAATGATGATGTGTTTTCTTGTGAATGTTCAAAGATAAATGCAAAATAAATGTGTGGATACATTTTAATGTAGACCGTGTGATTTAAATCAGAATTTAGCCTTAGATTTATTATCCATAAATACAAAAAAATTGAAAAATATTATAAATGAAAAGTAAATAACACAACAATAGAGAGGAATTTTTTTTATTATGGATTGAATTGTTTGTGTGTACAAATGATTCATATAAAGCATGCTTATATAGAGAATTTAATACTTTTTGATCCAATGTGGATGTTCTAATGTGAATATTTCAATGTGTATATTTGTATGACTATCCAATCTTTCATACAAATACACGACATCATCGACAACAGACCGTAGATAATTGGTCCTGATCATAGACATAACATATTAAAATATAATTAATATATTCATATCTATAATGAAAAAACTTATATTTACAACTCGTGTACACAATGGTTTACAAAATTATATTGTGTTTAATAGATCTCGACAACATAAATACTCCATTTATTACCGTTTTAATGAAATTTACTCTTAGCAATATCAGTAAGTGTTTTTCCATCTTCAACAATAATTATTTTCTTTAAAAGATAGAAGTAATGAGTAATGATTTAGGACGAGACTCGTACTACATTCCGAGCAAAATAATTATGTTTTCATTTTAATACGAAAAATACTAAGTTTTATGATAATTACTTAATCATATCAAATTAAAATGATTGTACATTATACTAATCTCATCATAACAAAATAATATTGTACTAATCTCATCAAAGTAAGATTATAAGTAATATCACGTTTAATAGTGATAATAATTAAAAAAACCTATATATCAAAATGTAAGTAAGCAAAAACACAATTAAGATTATTTGACATCTTATGGTATTTTTAGATTTTTTAACGTTAGAAAAAACAATATATGTAATATGTTTCTAATTTTAAAATTTTATTTGAGTTTTGATAGTTAATCTATTTTTTAATTTCTATTTTTTTTTTAAACATTGACATTAAAGTTGTTTGGATAAAAACAAAAACACAGATATAACTCCGATGATGGTTGAGATATTTAATTAAGTACTTGATGATTTGATATTTGAAAATTTTAAATCGTTATATTTACATTGAGATTTGTGCTTGTCATAATAAGCTAGAACTTTTATGATCATTATTAAAACAAACAAAAGTCACAAAACAAAGCAAAGAATTACAAAGTTCTAAGTACTAAATATTTAGTACTTAATTAGTATTTTATACATCCTCTCGGATTCTTACTTTAATAACTTTAAAAAATACTTAAAATTTAATTATGTAAATATGAATTCTTTTGCATTGTATTTTTTTAAATAATATTTTCACAAATTTAAATTAGAGAAAATGTCATATATGAACTATTTTAATATAGACGGCAAAAAAGAAGAATTCAAGCTAATATATTTGACGGAATTAGAAATTTAATTGTAAAAAATACTATTAATATATAAGTTATTATATTAATTTATTAAAATTCCAGATATGAACTTTTCATATATGTTCACATTCAGGGCCAACCCGGTGTTTTTGGGGACCTCTGGCAAAAACAAATAACGACACTAATGGAATATTAATATTATATTAATTTAATCACAAAAAAAGTCTCAAATACGAAACTAACAATATATATTAAAGAATTGTTTGTCAATGATTTAACTAATACAATATTTATTAATGATTCAACGATTTTTTTTGTTTTTTCAATGACATAAATGTAATTTACCAACACTCTTATTTTGGACCCAACTTTGTGCAATTTTCTTGTGCCACATCATTATTTTTTCATCACTTTTTTTTAGCCATTAGATTATGATATGTGGAAAAATTTAGACCATTGATTAGTCATTGATTTTTTATAATCATTTTTTCTTTGTAGTCATTTAAATGTCCAATGTTTTACACTATGTTTCAAGGATTCTTAGAAATCTACATCATGATATATTAATGATGTGGACTATTATTATTGGTTAGGTTCATGTTAAACTAAGTTTATTCAATTGTTTACCATTTCACATAAGATTACATGATCAAATATGAATGCAATGGAAGACGAAAAGTTTATATATGTAATACTAATAACTTAATATGTGATATTATAAACATACAACACATAGTAGTATTATTTTTAGAATTTTCATTTTAAAAATTCATCAAATATATTCGTTTTAATTTTCTCTTTATTTTGACATCCATATTAACATAATTCATACAGACCATTTTCCATAGTTTTTATTTGTAAAAATACAATGTAAAAAATACAATGCAAAAATTGCATTTTTAGAAAATAAAATTTTAATTATTTATTTACAAATAGAATTTTAAATATTAATATTTGTTTTTAAAAATTATAATCAAGCAATTTTAATATTAATCATTTTGAAAAATCATAGAAATAAAGAAAGTTTATCCATCGAAATAATTTCTTAAATTTATAAACACTTTCAAATAATATAATAATGTTATTTTTAAAAATATAAAATGTATAAAGAAATCATATGATATGAAATTATTTATGTTTATGCTAAATTATTTTTTATATTATTTATTAAATTAGTTTCACTATTGAGTTTGATATATCTTTCAATAGATATATTTTTAAACATAACAGCACATCATGACACGTGTCCCCATTTTTTTTTTTAAAGTTTTTTTCTATTACAACCCAAATTTTACCCATGTACGGAAATAAAATATAATTGTTCCTCAAACTCATCACAATATCTTTGATGAGGTGACAAAATATTTCAATAGATATATTTTTCAACATAACAACACATCATGACACGTGTCCCCACTTTTTTTTTTTTTGAATTTTATTTCTATTGCAACCCAAATTTTACCCATGTATGGAAGAAAAATATAATTGTTCCCCAAACTCATCACAAAGTCTTTGATGAGATGACAAAATGAATTGATTAACATTTTTAATTGACCCAATTAAATGTTAATTGACTAATTTCATTAACACATCAATAATTTATAATATGTTAATATTAGTAAATGTTAATTGACGTGTTAATTAAATTAAATAGTTGATTAAATCATTAATTGAGTCAATAAATAATACTAATCAACCTACTTAATCCTCTCTTGCCGCTTCAAAGATGTTATTTTTATGTTATTGTTAGCTCCATATATAATCCTCGTATGAAACTAGCTCAATTGTTCATTTCTTATGGTATAATTTACAATTGTGTTCTTTTTATTAAAAATAAAAATAATATTTTTTATGTTAATGAATAATATTTTAAATATATATTTCAGTTTTATGTGTATTATTCATAATTTTTTTTTTTTTTGAAACTTTTAATTTTGTTTGAATTATAACATGTCATGTTTTATTTATTTTGTTGATTTTTATAATGATGGACCAATTTCATGGACCCTTATTAATTATAACGTATCTATGTATGATAGACAAATTTCATGAAGTTTTATTAATTATAATACATTTTTTGACATCAATATATTTGCAAACATATCATGATTATATAATTGAGTTTAAACGTATTCGTGCAAATTCTATTTGAACAAATTATACAAAAAATGTAAAAAAAAAGGTATGAAGTCACGCGCAATTGTTGCGCGCGGTATTGCTAGTTATTTATAATTTTCATTGCATTTTTAATCAATAACAAATTGTTAGTACTATATAATTAAAGATATGTTACTACGTATGTTGTATGATTCATTAATTTTATATTTGATATTGTATGGAATATTGTGAACAACAATGATATAATATTTGTTGTTACGTTTTTTTTGTAAAATCATGTTATACCTTACATGTTATTATTATACAATGGCATTAATATAAGTGTTATTATTTGATTAAGAAAATAAAACTTTTTTCATCATAATGTAAAATAATTCTAAAATATATACATACTCATAAACAAATTAGTTAAAATAATTATATTATGAAATGGTATTATCAATATTATTATATTTACATGTACTTTATATTACAATAAAAAATATAATTAATATTCTTGCTGCGCAGCGCGAGTATTCTCCTAGTATTTACTAATTTTGTAACTAAATTTAAGATAATTTGTGTTTTATAAATTTTTTTGAAAACATATGTAAAATTATCATGAAAATAGGCCCACAATTAAAAAAAATGATCGCAAACATACATGTAATAGTATTGGCCCATAACTAAAAAGGAAAAAATAAGTGATGGATTTTTCTTAATAGTTTTAGTCATATCATTTACAAATCTTAAAGAAAGTACCAACAAATTTCTATATATATAAAGAGGAGAAAGTTTGGCAATTGATAAAAATTATATGTTTTGGACTTGTACAATAATAAGTACATAATTCTACGTTTTGGAATTGTACAATAATACATACATAATAACACAAAATAAAAATTTGGAGTCTATTTTTTCGGTGGGTCTGTGCTAAATGCCAAGTTTGGCTAATAGGTAGGCCGAGCATGTTCACATTTGATCATATAACTTATGTACCGTGTCGAATATGATATCCGTATTAGTATTCTTGTAACACGTGTTTTTAGTTAATAAACGCGTTAAAAACTGCCTAATATCAGTAAGGAATTGTAGCGTAGTTTGTTAGACTCCTTGGAGCTCTTCATAAAATAGGAGAAAATTGAGAATTTTCATACGAATCCTTATAAAATAGCAAAATAACAAATACAACCCTATAAAAATGTTAAATATGTAATTCATGACACTAACACAAACACACAATAATCTATCAAATGTAATTCTATGAAATATAAAATATGTCGAAGTTAATATATTTGTCCGGTTAACATTCTAAAATATAACTTTTAGATGTATTGTATATTTTTCAGTTACGTGTTATGTTCTTTATATGTATGATATAAAATTTTGAAATACAATACATGTTTGATTTATATTTTTTGACATACATATTTTTAAATATATGATTTATATTCTAGATGTATGAAATATATATTTTTAGAAGTTTCATACATCTTGAAATTTTTACAGATGCGTACCCTTTTAAAATGCGTGATATTGATATACCCTTTTAGCTACAATAAACAGTTTTGAATGATAAATCATTTATACGTGTGGTATAGGTTTTTGAATAACATAATGCATTTTACCTGATTATTATACCATTTTGAATATAATTATATCTTCATTAAAATATCTAGCATATATTTTCTTAATCGATTTTTTTACCCTTTTTAAATAAATTTCTGTACATAACAATTATATTTTTTTAATGACAATTTATATCTTTACTTAAATTGCATATATGTTTAATGAATAATTTTTCTTAGCAAAACTTCATGCAACGCCCTAACGAAAACATCGTGTATCCCATCTAGTTTGTGGTGGACGAGCCGGAGAAAATTGGTCTATGGCAAATAGTCGTCCTCTTAATGATTATCCTCGAATTGGCAATTAACAATCAATTATTTATTTATTATTTGATCTCGGTCTTTTAATGATTTATATATCTTCGAATTGACAATTGCCGATTAATTATTTATGTATTTATGTATTATCTTAAAATCACGGTGAAGCTGAGCAAAACTCCAGTTCAAGTTTTAACTATGATCTTAACTTGTACATATATCTTTTGTTACGTACAAAAAGAAACACAAAAGTGAAAAGATCCGTGATCATAATAGTAGTAGAGGCCCTGCGTATGTATCAAATATGTTTACGAATTGGTAAGTTGCATTCTATTCTATTCTATATTTTTAGGGTTCACGTGAAATTATGCCAAAAGGCCCAAAAGTAAAAGTACTTATTGGTCTACAACCTTCAACTACTTCAAACCTAAATATTCCTTCGAAATAAGACCTTTAAATCATCATTTTATTGGGCTTGGGGCCTAAAAGAAATATACTTGCTACGAGTTTGCATTATAGTTTTAGTTGGGACTTGATCTACGACTGTCTTATTTAACCCAATTTACTTTTCTATGTTGTAGGTAATTTAGCCCAACATGTTTCTGCAATAATAAGCCCAATATCTAGACAAATAAACAAAAACCCAAATGTTTTATTTTTCCCACCCATCTTTACGTAAAATCATATCATTATATTTTCATTATTAAATTCTACAAAGTATTTTCATCTTATTCACTCATTTTATGTTTTAACTTTTCGATACTTATATTTTTATGAACCATTTGTTTACTATATTTTTAAGCGTTAGATGTTATAATGTGTTGGGTGTTTGGATGACCTCTTTAGAAATTCCAGATAGAACTTTAACCACTACATGTTAAGGTGAGTTTTCGTTTACCGGTGATATAACGGTAATATAACGGTAGCATAACCGGTAATAACTTATCATGTATAATAATATATTTTTATAAATTATTATAATAAAAATAAATATCACAATTCAATGTCTAAACAAAACGTGTCTAACTCCACATGACACAATACATCAAAAGTCTAAACCAATTTTATTGATGTATCGTTCAACTCCAATGTGCACTCACTAGACGGGAACAAATAAAATTATATTATTATTATTTTATGTCATATTATTATAATTATATTATATTATTATTTTTAGTAATTCAAAAAATCTAAAACTTTCGTATTTAAATAATTTGCTAATTCACAATCTAATGTGGTCAAAAACAATGTTAAAATTGTAACCTAAATCCAAAAAATCAATCAACATCGTTTTTATGGACGAATTTTAGATAAAAATTACAAACAAGGTATCCAAATTATAATACTTAAAAAGATTTAAAATTTTGGTATTTTAATAATTTGCTAATTCTCATTCTAACTTGTTCAAAAACTCAGTTGAAGCTTGGCCAATATATTACATGTAATAACAGTGAAAATAACACCGTTAAAATGATCAAACACAGTCAAATAATGGTTGACCGTTATTTCGAATCGTAATGCAAAAAACGTAACTTTAACCCCCATTTTTGGATCGTTAAACACTGTTGGATTGTTATTTGCAACACCGCTACATGTATACATGCCCAAATATATATATATATATATATATATATATATATATATATATAGGCAGGCTCAATGGCCAACAGTTTTATTTGGCCAACATGGCCAACATTTTACTGACCGTCAGATCTTCAAATCGCGTGGTTTTCTTCAAATCCCGAACTGGACTAAAATTATCTAGTTTTTAATCTAAACCAGCCGGTTTTATCTGTTTTTACATAAAAAAAACCGGATTTGTATTCACTGGTTTTTTTCTTTTCTTTCTTTTCAAGCGGTCCTCTCTAACCCTAGCAACTACATAGCAAAGGAAGTATGCCGCCATTTCCTGGTTCTCTCCAAAGCACACAATGCTTCTTTCCATCCAAAGAAAAGAGATTGTGTTCTCGTGCTTCTTCTCTCCGGCCAAAGAGAACGATTTGGTGGTGTCGTGGTTCTTCTCTCCAGCCAAAGAGAAGGTTTGTTGCCGTGCTACTTCTCTCCAGCCAAAGAAACGAGGTGGTCAAGAGTGGAGGTCTCGATCGAGAACAATGAACCGACGGAGAGGGAGAGATTGAGGGAGATTCATTTCCTCCACGCGAGGTCGTCTGTGACAGCGAAAGGACGGCCTTTATAGGTATATACCTCTTATGCTTCATTAATTTTTTATGAAATTTCGCATATTTTGAGTCTATTCGGCTGAAATTTAGTGAAAGTCAGATTTTATTGCAAATACCAGCAGTAATATTGTCGATTTGGATTGAATTTATGATAATTTGACCTCAATATGAATTTCAGGTTATTTTTTGATATTTCACAACTTCAGGCATTTCTCGAAAAAAAAACTCCTTTTTATTTCCAGTGTAAAAAAAAGTGCATGAGTAACTGATTAACGGTGTAAAATCTGGGCTTCTTTTCATTCTTTTGTGAAATTTCACATATTTTGAGACTATCCGACTAAAACTCAATAATTTCAGATATTGTTTAGCAAATATTAGTAGGAATACGGTCGATTTTTATTTAATTTCAACAATTTTGACCTGAATGGAAACGTTATGTTTACATGAACAAAGTTGCAGTAAGAATTCTTCAAAATGAAAATGTTATGTTTACATGATGAAAAAATATATCGGCAAGGAAGAAATGAATATACTGGCAAGAACGAAATCTCTTGTATGCACAGCTAAAGAAAGAGTCCAATGAAAGGATTGATTGCAAATAATTTACAATTGGAGGATGTAAGGGTAAAATTGAATTTTCCGAAACAAGGACTTGTTCTATCGAGGCAGAAATATTAAAATGATGAATTTAAAATAGTGGAAATGGAGGATTCTCACGACGATGATTTAGTGTATTGATACTGATTGTGCGAGCTTTGGTTTATGGTTAGGGTTAGTGTTTGTTGTTCAATTTTATTAAACGGATTGAGTTGTATATGCAAGTACGATATGATCGTATTAAGTGATTGTATTAAGGTTTGGATTATCGAGTGTAATATTGAGTTGATGAACTTTTTATAAACTGGTGTGTACCGTTGCTGAATTTTCTATGAAATTTTTACATTTTTTAGTTATGCAATTTTTGTAACATTAGTGATTTTAGGGCTTAGTGTTTATTTGTGTAATATTATGCAATTTTAAGGTCTTATTTGTATTTTTTTTTTGCAATTTTCCAGCTTGCTCCAGATTGATAGGAAATGTGCATAACCAACTTAATCAAACATACTAAAAAAATGCTCATTTCTTAAAAAACTTAACCCTAATTTTCGGTTTACACCCATTTTTATTCACTTGTGTGCAACTTTTTACTTGAGCGATTTTGAAAACTGTCGACTTCTTATAAGATGATGACGTGGTAAAATAAATTTCTCTCGTGTTTCTATCTTCGATATTTATGTTTTAAGTTTCAAAATACAAACTTTCTAAGGGTCCATTACTACATGATACCAATTACAACTCACTATCCTCGTTCAAAACACTAAATTCAGTATTTATCAATTCAATATACAACTCACTATCTCACTATACATCAATTCATCGATCCATTACTACATGATACCAATAAATTAAGAAACTTATTTAGCTTGAAAACTTTTTTTCGTCTCTCTCTTTTTGTATTTTGTACTTGTACCTGATAATAACAAAAAAAATAATTCATTTCTCCAGACAATCTGAATTATTCGCTGTAATACTCAAATCTTGACGCCGCCCCTCAATTCATTATATATGACACGGTTCGGTCAAATCAAGCATGAGATTCCCTATAAAAAAGAAAACTCAAAAATCAGTTATGGATAGGATAACTCTACGAACTAGTACCAGTAGATAAACTACTCGAACCCTAATTAGTAAACCCTAATGCATAACATAAAAGTACATAACAATTACTATCTCAACCCTAATTAGTAAAATTCTAATGCACAAATTAACATCTCCACTCTCTGATGAAAGACGAAAAGCAAATTACTCGAACAACAAATTTATAACATCTCCACTCTGATTAATTTACAACATCTCTACTCTGATACGACCCTAACTTCAAAATTACCCAAACAACAAATTAATTTAAAAACTTATTTCCAAATGAAAGGCGAAACATTGTGTTTGAAACTTGAGGACAATTATATAATTTAGACTTAACTAAACCGATGAAGCCCTAATTGGACCGATGAATGTCTATTAGGCCCTAATTGGACCGATGGTTGACAAAACTGAAATGATTAGAAAAACTAAAAAATTGAAGAACCATTACTGTTAATCAGTCACTCAAACACATTTTTTTACACTGAAAATAAGCAGGACTTTTTTTTCTTTCGAAAAATGGTTACGAAATATCAAAAAATAACTTGAAATTCATATTGAGGTCAAATTATCATAAATTCAATCCAAATCGATAATATTACTGCTGGTATTTGCAATCAAATCTGACTTTCACTGAATTTCAGCCAAATAGACTCAAAATATGCGAAATTTCATAAAAAATTAAAGAAGCATAAGAGGTATACCTATAAAGGCCGTCCTTTCGCTGGCACAGACGACCTCGCGCGGAGGGAGGAAATGAATCTCCTCAATCTCTCCCTCTCCGTCGGTTCATTGTTCTAGATCGAGACCTCCACTCTTGACCACCTCGTTTCTTTGGCTGGAGAGAAGTAGCACGGCAACAAACCTTCTCTTTGGCTGGAGAGAAGAACCACGACACCACCAAATCGTTCTCTTTGGCCGGAGAGAAGAAACACGAGAACACAATCTCTTTTCTTTGGATGGAAAGAAGCACCGTGTGCTTTGGAGAGAACCAGGAAATGGCGGCATACTTCCTTTGCTATCTAGTTGCTAGGGTTAGAGAGGACCGCTTGAAAAGAAAGAAAAGAAAAAAAACCAGTGAATACAAATCCGGTTTTTTTATGTAAAAACAGATAAAACAGGAAATCTGGTTTAGATTGAAAACCAGATAATTTTAGTCCAGTTCGGGATTTGAAGAAAACCAAATAAAGTTGTTGGCCATGTTGGCCAAATAAAATTGTTGGTCATTGAGCCTGTCCCATATATATATATATATATATATTGCGATTTGTTTTTGGCATGTAGTTATTTCAAAAGCCCAATTTTTAAGAATATCTATGAAACTTTCAAATTTACAAATCTAGCTCTTTTGTTATATGCTCTGGCGAAAGAGATTAAACTTTCGCTAGAGAGTATGGCAAAAGTGTTAAACCATGATTTTTGCACGTTAACTTGAAAAAACAGTTAATTAAGTCATTTTCGCCAAGTCTTCTGGCAAAAGAGTGAAATAACATATTTTTTATAATTGTTTTCATTTTAAAGTAGTACATTTTTTTTGCACTTTCGCCAGCTTAGGTGGCGAAAGTGCATTTACTTTTTATTGGTATGTCCAAATTAAATTTTTGTTAGATTTGTTATTGTGTGTGGAATGATTGTGTGAAATTTTATAACTTATCTTGAATTTCTAATTTATTTACTTTTTGCTATTTATTATGGGTTTATGTGAAAAAAATGACATTACAAGTTTTTTTGTGATGTTTAAAAATCTGAAAAAATTAGTTATGCATTTTTTATTTGTTTGCGCATTTTTTCATGCTTGGAGATTTGTCTGTTTAATTTGAAAATAAAAGGATAAAAAATATTTGGATAATTATGTTAAATTTCTATGAAAATTTCTCTTTTTATGTCTTTACTGTAAAATAGATCTGACTGGTTTCTATATCTTACGAAATCATCAAAAAATATTTTGTTTAATATTGATTCTATCTAGTTTGTTTGGAATCTTATCTCATTCAATTTCATTTATTTTTCCATTTGTTATCAAGTTTAGAAGTTCATATATCAATCATTGAGATCTATTTCATTTATTTTTCTATTTGTAATGATTTTTAGAAGTTCATATATCAATCGTCGAGACCTAAGAAAATAAAGGTACACTAATTTTACAGTGATGAAATGTAAATAATTATTACATTACTTGCTTAGGCCACACTAGTAGCTTAATTTACAAAGTCTATGAACAATAATTCATCTCTCTTTCGGTTCTTCCAACCCCATTTTCTCACAAATTTTGTTCAAACCTATTTTTACCAAAGAATATGATCATTATAATTATAGCACAAATAATAGCAATAATCATCCAAGCAATGCAGTACATATAGACAATATATATATACACACCCCCACCCTAAAACTGGAAAAATGACTTGCCCAAATCATACTTCATTTTTTCCAAATTGGGCTGCACTGCATACTGAATCATCGGTGGCGGCCCACATGCCAACGCAATCGTTTCTTCATCTCCGCCAATTGGCAAATGCTCTCTTAACACACTCTCAGTAACGAAACCTACACTGTACCGCCACCCCTCCTCGGGCCTCTTAACCTGATCCACCACGTACCAAACTCTAAACCGATCAGGGTATTCGCTAGCCCATTGATCCAACTCATCCTTCAACAAAATGTCGTCTTCACTACGGTTCGCATAAACCAAGTCCATCTCGGTTTTGTCTCCAGGCTGGTCACGTAGGATTGCCTGTGCAACTTGGTACATAGGAGTGATACCAGTACCACCGGCAATCATCGTGAGACGCTTGGCAAACCTAGGCTTGCCATTGATCAAAAAGTTACCCTTGCCTGTATACTCGATGTGCCCTAATGGACCCTTTATTTCGATAGAGGTATTGATAGGTAACGAATCGAGGTATTGCGACATGAGACCGCCATTTGGGAATTTGGGGTGCTCTCCTTTGAAATATACCTTTATTAGGAGATCAAAATGACCGACCTCGTCAATCATACTAGTTGGCGTGTATGCACGCATGCAGAGTTTCTCATCTATGTTTGCGTAAACAAATACATGCTTCCCGACAGGCAAGCCGAACGTTTGATCCGCAGATGGAAGTGCAAACCGAAATAGACGTACGTCACGTGATATCTCAGTCTTCGATATGAGCTTGCATTGTACCTATTACATCCCACAAGTCAATGACAATTAGTCTCATATTTTACAAAATATATCATGAATTGGGTCTGCATGTTACTTGGTCTATAACAGTACCTTTTCTTTCGGGTTGGTGAGTGCCACACTCGGCCCCTTCGCTTCTTGGATTGGTGCTAGCTGCGAAAGATTTGTCGCGCCATGAAGCGAAGCATCGGATACATAGCCGGTGGTGATTAGCTCCCCAATTCGGTATGAGTCGAGCAAAGACTTTGCTTTGTCCGAGTGAATCGCGTCGAACTCCTCGGTACAATCGGAACCGGCATTGATCAAAATACTGTCAGCTCCCCCCGGATGGTCTTTCAAGAACCTAGTGCAGTCGTAAACATGACCATGCACCACGATCCATGCAGAATCCTCTGACGAGTGTTTCCGCACCTCAGACATGGAGTAATGTTTTGACGAGATGTTCATGAAAGGGGTCGAAACACTTTTTTTAAGGGAGATTTGGCCGGCTTGCTGTGCCGTTTCTACGTACTTTTGTCGGGCCATCCAGCCGCCCGTTTGGTTGCCTGGCTGGGTCGGGTGCTCGAATACCAGCCCGATTTCACCCCTGTGGGGCCGGCACACGTTCACTTTCACCTTGAACCAGCAATTGTTCATCATGCCCTGTTCATAACCATTAATTATATGAGGTGATATATTTAAGTATCTTGGTAATTTGAGAACCAATAATTGTTGAGAACATTTGGGAATTTTTAATGAAGTAATAATTTGGTTTATGTATTTTGCAAGAAAATAGTTGCATTAAATGAACTACATATTTTGTAATATAACATGACATATTTGCATACCATGACATTCCAGATGAGCTTTTCGGGCTGGGTGTTGAGGGACTCGTCCCAAGCGCGCACCGCGATCTCCTTGGCACCGAGAAGGTCGAGTCCTTCCACCTCAACAGACCAGAAACACCAACACCAGTACTTGCCGTACTTGTTTGGTTTCTCCGGTTGGTCCAGCGAGCACACCAGCCACGTCTCCCCGCCATCTAGCGTCACCTCCACCCTCGTTACCTTCTTGCCTCCCCCTGTTTATAAAAATGAGTCGATTATATTAACTAATTTCATGTAACATGAATTATTAGCATTCATATGCCTTATGTTCTGCACCTACAAGTGTGTCATTACCAATTATTTTATTTTCATTAAGAAAAAATGATAGCAAGTGATAGATGAGTTGGATTGGATAAGGCCAGATTCAGTGAAAAGAACAGATTCAGTGAAAAGAACAATGCAAACCATTATGAGTTGGCTCAGAATCTTAAGTGCTGATTATATATGTATCCAAGGTCCCAACATTGATTATAATTATAATTATAATTATAATTTATATCCAATTTGAGTTCCCTTTTGTTTTTCAGAGATTTTTTAATACATAAAGGCCAAGCATGATCTTAACTAAATTCATTGGTCTACCCTGACTCCTGAAGGGGCACTTAATTAAAACAACAAGTGCCCTTTCATTCAATGAATCACTTCCTAATATAAAATACTTGTGATGCAGCCAAAAGTTTTTTTTTTCTACAGTGCATCCAAGAGAGTAGATAATCTCTTGATTATAAATATGATTTTGATCTTTCCCACTAAATTCCGACTGGTACTACTTTATACATAACATGTCTAAAAGAAATTTATATGATTTCATGATAAATATATATGTTGTATTTAATATTTTTCATGCATTAATTAAACTAAAAAAGGGTAAAAATGCCACAAACCATTATCGACAAAAAAACCTTGAAGCCCATCACCCAACAGGCCAACACAAACAGATGTAACAAAGAGTGAGCCAGAATCTATGTAGTATTTTATATTGAAGAATGTTGCAGATACCTCTTATCCTACTCCTACATTCTTGATGTGTCACATAAGATTTAACATCTTCAAAATTAACATTTTAATTCATGATTTAACATCTAATTCATGATTTAAATCATGAATTAAAATGTTAATTTTGAAGGTGTTAAAATTTATATGACACATCAAAAATATGAGGGTGACGATAAGGGGTATGTGCATCAGTGCTCATGAAATTCTAAAAAAAAAGAGTCAATTAAACTACTAATTCTGTGAATTTGTTTTTTATTATCAGACAACTATACTTTTATTATTCAAAGATGCCCACCATTCGATACCATGGATCTATAAAAGTCTAAAAGCATCTACCATATATATATAGGGGTTATATATGGTACTCCCGAAACATCAGGCAACACCCACGATATTGGGGGGGTCAATTCGCATCTCCCATTTTTTTACCCAAAAATGTATTAACCGTTAATTGAAATTATTATTTTTGTTAATAAATAGTACAATTGTATTAACCGATAATTAACTTCGAATTAACCGTTAATTCAAAATTGAATTAACAAACAATTGAAATGGTTGGGTGCAATTTGGGGTTTCATATATTCACCAAACCCATATAGAGGGTGTTTGGTGATGTTTGAGGGGAAGAGTATAGTTACCCATATATTAAAATAGGTAAATTATATTTTTTTTTCTTTTTACCATTTAATACATAGCAAAGAATATAGATATTTTTGTAGACTGGATCCAGGTCAAGCCAGGTAACTATCATAATATAATTAAGGGAAAATATAAGTAGCCCCCAAACTCAATAAAAATCGAGGATGCTTTATTAGATTGATTATTCATTTTAATTGAATCAATCCAACTAAGCATTGATTTAATGCTTAATCAATCCAATCAACCCATTAAATCAACCTCGATTGACGCATCCATGATATACATCAAGGATGTTGGGGGCACCATATATAACCTCTATAATTAAAAGTAAGGAATTTTTTTCAAAAGAAAATTTTAACTTTACTGAATATACAAAAGGAATCTTCCTGGTAATTTTAGATTTCTCTTTTAGTCCCTATGAATAAAATGATAAAATTAATCCTCAAAAAATCTTTTGGACCGAAATAACTTTCATAACCTCTTTTTTTCCTAGCAAAAAATATCAATCACCCATTAACGATAGAACAACCACCAAACAGGGAGGTGATTATGATTTTCAGAACACCATAAATTCCCTCCACACACACACACACACACACACACACACACACACTCTTCGATATGTGGACAGAGACGAGAAAATAGGCCCTAACTACTGGCAAAAGAAAGAAAATCATTTCTGTCCACATAACTTAAAACTTTCTCACCAATTCTATTACACATGTTCTTTTCACTTTATGGTTATTTGAAAGAGAGGACCTATCAGGATGACCGAGTTGCACAAAAGTGGCCCTATTATACGAGGATTGCGATATTACACTACCATAGTAAAAGTAATAAACAAAGAACCTTAGAAAATGACATTGCATAGAAAATTGAGGTCATTTAATATGCTCCCCAGATTCCCCAAGACATCCTCTCTTTAATCACTAGTGATACAAAACACAAAAACTATATAGTATCCTTCTTTTGCATGTATACTACTTTCACAAATACATCCACTAATTTTGCACTACTATATTTACTAAAGAACACAAAGTAAAGCAACATAAAAGAACGAAGAGTAATTAATTACCAGAATAAGCATATCCTCTCATGGTAAATGGCCTCTGAGTTGTAAGAGCATTGATAGGAAGAATCTCGTCGTGCAATGGCGTAGTAATCACCGAATTTATATTCAACTCGTTAATGATGTACTCCGGTTTGTACCACCAAGCTTCCAAAAAAGAATCAAACAAAAGAAAATCAACCACAAGTATTAGGATACTTTTTTTTGGGTAAAAAAAATGCTTTTTCCATTATTTTGTAAACAAGTTTTTCATTATTTCCCCTTGATTTTATATGAAAAATGATTTCAAACTTTCAAGAGTTTGAAGAAGAAAAACAAAATAAAGTTTGAAATTTCTTAAATAAACTCCTGAATTAACAGAACAAACAAAAGAACATGTCATCCTTTCATACCTTCATCATTTGCTAATTCTGCATCCACATGTGATGGGAGTACCCTATTATCCTTGTAATGATAATAGTTTTGAGATTCCTGAGTCGTGACTACAATTCTCTTCAACCATTTCACCATGCGGCCTCCGATGAAACCCGGTATGATAATCCGCAAAGGAAACCCGTGATCCGGCATGAGGTACTCACCATTTTGCATATATGCCAACATGATATCTCTCGAAGGATCCATTGCTACTTCTCTGCTGATACTAGTACCATATTTCGACTTGCCTCCACCTGGCAAATCCTCGGCCCCTTCGAAACATACATTGAGGGCCCCGCCTTTGCGACTCTTGATACCACACCGGGTTAAAACATCGCACAGTCTTACACCGCGCCAGACTGAGGTGGATATAGCAGAAGGCCCCCAGTTGAAACCAATAGTTTGGCGGACCAGGTTTTGCTCTTTTCTTCGATTACCTGCGCATACTAACGTAACCGGTATTTCCACCGATGGAAAATCATGTGTCAGTTGGTCCATGGTGAACCTAGTTGGAGACTTTACCAGCCCGGTCACGTCCATGGTCCACGTGGACCAGTCGGCTTTTGGTACATAACCGTGGTTCCTCACATAGTGGAGCTGAACCGGTGTGACGAACCCGTGGTGCATTAACCTGGCAAGAGGTGGCTCGCAGTTAAACGGATGTTTGCCCGTTAAACGAATCAAAGACGGGTTTCGTTCAATCCATGAATCGGACGTTCCTTCATCTCGTGGATCACGTATCGAGGGTTCGATTTCGAGATGGGTCTCGTAAAGGGATTTCAAGTCGTAGTTTTCGTCATCATCATCTTCGTCCTCTAAACCGTTAGAGGCGTAAAAAAAGTTCACGGTTTTGGATTCGGATCCTGGCTGGGGTTTCGAGGGAAAGGAGGTAAGAGAGTTAGGGTATGTGAAAGAATGAATTGGCGAACCCGGCTGAAGCCGGTCGAATTGGCGGTTTCCGACTGAAGCAGCCATTAAAGGGGTAAATACTTGACACAACTAAAAAAAAAGAACAGGCAAGAAGAGAGGAAATTTCAAACTTCCCTATCTGGTGAGTGAGTGCAATTTTACTTGGCACATATATATAGGAAATCCCGATGAAGAGAGTGTGGATTAACTGGAGGGATCCCGTACTTATGAAATGGTGACGTAAGAGTCCTAGTACATTCCGCTTTTTCCTTTTGGGTTCCATCAGCATAATTGGCTGGCCGGTATTAACTTGATCATGATCCTCGGAAATTGATTCGGAATCGAAATATTGAATCTGAACTTATCTAACTCCGTAAAAAATGGTTGCGTGGAGGAAGCTTTGCATGGCACGACACAAGTCGAACACTCCAAAAGTAACTAATAGCATTAACTCATGTAAAGGTAAAACGAAAAAGCTAAGTTTGTCTTGTGTATTTATGATACACGTATACGCGTAAGCAAAATTACAACGGGCGAAATTCAAATACAGAGATGGATTAATGTATTTCATGATGTGCATGCATGTTTATGGGTAAGTTATCGATAAGGATGTGACGGTTGGTTTGTTTTTAATTTTGATGTATTTGAGCGTTTCAAAGCATGTACCAAATACCACCAGCACGACAGTACAAATGGATGGTACTCTTGTCTGTCCAAGTGAAGATCCAGGCTCGATCCTGAGAGGGAAATGGAGAAAAATAGGATAGATTAATGTAAGAGCTCGTATATGAAGCCCCCACAATGTCTTGAATTTTGTCCCCAAAATAGTAATTCATGGTTAATCCATGGATTAGTATTTTGGATTAACGATTAATTCATAATTATTTATTTTTAATTACTTCGAATTAATCATCAATTGATATGGACCTTAATTATATATTAAAATTTTAATAATCATGAATTAATCGTTAATTCAAAATACTAATCCATGAATTAACCATGTATTACTATTTTGGGGACAAAATTCAAGACATTGTGGGGGGCATGGTAAAATTTTCCTTAATGTAATAGGTGTGTGTTGACTACGGACTATAAAGTCTAAAAAAACATGTACCAAAAATATAAATCGTTATACACAAGATAATTCAATTCCAGAAAACTATACGAAATGTCGTACAAAATATATTTAAAAAATATATATCGTACATATATAAATACATATCATATAATATAAAAAATAACATATATTGTATTAAAAAAATATGTCATTCAATGTAATTCCTTACTTAAATATATCATGCAACTATAAATTGTTTTTAAAAAAATATATAAATCTAAAAAATATATATGATACATCATAAAATGTATAACAAATAAATGTATATTATACATGTAAAAAATTATAACAAATTCATATATTAGCTACGGGGTATATCTATTAGCGACGGGTCAACAACGACGGGACCCCGTAGATGATATCTTTAGCAAAGGTTTCATATACTTTGAGCGACGGTTTTGCCCGTCACTGATATCCATATATGTTGTAGTGTGTATTGTATTTAATAAAAAATATTTCATACATCTAAAATATATATATATATATATATATATATATATATATATATATATATATATATATATCACTACTAGAAACAGCACTATCACCGGCGGTGGCATACCGCCGCTGAAACTCACAAATACCGCCGCTGATAAACCGCCACAGATAAGCCGCCGCTAAAAAGGAGCATCACCGGCGGTACCCCCGGTAAAGGTTTTCAGCGGCGGTATAATTTTTTTTTACCGGCAGTGGCCATAACGCCGCTGAAAAAAAGAAGATTAAGTTCAACATTTTCGGCGGCGGTATATTCACCGGCGGTGGGCAGTTATCACCGGCGGTATTGGTACATTCAGCGTCGATATTTATCACCGGCGGTTGGAAGTTTCAGCGGCGGTTTATATTTATCACCGTCGAGCAATTTTCAGCGGCGGTACAATTTTCACCGGCGGTGGGCTGTTATCACCGGCGGTACTTATATTTTCACCGTCGGTTTCTATCACCGGCGGTACATTTATTTTCAACGTCAACCATTATCACCGGCGGTGTACTTATCACCGGCGGTAAACGTACTTTCAACGTCCGTCATTATTACCGGCGGTTCTTTTTTCACCTGCGGTTTTTACATTCGAGCACTATCACCAGCGGTATATTATCACCGGCGGTACCCCCGCTGATAGTAATTTCCAGATTTTAAAAATTTGCCATTTAAAACATTTGCAATTTTAAAAATTTGAAATTTTTTTCAGAATAATAAAAAAAATCAGAAAAACACACACAATTCTAATAATATCTAAACTCCATACAAATCGTCACAATTCTAAAATCTCGAGAAACACAACGAAACTCTAATATCACACACACAAACCGAAACCCTAAATAACATACATAATCCGAAACCCTAAACAAAACACGAAACCCTAAATATAACAAAGCAATTAAATCAAACTTCGGCATCGCTTCCATTCCCAACTTGTGGCGGTGTCGGTGCATTAGAAGCCTATAATAAAACAAATATAAAATTAATTAATAGAATAACCCTAAAACCCTAAACCCTATAAATTAAAATCTTCAGTGGGGGTACTGCCGGCGATAAATGTTTCAGTGGGGGTGTTTTATATTTAGCGGCGGTACCGCCGGTGAAAGTTAAAATCTTCAGTGGGGGTGGTTTTTTTCAGGGACAGTACCGCCGGTGAAAGTGAAAATAATCAGTGGGGGTATTCATGTTTAGTGGCGGTACCGCCGGTGATAATAAATATCTTCAGTGGGGGTACTAATTTTCAGTGGCGGTGCCGCCGGTGATAATAAATTTCTTCAGTGGGGGTGTTCTTTTCAAGGGCGGTACCGCCGCTAAAAGTGAGCGTTCTGGACAAGTTCGTACTTTCAAGGGCGGTACCGCCGGTGAAAGTTAATTATTCAGTAGGGGTATTCATTTTCAGCGACGGTACCGCCGGTGATAATAAATATCTTCAGTGGGAGTTTTCTTTTCAAGGGCGGTACCGCTGCTAAAAGTGAGCGTTCTGGATAAGTTCGTACTTTCAAGGGCGGTACCGCCGGTGAAAGTTAATTATTCAGTGGGGGTATTCATTTTCAGTGACGGTACCGCCGGTGATAGTAAATATTCAGTGGGGGTTGTTTTTTTTAAGGGCGGTACCGCCACTGAAAATATTATCAGCGAGGGTACCGCCGGTGATACTTTTAACCCGCCGCTGAAAAAATGTTTTCTAGTAGTGTATGTGTGTGTGTGTATATATATATATATATATATATATATATATATATATATATATATATATATATATATATATATATATATATATATATATATATATATAATCTGCACGAGGAGTGGCGTGCATTTTGCAATGCATAAAATACGGTCAAAACTGAAAAAATCAAAAGTCACGTGTCGTTTTTCTATTGATGACATATACATGGAATGCACGATAATTTTTCTTAAATAAAATATTTCGATAGAAGTTGTATGATGATTAGATATGACCTCAGGAGCAGCCTAGACACGTCAGGCATATGTCTGACTAATTAGGAAATTATTTTACAAAAACATTGTATGCGTTCGTCAGCCATCCGTCCGCCTGATTAGATATGACATCAATAGTTATCCATCCGCCTCACTAGATACGACATCAAGAGTTATCTGTCCGACTCATTAAATGTGACATCAGATGCGGCCCAGACACGACGATTTAGGCCGCTGAGAACTCAAACTTTTTTTCTATTTCTAATTCTTGTAAAAGAAATCAATAATGTTAATTTCTATTTTTTCCTATTTTTTTTAATCACAACTAAGCAATGAAAAGAAATTTTTTCTTCAAAATATGTTATATATCTTTGTTTGTTTGTTCATTTATTATGATTTTCCTTCAATATTATCACGCAATATATATATATATATATATATATATATATATATATATATATATATATATATATATATATATATATATATATATATATATATATATATATATATATATATATATATATATATATATATATATTTGAATTTGAATGAACCTCTTTCATTTAGCTGGTTCCATGAATCATTACTAGCTTTTTCCCTGCGCAATTACGCGGGAGTTTTCGAGTTTGTCATGATTAAATTTTTCCTAATATGTAATTGAATTCTACGTTTTTTGTCTGATTGTTAACACATCTGTGTTTTGATGTATTTTTAACCTCCTAACGTTTTTGGATATTGTAAAAAAAATCCCTATCTTTTTGTACTCCAAAAATATTCCTCTACCAAACTTTTATTTCCAAATACCCCCCAATTAATGATATTAAAAAAAATTGACCCAAATACCGTTCAATTTTCATAGGTAATGATTAAAACAATATTTTTGGTTATTTCTTATTAATTTTAAGAAAATTCATAAACATTTCTTAAATCTAGTGATTGTTAAAAAAAATGAAATTATTACATATTAAGTTTATAAACTTTTAAAATCTCATTTAGTATTCATGAAAAATTAACATTAGATAATAATGAAATAAACAATAATAAATAAACACATTGGAAATATATTGATAGAAGAATATCTATTTAAACATCAAGTTTTTTTATTTATTTTTGTTCTCCTTTTATTTTTTTAATTGTTTCATGATTTTTATTTTTTAATATTTGCAAGGTGTTCTTTTAATATTGGTGTCCATCTTATTATTATGTTGTGTTAGTTTTTCAGAAAAATACATATAATGTATGAAACTTTAATATATATAAATATAACATATAATAATTAATAAATTATTATATGTTGCAAAAAAAAATAGGATTTTGTAAAATTAATAAAAAATAATAATTTTTTTTCCATTACTACATATATAATATATATGTGAATTTAAGAGTTTTTTTTTATAATATCCAAAAATTTAAGGAGTTTTTTGAAAATTTTCAATATTTAATTGAGACAAAAAAATATGAATGTAACTTTTGAAAAACTAAGTATTTACTTGTTCCATGATGGACCAATAATGTTCATGTAACTTTTGAATTAGTTGGTATATATAGAGCATTAGTTGGTATATATATACCATGTTCGAATGAAGAAGTAAGTATTTTTTATATTTTGATCAATATCAAATGGTCTATATTAAAATAATGATGTGTCCTTTTATGAAAACAAGATTTTTTCTTAAAATTATATATATTAATTATTTTATTTTATCTGAGATCGGGAATATTCCGAGAGCAGTTTTAATGATTGAGTGAAGAAAGAGAGTTGAATTTAAATAATATCCATTTTTTTTATTGACGTAGTTAAATTAGTGAGCTGTTAAAATATGCATAAAAAGTAGTCATATCATTGTTAGAAAAATAAAACTCTGACATGTCTTGTTACTTGTTATGACGTTGAAATTGCAAAAATTAACATATATCATTACAATAATTTTAAAAAGATTTCAAAATAAACACAATAATTTATATTTTCATATTTACAAACTTTCAAAAACAACCTTTAAAAAAAAATTGACACAAAAATATTGGGTTAAATTTTATTTGATTGTTTCAAACAATATTGATATTACTAATAATTTGCTCTTGAGTGTGTTTAATTAGGAAAATATACTTAACGACAAGATGAAGCACATCAAGATCAAAATAAGGCAAGAAATGAATATCTAACAAAACATAACTCCATATTCCACAAGATCAAAATGAATATTCAAGAAAAACAAATTTCATATTTTGCAAGACAAAGGTACATTTTCAAAAGACAAAGTTCATATTCTTCAAGACAACACTCCAATTCCAAAAAACAAAGGTGACAAAAGGTCAATATTTTTGAAGTGAAGAACTCATATCCTAGAAGGTAGAGGTTCATACTCTAGAAAATGAAAGTCTATATGCCAGAAGACAAATGTCCACATTCTGGAAAACAAGAGTTCATATTTAAGAATTTCTACGAGTTGAGGTAACACACTACCTGAAAACACATCATCCTAAGGTTACCCCAAACTTATCTTTGATTAAATTAAAAATCATTTTAGAATTAAAAAAACTATCAAATTCTAAAGCTAGTAACATAGAAATAGTAAAATCAACCTAACTTACAACCTGCATTTAAACGCAAATCCAAAACGTTTAAACTAGTTCACAATCATTTTAGACTTATGGTGATTGCGTTTAAATTCTTAGTAAGGTTTTCGTCACAAGGGTCATTGGCATCAAAACCTACAGATAACGTTTAAACTGGTCTCACATTCATTTAAACGCATTGTGACAAAGAAACCGAGAATTTGAATTTGTGTTTAAACTCATCATCCATGCGTTTAAACTCATTATGCAAATATGCATTGATGCGTTTAAACTCATCAGTCATGCATTTTAAATTATTTGTGTAGATATGCATTGATTTCATTTTCGTTTTCGCGCGTTTCCAAAACGATAAATCATGAAACATTTTCACGATCACTCCTAGATACCCTCAATCATCTCATGATTGATCTCTAGTGAATTTCAGTTGTGATTTTAATGAACAATTAAACTTCTAAATATCCAGCATCATGCAAACGTGCGTAACTTTTACACACGTGCGTATAACTCTTATACGACTATGATTCGACCCTCGAATCTCATCGTTTGCTTTGATACCACTGAAGGGAATTATCCCGATCCCGGGCCCGCACAACGGATATGAAGGCCCGGTCCGGTTTCCAAATCCCGAGATCACGCTTCGATATCGAGGGTACGATGCAAAGTAGGATAGTCAATTACCTGCGTGAAATTGATCACGCGCGACGGATTGATCGCTTGTCCTCCTTTTTCCTTGTCACGTTGGTGACAAAACGCGCGTCCCACGCCCATACTTCTCCCACCACTTTGTTGACAGTTTTCACTCCTTCGGTTTGATCACAACGAAGAGCCACAAGCGTCGCTCCTCTACTCGTATCCACCGTGAGTCGTAGCACATCAGTCGCTGATGCAACTACCTAGACGATGCACCGACGAACTTGCTTGATTGCTTTCGATTCTCTAGACGGAGAAAACTCTTTTCTCCTCTTTTCTCTTTCTCTCTTTCTTCGCACTCTTTCAACTCCTTGATAGAATGATTGGACTTCAATTGACTGAATAGAGAAGAAAGAAACATCCTATTTATACTAAATAAGATAAGGATTGTGTCAAAGGTTGTGTATATCCAATACACACTTCCAGCATCATGTTCGTTCGAACGCATCATAGGGTTCGTTCGAACGAACTGCTTCTTGTCATGAGTATGTATAAAACTATTTTATACTCGAAGAGGTCCGTTCGAACGCACTCTTACAGTTCGTTCGAACGAACCATCTCCTGTCTCATTTCAGTGTTAATTCCAAATATCATTTGTAGTAGTTGGTTCGAACGAACACCAATGTTGGTTCGAACGAACCACTCCCTGGAATGAATATGTATAAAACCTTTTTATACACGTAGCGGTCCATTCGAATGAACCACTCTCTGAAACTTAACTTTGCATAATCCTATTATGTATTTAATCAAACCCATGAACATCCATGTTCATATATCCTTATATGTACAATTTTATTGTTGATCCAAAACTGTATTTCCTTCAACGATCTCTCAAAAAAAAAGATAATGAAGCTGGGGTTACTTGTGCTTGGATTGGATCTCTCAAAGAAGAAGCAGAAGATAGTCAAGGAGATTTCTGAACAAATCACTACTAATAAGCTCATCTTGTTGAGATCGAGTTAATCCACGGATTGGATCATCATTCATTCCAAACTGTACATTATATTTAGACTTACTTGTGCTTGGAACAGACACCGCTTGTCAACGTAACTTTTGAATTCAAAATATCTCGAGATCGTTATCGGTCGTAGGGTCCAGAGAATACGAGGTTGATGCACCTTCCGTCTTGCGTAATGATTCTACTTTTCTTTGATTTTTGAGCATCATTTGAATGGCGGCGTGTTCAACGACTTCGTCTACAGATGGAAGGACTTCGACCATGAGAGCAGTGTTCGTTTCTTCATCGTCGGAATATGACTCATCGTCGGATGATTGATCAGAGTTGTCGAAATTTTCCCACACCGCGACGTTGGCCGATTGCTTCTTTTTCTTCTTGTTCTTGTTAATTCATGTTTTGCTTGGATAGTTGTTATATCCGTAATTTTGTGGAGCTAGATTGTTGTGTAAAGTCTCTACACTATTGTTAGTGTTTTTTGTAATTGAAACTATTATAAGAGGTTCGTCACGCTTTCTCGTGACGACAAGGCTTGTCCCGAAGACGTAGGCACCGTTTCACCGAACTCCGTTATCATATCCGGTGTCATCTCTTTATCTTTTCTATTTTAATTATTCGGATTTATTTTTTTTTCTTTTTTTCTTTTTGAGGAACTAGAGTTTTCATCGTAACTCTCAGTGTATTTGCGTGCGATCAAAACCGCCGCATCTATAGTTGATTGAATCATCCGCAAGTCATATATCCATTCGCGACTATGATTATTCTGCACCAAGTGCATTATTTACATTCCCATACTGATACTTTTATTTATTTATTTTTTATCCGATTTTCTTGTTCTTTATTTATTTATTTATTCAAGTACTTACTGTTTTTATTGTACTTATTTATTTACAACTATTTTGTTAATTATCGCAATATATATTCTAAAAGTGACACGATTAAAAATGATTATATAGTTACATATTAAAAATAGTTAGATAAGTCTGATTATGTTTTGAAATTTGGCATATAAGCCTATTCACTCTCTCTCTAGGGCTATCTCACGACAACACACGCTAGATACACCACAAAGCCCCCAACCGTAATCTTGTTTTGTCCATATGATCTCCATAAACTACTCTATTTTTCATGCTCCCAGTCGTAATCTTGTTTTGAAATTCGTGGTCAACTGATTCCGGCACATCTAGCTCGGTGTTTCATGCAAACATGACCCATCAATTATGATCTCCATAAATTACTCGATCGGATTGTTGTTGTACCAAATTGGAATGATCTCTGTACTCGAAAAGAAGTTCTCGAAACTTCGATGTTGGAGTGGAGATTGGAGTTTGGGATGGGGGTACGGTAATAACGGAACAACAATTAAGGTTAAGATTTCTGCTGCACTGTCACTGTTCATTCGAACCCATGAGTTCATGTGTTCAAAATTGATCATTGTTCCCAAACCAATGTGAACCGAATCTGAAAAATCTGATATTTCCACAACATCACCGGTTCGGTTGGCTTATGCATCAAACAATCCGACGGTTAAAATATATAAATATGAGTAATGATAGGATCACAAATACCAACCACAAATATGACACAAATATCTAAGTTTGTGTTTGATTTATGATTCTTATATGCATAATTAATATTATTAACTTAGTTATTTGTGACACATTTGTGGTTGGTATTTGTGTCTCTATCACTACTCAATATATAACGAGACTAGCTCAATTGATTATTTATTGGATTCATGTCATGCTCTTATAATTGTATGTGCAAGACGTTTGTACGACTTAGTACGGCAAGTTGACTTTCGTGTCCTTTTTTCATCTTGCGTCCTTGTATAATGGTCCATCCTCGTGCTCGATTCATGTCATACTCTTTCTCTCTCTTAGCTCAGTAATTAATAACTAAGGTATTTTTTGCAAAATAAATAAAAATAAATAACTAAGGTATGATTGTCTATGTTGCACGAATACGAATACGGATAGCGTATCCGATACGATACGGATACGGCGATACGACAATTTTCAAAAAATCACGGATACGGATACGGCTATATAATTATTAATTTAATATATTTATATTATATATAATTAATAAATTAATAATATTTTTAAATTAAATATCATGACAATAAATAATATCAATCAAACAATACAAGTATCATAAAACTATCATAAACTTATTTTAGAAATATTTTAAAACTAATATAGAATTATCCTATATAATTTATTTAAAAATATTATGGGCCAAAATATATAATAGGCCGAAGTATCCTAAATGGAGTATCCCAGCCGTATCCTGGACGTATCCTCAGCCGTATCCCTGCCGTATCCGAAAAAAATTAATATTAAAATATTCGGATACGCCACGTGGCGTATCCGAGCCGTATCGCACCCGTATCCGTATCGGATACGCGTATCCTCAGGATACTTCTGCATTTTTGAAGTATCCGCGTAACATAGATGAATGTATTATCTTCACCTATTATATATTTCTTACTACTCGTTCTCTTCATTTAAAATGGTATTCATTGTGCAAGTGTACCTCAATGTTTATTTTGATGAGAATGACTTGTTCATTAACATCGACTTAGACCTCAACGTTTAATAATAATAAAATACTTCATATTAGTTCAAGCTCAACGACAATCAAGCAAACTCACTAAATTACAATATTTGATTACAAAATACAATAGAAAGTACTATTATATCATATCCGATCATTGAACTTGAATATTGTATCATAGCATGTTGCAAAGAGTTTAGTGCTATATCATCATATGTAACTGAACTATTTAATATTGGAAAATGTTGGACATACCCCCACCTCTCCCCCCACATTCTTGATGACGTGTATATGATTTAACACCTTAAAAATTAATACTTCAATTCATAATTTAACATCTTAATTGTATGTTCAATCATAAACTAAGATAATTAAATCATAAATTAAGATGTTAAATCATGCTTTTGTGTGCTAATTTTGAAGGTGTTAAACCATATCCACGTCATCAAGAATGTGGGGGAAGAATACTAGGGTATGTACATCACTACTCTTTAATATTCATTATTGTAGGTCACTAAAAACTAATAATATATCACGTCTGGTTAAGAATGACATGGACATGTCGTATTTGATGACGGTAAAAAAAGTTGATAGAAATATCACGAAAGATCTGATTTAGCCAAAAATTGAAAGTTTAGTCGATACGAGAGGGGACGGTAAATGTTGGATGATCTATTTGAGCAAATTATAAAGTTTAAATGTGGGATGATATATTTGAGCAATTTATAAAGTTGACCTTTGGTGCAAACTTATATTAGTCAAAAAAAATTTTGTCGAATATTCAATGGGCGGCATATAAATATCTGCTTTGTCTCCCAACATTCTTTATATCCCTAAAATATATGTATCTTGATATACATAAACCAATATTTTAAATAAATAGCGTGCTGAAACTTGCAGCGTTTTAACGTTTAATTTATCGATTAGCGTAAAACAGAAGATATAGCGTCGCTTCACCATCACAGCGGACTTTGATCAAAATTATTATTTTTATAATAGTACCATATGGATACAAATATAATTTAACAACCAAATTTTATTAACAAAATTAGATGTAATGATTCTTTATACCAACCTCACAAACTAAAATAAATAAAAATTTATTTTTGAGAAAATATATTATTATTATTATTATAATAATTGTAGTTGTTGTTGTTATTATTTTATTCTTAGTATAATAATAATAATAATAATAATAATAATAATTATTATTATTTAACAACAATAATTACTATAATTATTATTTAATAACAACAACAACAACAACAACAACAACAACAATAATAATAGTAATACTACTACTACTAATAATAATAATTATCATCATCATAATAATAATAATAATAATAATAATAATAATAATAATAATAATAATAATAATAATAATAATAATTATTATTATTATTATTATGATTTGTTATTACTATTATTATTACTATCATAATTTTATTGTTATTATTATTATTATTATTATTATTATTATTATTATTATTATTATTATTATTTCTACACAAATAAATTATGCTACAACCTTTGTAACCACGCTATAGCACTGTTACGGTCGCTATATTTGTACGCTTCATGCTATAACAGTCTCATGTAGCGTTGCAGCGGAACAAAATGCTACATAGCTAAATTCCGAAGCGATGCAGCGTTTAGCTCCGAAAATTCGCCATACCGCTGCTACGATATTATCCGGATACGTGAGTGTGTGTGTGTGTGTGTGTGTGTGTATATATATATATATATATATATATATATATATATATATATATATATAGAGAGAGAGAGAGAGAGAGAGAGAGAGAGAGAGAGAGAGAGAGAGAGAGAGAGAGAGGCTAAACTACTTAATTAAATACCAACATTTTGGTATTTAATGCAGTGAGATTTGTGTTTTTTCATGATGATCACGAAATTTTGTGCACATCATCTCAAATGCACAAATCTCAATGCAAATCTAATGGTGAAAAAACATTAAGTATCAAAATGTTGGTACTTAATTAAGTAGTTTAGCCTCCCTCATATATATATATATATATAAGGGAGGCAAACCTACTTAATTAAGTACCAATAATTTGATACTTAATGCTTTTAAATCATTGTATTTGCATTGAGATTTGTGTTTTTTCACGATAATAATAAAATTTTGTGCACATCATAAAATGCACAAACCTCAATGCAAATCCAATGGTTAAAAAATATTAAGTACCAAATCCTTGGTACTTAATTAAGTAGGTTAGCCTCTCTCTCTCTCTCTCTCTCTCTCTCTCTCTCTCTCTCTCTCTATATATATATATATATATATATATATATATATATATATATATATATATATATATATATATATATATATATACCGTTATTATTATTATTTATATATATCTATTATTTTGTACCTTTCCTATACTATGAATAAAGATTTGTTGTTATTTACAAATTTTTACTATACATTTTTGTATAACGTGGATTAAGGATTAAAGATATATTGTTAATTATACTTTTGTACTGTTATTTATATATTTTTTACTATATTTGAATTTTATGGTCTTTTGTTATTAATACGATTGTATTATATTGTTTTTTGTTGTATTATGAATTAGAGATCTTTTGTTATTTATATTTTTGTAATATTATTATTTTCTATACTCAAGATTAAAGATATGTTGTTTTTTTTTTCTTTTTACTATATTATGGATTGAAAATATGTTATTATATTTTTTACTAATATTTATATATATTATCTATACAATGAAAAAGATCTCTTGTTATTAAAACGTTAATTTCATTTTTACTTTTTATTTTTTTATATACTATGAATTAAAAATATGTAAATACTTGTTATTTATATCTTTTTATATACTATGAATAAACATTTATTATTATTTATATATTTTCATTGTAAACGAAATAAATATGAAGGTGAAATATTAAAAAAGACTATCTAAATCAGAAGGAGGAAGATATATTGGACGCTGACCGGACATTAGTCGTTGTCCTTAAAAAGCGGTCACTCTCTTTATTTTTTGACCGTTCCTATTGTATCCCTACCACATGGCGCGTTGTGCTTAAAAACGGCATTATGAAATGCATTTACTCCGGAGTGCACTGGCAACCCCTTATTTTATTTATTTATTAAATTCAAGGTTTCATTTTTGTTTTCTTGCAAAATATTTAATAAATTAAATTTGGCAATGGGTGGTTCAAATTTTGTTTTTAAGTTATTCGGGTCGCGGGTTGTTCGGTTTTCATGTCACTCAAATTTAGGTTATTTTGGTTTGCCGGGTCATTCGTTTTCAAATCATTTTGGGTTATTCATATTTCGTGTAGTTCAATTTTCGGGTTATTCGTTTTTCAGATTGTTTGGATTTTGGAAAGTTGGATTTTCCGGTGTTTCAATTAGGGGTGGCCAAATGGTTCAGTTTATTTGGGATCCGAACCGAACCGGTCGAGTTCGGTTTAATTGGTTCAGATTTTCAGTTTATTTGGTTCGGTTCGGTTCAAAAATTGATATTGTTCGGTTTATTCGGTTCGGTTCAAAAATTGATATTGTTCGGTTTATTCGGTTCGGTTCGGTTTTGATATTTTCAGAACCGATTAAATCGAACCGACCGAATTAATACTATTTTTCACTTTTAGTTATATTTAGTAAATATTGTAAAATTAGAAATAACGTAATTATATTTTACAGGATTTGTTTTTGTATATTTTTTCTAAATAACATTTGAATTTTAACATGATCAAACTTCTAATTCGGTTCAACCGAATAAACCGAATAATAAATTCGGTTTAATCGGTTCGATTTTAAATCGGTTCAAATTTTGTTCGGTTCAGTTCGGTTTGAATTTAGTCCGGTTCGGTTTAATTCGGTTCGGTTCGGTTCGGTTCGGTTCAACCGAATGCCCGGCCCTAGTTTCAATTGCCGTGATATTTGATCTTAGGATTTTTCGGGTTTCACAACTTTTAATTATTAAACTATTCATGTACTGAGCAATTCAAGATATGAATAAATAGATATATGATTTTGATTTGTTCTTCTATTCATTCCAACTTTTGTTTTAGGCTATTTGATTCAAACAATTTATAAAGTTCAGTAACATAAATGTATGCATCCGGTACTATTATATATATCCTTTTCATCGTGAGTAGAAAATATGTTAATATACATACTTTTTAGGATTAATATATTGTTTTTACTAATATCGTCCATGATGATTATTAATATATTTTTTATTTGTTATTATTCTCAATTTGTAAGTTATGACATCGATATTATATTTTCATAAAACTATTAATATAAATAAGTCAATAAATACTGCAAAAATGAGTGGTATTTATTTTATATTGAATTTGTAGGGATAGGATGAACTTATTATATTCATACCATAAGATCAGTTTGTTTTAATTTTCGAGTTATCCCAAATCCGATTTAAGCTCATTTGATTTTTGATCATTCTGGTTATCGGTCAATTCCGATTATGGATCAACATCATAGCATCTTATGTGAGTCGCATTTTTCTTCAGATTGGTAATTCGGGTCTCGGATCATTTAGATCTCGGTTCACATCCACTTTCGGATTTCGTATTATTTGGAATACAACTTTTAAAGTATAATTCAAATTTTAGTTCCACTAGATGGTATCCTGGTTTTGCTTCGGGATACTTTTATGTTTTTATTTGATATTATTTACAGAAATAATTTATATTGTGACCAGATTTTGCTGCAGGCATATTCATTTTCTTTAAATATTATTTGTTTCAACTATAATACATAAAATTTTGAAGTACATTATATTTTTTCGTTAATGTTATGAAATATTTTTTGATGTATGATATGTATTTTTTGTAGTGTGTTATATTATTTTATACGTGCAATATATATTTTTAAGGGGAATTCTTCAAAAACCCCCTAACTTTTTTGGGATTTCTTAAAAACCCCCTAACTTTTAGATTTTTTGAAAAACCCCCTATAAATTAAGTTTAATTCTTGAAAAACCCCCTACTAGTGTTATTTTTTATTTTCCATCCAAATTATATTTTTTTGGACCAAAATACCCTCACAATTTATAATTGAATTTATTCTATAAACTAATAAATAAATAATATTTTACAATATAATATTTCATAATATTATATCATGATATTTATTATATGAGTTTTATATAAAATTATTTAATGTAAAAATAAAAAAATGCAATGTGAAATAGTATTTATTTAATAATAATAATAATATATATATATTATAAATAGTAAAATAAAAATAATGAGTTGTAAAATATTATCATAAATTATTTTTAATTATAATAACGTGAAATATTTATCATGAAATATTTAATTTATTTATGTATTTATTAATTTATATTGAATAAAATAATTTATAAATGAAAATCAAGAAGGGTATTTTTGTCAAAAAAAATGAAAATTGGATGGAATGTTAAAGTTAACCTTTGTAGGGGGTTTTTCAAGAATTAAATTCAATTTGTAGGGGGTTTTTCAAATAATCAAAAAGTTAGGGGGTTTTTGAGGAATCCCAAAAAAGTTAGGGGGGTTTTTAGGAATTCCCCTATTTTTAAAATATAATACATGTTTGGTTTATATCTTATGAAAATGAACTTTTGGAGATGTACCTAATCATTTTAAATGTGTCGGACACCTTTACAAATTTGTCAATATTTTTTTAGTTGCAATATATATTCTTTTATATATGCGTACATTTTTATATTAATGTGTACTTTTTATATCCGTGTTATACCAATTTCGAAATACAAAACATGATTGGTTCGTACCTTTTCGAAGCACAAAACATATATTTTTTATATGTATCATATTATTATTTCAATTACTTGTTATGTTTTTTTTCAAGTACGTGATATATATATTTGAATTACAATACATGTTTCAGGTTACATTTTGCGAAATATAATTTTTATAGATGGGTTGGACGTTTCTAAAAAATACATGATATATTATTTGCAATATATTTTTTCAAATTATTTATTTGTTTAGATGTGCGGTATATTCTGCAGAGTACCCATTATAATTTTTTTTAGCAGAAATTTATACATTGAACAAAATAATATTGTTTTCAACAAAGAATTTACATATTTAAAGGTGTTAATTAGTGCATAGAGGGTTTTTTGGGGAAATTTGGAGACAATTAAATAATTTAGTGTATAGAGGGGTTCTTGGGAAAAGAAGTATTGTGGGAGACGAAAGAAGCTGACCCGCTACATGACCAGCTTCAAATAAAATGTCGCAGAAAATCGAAAAAATGAATTTGAAATTTTTTAATATATATAGTATAATTTCAGGGAATGCGAAAATCCGACAAACAAACTAGCTCCTGGTTACGGAGTAATGATATTGCCCCATGTAAATTAGTCATAAATTTGACTTAAATGTTTCCATTTGTATCAGCAATTAATTATATATGATTTAAAAATCAAACACAAATTTACAAATTTATATATTTGTGTTAAATTTGTGGTCGGTTTCAGTTTATGATGTCCTTATTATTATGTGGCTACACTTTTGTTAAAAATCTAACCCCATAAAATCTTAATCTGAATCTAGTCTCAACTTTTGTTCCATTTCATGAGGCTAGAAAATCAAACAAATAAACTAGCTTCTAGTTATGGACGGAAAAAAAGCCATAAAAGTGTGTTTCTGTTTAATTAGGGTTTATTTTTCATCAATTGTTTGGATGGCGATATGGCAAAAATGTTATTTTTACGATCTTTGTAAGATAATGCTATTTTGTGCTATTTTTACAATCTTTGTAAGATAATGCTATTTTGAAATAGATGTTATACGAACAAAACAAATTCTCTTGTTTGTTTTGTGGTGGTCAGAAAGAAGTAATGGTGAAGTATCTATCTAGAAAAAGAGAAGATCTAAATCTATGATATAGAGTTCTAATAAGCCAATGAAAAATCTTTTTCAAGATATTTTTATCTTTGAACAACCAGCTAGCATACATGTTGCAGGTGAGAGTTGAATGGGATTTTTAATACTGTCGTGCAGGCAATTTATAGTTTAATTTTTTAAAACGGTGAATAAAAATATAAGGTATCGTGACTCCTCGAAATTTCAAGTAGCCATTTATCCATTTAAAATGGTGTGTGGCGAATGGATTTCTCAACAAAAAACATAAAGGAAATTAAATCTGGATTAAAAATATTAGCCAAGGTCGAGTTGTATTATTTTTATTTTTTATATTAAATGAAGAAGTCTCATATGTCATTTATTCATTGATGTTACTGAAAATCGAACCTGCAACCACTCATAACATATGATTTTTTATGTCTCACAGTCACAGTTAACCATCTAGATTATGGACCCATTGACGTCGAGATGCATTTTTCTTTCCTTTTTCTTATTTTCAGCAAGAAAACATGGTTTGTGATCTTTCTAGTTCTGGATTTCTTTTTTTGCTCAAATTCTCATTGGATTTAGTCAGAAGATTAAGTGTCCACTTGCTCATTCATTAAATTTAAACAAGTGTGAAATGGTCAAGCAATCTTGTGTTGGAAGATTATGTACGGCAATTATTATTTCACTTGAATACGATAGATTTAAGTGACCCGACCTGCCCGAACCCGAACCCGACCCGATCCGAAAATATTGAAAAGTCAACGATCCGAACCCGAAATCAAAACCGAATGGCCCGAACCCGAAATCGAACCGAAACCGAATGATCCGAACCCGAAATCAACCCGAATCCGAATGATCCGAAACCCGAACGACCCGAAACCCGAACTAATCCGAAACCCGAATGATCCGAAACTCACGACCCGAATGACCCGAAATTCACGACCCGAATGACCCGAAAATTGAAATATTATTGTTAAAATCAATATAATATTGCTAAAATATCTCGGAATCAATAAAATAAATCAGAAATTACTCGAAAACTAAATTTTTGGAAAATCGAATGATTCGAAATCAAATTTTGTGAAATCTGAATTACCCGAAAATCAAAATAGTCACGACCCGAATGACCCGAAAACCGAAACGACCAGAATCCGAATGACCCGAAAACCGAAACGACCTGAACCCGAATGACCCGAAAACCGAAACGACCCGAACCCGAACGATCCGAAAACCGAAACGACCCGAACCCGAACGATCCGAAAACCGAAACGACCCGAACCCGAACGACCCGAAACCGGAACGACCCACGATCCGAACGACCCAATGACCCGAACGACCCGCAACCCGAAACGACCCGAACCCAAAATGACCCGACCCGAACCCGACCCGACCCGACCCGCCCGATTTAAGTCCATGAAGAATATTTTTAAAAAAATCTATTTTGCAATGCTAGAGCCATTTAATATTGCTAAAAGATTTCTTGGATACATCTCATAACTTAAATTTGATATAACTCCTTTATTAGTTATAAATTCCCGGTTGGCAGGAGATGAAATTGAAAGAAAATATGGCTTAAGAATTAACTTGGAAGAATTTATATGGGCAAATCTGCAGTCAGAATTGGGCCAGCTCATAAATCTGGGCCCGTTCAGAACTTAGGGTTTTAAACTAATAATTATGGTTTAAACTTTTCGGGCCTATTCTGATAATTAGGCTTTTAACCTAATTTCGGCCTGTTAGGGTTTAACCTAATTTTGGTTTAACCTAATCCTGCCTATATATATATTCTGATTTTCATTTTTCTCTCTCTTGCTCTCCATTTTTCTGAAATCCTAATTCGGCCGCCGAATTTTTCTCTCTTTCACACAGAATAAAATTGAGATTTGGAGAGTTTTGAGTAGATAAATCTGAGCAAGTTCTTGAGAGAAATAATCGTGACGTCGACTAGAACGGCGTTGGCGGTTCCGATCAGACGAACATCAAGGTGGCCACGAGTAGAGGGACTGCACGAGCAATCCTTGGAGAAGGTTCACGAATTTGGAGAAAAAGTCGACACGTACTAACTTGTACGAGGTAAAATTCTGAACAACTCTTCCTTTTTCATGATTTTTCGAACGTGATCCAGGTAGAATTAGGTTATACATGTGTAAATAATTCCGCTGCACACATAAATAATCATATGTATAACCCTACAGAAATTATGGGGATTGCTATCATGTAGATGCCATCTGTGCTTGCACAAGTTGCCAGATACTAATACCAAATAGGGATGTCAATGAGATGGAAAAAATCCGAACCTGCGGGTACCCGATCCGGACGGAACAAATATTCTCCAAAAAAAAAAATACCGCAAGACGAGTATTCTCCGGAATAAAAAATACCCGGTACGTATTCGGGACGTGTAAGGGGGAGTACTCCCCGCCCCGCGGGTAACTCGAACCCGTACCCGAAAATTATCCGAAAATATCGGAAATTAAAATTACCAATATGTCTTTACAAAATTTGATGATTAAATTTGGACCATTAAAAATTATCCTTGACCATTAAAACTTCTCTCTTTCATTAATACTAAGGTCCTAAACCCTAAATAAAAACAATCACAACCGCTATCTCTTTTTGTCTTTCTCCCTTTCTCTTCCTTTCTCCAGCGCCGCTTCAAAAGAAAGGGTTTTTGACGGCCCCCGTATACTAGTCCGGCTAGCCTTCTTTCGGGCAGTAAGCAGGTCAGGGCCTACGGACGGGCATCTCCACTACACAAGCAGCATTCTTCGCCACCACCCTAGAAGCAAAAAGACTGGAGAGTCAAGGCGGAAAGGACAAGCATAGTGGTTTAATGACAAGGGCCGACGACGGATGCTCGGGACGGAACCGTATGATGCGGAAGTCTCACATACGGTTGCACCGCCGGTCAATCCTGCTTCGGGGCTTGACCGTGTAATGTGTAGCAACAAGAGCAGGCTTCAAAGCATTCTAGTTCTCGCACAAGACAAAGCAACAATCAAGCACCTCTCGCACAAAACAAAGCAAAAACTAAAACACCTCTCGCAGTCGTCACCAACAATTAAAGTACCTCTCCCACCTTTCAGATTTAAATATTTTATAAATTTTGGATTTAAAAAAAAACTATAAAAAAATGAGATTTGAAAAAGTAAAAAATATTCATATTTTAATAAACAAAACAAAAAAAAGAGATTTGGAAAAAAAATTCAGATTTCAATGGGTTATTAAAAAAATTATAAAAAAAAATATTTTGGGTAACAGATTTCCCCGCGGGTTCGGGTTCGGATATGATTTTGTACCTGCAAAGAGTTTTTACTCGGGTTCGGGAAATCCCCGAAATTTCGGGCTCGGATATGGGGGAGGTGCCTCCGAATCCGCCCGCCCCGTTGAAAACCTAATACCAATAACTTTTCATCTAGAGAAAAGTCTAATTTTTTTTTTTTGAGAAGAAGAAGAAAAGTCTAAATTTGATCTTCAACTATTCAAAATTTCAAATGATGCATTTTCCCCCTCAACTTTATCCATCACTTATCGCAAAATACATGGATAGTGAAATACATGGATTACTTAATTTAATTTCACGGAGTTTGGAATATATGGATATATCAAATACATGTATTTGACAATCCATGTATATGAGAATCCATCTAAGTTGTTTGATTAAGTTGTATTTTGAAATCATGTATGGACATGATTGATTAGAGGGATTTTGATGGATATGTATTTTCAAATACATGAATAGTGCAAAATTCATTGTTTGATTTTTAGATGTATTGCATTTCACCCTTCAAATCCATGGATAGTGAAATACAAAAAAAAAATTGGTATTCCAAAATACAAGGAGAGAGCTAATCCATGTATTTCATGATAATAATATTTTATTCATATTATATGTATTAGTAATGACATAATTATATTATAAAATAATAATATATATAATTAATATGTATTATATGAATATAATATTATATAATATATATATATATATATATATATATATATATATATATATATATATATATATATATATATATATATATATATATATATATATATATATATATATATATATATATATATATTAAAATATAATATAATATAATACAATATAATAATAATACAATATAATATAATTTATAATAGTAATAATATAATAATAATAATAATATAATATAATACAATATAATATGATATCATATGATATAATATGATATAGTATAATAATAATAATAATAATAATAATAATAATAATAATAATAATAATAATAATAGTAATATAATATAATATAATATAATATTAAACAATATAATATAATATGATAGAATTGAAAACAAAATATAATATAATATAAAATAATATCATATAAAACAAAATAATATCATATAATATAATATAATATAAAACAATATAATATAATATAATATAAAATAATATAATATACTATAATATAATATACTATAATATAATATACTATAATATCAAACAATATAATTTTAAATAAAATAATATAATAATATAATATATAATGTACAACAACATAATATTTTATTATATTATATAATGTAATATAATATAAAATAATATAATATAATATCGTATAATATAATATAAAATAATATAATAAAATATAGTACAATATAATATAAAAATATAATATTAAATAATACAATATAAAACAAAGCAATATAATATATAATACAAAACAATATAATCATATATAATATAATGTAATGTAATATAAAACAATATAATATAATATTAAAATAAAATCATATAATATAATATAATATAATATCAAGTAATATAATATTATATAAAACAATATAATATAATATAACATAATTTAATACAATACAAAACAACATTATATAAAATAATAATATAGTATAATATAATATAAATCAATATAATATATATAATATAAACCAATATAATGTTATAAAATAATATCATATTGTATAATATAATATAATATAATATAATATAATATTATATAATATCAAGTAGTATAATATAATATAATATAATATAACATAATACAAAATAATATAATGTAATATACAATAATATAGTAATATAATAAATGATTATATATTAAAATATTAAAATCATGGATTTTGTACCAATAATCGAACAAAGAATTTTATATACATGGATTACCAAATACAACAAATCAAACAACTCACATGGATTACCGAATACATGAATAGTAAAATACATGTATTTCACATATCCTTGTACATCAAAATCCCTCAAATCAAACATGCCCTATGTGAAATCCTTTGTTTGATTCTTGATGCAAAATGCAAGATTCGAATATCTTAATAATTAATGTCCTATTATATTATATTATATTTTAATATTATATTGGATTATTTTATGTTATACTATATTATATTGTGTTATATTTAATTATATATTATATTATTTTATATTGTATTGTATTAAAATGTTTATATTATATTATATTATATAATATTACATTCTATTGTTTTATGTTATATTATTTTAAATTATATTATATTACATTATATTATATTATATTGTTTTATATTATTTTTGATTGTATCATATTATATTGTAACTGATTATATTGTGTCATATTATATTATATTATATTATATTGTATTATATTATATTATATTGTTTCAGATTTAATTATATTATAATATATAATATATTTTATACATTATATTAATTTCAATTATGCTATGTAATATAATATAATATTGTTATGTTATATAATATTGTTTTATATAATATATTATCATATCATATTATATTGTAACATATTATATTGTATAATTATATCATATTATATTATGTTATGTTATATTATATTAGATTATGTTGTATTATGTTGTGTTATGTTATATTATATTATATTATATTGTATCATATTTGAAGGAAATTGATCCGATTCCGGGCCCGCGCAGCGGATATGAAGGCCCGGTCCGGTTGTCATAACCCGAGATCTCGCCTCGACTTCACACCGGTAATTGACTATCCTTCTGTGCACCGTACTCAAAATCGAGGCGTGATCTCCGGTTTTGGGAACCGGATCGGGCTTTCAAATCTACTGCGCGGGACCGGGGTCGGCTCTATTCCCTACACCGTGTCCAACACATTCCTTTAAGGCTAAGAATTATTCTTAACTATCAAGGTTCATTATGGTAATTCCGGCCTAAAAGCTATCTATCATATCGATCTTATCGATCTATTTGGTGTTGCTAGAAAACATGATTCTAAATGAATAATGAAGATTAAGCGCCTAACTGTGCATAGTTAATCTATGCTTACATGTTGAATAAATAAATATGTTATTTTTTGAAGGGAATTATCCCATCCCCGGGCCCGCGTAGCGGATATGAAGGCCCGGTCCGGTTCCCAAATCCCGAGTTCACGCTTCGATATCGAGGGTACGATGCAAAGTAGGATAGACGATTACCAACGTGAAATTGATTACGCACGACGGGTTGATCGCTCCCATCCTTCTCTTCTTCGGTGTCACGTTGGTGACTAGCCCGTGCGTCCCATACCACACGTCTCCTACCGTCTTGACACGCCTCCGGTTGTCTTCGTGCGTCCCATGTCCATACGCTTCCACAGCCTTTCACTCCTTTACTTCTCCGGTTTGTTCACAAACGAAGAGCCACAAAGTGCGAACTCCTCTACTCGTATCGACCGTAAGTCGTAGCACCTCGGTCGCGGATGCACCTGTCTAGATGATGCACCGGCGAACTTGCATGATTGCCTTTTATTCTCTAAACTGAGAAAACACCTTTTCTCTTTCTCTCTTTCTCTTCGTACTCTTTCAACAACTTGATAAGAGTTTCTCTAATTTCTGGACTGAATTAGACTTCAGTTGACTGAATAGAGAAGAGAGAAACATCCTATTTATACTGAAATAGGATGATGATTGGGTGAAAGGTTGTGTATATCCAATATACACTTCCAGCAACATGTTTGTTCGAACGCAACATACAGTTCGTTCGAACGGACTGCTTCATGTGATGAGTATGTATAAAGCTATTTTATACTCGAAGAGGTTCGTTCGAACGCACCCTTACGGTATGTTCGAACGAACCATCTCCTGTCTCATTTCAGTGTTAATTCCAAATATCATTCATAGTCGTTCATGTGTAAAACCATTTGACACTCGTAGCGGTCCGTTCGAACAGACCCGACGGTTAGTTCGAACGAACCACTCTCTGGAACTTAACTTTGCACAATCCTATTATGCATTTAATCAACCCATGAACATTCATGTTCATATATCCTTATATGTACATTTTTACGGTTGATCCGAAACTGTATTTCTTTCATTTTTATCGAACCGGTAACCCTCATACTGATACATGACTCCAAATCCATAACACTTAAGACCCATATATCACGATCCTCCCACAAGTTGCTTTGACATACGGGTGGGATCTCGCTATTTAGGTAGGATTATATCCAATCGTATCCAATACGACTCTTGAACCTTTATAGGATTTCGGTATCAAATCGTATCTCATACAATCCTAGTTCCGTGTGTGCATCCTATCTATGCCCCGAACTCCCATCGGATAGGCTTGGATGGTTAAGTCACAACCATACTCAACGTATCGTTCAAATAAACTACTAACAAGTCGGCTTTGGCCTAAATCATTATTAGTCCTTATTTAACGCTTGTCACCCCTTCAATATCTACAATAACACATGTCGGCTTTGGCCTAAACCCATGTGGGACCTAGTATCGAACATAGTGGTTGTGAATATGGAAGGGCTTTCCATGACTTAAATATTATGAGGAATCATGACTTTCATGTTTAATATATGACATAATCGTATTATATCATTATCACAAGTATTCTTGATTATTAACCTTTAATAATCATTTTATATGCAAGTATGAATTATGCCGATTTTATCGATATATAGAACTCAAAATTTTGAGTTTCGTAGCCAAAGTTATCGCAAAAAACAAAATCAGCATCTAGAGGGGTTCCGTTATAGCCAAAGTTATCGCCAAATTTTGAATTTCATCCCCATGCAATTCCCAAATGCACCACCGCACCCCCGGCTCCGTTATGACGGACTGTCCCCTCCGTTGTTTACGGAGTTGCCCCTGGGGACGTGAAAACTGTAATAAATATCAAAAATATGGTTTTGATATTTGTAGAATATTAGTCCTAAAATCCCAGAATATAAGACCCATGTTAAATATGATTCGTCCCACGATCAAAACCGACTTCTTATGCGTCAAAGTTATCAAAAGGGTATAACCGTAATTTCATTTTTATGGTTATTTAAATATATATATGATAGGGACTTATTTGCATAATTACCCAACCATTAATAATACAAATAAGTAGAGTTTGAAAATAAACCCCCATATAGTTGTAAATCCAAGGGCTTGCAATTATGAGAGTTTTGTGGGTATGTATGTAATGTGCCATCCACCTCATTAATCCCTGCGACCCACACCTCACCCCTTCCATAGACATTAGCACACATCAAACACTCATGAAACCCTAAGGAAAAGAAGAGAGAAAAATAGGAAAAAGCAAGGAAAAGAGGATATTTCGCAAAACGAAAGCTGCCATAATCTTCAGGAGGTCGAGTTGTACGAGTTGGGAAGATCAAAAGAGGAATTCCTTCGACGTTTCGAGTTGCTCCATTTTTTGCGCCGTTTCGATTTCTCTCTTATTTGTCGAGTTTCTTTCCATTAAGTGAGTGCTACTTTCACTTCTCTCTTATTAAGAATCCAATTACGAGCGTTTGTAGACCTTACATGACAGTCTAGGATTCTCGTTTTAAAAATCGTATTTTGCTTTAAAAACCGTGTTACCTCAACAAAATATATATTATGTAGATTTGATCATATATATGTATGTAGAATTTGAGTTTGATAAAACGTAAGCCGGGCTTACGATTTTAAAAGAGGGTCCTATGTGTACATACGCGGCTCCTCCGGTATGTTTTAGTTTGATAGGTGTAGTGTCGCGTGACCCCGTGGCGCTCTATGGAGGGAATTGCGTAGCAAACTTGATGTAGTGCAAAGTCCCGACCCATGAGGGGTCTGGCTGTGGCGCATGGATATCTCGACTTCGAGGGCACGATGCATAGAAGGATAGATGATTACCAGTGTAAAATTGATCACGCACAACGGTTTGATCGCTCACGTCCTTCTCTTCTCCGATGTCACGTTGGTGACTAGCTCGTGCATCCCATACCATCCGTCTCCCACCATTTCGACTCCAATAACGTCTCCGGTTTGAGCACAATCGAAGAGCCACAAATTGCGCACTCCTCTACTCGTATCCACTGTGAGTCGTAGCACATCGGTCGCAGATGCACCGACGAACCTGCTTGATTGCGTTTGATTCTCTAATCTGAGAAAACACCTTTTTCTCTTTCTATTTTTCTCTTCGCATTATCTCAAAACTTGATAGAATGAATTGAATAGATTGGGATTTCATTGGACTGATATGAAGAGAGAGAAACGTCATATTTATATGTAATGGGATAAGGACATCCAATGGGTGTATATCATATATACCAATTCGTATAATCTAATTATACAAAATTCAGATCCAAAACTATGTCCGTTGTAACACATCATATGGTCCATTACAACGTACTATACACACTATATACGCGTATTCATAGCCGTCCGTTGCGACGGACCACATGGTCCGTGACAACGGACCATTCACTATTGCACAGTGAATTAATACTCCTATAGGTCCGTTACAACGCACAACATGATCCGTTATAACGGACTTTCTCGTGGAACTGTTATTTGCATAATCTTATTATGCATTCATTTATTCCATTGAACATGTATGTTTTTTTGTCCTTATACGTACATTTTTACTGTTGATCAAAAACTGTATTTCCTACAATATTATTATTAGATCATATTATATTATATTATATTATATTATATTATCACTATATTGTTTTATATTATATTATTATATATTATATTCTAATATATTATATTATATTATATTTTATTATAAAATTTATTATTAGTATATCGTATTATTTTTTATCATATTATTATTATCCTATTATATTATATCATACCATATTGAATTATATCATATTATGTTATATTATTCTATATTATATTATATTATTATATTATATTATGTTATGTTATATTATATTATATTATATTATATTGTTATATTATATTATATTATATTATTATTATTATATTATATCATATTATATTATATTCTATATTATATTATATTATATTATATTTAATTTTATTGTATTGTATTATATATTATTATTATTATTATTATTATTATTATTATTATTCTTATATTATATTATATTATGTTAAGTTATATTATATTATCTTATATTATAGTCATATAATACATATAATTATATTATTTTATTACTTTATATTATTATTATGTCAGCACTAATACATAAAATACGAATGAAATATTATTATCATGAAATAAATGGATTAGCTTTCTCTTTGTATTTTATAATACCAATTTTTTTTTTGTATTTCACTATTCATGAATTTGGAGGGTGAAATGCAATACACCTAAAAATCAAACAATGAATTTTGTACTATCCATGTATTCGAAAATACATATCCGTCAAAATCCCTCAAATCAAATGAAAGTACGGTGGACAAGCTAGTCTAGAGCACTAGTTCTAATGTTGTAATATTAGCTTACCCATTAATGTTGTAATGTTGTTATTAATTTTAGCTTACCCATTTCATTTTCGTAATTGCGGTGTGACAATTTTCAGAAAAATAATTCTTATATTCTTACTTGAGAACGTTTGTCAAGCTAGTCTAAGAAATTTTCTTTGAACTTTTCTTTCAAGAGAAAAGTGGATCACGACGGATCGGTTCGTAATTCCCTAACATGCATAATCATTTCTCAAAAAACAAAACAGTACGATAGCAAATTTATTGATAAATTTCAAGAGCAAATTAAGATGCCAACAAATTTCATAAAAAATACAATTGTTCATGGAATCTTGATTAGTTGGAAGTATGGCATAATAAATTCTTAATCACCAAATATTGCAAGTGGTGGGATTAAATATCACAATCTAAATTCGTCTTTCTTCTTTCATTCTAGACCACAAAATAATGCATTAAAATTGGTAACAAAGATGCAAAAGTCCGATAAATAATGGCTGTTTTTTTTTCAGAAAAAATATTTGGTAGGGGCATGCTATATGCATAACATCTTTTTTTAGAACCAGGACCATACAATATAACATTGTTTAAATAGATTCTAAAGAACTTTTTAACTGGAAATATATGAGGACATTCATGTAGCATGCGTTGAGTGGGTCACAAAGTGGAGATCCTTTCATTTTAAAATCATAAACAGCCATGTTTGCTAGTAAAGTCACAGAGTTACATTCGTAAGTAAGAAGGTACATGAAATAAACATCAGAAGTGGAATCATGACAAACATACAAAAACTATGGGCAAAAACGTTTTTCTTGCAAAATGCAGTTAGTTGGCTTGCAAATTGACTTAGTCTAAAAAATTGGTGAGTAAAGCCTCCCCCGCTAGACAGACATTTCATCCATCAAGGTGGTTTCTCTTTCCATGTCGTTGTTTGTGGTGATATGGTGTAATAGAATCGATACATAAAACATATCAACCACTACTAAACGACAACAACGATTTCTACGGCTAGCTATTTGATCCAATGTGCTACGATTTTAACAATTTTAAGCCAGTAGATTGAGTCCTAGGCATGTGCATGCACAAGAGTTTGTACCGCTGATATTTGTCACCTCTCCGGTATCTCCAAAGGCCACAAAACTCAATTCGGGCTCTTCGGAATCAACGGAAGTTACGGAACTGCTACCATCAGTAGTGACCAAATACAATTAGATTCAGATATCGTCATATTTAAAAAGGATGTTATCATCATTATATTTTTTTTAGTTATGTTGGTTTTTATCGTAAATATAATATAATTTCTAATCGATAAAGTGTGTGTTTAATATAAATTATGAGTTTTCAAAAATAATATAAGTTTAAGATAATTATAAATGATCTTGCAAGCATCTATGTATTGTACGTGTAAACAGAAAAATAAATTTTCTTCATTAAATGGTTTAAAGTCGTATTTGTATTGCAAAAAATAGACGAACTAAAAAATAAAAATTAATTTGCTATCAACAAAATTTTCAACAATCAGATATTATAACTTATAAGCTTAAGAAAATTCTTACACCTTTGAGACTCCTAAACCACAAGTCAATCGTTGATATTATTGAATCTGCTATTACTTTTTGTAGAAAAAGACAAGAAAAGAGCACTCATAAATATCGAACCTTTCAATGTTATTTTAAAGTTCACTTTTTGCGCATATTTATGTTCTTCATTACATGAAAATAAGAAAATTCCATTTGATTGGTAATCAAAACATACAAAAAGTTTTAGGTAACCATTGTTTATATTTTGATGAAGTTTCCTTATAGATAAAAAAATGATTGTCAGTAAACTATGTTTGGATTCACATGCATGGTAAAAATAAAAGAAAGTGAAGCTTCTTATCAGTGTCCTTCCTAATCCAATGCCACCTCTGTAACATGTCCAAGGGGCACTGAAAAAAAACATGCAATGCAAACAGTACGTGGAGTAGCCATTGGCCAACTTAAAACCATGCAAGCAGGATTCCACGTCCCAAAACCTAGAAAAAGAGAACCTTCAAGTGCACCAAGAGGCATTAGTGCATACCGCATTGGCTCTAAAGTCTTAGCAGCTTGGCAAAGTATGGCCGACCTGAAAACTCCCAACCAAATCCGAATTCAGGAGCCTTAGAAAATTTTCGTGTACAAACAAGTGATGTGATGAAGAAAGATTTTTGTGGATTTGGGTTTTTAAGTTTGAAATATATTCCAGCTAGGAAACTGAAAAAAGTTAAATCAAAAGATCACAAGGCTAGCTGGTACGTAATGGGGTATATCATGAGTGAACCAAATCAATACTCTGTAGAACTTGTCAAAATTTGATTGCTCAAACAAACATCACCCAATCATACAAGATCGGTTAAAATAAATAATGAACATATATATAAAAGAAATAAGTCATATAACTCAGTTTGAGTGTATATCATAAAAAAGGTTATAAGCCTACGGGTTTCAATAAAAGAGAGGGGGTATTATATTAAGGGTTCAATAATTAAAGAGGTGAAAAAGAATGGTAAATGTTGGACGTACCCCACCTCTACCACAAGAACCTTGATGACATGGATATGATTTAACAGCTTAAGAATTAATATCTTAATTCACGGTTTGACATCTTAATTTGATGTTCAATCATAAATTAAGATAATTAAATCATAAATTAAGATGTTAAACCATATTATTATGTGTTAATTTTTAAGTTGTTAAACCATATCCACGTCATCAAAACTAGTGGGGAGAGTAATAGGGGGTGTACATCACTACTCAAAAAGAATAATTCATTGAAAGAGAAAAAAAAGGAGAGGAGAAACATTAAACTGGATATAGTGTTATACTATATATACTAGGAAAACTCGCGCTTTCATAATAAAATTATATCAACTCATTTGTCTATGATTATGTATATTTTCTACAATTATTTTACATTATGATAGCAAAAAATCTCATTTTCTTAATCAAATAATAGTATTTATATTAATGTCATTGTATAATAATATATGAGGTATAACATGATTTTACATAACATATAACAACAAATATTATATCGTTGTTGTTCACAATATTTCATACAATATCAAATATAAAAATAATGAATCATACAACATACGTAGTAACATATCTTTAATTATATAGTTTTAATAATTTGTTATTGATTCAAAATATAGTGAAAGTTATAAATGATATCAAATTTAATAGTGAAAGTAATTTAATAAATAATATAAAAAATAATTTAGCACAAACATAAGTATAAATATTTATTTTTTATCACAAAATTTATATTTTGAAAAATAACAATATTAATAAGTGTTTATAAATTTAAGAAGTTATTTAGATGGAAACACTATTTTTTTTAATTTTCATTATTTTTCAAAAAGAATAATATTAAATTTGTTTCATTGAAAACACAAATATAATCAACTTAATATTATATGAGATTATTATAGTTATAATTTTTTAAAAACAAATATTAATACTTAAAATTATATTATGTAAATAAAATATGTCAAATTTTATTATGTAGAAATGCACTTTTTGCGTGGTATTTTTTACATAATGTTTTTACAAATTCAAATTATGTGTAATATGGATGTCAAAATAAAGAGAAAACAAAAATGAATATATTTCATGAATTTTTAAAATTCAATTTATCAAAATACTACTACTATGTGTTGTATGTTTATAATATTACATATTAAGTCATCAGAATTTCATATATAAATTTTTCATCTTCCATTGCATTTACATTTGATCATATAATCTTATGTGAAATGGTAAACAATTGAATAGACTTAATTTAATACGAACCTAACCAATAATTCACATCATTAATATATGATGATGTGATTTGCTAAGAATACTTAAAACATAATGTAAAATAAGGAACAGTTAACTAGTTACAAAAAAAATATGTTTATAAAAAATTAATGATCAATCAATGATCTAAATTTTGCCACATATCATAATCCAATGGTTGAAATGAAATTGATGATGTGGCACAAGAAAATTGCATAAATTTGGATCCAAAATAAGGATGTGGATAAATTATGCTATCAGTTTCTTTTTTGCCTATTAAGTTTGGTACCTCAAACGGTAGGCACCTTCCCAAATCTCAAATAAATCATGGGTTCAAAACCTAACGAAACTGATTTCTCGAAAATAAACGAGGAACAAAGAGCCCACTCTATATAAATTAAAAAAATATATATCAATTTTTGTTGTACATGATTCAGAAAATGAGTACATAGTTTAGATATTGTTTGAAAGAATTAGGATGTCACTATTGCAAAATCTAACATGACTTAACAAACAATAATTTTAAAAATAATCAAACTAATGACCAATGACCATCCTCATTTATGATGATGATTATTTTTGTTTGTACATGATTCAGAAAATGAGTAAATAGTTTAGATATCGTTTGAAAGAATTAGGATGACACTATTGCAAAATCTAACATGACTTAACAAACAATAATTTTAAAAATAATCAAACTAATGACCAACCTCATTTACATGTTATGTTATAGGTTAATAAATAATAGCACTGAATAGTAACTATTATAAATGAAGGCAAAATAGTCATTTCTTAGATATGTTATATTATATATGGTATATTAGTAATTGACGTCAGCTCATGAATCGGCAAAGTTCGACATGGATATTAAGTAATGGGATCATAGTTAAAAAAACTCGACGAGTCAAGTAGGAACTCTGCCGAGTTAACTCCATTCGTTGAGATTTCGAGTTGACTCTGTTTCTGATTTGGAGTGTGTAAAAATCGAAACTTGACTCGACGAGTCAGGATGGAACCCAGGATGACTCGATTGACTCGACTCGACTCGAGTCACATATATTTTAATTAATTAATAATTATATATTTTATTCACAAATACATGTACAAAAAAATAGCATATTATACGAATACGAGTAACACCTAACATAAATATGTTTTAAATATTTATGTGTATATAATATCATAATTAAAATAAATGTGCATGTGTATATTACATATTACTTGAAAAATTAATATTACATATGTATATTAAATATACAGTGTACACATATAAGGATAATTTTTATTCAAGATTTCAATTAACATGTAATGTATTATGTGATAATTTTTGTAATATTGGACTTCAACCAAATCTATATATATGTATATTACACAGCATGAATAAATTACGTTTTTCAAAAATCTAATAACGATATTCAGTATTTGTGATATGTATTGATACATAATCTATGTATGTTTTTAAGATGTCTGAATTATTTGTCCATTTTTTAGGGTGTATAATTTTTTTTTCTTATTGAATTGTTTTAGTATTCAAATAATATTCAAATTTAAAACAAAAATAATGTATTGTTGTTAATAAATATTGATTATGAGAAATAATATTTGATTATAAACAAACAAATTATTGTGGTACAAACGCAAAACGTTCTTACGCCAGTTCCCAAATAACTCCACTATGTTATTTTCCTTCTTGCAAACTATGAATGTGATGTGATTTGGCTCGTTGTGATTCGACGATACAGAAAGAAAGAAATATGCATAATTTAGTAAAAAAGCAAGAATAAAAATACTTCTTGCAAACTCGGTTCAAGGCCTCTCGATTAATTAGCTGAAGTATTGTTGATGTAGATGTTTAAGAAGAATTAAATATTTATCTTCTTCTCGTTGTATAATTTTATTTTCCTTTGATGTCCTAGGTAAAAAACTTGTAGTACTTCTATTACTAATATGAATATAATTGAATAATGGACTTGCTTTATAGGTCCTCTTTTTTACTTTGAATCATGTTGTTAGGTGAGAAATTTTCAACACAAACAAACAAGTTATTTATTCTGGGAGATGTCTGGACATTTGCGGGCTAAAATTTGGAAAAATTTGTACTAGGAAACTCAAATGTAAAATAAATTCATATTTGACCCCCTTCCATTAAATTTACAAAAATTTGACTCAATCCCAACTGGCCACGTCATCAATACTGTTCATAGAGACTGTTCATTAAATACATACTGTTCATCAATACTGTTCATTGAATAATTTTCATCACGACTTACTGTTCATCAAGGATTGTTTATCGATATCAATACTGTTTATTAATAAGAATTGATTACTGTTCGTCAATAATTACTGTTCATAAGAACATATATAATTAAAATATACTTGGCACCTCCAAAACAATTAACCTCTCTAAATATATAATTTGGCTCAACCCCTCCCATTAAAAAGTAACCATGATGAGATGGCAAAAGTGGGTTCGGTTGCTTAATTAGCCTCTCTAATTGATTCGATTAAATATTAATTAACACGTTTAATTGACACATGAATAATTTATAGTAGGGGACGCAGGTGGATCGCCACTACATCCCTACATCTCCTCTCACGTTATTTGTTCATTCTTGCGGTCCTTTTTTGTATCTAGATCATATGCTCTTTTGCGAGAGGTCTATATTTGTTCATCAATCAGGTTGTTGTTGAATATTTAATATTCTTGATTTGCATAACAATATTATTTTTTAATGAAATATATATATATATATATATATATATATATATCAAGTATATTGATTTATTATATGATTAAATTCGCAGCGATGCGCGATTAATTTTTTTAGTATCAGAAAAGTTGAAACAAAAGAACCGTAATTAATCATACTTTCTAGACTTGGCAAAATTTTATTGACCCACTCTTTATTTTGAAGAGAAAGAAGTATATTAAGATTAAAACAAATGCCTGATTAGTAAGGAAGAGTCTTCGATGAAAAGAAAGAATACACCCGCAAGAACAAAAAGGGAAATCAATGACCAAATCCCAAGACCCATTCTATAAGTAACCGTAAGTAATGTTAAGGCGGCCTAAAAGCATAAACCCTCAAAAAGTATGGGGCCCAAAAAGTCATATAAGTGTATAAATATCATTCAGAAAAATCAAAGGCCTCAGATAGAAGAAGTTTCTCAATCCAGAAAAGATTTGTGGCCATATTTTCAAGTCTTGGCAATCTTTCTTATTACTTGCAATAACATTTTTAGATACATTCCATCGTTGGCGCAATTATTCTTTCAAAAAGAACTTAGGTCAAGAATTTCCCGCTTGCATGTGTACTTATTATGCAAGAATCTAGATCAAAAAGTCCTATATGTGTACATGTCATTCAGAAAAATGAAAGCCTCAGACCGATTACTCTCAACCCAGAAATGATTTGTGCCCATTTTTTCATGTATCGGCAATCTTTCTTTATACTTATCAGTTAGGAACGGAATCAGGATGGAATGATATGGGAGGCAGAATGATGGGGGGCCGAGATGAAGTAATTCAATACAATTTTAACGTATAAATTATAAAAACATGGATATAGTTTTCATAGAAATACATGCATTTCTAATTTTTTGGTCCCCACCACCACTAATTCCGTCCCTGCTTTTAATGATATATTTACATACATCGTATTTTTATCTCAATTATAAAAAATTTACGTTATATATATTTCCGTTCAAGAATTGAAAAGATTTGAATTCGTATCTGTCTTCGATAATATCAGAAGAAGTGTCCGTAAGTACTGTTAGGCCGACCTAAAAGTAGAAACCAAAATATAAGGCCCAAAAGGTCTTCAGAAAAATCAAAGGCTTCAAAGAGAAAATTTCTCTCAATCCAGAAAAGATTTGTGACCTAAAATAAAAGCAGAAACCTAAAAAAATATAAGACCCAAAAAGTCACGTGTATAAGTCATTCAGAAAAATCAAAGGCTTTAGACACAAAATTGCTCTCAATCCAGAAAAGACGGGTACTTATTTTTGAAGTCGAGGCAATCTTTCTTTTCAATTACAAAGACAATTTTACATGCATATGAAAAATAATTTAGATCAACAATTCCCCCCTTCCATGTCGCGGCATATTATGCGCAAACAAAAAGTATGAAATTTGACGAACAAATTTATTAGATCACCATGCTTCTACGAAAACATCCCTCGAGTAAAATCATCAAACCAAAGTGTACAACAAAGATTCTCATTACCAAACTAAAATCATTTAAAAAAAGAAACTACCTATAAAAACTACAATTCATCCTTGCTCGCGGAGGTATCCTCGCCCATAAGCTCTTCGAGCGAAAACTCGTCTTCTTCAATAATCTCTCCATCTTTACCGTCCCAAGGTTCGGTTTGGGCAATGGTGGGAGTGTTTTCTAGAGGGAGATTTCCCTTTCCTCCTCGTCCCGCCTCCTTTACAAACTCGCTGAACATGAAAACAAATTTGAGATTAGATGTTACAAACAAGACTTAATACGAAAAAATATATGCATTGTCTGGAGAAAATTATTTTCGAATTGATAAATATTAAATTATAAGAGGTTAGCATATTGACCGTCGTTTTTATATCTTCACTTTATTTCTAAAATGAAGGAGAATTAAGAGGACACAAGTAAATGTCTATTATATTTGTTATTAACTTACATGTTTTTCTAGAATTTGTATTTTTCTTCTAGAATGTTTATTATATTTGTAGTTCACTTGCATGTATTTCAAATTTAATTGCTTTATAAAACCTAAACACTACTTTATTACAACTAAATAAAGTATAATTATTTCTATATATTAGTCTTATGCCAACATAAAGTATAATAAAATCTAAACACTACTTTATAAAAAAATTGAATGCATGCACAGGGCCCAATGATCAAAATTTGAAATATAAAACTTACATGGACTAAGTTGCAGTATGATCAAAGTACTGGGCCCAGTGATGAACAATATACTATTTATTGTAGGAAATTCTTAAATTTATTTGTTCGAAGATAAAATTTAATATAAGAAACTAAATCTAATTTACACGTTGAAAGTTGAAACATGTGTTAACATAATAACTAATGATAAAATTAATCTTTAATTATCATATTAGTCAATATAAAAAATAAAATATCACAAAAATATTAAAAAGAAATATGAAAAGAAATGAAAATAGAAAACTAGTTATTAAAAATATATTTTGCTGCAAATATATTTTCAAGATGTTTTTTAATAATATTTTCCTTTATTTTATTATTATTTGATGTTAGTTTTTCAAGAAAAAATATATAATAAAAAAAATATTAAAATTATATAAATATAACATATAATAAAAACTATTTTTTAATTATTATATGTTAGAAAAATATTTATGGAGATTTTTAAATTAATAAAAAAATACTACAATAGATTTACTTAAATTAAATATGAAAATAGATGGGTATTTTGGTCCAAAAAATATTTAACATCATCCAAAAGTTAGCCTTAACCCCATAAGAAGGTGTCCGAAAATGAAACTTCGTTTAGAAGTTTTTTTTGGAATATCGAAAAGATGAGTTTTTAAAAATATCAAGAAAAGGGATTTTTTGTAAGTATTCCCCTATATTATATGTATATATCGTTTATTGTTTTGTTATGTGATATTTTATTAAATATTGCTTCATTATATCTCCATATCATGCTCATTAATCATTACACCTACTGTTTATATACTACTATATTACACCAAATATACTATATTTCATGATGTACTTCACCAGAATGTAAACTAAATTTGTGATTAAAGAAGGATTAAAACATAAAACTTACATGATAGGATCTGTTTGGAAAGCGCTTTTCAAGGGAGCAAATGCACCTTTCTTCACGTTCAAAGCTACCATTGCAGGATACCCGTATCCTCCAACTCCCACTTTGTTCTCCAAATCAGATTGCTTCCCCGCCTCGGCCCAAACAAAACTACATCCAATCCAAAAAATTTCGTCATTAATTGCACTCATAATATTTGCATAAATAAAAAATATACCTGTAAGGGCTCCTTTTGAACTTCTCGGCTACGGATAATAAAATATCGAGATATTTATTCCTCCCGTCCGCCTTCGAATCGAGAATGTTAGGAAGGAACGACACGAAACATATTGCCGCGGTTGCACATTTTTCGTCCATCACATCCGAACCAGTCAACTCGGTGACTTCGGCGGGACCCACGTTGGATTCGAGTTGTTCGAGAGCGAACGACTCGATTGCCGCTGCTGATCTGGCGCCTTCGTAAAGAGTAGGGTTTTCTTTGTCTGCGCCGAATACCATGATTGTTGGGAAACCTTTTACGCCGAACCTGCTCATCAATGACTGGTACACGAAAACACAATTAGCTTGTAGTAATAGTAGGTTTTGAAATATGGATATACCTTCTCGTCGTCGCAGTTAACATGACCGAGATTGACTTTTCCTTTCAGATTGTTCGCAGCTCTTTTCCACTCTGGCGCTAACTTTTTGCAGTGCCCACACCTAAAATATCAAAAAGGGTGAAATGGATATTCTTGTTTAGAATGATTTGATCTTGTTTATTTGTATTAATACCATGGGGCAAAGAACTCGACGATCCAGAGGTCCTTGCTTTTAACAACCAACTCGTCAAAGTTGCTTGAAGTGAGTTCGATTGAAGAACTTTTTGATTCGGATTTCTCGCTGGAACTGGAGCTTCCTCCTTGTGTTTTGCCTTCTAATCTTTCTTTTAGAAGTGCTTTGACCTAGTTAATTGAGGCGAATTTAAGTTAGAATTGACGAGATTTAAAGCTTAGTTGCAAAATTGAGAGTAAATCGAGGTAAATTGTACCTGTTTGAGGGCAAATTCGGCAATGGGCTTTGCTTCACGGGCACCGTCATAGTCGACTGGAGGTTTACCAGGTACGAAAACTTTAATTGTAGGGAACCCTTTGATTCCATATTCCTGCAAAACAATTGTTCTTTTTTAATTTAGGCCAGTTTGAACACTAGATCAAACCAACAAATTGACTTAATTGATACTATTAAACACTCTAACAATGGTACAAAGATTTGGGTAACTCAATTTTGGAAACACATTTCAAATCGAGACTTGTTCATCAGATCAGAAAATCAAAATGGAAGAAAAGAGCAGAAACGAAATTGCAATCGAAATACGAACCTGAGCAAGTGCTTGATGCGCATCAGCATCTAAAGCAGCTACTCTGACCACACCTTTAAGCACAGACGCCGCCTTTTCCCAAACTGGAGTTAGTGCCTTACAGTGACCACACCAAGGAGCATAGAACTCGACCAAAACTATCCCGTTTGCATTCAACACCTGTACTTAAATCAATTTCATCAAATTGAACTGAAATAGACAACTCAATTCCTGATCTGAGAATGCAATACTCAACACTGACCTTGGAGTTGAAATTGGTGGGATTGAGCTGCAAAACTGGAGATGAGGCCGAGTAGAGTGCGGCCACTGATGGGGCGGTGGCCACGGCGGATAGAAGGATGAAGAATAACCCAGCGAGCATTTCGGATGAGAAAGATCGGAACTTTCTAGACTTCAGAGAGAATGAGAACGAGAGAAAGGAAGAGAAGAAGCTGCTTAAAAAAACCCAAGACGAATTAAAAAAACGCAACGGGACGCGTGTGCGAACCAATGGCCTGCGTACACGTAAGAAGACACGTCACTTTTTCGGTCGCCTCACATTGAGTGCTAGATGACTGATAAGGATTATATGACTCCATGTTAGACAGAGTATGCCACGTATGTCTGACCACTTAGATGGCTATTTGACTTAAATTCCAGGATCCATATACGGGGTGCGGATTTTATTGGAGGTCCGAAATAAAAAAAAAAAAACTCCCATCTATCAAACAACAATTTTACCACTATACTACACTAATAATTGTGAATTACTTACAAATTTATCATATTTATCATTTTCCAAAAAAACAAAATCACCTTATTTTTCGCTAATACTTAAAAAATCAAGTCGTATCGTATTGAATATCGATGCTCGTCGGATACTCGTCGGATACGTATTGGATACTTCACGTAACGTATCCGAATATTGTATTTCAAAATAATAACGGATACTTGTCGGATATTTCTAATGTATAAATAAATGTACTTGAAAACTAAAAATAAAAATTTGAAATTAAAATAAATAAGTAATACATATAAGTAAATAACTAAATATAATAAATATTTACTTAATAAAAAATTATCAATGTAAAAACAAGCTTTTAATATATACGTCCAATACATAATATATAAAAATATTAAATATTAAATATACAAATTATAAATAATAAATAATAAAATATTATATATAATTGTCGTATTTCTGTATCCGTATCCGTATCCGTGCAACATAGTGTATGAGGCCTCTACCATTTTCGCCACACTTTCGTGATGACGTTACTTTTCACAATTAATCCATTAATTACCTCTCTCCACAGAAAAACCTTTTCAAAGAATTCAAAGTGCCAACTTTAAAATCAAATATCAATTAGAAAATTTAATCAAATGAGATTTTTCTAAAATGACATGAAATTAGATCTCGGGGACTTTGAATTTCAAAAGTTGGTTTAAACCAAACAGATTAAAAATATTGCAAAAACATTCAAGAAAAATTCCAAATAAATTCGAAATATGGAAAACAGTTAATATTATCAAAATCTTTTTGGAACAGTAATTGTTTCTCAACTTTGAGAGATCATATCTCCCAAATTTAATATTTAAATGAGGTGTGGTAAATTTCTGTTGAACGATTGGTGTGAATACTACTCAAAATTAGTTTTGGATTAAATTAAAAGAATCCAGAAATTCTCTAAATAAATCATCAAAAGTGACCAGATGAACACATGAAACTGGTAGATAACATCAAATGGGCATTTTGGGCATTTTTTATAATTAAACTACTAATCAAATTGGAAATCTGTTTAAAGTGCATTCAAGAGGAAACTTCGATCTACAAGAACATATTTTCAGTTGATTTTTAGCAGATCTAAGTGAATTAATATTTAATTCACAAAATGATCCAGAAATTGTTAGGTATTCGAGCAACCTTATTGCACAGCGAAACTCACCCGAACCCCTAAAGACATGGATCTGTGCATAGCTAGTTTGATACGAAGGAACAGTTTCAAAACTTTTACCTCAGATTTAGTTCAAATATGGTCGAAGGAAACTCGCAGAGCTCACGTTAGGTATGCACGAACGGCACCACCCTCTATCGGTATCCACACACGACTCGTTTAGACTGGATGTGAAGACCTCCGATGCTAGTCGGATCCTTCCTCCCTTCAGAAAATCTGTTGTCACCTCTCTCTTTCTATCTCATAGAATTATGTTGACGGCTAGGGTTTCTCTCTTTCTCTCTATTCTGAAGTGAGAATGAAAACCCTCAAAAGAGTGCTTCACAAGCCTTAGCTTTCTACGAAGAGATAGGTGAGTATTTATAATTAGATTTTGGAAAACCCTAGGCCTTCCAAATCTTTCATCCCCCAAATGAATTAATTCTAATTATTAAATCCCATGCATCCATACATGCATGTAGCAGCTAATGCTTACACCTCGTCTGTTGGTTAAGTCTAACCTAGAGGGGGGTAAATTTGGTAATCTACCGTACAATTACTTTAGCTAATTACCTAATTTACTATGCGGAATAAATAATAATTTAAATAAAGTAGATGATACCGGAAACACTTGAACACAAGATGTTTTTAACGAAGTTCGGTAGGTGGTTGCTATGTAGCCTTAACTCACCCTTTACTCGCTTAATTGACCGATTCAATTAAGTTGCGAGTACCTACGTCTCCGGGAATGCCTTGCGCCTCTTTTTGGCTTTTCGATTGAATTCCAACTCACTCGAGTACAAGGTTTTGCCTAGATCGATTTACACGCTTCTATCGATCTATAGCTTAGGCTCTTTACAAGTTGTTGCACTAGCCTATTACAAACTTTCTCTAATCGAACTACAACGTGATCGGTCACGTGAGTGGGAAACGATTAGTGGAGAATATCGAAAGTAGATCAAAGATCTAAAGAGGGGTTTCTCAAGCTATCAATGGATATAGATAATCACAGCTTTAGGTTTTCTCTCTTTTGTTTTGAATGTATGAAAGTGAAGAGTTAAGAGAGAAAGGTCCTTCAAGGATTCTATTTATACTCTCTATAGAAATCCTTCAGAAAACCGTAAGTCCGTTCAGAACGCACAATGTTCGTTCTGAACGCACTTGTAGTTTATACTAGCCGTTTCAAAATAACGTGCAAGTACATATGTTAGTTCGTTTGAACGAACAAAGTCCGTTCAGAACGAACTCACTTATACATTGCTTTTGGTGTTCACAGTGATGATAGTCCGTTCAACGCACTTAAAGTGTGAGTGAACGGATTCTAAGTGTCCGTTCGAACGTACATGTTTGTTCGTTCGAACGTACACAATCCTGTGACACAAGTGGTTTAATCAAGCTATGATATTTTGATATGTGGTAAGTCCGTTCTGAACGGACTTGGAGTTCGTTCAGAACGCACTTCTTGCTTGATTGAACTCTTTGTTATTTGAACATGATTTTATTTGAGATCTACTTGGCTTTTCCCTAAGGTTTATTTGTGGCGAATCCCACTCACGGAAGGCTTCGACATCTTGATTCTTGATATGCTTCAAGGGCCTTCCTTCTAATCTTCTTTTAGTTGTGCTTCTTTTGACTTCGAGATTCTTCGTCATCTTCATGTCGTACCTGTGTTATCCTGCACATTTTCTCGATGCAAACGTTAGTAATGACAGTGTTTTGAAATAATCAAACCATTGGGAAATTTGAACCAACAAACTCCCCCTTTTGATTAATTTTAAAACACTGTTGGTTTGGAGAGTTTCAACATTTCGTTGAGAACTTTCCGTACGATCGTTTCTCCCCCATTTTGAAATAGATCAAAAGGGCCAAGGAGACTTCCGATATGAAAGGCTACCCCTAAATACGAGCTCCCCCTAAATAAATGAATATTATGAATGTATGGGCTCGTAAGCAAATCACATATAATTTTTTTTGCATGTAGGTTAGTGATGTGAGTGCGTTCGGAACGGAAAATGAATGCGTTCGAACGGACTGACATCTGGCTTGGACTAATGAGTAATATGCAGATAAACCAAAAATAGATGCCTCGATTTATAAGAACTGAAAATGACCATAACAATTATGCCTAAAACAGTTATGAAAGTGCCGATACAACCATAGCAATCAAATTCCTCGTACACACTCAGAGGATACACAACAAGCAAAACAAAAAAAACAAAAACAAAACAACAATATATATGAAAACATTAGACACCCCTAGTGATCACATCTCATTGTGGCCGGGGTAGGGGTTCGTTTCGGTTTGTGCGTTCGGATCGGCCGCGAAGAAGTTGTCGGTGTTGAATTGTCCCGAGTGGGAGTCCGACGGATGCTCGGTGGTAGGATGTGGAGGGGTAGGAGGTACTCGGTCTTGAGATTCCGGGTATCGCCCTAAACGGTTTCCAAGATAAGTATAGAGGTCGGAGAATTGACGACCCGCATTTTCGATCATCCTATTCTCGGAGGCATGCAAGTCCTCACGAAATGCGTCTCGCATGACTCGTCCTTGTTGCTCAATGCGCTCATCCATTTCCTCGAACAACGCCTTCATGTAGGCGAACCGCCGTTCGTCCCGTTCCGTTGAGACGTTCGAGGTATCCGCACGCTCCTTCTTCCTATGTTTTCGAACCGGCGCTTCACCGCTTTGGTCGGTATACGAGGGGTCGGCGTTGTCCTCTTTCTCGGATTGGGTGTCCCCCTCCAACCAATGGGTAGGATTGCGAGGAAGGTGAAATGCATCCGCTTCTTCTGGGTGATCGATAATCCATCCTTGGGCACGTGCCGAATACCGATATTTAAGACGTTGAAGGTTTGATCTTGACGCGAGGTTTGTCGGTGGTTCCGGTCGGAAGTCCCAATCGCTTAACGGGATCAAGACTCCTTGGAGTTCCATCATTCTGGCGATCAACGTTCCGTAGGGTAATGACGCGTTCCTTTGACTCATGGCGCTTTCCATGTGGCTTATGATGAGATAAGGCACATGGACGGGTAGTTGGTCTTCGTACCACATGCGATACAAAAGCATGATATTGCGATTTTCTAGATTGGCCTTCAATTTTGCGACAGGGGTCAGAATGTTATTACCGATTGCCCAGACAAACTTCTCGGGAGCAGCCAAGTGAGACGCCGATTCTTGTGACTTGTATCGATTTGTGACTACCTTCTTCATAGGTTCGATCACCGCGGCCTCAAGTCTCCCCTTCCGGGCGTTGTACACCTTCTCTCCATCATCTTTCAGCCCGAGCAATTCGCACAAATTCTGCACCGAGATCTCGACTTTCTCACCGAGGATGAAGGATGTTATCTTTTCTTGGGCATGGTCGAAAATTGCGTTTGCGTAGAACAAACGAGTGATGACATGGTATGACGGCTCGTCAAGACACGCAAGGTTTGCGAATCCCCATCTTCGCTCGATTGCCTCGACCTTGTCGGAAAGGTGAGAAATATTTGGTGGAAACTTGTAATAGTAACATTGAGAGATGGCTTTTCTTACTACAACTTTGTTGAAGAGAATTCCGGCCTCCGGATTGCGAAAGAGGTGATCGTTGTTCAGATTGGAGAAATCGTAATCTACTTGCCTGCGTGCGCTGCGATCATGCCTCTTAGCCATCTTCTTGGGTCGAGGTGGAATCAATGGTAGAGCTTGTGCGTTAGATCTTTCTCCCACGTTCTTCTTTCCCTTTGTTTTCCCTTTTGAAAGCGAGGATCTAGCGGCATCCATGGATTCGTTTTTTTTTTAAGAGAGAAATGAAGGGTTTTGGGAGATAAAAGATTTTTGGAAGAGAAAGAGAAGGTCGGTTGCATGCAGATGGGGAGTAAATACGACGTGTTCGTTCGAACGGACCTATATGTGCGTTCGGACGCACATGAATCTGAGAAAAGGCGCGATGGTTTGGGTTTAAGATGCATGTATATGTGGAGAGAAGTCGTTGAATCCGTTCGAACGAACTTCTATGTGCGTTCGAACGCACATAAAACTGAGAAATGGCGCCATAGTTTGGATGTAAGTTGGTACAAGGAACGAGGCATGTTCGTTCGAACGCACTAGAAGTTCGTTAGAACGCACTTGAAGCTGTTGGGAATGATAAAAGGCGCCATAATATGAAAAGACGCCATAATTGTATAATTCATTTTTCATTCTGAACGAACTCTTTGTTCGTTGGAACGTACTTGAGCCTGTTAGGAAAATGAAATGGCGCCACAATTTTATTGCGGATGAGGATCTCATATTCCATTTGTCCGTTCCGAACGCACTCTTTTGTTCGTTTGGACGGACTGGGTACTGAGATGTGATCACTAAATTGTGCTGAGAACTTATTACCGATACATGGACCATAGTTTATACCTATACTGACACTGATGATTATGCAATTATGATGTAACTACATGAGAATCGACCAATTATGCTAGAATCTAATTTTTGTCCTAAGGTATGGTATAATAAGGAGTATAGTGTCTCATTTTAGGGCTAAAGCCCTAGGGGGTCCTATCCCGAGGGAGGTAGAGGGACCCATTGAGTGACGATCTTTGCGCATCCACATGACGTTTGATGTCAATTTTGGATTGCGAAGATCACAACTTGTTGAGACATGACCAATTTTGCAACAATAGTTACAAAATGCTAAGGTGGGCTTATTTATGGTTGTGGAGCTCTTCACGAAATAGTTAGAGAGTTTATTTAAGTTACTTCTCTGAGGAGTTATCGATTTTGGCATTTGATGACAACTGTTTGATTGAAATTTGTTTGATTTAAATTGTTTTTGTGTGTTGGTGTAATGTTTGGGAGCCCCTTTTTGATATGACGCCTCGGTGTAGTTAGTCACTTCATAGAAATAATCATTTGGTCCCCGTTTGAATATACAATCGGTTCTTCCCGAATTGTTACGTCTAGGTTGTGAATTTTGTGTGAAATGATTGTTCCTATAATTATGATTAACACGTTTAGGTTGTTCCTTTTTCACATTTTTACCTTTGTTGTAATCATGGTACATGAAAGCATTTCCATGACTACTCATTTTATTGTTCTCCCATTTTGATTTTTGAATTTTAGATACGGAAAAATCGGGTTTATTACCGTTCTTTTTCTTGTATCCCAAACCGGATTTGTCATTGGGTTTTTGTCCCATGAATGACGATTTCAAAATATCATCCAATGAAGGAGGACTCGATGCAATATATGCACAAGCCTTCTTCAAGGACGCATTTTCAACTTTAATATTTTGAAGTTCGACTTTTAAATGAGAAATCTCACCTTTAAATTAGGCTTGACACTCACATTTTGAAAAGCCTTTAAATTCATTTATTTGATATTTATATGCCAAGATAGATGACTCAAGAGAAGCTACCTTATCCTTGAGAGCTTGTGTTGAGCTCCCAAGTTTACTCTCATTTAGTTGAGAGTTCCCATCATCCCTTAGAAACTCATCACATGACTCGAGTTCTAATTTGAACGCGGGAGAGAATTTAGGTCGATGTAATGATTCTACGTTAATTATAGAATTGATACGTGTTGGTTCAAATTTCCTGATAGTTTGATTATTTCAAAACACTGTCATTACTAATGTTTACATCCAGAAAAGTGCAGGATAACATAGGTACGATACGAAGATGAAGGAGGACTTGTGAAGGAGGACTTCATTGGATTACATCAAGAATCAAGACATGAAGTCTCAAGATAAACAAGAAAAGAAGAAAACATGGAAGGCCATTGGAATACATCAAGACTCAAGATGTTGAAGCCTTCCGTGAGTGGGATACGCCACAAATAAACCATAGGTACAAACCTAGTAGAACTCAAGTAAAATCATGTTCAAAATAACAAAGAGTTCAGTCAAGCAGGAAGTGCGTTCTGAACGAACTCAAAGTCCGTTCAGAACGGACTTGCTAAATATCAAAACATAAAAAGTTTGATTAGAATCAAACGTGTCACAGGGATGTGTGCGTTCGAACGAAGAATCATGTCCGTTCGAACGGATAATTAGAATCCGTTCAAACACCTTCTGAGTGCGTTGAACGGACAATCCTTCCTGTGAACGGAAAATGTCACAGGAATGTGTGCGTTCGAACTAACATCCATGTGCGTTCGAACGGACAACCTGGAATCCGTTCACCCACTTTTAAGTGCGTTGAACGGACTCTTGTTCCTGTGAACGCAAAATGCTATGTATAATTGAGTCCGTTACGAACGGACATTGTACGTTCGAACGGACCCAAGATGTACTTGCACGTTATTTTGAAACGGCTAGTGCAAACTTCAAGTGCGTTCTGAACGAACTGTAATGCGTTCGAACGCACTGCAAGTTTTCTGAAGGATTTCTATAGAGAGTATAAATAGAATCCTTCATGGGTCTCTCTCTCCCAACTCTTCATTTCTCAAACATTCAAAACCTAAAAAGAGAGAAACCCTAAGCTGTGATTATCTATATCCATTGATAGCTTGAGAAACCTCTTTAGATCATTGATCTACTTTCGACATTCTCCACTAATCGTATCCCACTCACGTGACCGATCACGTTGTAGCTCGATTAGTGAAAAAGTGTAATAGGCTAGTGCAACAAAGTGTAAAGAGCCTAAGCTATAGATCGATAGAAGCGTGTAAATCGATCTAGGCAAATCCTTGTAATCGAGTTGAGTTGGAATTCAATCGAAAGCCAAAAAGAGGCACAAGGCATTCCCGGAGACGTAGGTACTCGCAAATAATTGAGTCGGTCAATTAAGCGAGTAAAGGGTGAGTTAAAGCTACAAAGCAACCACCTACCGAACTTCGTAAACAAACATCTTGTGTCAAAGTGTTTGTACGGTATCATCTTTATCATCTAAATTATTATTTATTCCGCACCATAAATTAGGTTTAAATCTAAACTAAGTATAAGTTAGATTGCCAAATTTACCCCCCTCTAGGTTAGAATTAACCAACAATTGGTATCAGAGCAGGGTACTAACCATCTCTTAAATTTATTAAGGATAAACTTGTACCTTACGATCTAATGGCTGAAGTTAATCCCATGAGCGCGGTGGAAGCAGCCATTCACTCTCTCCGTATTGAACGAGGTTTAACTTCGACACACCACCAGCCCATAATTGTAGACGCAGAACCTTCCTCTCCCACTCTAAGCTCAACACATGACAAAAGTTATGAGGTACGTACTAACTCTCTGTATGGTATCAAATCGTTACCTAGACCTGAATTTTCTCCCGCATCCAAACTAGAACTCGAATCTTGTGACGAGTTTCTTAGGGATGAAGGTAACTCTCAATTAAATGAGGGTAAACTTGAAAGTCCCACCCAAGCTCTCAAGGATAAGGTAGCCTCTCTTGAGTTATCCATCTTGGCATACAAAACTCAAATAAATGAATTTAAAGGATTTTCAAAATGTGAATGTAAAACCCTGAAATGTGAGATTTCTCTTTTAAAAGTCGAAATTCAAACTATGAAAGTTGAGAATGAGTCTTTGAAGAGGGCATGTACAATGATTGCATTGAGTCCCCCTTCATTGGATGATGTCTTAAAATCGTCATTAACGGGACAAAAGCCCAATGATGAATCCGGTTTAGGACATAAGAAAATTAACGATAATAATCCCAACCTTACAATATCTCAAAATCAAAAATATAAATGGGAAAACCATAAAGTAAGTAGTCATGGAAATGCTTTTATGTACCATGACTACAACAAAGGTAAATATGCAAAAAATGAACAATCTAAACGAGTCAAGAATAACTATAGGAACAAGCATTTTACACAAAATTCACAACCTAGACATACTAATTTGGGACGAACCGATTGTTTGTTTAAAAGGGGACCAAATGGGTATTTCTATGAAGTGACAAACTACACCGAAGCTTCATATCAACAAGAGTCCTCCAAACATTTCACCAACACACATAAACAATTTAAACAAAATAATGTTAAGCAAAATAAATTTAAATCAAATAACCTTCATCAAATGCCAAAATCGATAACTTCCAAGAGAAGTAATCCGAATCAACTCTCGGACTATTTTGTGAAAAGCACCACACCCACAAATAAGCCCACCGTAGCATTTTGTAACTATTGTTGCAAAACGGGTCATGTCTCAACAAGTTGTGACCTTCGCAATCCAAAATTAACGTCAAACTCAATATGGATGCGTAAAGATCGTCACTCGATGGGTCCCTCTACGTCGTTTGGTATAGGACCGCCTAGGGCTTAAGCCTAAATTTGAAACACTATACTCCTTAGTATCCCTCACCTGAAAACCAAATATGTAAGGGGAGTATAGGAAATGGGATAAATTGAATTCTAGCCAAACTAGTCGAGTATTATGTAGATACATCACATGTGTTAATAGAGGAGTACATTAGAACACTTGTCTCGATAAATAAATAACGATATCAGTCCAGTGATCACACTTCAGGAACCAGTCCGTTCGAACGAAAGATATGTGCGTTAGGAACGGACAAAGGAAGTCACCAAATACACTCTTAGCAGTCTCAAGTCCGGTCGAACGGATTAAAATGCATTCCCAACGGATGACTGAACTATGAGACCCAAAGTCAGCTAAACTGTGGCGCCATCTAATTTTCTTACCAGGATTAAGTGCGTTCGAACGTACAACTGAATGCGTTCCGAACGGAAAAATGAATTATAGGATTATGGCGCCGGATCATACTTTGGCACCGACTCTTAGTATCAACAGTGTTCAGTGCGTTCGAACGAACAAACTAATGCGTTCGAACGCACATGCCTCATTCAGCGAACCTACTTCAAACCCTTACACTCGCGCCGTTTCATATTCTGGCGCCTCTTCTCAGTTGTGTGTACGTTCGAACTCACATAGGAGTCCGTTCGAACGGACGTAACAACTTCCTAGATGCAACTTAAAAACCCAAAATAGCGCCTCTTCTCAGACATGAATGCGTTCCAACGAACTTGAGAAGTGCGTTCGAACGGACTCGTCGTAATAACTCTTCGTCCACATGCAACCGACTGCATTCAATGGATGTGATGGCACCTTTTTTTTTCCCTTACGGCGCGACTTGAAGGGACAAGATCTCTTCAGTTACTTAGCACCCTTTTTATTTTCATTCTCTCTCCTTGTTTCTCTTCCAAAAACTCTCTCTCTCAAAAATAAACTAAAACCTTCACCAACAGCCATGGACGCCTCAAACTCGAGATCGAAAGCCAAGGCAAAGGGAAAGAAGACAGTAGGTGAGAGTTCGAACGCTCAAAGAAGAATGAAGCAAGTGGCAAAGAAGCCTACTCTTGAAGAACGCCTTCAACGTGACTATGACTTCTCTGACCCAAACAACGAGCATCTGTTTCGGACTCAGGAGGCTGGTATCCTCTTCCATGAATGGGTATCCAAGAGACCAATTGCTCCATGCTACTACTATGAGTTTCCGCCAAACATACATCACCTCCTCGACAAAGTCGAAGAAATCGAACGTACATGGGGATTCGCAAATTTAGCATACCTAAACGTCAAATCGCATGATGTAATCACGCGACTATTTTACGCAAACGCTGAATTCCACCGTGACGAAGAAAAGGTAACGTCATACATCCTCGGTGAAGATGTCGAAATCTCTATCAAAAACTTGAATGTTTTGCTCGGACTAAGGGACGGCGGAGAGAAAATCTACGACACTCGCAAGGCGAGACTCGAAGCTGCCATCACGGGTATCAAACCTGGGCAAGGGGCATCTCACTTGGACGCACATGAACAGTTTATCTGGGCCATCGGTAATAACATTCTCACTCCCTCAGAAAAATTTAAGATGAATCTCGAACAGCGGGATATTATACTCTTGCATCGCATGTGGTACAAGGATCAACTACCCATCCACGTGCCCTTTCTCATCACAAGCCACATGGAAAGTGTGATGAGTCACAAGAACGCGTCCTTGCCATACGGAACATTGATTGCTCGTATGATGGAACTCCAAGGCATTGAGATACCACTGAGCGATTGGGATTTTCGTCCGAAATCACCAATCAACCTCGCATCCGATGCAAACCTCCGACGGTTTGGGTATAAGTATTCGCCGAGCATCCGAGGATGGATTATTGACTCCGCAAAGGATGCGGTGGCGTATCATCTTCCCCGCGATCCTACCCGGTGGACGAAGGGCAACACCTTGGACGAGGAAGAGGACAACGTCAACCCAACCAATACCGATGAAAGCGGTGAAGAACCGGCTCCCAAACGAAAGCGGAATGTGGGAAAGGGGGAATCCTCAAATGCCCAAACGGAACGGGATGATAAGAGGTTTGACTATGTGAAGGAGATGCTCGACGAAATGGATGAGCGCATGGAGGAACACGGAAGAGCAATGCATGATGCGTTTCGTGTATCTGAAGCACGAATGCTTGAGAACGTGGATCGTCAATTTGCCGATCTTTACGTTCATCTTGAGAACAGGTTCGGAACGCACCCTTAATTCCTAACCTGAGCCAAATAAAGTGTGATCAACCTTGGTTTTGATGTGTGTTGTGTCGTATTATATTATGTTATGTCATGTCTAAAGTATTGAGTATACATGAGAGTATGTGAGAACTTATAAAAACTTTGATGTGTGTCGGTATGATTGAACAATTAGGTCTATTGAGTAAGTATGTTTGATGAATAATTATGGTATTATGTCAGTAGCATAAACTTGCGCATTTATTGTATTATCCTATTGTGTTTTATGGTCATATTGTCAGTTTAAACTGCTGCATCTATTTTGGATTTTTTTTTGTGTATATAACCTATTAGTCCAGAAGCAAGTGCGTTCGAACGCATTACTTTTTCCGTTCGGAACGCACACTAAAACTGTTTTATTTTATTGAAAATCTGCTAAATTTTGAAAGGATTGTCATCATTCCAAAACGAAAGAATTTGATCATACTTACGAGCTCATACATTCATCAATTCATTCTTTGAGGGGGAGCTCGCATTTAGGGGGAGCCTTCCGTTTTTGAAGTCTCCTTGGCCCTTTTGATCTCTTTCAAAATGGGGGAGAAACGATCGTACGGAAAGTTCTCAACTAAATGGTGAAACTCTCCAAACCGACAGTGTTTTGAAATTAATCAAAAGGGGGAGTTTGTTGGTTCAAATTTCCTGATAGTTTGATTATTTCAAAACACTGTCATTACTAATGTTTACATCCAGAAAAGTGCAGGATAACATAGGTACGATACGAAGATGAAGGAGGACTTGTGAAGGAGGACTTCATTGGATTACATCAAGAATCAAGACATGAAGTCTCAAGATAAACAAGAAAAGAAGAAAACATGGAAGGCCATTGGAATACATCAAGACTCAAGATGTTGAAGCCTTCCGTGAGTGGGATACGCCACAAATAAACCATAGGTACAAACCTAGTAGAACTCAAGTAAAATCATGTTCAAAATAACAAAGAGTTCAGTCAAGCAGGAAGTGCGTTCTGAACGAACTCAAAGTCCGTTCAGAACGGACTTGCTAAATATCAAAACTTAAAAAGCTTGATTAGAATCAAACGTGTCACAGGGATGTGTGCGTTCGAACGAAGAATCATGTCCGTTCGAACGGATAATTAGAATCCGTTCAAACACCTTCTGAGTGCGTTGAACGGACAATCCTTCCTGTGAACGGAAAATGTCACAGGAATGTGTGCGTTCGAACTAACATCCATGTGCGTTCGAACGGACAACCTGGAATCCGTTCACCCACTTTTAAGTGCGTTGAACGGACTCTTGTTCCTGTGAACGCAAAATGCTATGTATAATTGAGTCCGTTACGAACGGACATTGTACGTTCGAACGGACCCAAGATGTACTTGCACGTTATTTTGAAACGGCTAGTGCAAACTTCAAGTGCGTTCTGAACGAACTGTAATGCGTTCGAACGCACTGCAAGTTTTCTGAAGGATTTCTATAGAGAGTATAAATAGAATCCTTCATGGGTCTCTCTCTCCCAACTCTTCATTTCTCAAACATTCAAAACCTAAAAAGAGAGAAACCCTAAGCTGTGATTATCTATATCCATTGATAGCTTGAGAAACCTCTTTAGATCATTGATCTACTTTCGACATTCTCCACTAATCGTATCCCACTCACGTGACCGATCACGTTGTAGCTCGATTAGTGAAAAAGTGTAATAGGCTAGTGCAACAAAGTGTAAAGAGCCTAAGCTATAGATCGATAGAAGCGTGTAAATCGATCTAGGCAAATCCTTGTAATCGAGTTGAGTTGGAATTCAATCGAAAGCCAAAAAGAGGCACAAGGCATTCCCGGAGACGTAGGTAGTCGCAAATAATTGAGTCGGTCAATTAAGCGAGTAAAGGGTGAGTTAAACCTACAAAGCAACCACCTACCGAACTTCGTAAACAAACATCTTGTGTCAAAGTGTTTGTACGGTATCATCTTTATCATCTAAATTATTATTTATTCCGCACCATAAATTAGGTTTAAATCTAAACTAAGTATAAGTTAGATTGCCAAATTTACCCCCCTCTAGGTTAGAATTAACCAACAATACGTACCTCATGACTTTGGTCATGTGTTGAGTTTAGGGAGGAGGTAGAAGGTACCACGTCTATGGGGATGGGCATACGAGGTGTCGCAGTTAGACCTCGTTCAATTCGGAGAGATTGAATTGCCGCTTCCACTGCGCTCATAGGTGGAGGGTCGATCCTTACCATGAGTGCAAGATTTGCAGTGTGTCGGTTTGATGGCTCATCCGAGTCGGATGATGAGCTTGATCCGTCCGTTTCTCCCCACCTACAATCGACATTAGCTTTATATGCCTTTTTCTTTTCGAAATCTTTACCTTTATATTTTTGGCGATCTTCTCGCCCCTTGTCCTCGTATCTTCTTTCATGTCGACGTTCTCGCCTTTCCCTATCTCTTTGGTCATCATCCTTTTTGAACCAACGGGAATTTTCGGGGTGAAGTGTCCAACATGACTCCATCATGTGTCCACCTTTCTTGCACCAAAAGCAATGGGTCTTTAACCCCTTTTGTTTCCGATTCTCGTTGAATCGTTTTTCATCTCTTTGCCATTCTAGTAGTCGTAGGGTTAGATCGTCTATCTCATTGTCCTCATTGCTAGTGTTCACTGCGGGCAAAGCTACGGCTTTGGATCGAGGAGTAGGAGTGGAGATCCCATATTCTTCATCGAGTTGCTTGAGTCGGATCTCGAAGTTTCGGAACTGACTTACCAATTCTTCGGGTGTGAGGTCTTGTGAGGCGATTGCCGTACCTAAAGCTACACGCAAAGATTCCCAACTACGGGGCATAGCTTGAAGTAATCTAGCAATAATTCTATCATCGGTAAGAGGTGCATTTTGGGTAGCATATCGAGTTTTTAGTATATTAATTTTTGCCCAAATTTTATCAACGGACTCTCCCTCAATCATTCGGAGATTGTTGAATTCTTGTTCGAGTCCGATGATATTTGTTCTCCTCATTTGAGATGTACCCTCGTATCTCTCATTGAGCATATGCCACATTTCATATGAGGTTTCGCAATGATCGACTAGAGATCCGATAGAACTAATCACATTATTGAGTATCAAGTTTTGAGCGTATATATCATTAGTTCTATCTTCTCTAGTTTGAGCAGGATAGGTTATGTTACCAGCATCGTCGACATCTTGGACTGAGACGAAGCCTCGTAACACTACCTTATCAAGTCCTTGGAGAGCGAAAGCATTCAACATGCATTTCTTCCAAGAACTCCAATTGGTTCCATCTAACTCACGTGAGTTTGAGATGTTTGATTTAAGGATGGTATTTATTGGATTAGATGATGAAGGTTGTACAACTGGGTTGAGTTCGGTCATTAGATCTTTTAAGTACAAGTTATCCCTAACGTTCTAAGAGATGGTTAGTACCTTGCTCTGATACCAATTGTTGGTTAAGTCTAACCTAGAGGGGGGTAAATTTGGTAATCTACCGTACAATTACTTTAGCTAATTACCTAATTTACTATGCGGAATAAATAATAATTTAAATAAAGTAGATGATACCGGAAACACTTGAACACAAGATGTTTTTAACGAAGTTCGGTAGGTGGTTGCTATGTAGCCTTAACTCACCCTTTACTCGCTTAATTGACCGATTCAATTAAGTTGCGAGTACCTACGTCTCCGGGAATGCCTTGCGCCTCTTTTTGGCTTTTCGATTGAATTCCAACTCACTCGAGTACAAGGTTTTGCCTAGATCGATTTACACGCTTCTATCGATCTATAGCTTAGGCTCTTTACAAGTTGTTGCACTAGCCTATTACAAATTTTCTCTAATCGAACTACAACGTGATCGGTCACGTGAGTGGGAAACGATTAGTGGAGAATATCGAAAGTAGATCAAAGATCTAAAGAGGGGTTTCTCAAGCTATCAATGGATATAGATAATCACAGCTTTAGGTTTTCTCTCTTTTGTTTTGAATGTATGAAAGTGAAGAGTTAAGAGAGAAAGGTCCTTCAAGGATTCTATTTATACTCTCTATAGAAATCCTTCAGAAAACCGTAAGTTCGTTCAGAACGCACAATGTTCGTTCTGAACGCACTTGTAGTTTATACTAGCCGTTTCAAAATAACGTGCAAGTACATATGTTAGTTCGTTTGAACGAACAAAGTCCGTTCAGAACGAACTCACTTATACATTGCTTTTGGTGTTCACAGTGATGATAGTCCGTTCAACGCACTTAAAGTGTGAGTGAACGGATTCTAAGTGTCCGTTCGAACGTACATGTTTGTTCGTTCGAACGTACACAATCCTGTGACACAAGTGGTTTAATCAAGCTATGATATTTTGATATGTGGTAAGTCCGTTCTGAACGGACTTGGAGTTCGTTCAGAACGCACTTCTTGCTTGATTGAACTCTTTGTTATTTGAACATGATTTTATTTGAGATATACTTGGTTTTTCCCTAAGGTTTATTTGTGGCGAATCCCACTCACGGAAGGCTTCGACATCTTGATTCTTGATATGCTTCAAGGGCCTTCCTTCTAATCTTCTTTTAGTTGTGCTTCTTTTGACTTCGAGATTCTTCGTCATCTTCATGTCGTACCTGTGTTATCCTGCACATTTTCTCGATGCAAACGTTAGTAATGACAGTGTTTTGAAATAATCAAACCATTGGGAAATTTGAACCAACATCGTCATCTTGATCTGATTTTCCGCGTCCAATCCAAACTTATCTTTGTGTGCGACCCCATAGGTTTATTTAATGTTGGCAGCATATTGAATCTCCATTTAATTATGCAAATCATAATTGGCCTCTAGCAAGGCATTATGACTACCCAAATTAAATAAATGATTTGTGATCATCACCTATTTACAAATAGATAAATTACTAGCTCTCTTGTTCATACGATTGTTGGTTCAAATTTCCTAGGGTTTGATTATCTCAAAATAATGTCGATACTACTAATCAATTTGCGTAAGTGACAATTATAGAGATAAAGAGCGTAGCCCGCAAAAGGATCAAAAGATGAAGCAAGATGCACAAGGACGATCAAAGGAAATAAAGAATCAAGACATCGAAGATCAAGTTGAAGATTCCACAAGTTGGGATATCAAATCATGACCTCAAATAACCAATATGTATCCCTAAACTTGCCTTTGAAATAATTAAACTCAAGAAAATAAGTTGGAAATATTCAAAACAATAAAACCAAAGTAAAAACTGCCTTGAGTCATGATGTGTCACGGCGCACAATAAGCAAAGTCATGACGCACCTAAAGGTGTACTTAGTTTTATCTTATAGTGCGTCATGACGCACTATAAGTACCGTCATGACGCACTATAAGCACCGTCATGACGCACCTAAGAGAAATTGTGTCTTGAGTTGTATAGCGTCATGACGGACCAATCCAAGCGTCATGACGCTATAACAGCTCTTGAGAAAACATTGTACAGTCTGTCATGACGCACTGACCATGCGTCATGACAGACCAAGTGAGTAAATATCACAGGAGGGGGTTCGTTAGAACGAACCATTCAAGAATTAGAACGAACCCTCAAGTACACATGCTACCGTCATGACGCACAATAAACACCAGTGTAACGGCTAGTTCCACAGTCTGTGCATCATGACGCACCATTCATTGCGTCATGACGCACTGCACATAAAACTTAAGTTATGAGGGGACTATGTGTTCTATAAATAGTTCTCCTCTTAGGTTTCTCTCTCTAACTCTTCCACAAATTAAAAGATCAAACTAAAAGAGAGAAACTTAGCCAAAATCTTGAGCTCATATTTTCAAACCATATTAGGGATTATTAGATCCACTTTCGAATCCACTACTCAACGATTCCCAACTTGCGTGACTGATCACGACTAGTTCGTTAGTAGTAAATTTGAATATACTAGTTACTAATTGTAAATCCCGCCATTGATCGATAAATTCGTGTAAATCGATCTAGGCAAACCTTGTATTTGTTTGAGTTGGGTATTCAATCGAAATCCAAAAAGGCGCAAGACAACCCCGGAGACGTAGGTACTTGCAATCAATTGAGTCGGTTGATTGAGCAAGTAGCCGGTGAGTTAAATCTACAAAGCAACCACCTACCGAACTCCGTAAACAAATATCGCGTGTTATTTGTTTCGGTATTGTATTTCTTTCTCTAATTTATTTACGCTTCCGCACCAAATAGTAACTGTATTCCATTACCGCGAAAATTGGACCCTAAGACTTCCTATTCACCCCCCTCTAGGTCTAAATTAAACAACAATGATATATGTTGATCAAAGGCATGGTGAAATGTCATCCTTTCTAAATCAACTTAACTCTTTCCCGATCTAGAATCAGGTTGAATATTCAATTAATATTAATAACACATGTTAATCTTATTGAGCGTGGCCACGCATTTCCTTCAATCCTAATTCATCAGGGGGCCTTGAGAGATATCTTTTTCAATCATGAAAGGAACAAATTCCATCTTGGTTATTCACATTCTCCAACAAGCTTCATGTAATACCCAATGATGATCTTGATTATCCGGTTAACGATAACAAAGAAACATATCTAAGTATCACAATTCACAGGTGAGAAATCTAATGATAACATCAGGTCAAAGAACTAAAATTCTATTTGTTTATGAGAATATATATAATGAAAATAACCATGTATATTCTCATAAGTTGGTCAGTCCAATATGTAGTCTCCAATACTCATCTATATTCCATATTTGACATCACTACATCTCTATGTATTCCATGTACATGATCAGTAAAACATAATCATCTCATATGCGAATATACTGGTGTACATATATATTATATTTCCTTAGATATATATATATATCTCCATATACATCATATATATGACCAGGGACATTTAGAATCGTATTACGTTCATTTTTACAGTTTTACTATCATAATCACGTATTATGATGATGTACAAACTAGAGATAAAATTTATGGCTTATTCACATATTCGTAAATATGATAAATAACCAGTACACGCTTTAAATGAAACTTTAATCAAATATATCATATTTGATTAACAACACATAAATAATTGCTATCCTTTGTTTACATACAAGCTAAATAGTTTAGCCTAGGACATTATTTCCTTCAATTACAATAGTTGGTATTAACGAAAATCTGTATAATACTTTGTAAATACTGGAGGTACAATTGTACTATATTTAATCAATATAGTTTGGGTGCGGGACTGTGAACCCGCCTCATTTAATAAAAAAATAATAAAAAAGACATACCAAGCTATGGTTGACCTTTGAAGGTTCCTTCTTGCATTCTCCATTCTCATTGCCCAGTTCTAAACCAATAATAATTGGTTCGCTTATGATGCTTCTTTTCACTTACTTCGAACCCCTCCAAATTGTTCAACTTTCTACATACCATATTTGGGGAAATCTACAACTTGGAAGCTCTTGATAGTGTAATTTAGTGCCAAATAACTTCCGACCTAGATTCTTATTGATTAAGATCAAATCTTTCGTAAGACGTCTAGTTCTAAACCTTTGAAGGTTCCTTATTTTTTTTCTATTATTTAAAAGAAACATCAATTATAATAATATGATATGATTAGTGAATAAAATTCAATACTTATCTCCAGAAGTAATTGTATTAATGAATCATTGATATGAGAAGCGGAGCGAGGACAGGTTCTAGTTTTAAGTTGTAATTTGCTCCATTAACCAAAATTTTGAATGTATTAATTAGAATTTTATGTAAGGATTCGATGGGCCACATTTTAGAATTAGCACTTGATATTCCATATGGCAGGCTTAGGATATTTTTGTAGATATAGTGCTTTCGTAATTTAAAAACAAAAAAATGAAACAAAAAAGATCGTTCAATTAATTTAATTACACTATTTCTGAAATTACTCTACAAGTGTTTCTAGTACATCTAACTTCTTTGTATTTGAAGATTTTTTTTTTAAAAAATATACATTGAACTTTTACTATTGGAAACTATGCTGGATTTTTTTTTATTTAACGCGAAGATATACTGCTCGAGTATAATTTACCTATAAATACAAATCATTGCACAATCTCAAATATATTAAATATTAAATAAAATCTTAAAAATTAATATAATCCTCTCTTTTTAATTATCAACATGGCCAAGTCTTCTGCCTTTTCCTTCATCATGTTTGTTCTGGTCTCGGGTAATCATTTTGATGAGTTCTAATTTTATTAGTATTAAAATGCATTATGTCGAGAATTTGATAGCTAAAGGAACTTTTTTTAAAATGATAATCATTCTTTCTTCTAATATAAAATAATGCAAATGCATCTTTCAGAGTGTGGATATACGAACTTTCAATATAAAAAATGATTGTATTTTTCGAAAGGCATTTATTTACTGTAATCTAAATGCTAGCTAGTTATTTGTTTTTTACGAGTTTCGTATTAAGCTGACCAAACTCATAAAAATGAATAGTTATATTAATATTGATAATTATCATATATTACAGCTATAATTATGGTGCCCCAAGCAAATGGAAAGGAGTGCAATGCTATTTTGACAAATGTAGGGTGTGAATATAACGCATGCAATGATGCATGCGAGGCAAAATATACTGGCGGTACCGGCGAATGTTATAAAGATCCTATTGTTGGTATACTTGATTGCAAATGTACATATCCTTGTTGAATCAGGGTTTCCTTGTTCTGGCTTATCGGGTTTCTCTAAAATTGAGGATTGTATGTGATCAATGAATAAATAATAAAAGAGTTATATTTCTGTTTGAGTTGATTTCTTCATTTCTTATGTTTTTTGCGCTTTAGGATCGTTTTTCAGAATTGAAGTAATATACATTTACCAACTTGAGCAAATATTCATAATTATCAGGAGATTAAGTATATTACAAGAACATAAGATCAGAACATGTTGTACCATTGAGTAAAAATGTTTATTATATATATTAACTTTTCTTTAAAAGAAAACAAGATATTGACGTTATGTTTGACAAACGTATTATCGTAATTGTATTTTAGATCTTTTTGCCACATGATAGAGAGGTCAAAGTCTCAAATCTATGTTTCGTTGCTAATAAATTCAACCCGCAACTCATCGCTTCACAACATTGGTAAATATCCATTTTCAACTTATGTTGTAATAATTTTTGGCTTGTTTTGTGCTTGTTGTGTGTTCTTGAAAGTGGTGCGGTCTGACAAAGTATGGCCCTCTTTTCTGTATTTCTTGTATCTGATTGCTTCCTTGCAATCTTTTCTTTCATGTTCACTTAATATGGGCCTTCTGCACAATTGTTGGTGTTGATTGGTTCTGCAAAATTTCTCAATATGCCCTTGTTTCCAGCAAAATCTTCATCATACCGGTGCACGGTAAGAATCCCTTGTATGTCCCGTACCGAAACATCTGAAACACATAATCTCCTTCTGCTCCTTCATTAGCCTTCTTACTTCTTGACACTCTTCTTGATTCTCGCCTTCTCCATCTCCATTGATCTATGTGATGTTATCCGGTATAACTTCCGCATAGATCCTGCTTGAACTACTCATGGATTGAGGAAATGTATTACTATGAGAAGAAGCGAGACTGAGAAAGAAAATGTGAGAAAAAGTGAATGAGAGAGAACGGAAGAGAGAAAAATAGCTAGGTTTCTTGATTGTTGAATCGCCTCCTTTTTCCACCAAGTAATCATTTTATGAGCTAGAAAGAGGGCTATACAATTTCAAGTGTGATTACCAAATCTTAATGAATAATGTATAACTATAATGTTATACTCGAAGAAATTGGTTTACTCATTTTAATTACTCATATCTACTTCTTTGCAATTATTATAACTAATGAGCTTATCTTCAATTAGAGATAACACATATACCCGAATATTTTTATTTGATATGTTCGATTACCATGAACTCGTAAGTGTGCATAACACTCAAGAGTATCCCCAATTCCAAAATAAAATCACTCGATTGCTGTACACATGTTATCTGAATGTCGGTTCCTTCTTGCATACCAAGCAATGGTTGACCTATGAAGGTTCTTTCTTGCATTCTCCCTTCTCATTGCCCAGTTCTAAACCAATCATAATTGGTTCGCTTAGGATGCTTATTTTCACTTACTTCGAACCTTTCCAAAAAGTTGAACTTTGTGCGGATCATATTTGGGGAAATCTACAACTTGGAAGCTCTTGAGAGTGCAATTTAGTGCCAAATAACTTCCGACCTAGATTCTTGTTGATTAAGATCAAATCTTTAGTAAGACGTCTGCTAACAAAAGTTACTACCTAGTTTTTTTCTATTATTTAAAAGAAACATCAATTATAATAATATGATATGATTAGTGAATAAAATTCGATACTTGTCTCCTGACGTAATTGTATTAATGAATCATTGATATGAGAAGCGGAGCGAGGACATATTCTAGTTTTAAGTTGTAATTTGCTCCATTAACCTAAATTATGAATGTACTAATTAGAATATATATATATATATATATATATATATATATATATATATATATATATATATATATAGGGGGATTCTATCATACATTCCTTTCCTTATCATACACCCATTTTCAAGGTTATTTGGTGTAATTATCCATTTATAAATATTTAAGATAAGATATCAAATATATTTATCAATTAATGTTTAACTAAATTGGAAGTTTTTGTTGTTCATTTAAACAATAATTTCCATAAAAGATAAATTTTATTATACACCCTTTTACAAATATAATTAATTGTTAAAATACCCAAAATACCTTTGTAAAAGGGTGTATGATAGAACTCCCCATATATAATTTTATATATATATATATATATATATATATATATATATATATATATATATATATATATATATATAAAAGCGTACAAAATCAGTTAATTTGTAAGTAATAAATATTGTAAGGATTTTATGTTCAAATTCGATGGGCCACATTTTAGAATTAGCACTTGATATTCCATATGACAGGCTTAGGATATTTTTGTAGATATAGTGCTTTCGTAATTTCAAAACAAAAAAATGAAATAAAAAAGATCGTTCAATTAATTTAATTACAGTATTTCTGAAATTATTCTACAAGTGTTTCTAGTACATCCAACTTCTTCATATTTGAAGATATTTTTTCTTAAAATATACATTGAACTTTTATTATAGGAAATTGTGCTGTATTTTTTATTTAACGCGAAGATATACTGCTGGAGTATAATTTACCTATAAATACAGATCATTACACAATCACAAATATATTAAATATTGAATAAAATCATAAAAATCAAGATAATCCTCTCTTTTTTATTATCAACATGGCCAAGTCTTCTGCCTTTTCCTTCATCATGTTTGTTTTGGTCTCGGGTAATCATTTTGATGAGTTCTTATTTTTTTAGTATTAAAATGCATTATGTCGAGAATTTGATAGATAAAAGAACTTTTTAAAAAATGATAATTATCTTTCTTCTAATATAAAATAATGCAAATGCATCTTTCCGAGAGTGGATACGAAATTTCAATATAAAAAAGAATACTAAATAAAAAATGATCGTATTTTTCGAAAGGCATTTCATTACTGTAATCCAAATGCTAGCTAGTTATTTGTTTTTTAAGAGTTTCGTATTAAGCTGACTAAACTCATAAAAATGAATAGTTATATTGATTATTATCATATATTGCAGCTATAATTTTGGTGCCCCAAGCAAATGCAAAGGAGTGCAATGCTATTTTGACAAATGTAGGGTGTGAATATAACGCATGCAATGATGCATGCGAGGCAAAATATACTGGCGGTACCGGCGAATGTTATAGAGATCCTATTGTTGGTATCCTTGATTGCAAATGTACATATCCTTGTTGAATCAGGGTTTCCTTGTTCTGACTTATCGGGTTCCTCTAAAATTGAGGATTGTATGTGATCAATGAATAAATAATAAAAGAGCTATATTTCTGTCTGAGTTGATTTCTTCTAAATTGAGTAATGATCCTATTTCTGTGCAACTCGAGAGGGTAATGGTGCGCAATGGTTCTCTGAACTTTCTAGTAAGGATAATCAAGAAAGTACCGGGTTTTTGAAATGTTCTTGAATCACTGATCCATGATGATTGGGGGCTCTCAATTTATCATACTTATCAAGGATGCTTGAACTCGTTTATTTTTTCAATTTTTTTTTCTTTTAAGTTACTTTATTGTTATAGCTCATGTTTGATTGCATTGTGAGTGGTGGTAGGTTTGAAATTTGTTGGCACTTTTTGCTTAAAATATTGAAGTACCTTTCTTTCTTTCTTTCTTTTTTTGATAAAAATAAAGTGAGCTCAGAAATCCCACATTTTGCTTAAATATTGAGTTTTATAGCCTCTAATTGGTTATTAAAAACCCCTTTTAAATAAAAGAAAAAGGAAAAAAACTCTCAAAATACTAATAACATTCTCCCAATTACTCACTAAAAGAAAAATAAAACATAAGAAAATCATTTCTCATCTTTTAACTCCTTTTAGCTTCTTGTTGCTTTTCCCGAATTTAGTAGTCCATCAAATTATGAGAACCAAGAAACTAGGATTCTGAATTAGTCCATGAAATTTAGGATTACAAAATCTAGAAAACTAAGAGTCAGGAGTAAAATCTTCCGTAAACCCTAAAGTGAATTCCCATTCTGCACAATCTCATCCTCTCCCGACAATATCTTTTCTTCCCCAATTATTTGTCATGTCCCGAGATTATATGGATTATTAAGAATAATATAGGGATTTATTTGCAAATTATTTTTCGGTTCACGACGTGCTTGGTGCACCGGGTGTAGCTAGTATTTTCCTTTATTGTTTTGTGGTATTATAAATAGGGAGAGGAGAGAGAATTAGATATATAATCTTGATGTTTTGTAATAACGTTTTGTGTAAGAACTAGAGAGAGGATTTACTCGATCTAGTAAGGTTTAATCGAACGAGTCGAATTCGAATTCGTTGGTTGAATTTGTATCTTTTATCTAATTCCTTCAATTTCGAGGTTGTTTGAGTAAGGATTCGAGGTCGAATCCTTACAATTGGTATCAGAGCCACCGATTCTCCGCACCAGATCTGATTCGAGGCGACTTCTCGATCCAGATCTTGACTTCGCCACCAGATTCTTGATTTCTTGATTCGAGAAATCAATCCAATTTGAACTCCTCCATCTCCATTTCAGAACCAATTCACGTGTCGATTTCAGAACCGATTCGGAGTCGAGTGTCGTTCATATCCATATCCGAGACCGATTCAAACCTCGCAGCAACACAATCCGATTCAATCAATTGATCGTTCTTGATCGAATCCTTCACAACTCCCATCCATCTCTGACTTCAAGAGAAGACGAGACAAGCCACTCCATACGCCATTCTCGCAGACCTCGTTCAGAACTTGCAATCGAGCCGAGGGCTAATTCAATCCAAGAATTCGAAGAGAAGACTAGCCGAGCTACTCCAGACGCCATTCTTGCAGACGTCGAATTCAGACCTCGTCAGACCTCGTCAGAACTCGCAGACCTTGTAGTACTCGAAGGAGAAGAAGAAACGTCCATGTAGCACCACGACCTCGAATCCCTCGCAGTAGTCGACGGAGACGAAGAACAGTGAAGACCTCGCAGCTCACTCCGTGACTGATCCCCTTCTCCACTCCGGCGACGTCGCAGCCACTCCGTCTCACCGTCGGTCGCTGATCGCACAAAGAAGAACGGATCGCCAAGAAGAAAGAGGATCCGGTATTGGTTTGGCTGATCCGAATTGTGTTTTGGATCCGGGTTCTTTTGATCCAACTAAGGTGGACTGGAATTCCTGGATTGTTTGTTCCGGTTTTCCAGGAAATCAGGATACCAAAACTCGGAAATCAAGTACTGACTCTGCTCAAAATCCAGAAATGAGGTCTGCAGCCAGTTCCTGGTCGTGTTGAGAATCTGGAATCCAAAATCCGAGAATTCAAATTCAAATTCTGTTAAGAATCCAGAATTGTTAACGGGTCTGATTTGTTTCTAAACGGGTTTTGTGGTTGTTGAAGCTATTTGAGCCGATACGATGAGTAATAAAATAGTATATTTGTGGGATATTATTCATCCGCAAGATACGTATCATGGGCATCGATGTGAAGAGGATTGTGATATTATGAGATGGGTTGATAATCAATTTTGGTGTGAAACGGGTAAAACGATGCATAAATGTGGATCAAATTGTGATCAAAAGATATTAGATGGTAAAGGCGAGGCTTATTGCGAGATTAGTGGGCGAATTTTTACGTTATCTTGGGAAGAATTGTTGAAGAGCATGTTGTATAAGGTGGACCAAATGCAAGCAAGTAATAATAGGCAATTTGATGAATGGAAAAAACGTTTCAACAAGGAAGAAAAATCGAGTGAAAATGGAGTCAATAAAGGAGAGGATAACGAACCGGATTCGGACGTGACTGAAAGAGATCCGGTTGGGCATGAATTGGATTCGGGCACGATTGAAACGGATCCGGTTGAGCGTGAATCGGATTCGGGCATGATCGAAGCGGATTCGGGCGTGATCGAAGCGGATTCGGGCGTGATCGAAGCGGATTCGGGCGTGATCGAAGCGGATTCGGGCGTGATCGAAGCGGATTCGGGCGTGATCGAAGCGGACTCGGGCGTGCTCGAAGCGGATTCGGGCGTGATCGAAGCGGATTCGGGCGTGATCGAAGCGGATTCGGGCGTGATCGAAGCGGATTCGGGCGTGATCGAAGCGGATTCGGGCGTGATCGAAGCGGATTCGGGCGTGATCGAAGCGGATTCGGGCGTGATCGAAGCGGATTCGGGCGTGATCAAAGAGGATTCGGGCGTGATTAAAGCGGATCCGGTTGAGATTGAATCGGATTCGGACGTGATCGAAGTGGATTCGGGTACGATGCGATTAGTAGGTAAAACGTATGTGGATCCGTATTTGCATTTCAAGTGGGATACTTCTCGAGAAAGCGTGAATGAAGATTTGAGAGGATTGATCGCATTTCGAGGAAGGCGGTTATCTCCATTAGAAACACGACTCGAAGGGAAGCTCGATGATGAAGTAAAAAGGCCGCATCCGAAATTGAATATAAGGTACGGTGTGGAATGTTCAAAGGCGGTGATTCGTGTTGGGTTGAAAAGGCCACCACCAAAGCCGAATATACGGTACGATGCGATATCTTCGGTGGTGATTCGTGTTATATTGAAAAGGCCACCGCCAAAACCTAATATATATTCGCATGTTTGATCCTTGAGGACAAGGATCTTTAAAGGAGGCGGTATTGTCATGTCCCGAGGTTATATGGGTTATTAAGAATAATATAGGGATTTATTTGCAAATTATCTTTCGGTTCACGACGTGCTTGGTGCACCGGGTGTAGCTAGTATTTTCCTTTATTGTTTTGTGGTATTATAAATAGGGAGAGGAGAGAGAATTAGATATATAATCTTGATGTTTTGTAATAACGTTTTGTGTAAGAACTAGAGAGAGGATTTACTCGATCTAGTAAGGTTTAATCGAACGAGTCGAATTCGAATTCGTTGGTTGAATTTGTATCTTTTCCTTTATTGAGTAAGATCGAATCCTTACATTATTATTACCAAAGTTTCCTCTTACCTTCTCTTTTCTCCTCCTTTTGAGATCGTTACTCTTCTTCATCCTCAGTTGTGCTTCTCAATTGGATTGGAGTATGCAAAGCTATGGTCTTGCAATCTTGAAGAATCAAATCAATAATCCTCCACTCGGATAGGCTACTGTTCTGGAATATGCGACAGCATCTCTCCTTCCAAACATGAAAAATCATTAAGCCAATTACCTGTTTGAGTTGAATTGAAGCTTGTGTCGAGAATATAACCTTAATGGGTTTGGATTGGTATGGAGCTTCAAATTCAATAGTTCATTAGTTTTCAACCAAATTGAATGGGTATAAGAGCATCCAGTTAAGAGGTGAGTTATTGTTTCTTTGAGTGCCTATCTACTTAAAGAAAGGGAAAATATATGGCGTCCCCACACACAATCTTTTGATTTTTTCGATGCCTCAATCGAGGGGTTTGAATTGATTAGAATCATTAATTAAATCAATACAACTAATCTTGATTTGATGACTAATCAATATAATTAATTCTTACTAACCTCTCTCGATTGACGTATCAAAACATCAATTAGGAAGACCTGTGAGGTGCCATATATAACTCCATAAAGAAAGTGTTGGTTATACTTATATCTTTTCTTTTTTAGTTTTTTTTTTTGTCAATTACTTTTTCATTGGTACTTTTATTGTGTAATTTTGATGGTTATTTGTATTTCTAAATGAATCGGCTAATCAAATAACACGGTTATACCATATAAATAAAAGTTAATTTTAATTTGATCAACAACAACAAAAACAAAATCCGCACTTCAGATGCGATAGAATGGTGCTTTTAGAATTTGAAAAAATTTCTAAATGAATCGGCTAATCAAATAACACGGTTATACCATATAAATAAAACTTAATTTTAATTTGATCAACAACAACAAAAACAAAATCCGCACTTCAGATGCGATAGAATGGTGCTTTTAGAATTTGAAAAAATAATCTATATGAAATACAAATGTTCGGTTAATTTGATAACAATCTCACTTAAATTATATTATATAAATTATCATCTCTCAAGATTGTAAATGCATATAGGATGTTGAATTGCTCAGTGTTCTTTTTCTTTTTAAAGTTCTTTAAAAATATTAATAACAACTCTCTTTGGCTCGGTGGTACGAAACTCTCGTTGTAAGTTGCTGGTCTCGGCTTTGAATCTCCGACCAACATTTTTTTTTTAATTTGTAATCAATCTAATTATTGGCAACCGGTCTGAGAAATTCTCTCAACCTATCGAGAAAAATATAGATTCAATGTAAAATATAACTTAGTGATGTACTTATATCTCTGTCATAAAATATAACGCCCATATATATAGCATTTTTATTAAGGGGAATTCTATCATACACCCTTTTACAAGGGTATTTTGGGTATTTGAGCAATTAATTATATTTGTAAAAGGGTGTATCATAAAATTTATCTTTTATGGACATTTTTGTTTAAATGAACAACAAAAAATTCCAATTTAGTCAAACATTAATTGATAAATATATTTGAGATTTTACCTTAAATATTCATAAATTGATAATTACTTCAAATACCCTTGAAAATGGGTGTATGGTAAGGAAAATGGTGTATGATAGAAGCCCCCTTTTATTAAATGGTATAACATCTTTTGATTTTGTTTTCTAAATATTTGTTATCTTGATAAATTTACTTTCCCGTCAAATTGCTTAATCTATTATACTCCAAATTCTCCGAAAACATCCAAAAATGCACACAAAAAATTATGAAAAAAATCAAACAACTCAATAGAAAAAATGTTTATTTAATTATTCATTCATCAATAATCCCAAACAAGCCTCAATTCTAGAGGTAGTAAATAAGTATGGAATTAGCAAATCCTAATTTAACAAGGATAGGTACATTTGCAAACTATGATACCAAGAATAGGATCTGGATAACATTGTCCACTGCTGCCCTTATATTTTGCCAAACACGCATCATTGCATAAGTTACCACCACACCCTGCTTTTAGCAGAATATCATTGCATTCCTTTGCATTTGCTTGGAGCATCACAAATATACCTGTAATATATTACCAATTAGCATAAGAATTATTATTTTTTGTGAATTTGATCAGCTAAATATAAAGGAATGAAATGATAATTTTTAGTTCAATCCTAATAACATAAAACAAGTACAGTTAAGAATTGTTTTTCTGAACGTATATAAGTGCACTTGTTGTTTTCTAGTTTTCCTTTTTACATTAAAAGTGCATTTTCGCACTTTCAAAGATGCGTTACTGCGTATTCAAAGAAAGATGGTTATCATTTTTTTTTTTTTGAAGGAGGAGAGCAATAGCCCTCTCTCGATATATTAAAAACAAAAATAGTTTGGTACAAGACACCACTTCATAGATAAGTAAAAAAGAAAGCACAACACAAAACTAGTAACACATTCAGCAGTAGTCTTCGCCCACTCGCACCCTCTCAATTAAACTAGCCGTTTAACAGTGAAGATGCCATCGTGTTTCGTCCGCTTTGATGATCTCCAGCAGGGCCGTAATCGACATCGCTTTTGACATGAAAATTCTTCGATTCCGCTCCTTCCAAATATTCCATAATGCCGCCATCCACAATGAGCTCCATCTCTTCCTCTTATCCCTGGCAACCGCCGTCAGGTTTGCAAGCCAAGTGTCGAGAAGGGTTTCTCTGGGACTTGCGCAAAAGGAGGAGCAGAGGGCCCGCCAGATCTGCAGTGAGTATGGGCAGTGTAGAAAGAGATGCTGCACATCCTCTCTGGATTGTGCGCAGAGTACACAACCTTCGACATTTGGCCATCCTCGCTTTTCGAGATTATCCGCAGTCAAAATCCTGTTGTTTAAAGCCAACCAAACAAAAAATCGTACCTTTGCCGGTGCTTTACACTTCCATAGTCGTTCGTTCCAGGCGGAGATGACTCCGGGGTCCCGTAATGCGGAGTACGCAGAGGCAGTAGTGAAGCGACCCGAGTGATTCCAGCGCCAAGTTGGGCTGGTATGTGGGTCCGGGGCTGTGACTGACCGGAGAAAAAAAGGGGCCAGTTTGAGAATGTCCTTCATGAAGAACGAGTAAGAAGTTTGAACTTGGTTAATAAGAACGGTGAGCTCGGTGGAGGGGTATATCTCCTGTATGGTAGAGGACCATAGTGAGGAGGGGTTTGCTTGAATTTTACTAAGAGCTTTTAGGAGTAGCGCTCGGTTTTGTGTTTGTAGGTGTCGTATGCCAAGACCACCATTTCTTTTTGGTAGACACACGCGTTGCCAATTCATCAAACAATGACCCCCCATGCAATTTTTATCTCCTCTCCATAGAAAATTCCGCATTAAACTCTCAAGCTCTTTGATGAGCCATGACGGAAGTTCGAAAACTTGCATGTAGTAGGTCGGAATAGCCTTTAGGACCGCTTTTACAAGTGTTAAGCGACCCCCGGTGGATAACATCTTGCCCTTCCACGTGGCTAAACGGCCTTGCATTTTATTTATGAGTGGCATAAAATGGAGTCGTTTTGGTTTTTTGATAGAAAGGGGTAGTCCAAGATATTTGATGGGGAGGCTCCTCTTAGGGCATCCCAAGATATGAGCGATGGTCTCATGATATTCTTCCGGTACGGAGACCGGTACAAACGCGCATTTATTTTTGTTGATAGCAAGCCCCGTCACTTGTGAGAAGAGCTCTAGGGTATGCGATACTAATTTGAGATTTTGCGGCGTTGCTTCCACAAAAATGATCGTATCATCGGCGAATTGAAGTGCTCTCGGGGCTAAGAAAGCATTTGCGGATAATAGAGGGGCTAAGTTACGCATAAAAACTTGGAGAACGTCCACTACTATATTAAAAAGCATCGGTGATAGGGGGTCACCTTGGCGGAGTCCCTTTTGGTGAAAAAAAGATGCTCCTTCGGCTCCATTAACCCTAATAGAGGAACTTGATGATTTTAGAAGATTTTGTATCCACGAGATCCAAAGATCGGAGAAACCCCTAGCCTTTAGTAGTTTGAGAAGGAAAGGCCATGCAATGCTATCGAAAGCTTTTGAAAAATCGACCTTGAGCATTACAAGGGGGATTTGTCGCTTGTGATAGACGTTTAAAATTTCCCGGGTTGCTAAAAACGTATCAACTATGGAGCGGTCTTTGATAAAAGCCGTTTGGAATTTATGCACCAATATCGGGAGAACCGGTTGTAATCTTTCTGCAAGTATTTTCGTAATCAATTTAACCGGCGTGTTGATAATACTTATGGGACGGTAATCCTCTACAAAAAAAGGCCCCCTCTTTTTTGGGTATTAAGGATATGGTACCTTTGTTTATCCTCCATAAGTCGAGAGAATTGGTTTGAAACTCGGCCAACATCTTGAGAATATCATGCTTGATGATTGGCCAATACGCTTGATAAAACTCGGTAGGGGTACCATCGGGGCCACACGCTTTACCCTTCTTTAACGCTTGGACCATGTTACAAATCTCCTCTTCCTTTATTTCCCTGTCCAAAAACCCCGCAAGTTGCTGGACATTAGGGTAGAGGAAGTTAAAATCAAGCGACTCGGTATTATCAACCGCTTGGTGGCCGAGTTGCTCTTTGTAGAAATCGGTGAAAGCTTGGAGAATAGCCTGAGTGGTCGTGAGAGTCCTGTCCAGATAGGAAAGGGAGGAGATATTATTCCGCATTCGTCTCGACGAAGCGATGCTGTGAAAATATTTGGAATTGTTATCCCCCAATTTGAGCCACACACACGACGATCGTTGTTGCCACTTGGTCTCTTTAATAGATGTTAAGAGATAAAGTTGTTCCCGCAACTGGATCCTAAACTTACGTTCCTCTTCTGACAAAATCCTTGATTCTTCGACTCTATCGAGACATTGGAGGATGAATTTCGAATTGTGTATGGCCGAGGACGATTTTGCGAACTTCATCTCTGCCCAGCCGCAATTTCCATGATAGGAACAGCTCCAATTTGCCATAATGACAGTAGAGCATTCTTCGAACTTCAGCCAAAAACGCTCGAAGCGTAGAGGTCGTATTTGTTTATGCTCATCCTTAAGGAGTTGAAAAGAGATTGGTGCATGATCCGAAGTTACCATCGTGAGATCACTCGCTGTGGGAATAACGTTGAGAGCGAGAAAATGTTTGGAGAAAAGAATACGATCGAGCTTAGATAAAGTAGGCGATTGACGCTTACTTGTCCAGGTGAAATTACGGCCTCGCAGAGGGCACTCAATGAGCTCGAGTTGATCAATGAGGTTGTTGAACAGCGGGGTGAATAATGGTGGTTATCATTTTGAATTAGGGAGAGTGAATTCTACTAAAAATATTCTATCAGAGATTAAAAAAAATCAACATAATGTTAGGTTAAACATAAAAAAATGGAACTTTTCAAATAATTACCCGAGACGAGAACAAACAGGATGAAGAAAAAAGAAGACTTGGCCATGTTGATGTTGGAATAAAGAGGATTCTTAATTTATACGATTTTAATTAATAAGTAATATGTTTGATAGTGTGTAATGTCTTTTATTTATAGATAAATTGCAGTCAACGAGTATATCTTCGCGTTAATTAAAATTCAGAATAATTTGTTTAATTTAGTAAAAGTTCAATGTATATGATTATCGAGAAAAAAAAGTTCAATGTATATGATCAATATAAGATTTTCTGGAAATTTAGTGTAATAAGTAGAAGTTCAATGTATTTAATAAATAGAGATTCTAGAATATAATTTGAGTAATATTGTTATTAAATTAATTGAAGGAACTTTCCTATTTTATGTATATATTTTTTCAATTTCTAAAAGCACTATTTCGTTAAAAATATCTCAAAACTACATATGGCATTTGAACTGCTGATTCTAAATTAAGGCCTGTCAAATTTGAAAAAAAATCTGGTACTAAACAAACTGGTTTTTCAATGTTTTTGTATATCAATTTTATTGAACAACTTCAAATTGTAGTTCATGGAATAAAAATTACATCTAATTTTATGAACTTTCGGTTTAACTAGAAGATGCAAGCTCTTTGCACAATATTTTTATTATATATTTTTTATTTATTTCTTATGCTGCTAAGTCTACAAACATCTACTCCTATTCTAATTCCGACTGCTCCAATATAATGAAACAATAAATAATGCATGAACTCAAATTGTATTTTCTATTTTGTTTTGTTTAATTTTGATTATCTAGATTTTGTTCTTTTCGCAGGCACCGCGTGAGATTATCAACATTATGGAAAATAATTTCCTCTAGGTATACTATCAATATTATCTTTCTTATAAGAATGAAATTAAATATGGTATTTAAAATCATGATTGTAATTTCTAAGCATGTATGTATCAATAAAGTTGTGCAACCCGCAACTATTCTCCCGCAATCAACCCGCAGCTGACGTGGCACTCACGTTTTTGCCACGTCAGCACACTAAATGGATGGAAAATAAAGCTTTTTGCTCTCTTTTCACAACCCGAACCCATTTACACAATTACACTCTAATTGCGCTAAATAAATGTTATGACCACCTTAATTGCACTAAATAAATGTTATGAAGAACAAGAAACATATTTGATGGCTAATTCTGCCATAACAAATATTATTTAATTACCAAGAGGCATGTTATTAATTTGACAAGATGATTTCTTTCAGTTGCATTAGCATTCATATAGAATATAACTTCTGATTACTCCGTGTGTAATATAATGTTCAGACTTCACGTTATTGATAATTTTGTAACTTCGGGTATGTACAAACAAATGTAAAATAAAAATCTGCATCTACATGTGCATTACAAAATAATTGTGCATTTTCAACAAAATAAAATTCGCAACTTCAGGTGTAGAAATAAAAATTAAACTATATTATAAAAGATGTTCGTTTTAACGATAGCGGGTTATGTTAGGTCGGCGGCAATCCGACACCGCCCGTGAATAAAATAATAAATTAATTTTTGCCCGTACAAACGGACCGTACTAACTATGTGAATTCAACCGAATTATCTTAAAATAAAACCGTACCTTAACCGTATGCGGAAGCGTATGAAATTCGTCCGAATTGATGTCGCGCCATCATTGTCGTTGCGTCCATGAAGCCTTTGTTGCAAGAATGGAATTCCAAGCACTTTATGATCTCCAATTTGAAGAATCCTTCGGTTTCTTTTCTCCTATGGATCTCTCTCTTTTCTTAATGGGGTGGAAAAGAGAATGGCAGAATCTCATATGTGCTTGGGACCAATTTGCTTTTATAGCCACAAGACATTTTTTCACAAAGACGTACCTTTTGGGCTCCCTAATGTGGATTTTCTAATTCAGCCCATCATAAAAAATAGAAGCACCACCCACAATATTCTACACATCAAAAGGCCCACAACTTAATTGACACATTTAATGCTTAATTTATTAACTAAAATTGATCACTATATTGTAAGCATTCAAATGACAATATTACAACACATAATATTTTACATATAAGTCCAATGTTGGAATAATGTTCCAACAATCTCCCACTTGGACTATATGTAATTCCTTATAATTACGTATTGACCATAAACCGAAATACGCGTACTTGTTTGTCATCAAAAAATTTATGTGTCCCTAACCAATTCCGTCCATCAATAATATCAACGTAGGATCAAAGCGGCTTTCGTCACATTTAACGTAACTAAACCTTCAATGGTCACGTACACTAATATAACTGAATGACATGAATCATGATGTGGATGTATAATATGGAAATTTCATATAATGTGATCTTAACATGCCTATTTCCAACTTGGTCCTCCTAAAAATAAATTTAGTGAGATCCTTAAAACCGTCTCCTTTAATAACTTAATGAGACAAACCGTCTCCTTTAAAACCGTATTGAGACAAACCCGTCTCCTTGAATACCTTATGAGACAAATCGTCTCCTTTAAACCGTATTGAGACGAACCTAGTTTAAATCAGAGTAAAGTGATAAATATAACTTTTAATTCTGCAGAATAACCATAATACTGAATAAACTTGAAAACTTTATAACCGTATCATATGTGTATGACATATGTTTATATCACGTGTCTATATCATAATAACTGTACAAATATTTACTCCCACTATAACTGAATATCCTTAACCGAAATTACACCCATATAAGCAACGTCTTGCTTATATAACATTTTGGGTAATTATACCTTATTGGAGTTTGTACCAAAATATATGATAGACAAATATTACTCTGAATTTCTTTACTTTCTCTCACGTAAGTAATGGTATATTTAATAATTAACAAAATTCATCTCAAAACCAAATAAGATGATTTTGTTATAAAACCAAAAATATATATACCAATGTCAATGTTCTTGAGATGTCAAAGTTTGTCTTTTCGGCTAAACAAAAAAATATAGCCGTATTTCCCCCCGCAAAGAAGACATCTTTAAAGAATCATAAATTGCAAAATGCAAGACCCGAATTAATGTTAAACAGAAAACTATAATCAAGCATTGTATTGCTCACCAAAATAATCGAATAATATAATAAATTTAATTAAAGGTTATCCCCATCATCAAGATATCCGTTTTCCATTAATATTTTGACTTTGGCCAATCATATTAACTTCTTATTAATATCTTGGCGTAGTAATCAAGAATTGATAATAAATTAACGTGTCAACAAATTAACCTTCCTTTGGGCCGATTAAATAAGTCACATGTAAAACCGAATAATTATCACACACTTATTACCACAGATGCATATGAAATTATATTAAATATTGTCTTCCTTTGGGCCGGTCAATATTTAAATAATATCATACACATATCCTTTTATATTTTAAAATATAATTAATTTCAACAAGAGAGGTCACTTTGGCGACATGTTGCTGACCTTAATTAATCTTAAAACACATATACCTTTAACCTTTTAATTAATCCTAAAATTATACCTTATTATGGATAATTTCCTTAATTTTAATATTAAATTTTAATATTCTGAATTTTAATATCCATAATTTCCATATTCAAAATCTCCATATTTAGAATTTGCAAATTCAAAACTTTTATTTCTGAAATTTTAAAATTCGGAATTTTCATGTTCCGTATTTCAATATCCTTAATTTCCTGATTTAAAATTTCGGATTCCAGAATTTGAATATCCCAAATTACTTTTCCTGAATTCCAGATTCCAGAACTTAATTGTCCAGGATTTCCAGATTCCAAGTTTTATATTTCCTTTCAAAAAAACCAGAATATGGAATCCTAAATTTAAATTCCAGTTTTTATTTCCCAGATTTATAAATTCCGGATTTGAAATACCTTGATAAAACCAGGATAAAAAATCCTAAATTTATTTCCTGGTTTTGTTTTCCTTATTTTCAAAATCCAAACTTTAAAATCCGGGATTCTATATCCCGATTTTTAAATCCAAACTTTAAAATCCAGAATTTGATATCCTGATTTTATATTTAGAATTTGTAATTCCGGATTTTTATAAACTTAAAAAACCAGAATTGCAATTCCGAATGTTTTTTAATTAACATAAAAAACTAGGAAATAAATTCCTGTCTCTTCCAAAGAGTATCACGACCAGAAAATGGGTACAACGCCTTCTCATGAACAGAGCCAAAAATGGCATCCCCTTCTCTGGTCCCTTTTTGGTCGGCGGGCCACTGTGCCACCGGCGTCCGTTAACGAAACGGAGACCACAGATGTGTCCGGAATTATCCACTGAGTATAGAGAGATAGTACAAATTTTCTATAAACTTTTCTTTCTCTCTAATTTTGTGATCCGTTTAAGACCCGTTTCGATAAAAAACGAAATTATCCGAAATTAACAGAAATTGGACGAGAGAAATCGTTTTAAACACTATATACTTAGTTTCTCTTCCATTTAAACTGTGATTCACCATAATTTCGCTCTGATACCAATTGTTAGGGCGGCGGCAATCCGACACCGCCCGTGAATAAAATAATAAATTAATTTTTGCCCGTACAAACGGACCGTACTAACTATGTGAATTCAACCGAATTATCTTAAAATAAAACCGTACCTTAACCGTATGCGGAAGCGTATGAAATTCGTCCGAATTGATGTCGCGCCATCATTGTCGTTGCGTCCATGAAGCCTTTGTTGCAAGAATGGAATTCCAAGCACTTTATGATCTCCAATTTGAAGAATCCTTCGGTTTCTTTTCTCCTATGGATCTCTCTCTTTTCTTAATGGGGTGGAAAAGAGAATGGCAGAATCTCATATGTGCTTGGGACCAATTTGCTTTTATAGCCACAAGACATTTTTTCACAAAGACGTACCTTTTGGGTTCCCTAATGTGGATTTTCTAATTCAGCCCATCATAAAAAATAGAAGCACCACCCACAATATTCTACACATCAAAAGGCCCACAACTTAATTGACACATTTAATGCTTAATTTATTAACTAAAATTGATCACTATATTGTAAGCATTCAAATGACAATATTACAACACATAATATTTTACATATAAGTCCAATGTTGGAATAATGTTCCAACAGGTTACACATAAAAATTCAAACAACAAAACAATAATTATAAAGAAATATCAATAATTATAAAGTGTATCTTTTGGAGCGAAGATTTTGTTTTGTGCTTTAAACCTTAATACTCAGTTAATTAGAGTTTCATGTTGATAACGTGTTAAAAAATAAATCACAAACAAAAGAAAAGAAAAAACAAGAAAGAGAAAAGAAAAGGAAATTCTTCTATTCAAATGGATAAATCGATACAATAACTATTCTTCTTTTTATATAGTAGAGGACGAGTATTAGGTCAAAAAAAAGTTACAAAACAAGGAATTAATATTATACTAAATACTAAATATCCTATAATCATTTATTTCATAATGACATTCATATTCTTATATTCATAACAATCATTATTTTTAACGAAGAAACTAAATGATTTTTAATTTTTTGAGTAAATATGATATTTTAAATTTATAAAAGGATAAATATGATATTTTAATTAAAAAAAATATATATATAATTTTAAGTTTAGAAAAAGGTAAATATGTAAAAAAAAAAAAAGAATTGTTGTAAACATCATTATGAATATTTCACAATTAATATAGTCTGGTACATGCCTTTGAGGCCCATAGGTTGACGGATGGGCTATATGCAATGTTAGAAAAGCCAAGTTGGACTTCTGCGATATGGGATTTCTTTTCCTTCAAGTAAAACCCCAACCCCATTTTCTGATCCTTCAAGAAAACTTTATAATCGAAGAAGAAGAGACCATTTTTACAGAAAAAAAAAAATAGAAGAGAGATGACCACTGACGAGTCTGTTGTGAAAGAAGAGCTTCGTGAGCTACAGGTAAAGCTCACCAAGAAGCAGCAATTCGAGGAGGCTGTAGCATCTATTGCTTCCATTCTCAGAGAACGATACTTCGATTCCTCCCCATCTCTTCGCAATTTGGTAAATAAATCTCATCTTTTTTTCTCAGTTTCTTAGAATCCACCTCAGATATATACTATATCGAGAATTTGGGTTAGGATTGATTGATTGTTCCAATTTGTTATATTTATGAATTGTCAATTTTGGATCTTGGTTCTTGCCCTGAGCTTGTAAATCCCAATTATGGGTTATTGATCTTAATCCGTGTTATCTTCTCCATATAGATATACAAATCGATTTGTCGTGTTGGATCCATTCTTCGGGCTAGGTACACCGCACCAGGCTTTTGGCACGCCGGATTGAAACTATTTCAAGAAGCCGAACACATTTTAACTAAAGAAAGCGAAAAAGAAAGCTTACATAATTTAGTTACTAACGCACGCGAGTATCTTCAAGAGAAAGATGACGAAGGGCATCTAACTGTGCTTGTAAATTTTTCACCATCAATAAACCAGCCACAAGGTAAGCTCCTATAAATATAAATTTGCAAAAAAAAAAAAAAAACTAATATATATTTTCTCTTCTAGATAATCGGTATTTATTCGAAGGGCATCTAACTGTGCAACCCGAGCCGCCACCGCCAGCATGGCTCGTCGCCCAGCACGCAGCCTTAGCCCTTCCAGATGGTAATTCCGAGGGGGAAACTTCTAGAAACTCCAATTCCATGGATACTGAAGAAGAACTCGCACGCACTTTCGAAATTATTCGTGAAATGGCTGAATCTCTCGATCTGCAAAACGTGATCGACGCGACATTTCAGGTTGCCGAAGTGCCGAAAAGACCACCGGCTTCGAAAGAACTGGTGGCGAGTCTACCGGTTGTTGAATTAAACGAGGAGCTCTTAACGAAATTTGGAAAGGAATCTCAGTGTGCGGTTTGTAGGGAAAATTTGGTCGTAGGCGATAAGATGCAAGAGTTACCTTGCAAGCATTTATTTCATCCCGCTTGCGTTAAACCGTGGCTGGTAAAAATAAATTACCTTATTTTTTTTTTAATTATGAGTGCATGAAATTAAGTTGAAAATGAATTGATTTGGTTATGATAGGATGAGCATAACTCGTGTCCGATTTGTCGATTTGAGCTGAGGACGGATGATCATGTGTATGAGAGCTGGAAGGAGAGCGAAAAGGAGGCTGAAGAAGAGAGAAAGGGCGCTGCTAATGCTGTTCGGGGTGGGGAGTTTATGTATATTTAAATGGAGCCGAATTGATCTGTTTGATAGGTGTTTGTGTTTTTATTTATTGTTGGATTTTGATTTAAGATGTAAGTGGATATAATGTATTGAAGTTACGGTTCTTACATGCGCTGCGAACATATGTAAGAAGTTTATAAGGCATGATGTGGGGTTTTTGTGTTATTTTGAAGGAAAAATTTGAATTATACACACGTTACGAACTTTATTAACCAAAAAATACCACTATTAATAAAAAAATATAACATTCAAAATGTATAGCACTAATCACATATTCGGACTCATATTCGGACACCGAGTTTGAAATTATGTTATTTTCCTGTGCACTCTCCGTGAGGTATTTGGAAGCTCCATATTGCACCAAAACATCCTCTAAATAATATTTAATATAACTAAATTAATTAGTACGTGACACATAATTAACATATAAATTATATTGATTGATTTGTGTTAATTGTTTTACATGCTAATTTTATGATAAATATTATTTATTTATAATATGTGTATTACATATTAATTGTAATATAAGGGATGTTTTGGTGCATTTATCGATACAAATTAAAAATCTTTAATATTGTTCTATTTAATATAAACAAGATATTATGAAGAAAATTCATTTCGAGAAATTTTTTCTTGTATTAGAGATTATGTAATAGGTTATGAAATTCAGTGTTATATGCTTAAAATGTTTAAAGCCGTTATTTTCTCGACATGTGGATTTGTGCTAAAACTCTATGTAATGTGTCAATGTATATATGCCTAAGGGCTTTTTTTGCAAAAAAATAAAAATAAAAATATAAACAAGATATTATTTGATAAAAAAAAATACTAATTGTTGTTAGTGGTATGTTAACAAATATCATGTACGATATGATTGTGACTATACAAATTATATTTTGTTTTCTAACAAGCTAAACATGAATATTTTATAAACCCGACCATATAACCATCGGGTAATTGTAATATATATTTGCGATACTCCAAATGACATATTTGTATCCATATTCTATATTTATAATCGTATTTTTGCAATACTCCACATGACATGTTTGTAATAATAAAATATTTTTTAAGTACACTAAAAACATTTGTTATCAAATAATATTTTGTTTACATTAAATGTAATAATATTAGAGAATTTAATTTTTTTATGAGAATGCACCTAAACATCCCCTATATTACAATAAATATTTTAATACACATATTATAAATAAATAAATAATATTTGTCATAAACATGTACAAAAATTAACATAAGTTAATCAATATAATTTGCATGTTAATTATCTGCGACATACTAATTAATTAAATAATATTAAATAGTATATAGAATATGTTTTGGGTGCAATATAGGGCTCTCAAACACCTTATGTCAATAGTCCAATAATTTTTGAATGTTGTATTTTTTTTATTAATAAAATTTATAAGGTATGTATGGTTCAAAAAATTCATATTTGAAATGAGATTTACGGAGTGAAAGGTATTTTCAAATAAGATTTACAGAGCGAAAGGTATTTAGGGAGCATGTCCGATGTCCGATGCCCATCGTACAAAATCTCGTTCATGCGCATTTTGAGCCATACGATCTATCATGTGATAGAGATCAGTTTGATTTAAATTTAACCCCTGTTTAGTTTACGTCTAAAACAAAATAGTCCTCTCTATTGAGAGAGAGAGAGAGAGAGAGAGAGAGAGAGAGAGAGAGAGAGAGAGAGAGAGAGAGAGAGAGAGAGAGAGAGAGTGTGTGTGTGTGAGAGAGAGAGAGAGTAGATCTCAGAGGCAGTGCGTGAAGAAAAATATATGCACCGGTAACGTGAATAAGCAGGAGACGTAGGACTACCACGTCTCAGGCCGGCCCTCACAACCAGCCTATCTATCTCTTCTCTCTCCGGACACTCTAATTCCTCTCACAATCGAATCTCAAAGTCACAGTTGTGATGGGACTGAATTTTTAGTAACTAAGAACTATTTCTTGTGAATTATGGGTTATTATATTGATTTTGGAGCAATGATGAACCAAAGGTGATTAGTGATTTATTAGAACTGATTTCTTGTCAAATAATAGTGATTTCTGATTTGATTAATTATGGATTGTTGATTGTGGTGAACTTCTGTAACAGATAGAACAATCCATATTTCTTAATTATGGATAATGTCACTAATTAAGAACAATAAGATTTGTTACTCGTCAATTCAACATTCTTTTTAATTTTTCATCAATCTTGATTCTTATATATGCATGCACTCATAACTTAACAAAAGAGAAATTCTTACGAGATCATACAAACAAGAAAATCATATCAAAAATAAAATGAATAAGAAAGATATGGAGCATTAATCTGGGTGTTGGTGCTGAGTTTTTTTAAGGAGAGAGTTTGTGAGGGAAGAGAGAAAACAGCCTTCGATTTTTACGAGAGGGATCCAAAAGCAAGATTCATTTCTATATTTTTACTAAGAGGCCATCTACTATATCCCTATATTTTTCCACAACAATCTATATCTCTAATTGATGATTAATTAACATGATCATTAACAAAAATACATCCGATTAACAGTTAATTAATATATAATTAAAATACATATACAGTAATAATTCTTAATTAATATCAATTAACTGTTAATTGAATATATTTTTGTTAATGATCATGTTAATTAATTACCAATTAATAGTTAATTGGTGACATAGAGGGTGTGATGGGGAAATGAGGGGGTATAGTATAATTATCCATCTTCTTTTACTAAACGGAGAAAGGAGACCAAGTTAAAATAGATCTCATCACGGTTTAACCTAATCAGTGAAGGAAATACAGTTTCATGATCAACCGTAAAAATGTACACAAGGATAAACGAATGTAAGCGTACATTCGTGGTCATATCTTTCAGTAGAAAAATCCAATTTGAATGGTTCAAATTGGTTTAGATATATAATAAGATTATCTACAACCTTCATATAGAAATATATTTCATATGAACGAAGTATCAGTGTCGTTTCTATGAAATACCGAAAGGCTGCAACAGTATGACATACAGTTAGTAAAACAGTCATAACTTTTGCATACGAAGTCCAATTGGGCCAGGCCAAATTGGGTAGAGTAGATAATAAGATTATCTACAACTTTCGTGTTGGGTGATTGTCTGTCAGAGGAATTTACCAATTTCGTATGGACAGAATACTGGACAGATACATGCAACTTTCTGTGTGAAAGAGTGTATATTGGATATACATGTCTTTTGGCCAATCCTAATCCTATATGATATAAATAGGATTTTTCTCTCTCATCTGGTGTGGTTCATTCAGTTAATTAATTCAGAATATTCCAGAGAATTGTGAGACAACTTTCTAGAGAGAGAAAGGGTGTAAAGAGAGAGAAACCGTGAAAAGGTGTTTTCCGGTATAGAGAATCAATCAATCGAGCAAGTTCGCCGGTGCATCGTCTAGGCAGTTGCACCCGCGACCGACGTCTTACGAGTCAAGGTGGATACAAGTAGAGGAGCAACATCTGGGGCTCTTTCGGTTGTGATCGATTCGGAGGAACGAAATCTGCCGGAGACGGAAACGAACGAATCGAGTAACGGGCTGTGGAAGCATGCGGGCATGGAACGCACGAAGACAACCCGAGGCGTATCAACACGGTGGGAGACGTGCGGTATGGGACGTACGGACTAGTCACCAACGTGACACCGAAGGAAAAGAAGGATGCGAGCGATCAACCCGTCGTGCGTGATCAATTTCACGCTGGTAATCGTCTATCCTACTTTGCATTGTACCCTCGAAGTCATGGCGTGATCTTGGATTTAGGGAACCGGACCGGGCCTTCATATCCGCTGCGCGGGCCCGGGGATGGGTGAATTCCCAACAATCAGATCCAGTGGTTCAAAATTTGCATGGAGGAGATTTGATCCAATGAGCACCGAACAAGCTCCGGACCCAATCTTACGATGGGCCCAAGTAGTTTCAGCCTACTTTTCTTTGATATGCACAACATAACATAACACCCATTTTAGCTATGCATTGTCTTCGTTTATTTTGCATTTAAATCTGGTAGGGTTCGTAATGCACTGAAGTAAATACCCTCCGGAATGTCACTTTTGACCCAACGCGTAACCGAGTGCACCACGTGACAAAGCGCAAGGGTAATTGGTTAAAAAAAGACGCGGTCAAAAAATAAACGAGCAGCCGTTTTCACGAGCAGCGTATAATATTCGGGTAGGGTCCAATATATCTTTTGTGTTGTTTTTATATCTTTTATTTTCATATTTATACATTTTTACAATGAAAAAAATATATAAATAACAACATATTTTTGTCCATAGTATAAAAAAATATATAAATAACAAATATTTACATATATTTAATGCATAATATAGAAAAAAGTATAAATAATAGTAAAAATATATAAATAACAACATATTTTATTCATAGTATGGAAAAAAAAGTATGAATAATAGTACAAAAATATAAATAACAACAGATCTTTAATCCATAAAATAGTAAAAAAATATAAATAACAACAATTCTCTAATCCCAAGTAAGAAAAAATATAAATAACAACATATCTTTAATCTATAATATAAAAAAGTATAAATTACAACATATCTTTAATCCCAAATATAAATAATATATATAAATAATAGTACAAAAATCTATATAAATATAGAAAATATAGAAAATATATAGAAAATATAGAAAAATATATATAAATATAGAAAAAATATATAAATAACAACAGATGTTCAATCCATAGTATAAAAAATATATAGTAAAAAGGTATAAATAACAACAACTCTTTTATCCATATTATAGAAAAAAAATAGAAAAATATATATAAATAATGATACAATCGGTATAAATAGTAACATACCTTTTATCCATAGTATAAAATTGAGGTATAAAATAATATAAAAATGGTATATAAGACAGGGTGGAAAGGGACCACACAGTGATCACTGCGTAGAACTAGCGTGTGGCGCGAGGAATGAGCTGGACAGTTGGCAGGGACAACCCTATTGATAGTTTGTACTGCTACTTTTTTTCTTTCGTCATATACTTTTGTTTTCGACACACGCACTAAAGTAGTTCGTTTGACCTGAGAAGGAGTCCCAAAAAAGGCCGGAGGGGGAACCCAGATTCCAAGACGGAGAAGAAGAACGTATTTCAATGAGTTCTTGCCAATAACCACGGCCACTGAATAGAATATTAAACCGAAAGCCTAGACAAAATGAGCACCTAAAAGATTATGAATAAGGATACTAAAGTAGATTTCTAATCGTAACTAAATCTTCCATTTTATTTTCCTATTTGAATAGATAGACTCCAGAGTGTATGAATGGACCGGGCAGTGGACAGAGGCAATTCCGGAATGAATTACATTGACGGACATTCTGAGTGAAATAAAGCTACGTGCAAAAGCTTCTCTCTTTATTTTATTTATAATAATTACACGTATAAAAGATTCTGACAATAATACATACGATTTTCTCTAAATTTTGACAATAATACTTATAATAATACTTATGATGTTATCTTGATTTTCTTCTGGACTTTAAACTACAGAACATGTTAGGTCGAAACTCTTTCAATATGAAATCCAAAATAAAGAGGCGAATATATTTGATTATTTTTTTTCAAAATTATGATGTAAAATTACTAATACTATTTTGTTATGTTTTATAAGATTATTCATCAATTTATTATTTTGATCATTCTGAGTGAACTTTCCAAGTTATATTTGTATTCACATTGAATCATGTATTTCAATGGGTAATGATAAATATTTAATAAAATCGATCCACATAAACCAAATGAATAATAATAAATCACGTCATTAACATAAAATGATGTGATCAAAGGTTAGTGTCATGTAATGATGAACATATTAATATACAAATATATTATAATCATAAAGAAAAGAAATTATCAGTACTTTAAATTTTGTTGTATATTGTGATTTAACAGCTAGTTGAAATAATTACGATGATATAACATAAAAATATTAAAAAACAAATAGATGAAAAATAAAAGAGTGATTAATATGAACCGGCCCATTAGCCAAATAGTCATTAATGGTAACCGGGTGAATTTAAAATTAGTCCAGGTTAGCCCATGTCGAAAATGAGTCCAAACTAGCCCAATGTTCAGGATAATAAACAGTATATGATGGTTCTGTTGCAATTTGGATCTTTTTATTTCTTCGTAATTTGTAATAGCATCAAACATGAATGTATTGTATTTGTTCGTAATTCGTAATATATAGAGTAATTGTACATAACATGTTTTCGCTATATGATTGGATGCAGGATGTTGATCATACGTCAGATATTGTATCAACAAAATAAAATTAGTTTATCTTATTTCATTCCAAACCATACATCTCATAATCCTGCAACCAATCTGAAGGAAATACAGTTTCGGATCAACCGTAAAAGTGTACACAAGGATAAACGAATGTACGCGTTCGTGGGCATAAATAATGTGTATATTAGATGCACATATGCATATTGGATATACATGGTTAAATTGATAAGAAACGGTTTTTATTAAGAAAACCAGAAAATTCAGTTTAAGCCATTTTAGTACAACTGGTATAACTTTCAGTAGGAAACTCCGTTTTGAATGGTTCAATTTGGGTTAGATAGATAATGCGATTATCTAGAACTTTCATGTTGTAATATTTTTCATTTGAGCGAAGTATCAGTGTCGTTCTGATGGAATACCGAAAGGATGCGACGGTTTGACATACAGTTAGTAAAACGTCCGTAACTTTCGTATCCGAACTCCAATTGGGCCAGGCAAAATTGGGTTGGAAAGATAATAAGATTATATACAACTTTCATGAATGTTCAAAGTCGGTTGGAACGATTTAATAGTTTCTTTTCAACAGAATACTGAAAGGGTGTCTGCAGTTTTCTGTCTGAAAATGTGTATATGAGATATACATATCTTTTGGCCCATCCTTATCCTATGTGATATAAATATGATGTTTTTCTCTCTCTCTCTCTCTAGACCAATTGATTCAGTCCAACCAATTCATTCAGTTAAACCCCTGTGGAATTAATAAGATTAATCCAGAAATTAGAGAGAATCTTTCTCAAGAGTGAAAGAGTGCGAAGAGGGAAATACCGAGAAAAACAGTTTTTCCGGAGAAGAGAATCAATTGATCAAGCAAGTTCGTCGGTGCATCGTCTAGGCAGGTGCATCCGCGACCGATGAACTCCGACTCACGATGGATACAAGTAGATGAGCGACACTTGTGGCTCTTCGATTGTGATCAACTCGGGGGAGAGAAAGAACGGTCAAAGACGGTGGAAGCGCTTGGACGTGGGACGCACGAAGACAACCGGAGGCGCGTCAAGACGGTGGGAGACGTGTGGTATGGGATGCACGTGCTAGTCACCAACGTGACCGGAGAAAGAAGGAAGAACGATCAACCCGTCGTGCGTGATCAATTTCACGCTGGTAATCGTCTATCCTACTTTGCATCGTACCCTCGAAGTAATGGCGTGATCTTGGATTTTGGGAACCGGACCGGGCCTTCATATCCGTTGTGCGGGCCCGGGGACGGGCGAATTCCCTTCACAATCATGTAAAGAGAGATGTTGTGTAGAATTACTCATTTGTAATAGCATCAGACATGAGTGTAACTTCTTTACTTTTTATCATCTTATTTATTGTGATTTTTTTAAATAATTAATTAAATTGAAGTATCATATAATAAACAATTTTTACGAACAACATTCATCATATTTCATATCTCAACAAGGATATGTGATATTTTGAGTTTTCTTACTATTCTTTTGTAGTTATAGTTAATATTTTAATAATATTTTTGATAATGTATAAATATTAAAATATTAGTCTAATTAAAAGAAAGCATTTATATGTTAATATAAATATGTTAGTCTAACAAATTTGTATTGTCATATAATAGACATTTTTAATAAACAACATATAATTTATGAACAATTGATGTTTGTACAAATAAAATGAGTATTGGTTTATTGATATTATCAAAACATTAAACATTATTATATAAAATTAAACACTTTTTCAAATAATATTAATATCGAAACGGGGTGAGGACCGCATCTAGTTGTATTTGAGTAATGATAGGAACACAAATACCAATCACAAATGTGTCACAAATAACTAAGTTTGTAATGTTAATTATACATATATGAATCATAAATCAAACACAAACTTAGCTATTTGTGTCATATTTGTGGTTGGTATTTGTGTCCCTATCATTACTCAGTTGTATTTAGAAAAAAAATCTATTTTTAATTATTTACTTTTCAACCAAAATCCAATCATGTTGCTAACGTTTCGATTTGATCAATTAATTCTCAAAATATGTTAATTTGGTTCAATTGGGTCATTCCACCCCTTAACTAATAACTAGATTGTTAAATTGTGATGTGATAACATATGACATGATATATTTGGTAACGTGACAATCTAAATTATTTTATTTTAGAATTTATTGAATATGAATATATCGATAAATATAAATCTAGTTGTTGACGCATTTATATGGATCTATCAAATTATTTATTAAAAAAAGTTATGTTATCACGTCACCAAATATATTACATCATAGGTTGTCACGTCACGATTTAACGGTCTAGTCATTCGTTAATGGATGGAAGAACCTAATTAGACCAAATTTAAAAGGTAATATACTAGATTGACCAAATTAATACGTTAGTTAGAGACTTGATTGAACTTTAAATGAATGATAAATGACCAAAAATAAATTTGTATTTATTGTATTTCTTATACATTTTTCTAAGAACTTCACGTGTGTACTAGTTTTATATGAATAATGCTATAAAAGATGAATCACGTACCAATGATTTACATAATACAAGATAACAACATATCTTTAATACATAGTATGGACAAAAAAATATAGTAAAAATGTATAAATAACAAGAAATCTTTAATGCATGATATAAAAAATATATAAAATAATAAAAATAAATAATAATAAAAAGGGTATAAATAACAACAGATATTTTATCCATAATACAGCAAAAATATGTAAATTAATACAAAAAGTATATAAGAGAGACCGAAAAGATACCGAACAGTAAGCATGTAGGGTAAGCATGAAGCGAGAAGAGACCGGACACCCGGACAGTGAGCAACTCCGAAATACATCCGAAATACATTTTTCCCGAGTGCAAATATTTTCTCCAAAAATAAGAACTTGAGTCCAAACTAGCCCAATGTTCAGGATAATAAACAGTATATGATGGTTCTGTTGCAATTTGGATCTTTTTATTTCTTCGTAATTTGTAATAGCATCAAACATGAATGTATTGTATTTCTTCGTAATTCGTAATATATACAGTAATTGTACATAACATGTTTTCGCTATATGATTGGATGCAGGATGTTGATCATACGTTAGATATTGTATCAACAAAATAAAATTAGTTTATCTTATTTCATTCCAAACCATACATCTCATAATCCTGCAACCAATCTGAAGGAAATACAGTTTCGGATCAACCGTAAAAGTGTACACAAGGATAAACGAACGTACGCGTTCGTGGGCATAAATAATGTGTATATTAGATGCACATATGTATATTGGATATACATGGTTAAATTGATAAGAAACGGTTTTTATTAAGAAAACCAGAAAATTCAGTTTAAGCCGTTTTAGTACAACTGGCATAACTTTCAGTAGGAAACTCCGTTTTGAATAGTTCAATTTGGGTTAGATAGATAATGCGATTATCTAGAACTTTCATGTTGTAATATTTTTCATTTGAGCGAAGTATCAGTGTCGTTCTGATGGAATACCGAAAGGGTGCGACGGTTTGACATACATTTAGTAAAATAAATTATTTATTAATATTATAATTATTAATATGAATTTAATATTATGTAATTATTTATTAATATTATAATAATTAAAATAAATTTATTACTATTTAATTATTTATTTTTATATTATTAATATAAATTTAGTATTATTTAATTATTTATTAAAATAAATTTATTATTATTTAATTATTTATTAATATTATAATAATAATAATAAATTTATTATTATTTAATTATTTATTAATATTATAATTATTAAAATATTATTAATATAAATTTAATATTATTTAATTATTTATTAAAATAAATTTATTATTTTTAATTATTTATTAATATTATAATTATTAAAATAAATTTATTATTATTTAATTATTTATTAATATTATAATTATTAAAATAAATTTAATATTATTTATTGCTATTCATTAATATTATAATTATTAAAATAAATTTAATATTATTTAATGCTTTCTGCGACGGCCCGCCGGAGAAACAGCAACCGTCGGAAAAAGTGACATCTGCGACGGCCCGTCGGAAAAAGTGACATCTGCGACGGCCCGTCGGAAAAAGTGACATCAGCGACGGGAAATCAGCGACGGTTTGCCGTCGGTAAAACTTTCAGCGACGGTTATTGGGAGTATCAGCGACGGTAAAAGTTATGTTATCAAATTATTTATTAAAAAAAGTTATGTTATCACGTCACCAAATATATCACATCATAGGTTGTCACGTCACGATTTAACGGTCTAGTCATTCGTTAATGGATGGAAGAACCTAATTAGACCAAATTTAAAAGGTAATATACTAGATTGACCAAATTAATACGTTAGTTAGAGACTTGATTGAACTTTAAATGAATGATAAATGACCAAAAATAAATTTGTATTTATTGTATTTCTTATACATTTTTCTAAGAACTTCACGCGTGTACTAGTTTTATATGAATAATGCTATACAAGATGAATCACGTACCAATGATTTACATAATACAAGATAACAACATATCTTTAATCCATAGTATGAACAAAAAAATATAGTAAAAATGTATAAATAACAAGAAATCTTTAATGCATGATATAAAAAATATATTAAATAATAAAAATAAATAATAATAAAAAGGGTATAAATAACAACATATATTTTATCCATAATACAACAAAAATATGTAAATTAATACAAAAAATATATAAGAGAGACCGAAAAGATACCGAACAGTAAGCACGTAGGGTAAGCATGGAGTGAGAAGAGACCGGACACCCGGACAGTGGGCAACTCCGAAATACATCCGAAATACATTTTTCCCGAGTGCAAATATTTTCTCCAAAAATAAGAACTTGATAAAAAAATAAAATTATAATATAGAATGATAAATTATCCCTCAAAGATCCCATAAATCAAATGCAAAACAATTAGTGATTCAATTTATTATTGTAGAATGTAAAATTGTTTTCATTCTCTTCCAAAATATTTTATTGAGTTTATTTGGGTATTTTTGTTCCCATGGTCGACCCGAAGGACGGAATTAGGGGGGCAAGCTAGGCCTAAGTCCCTATGAAATAAAAAAATGCATGAATACCCTTGTAAATTATGTATATTTTTATGATGTATGTATAAATTTTTATTACATTACTTCGTCTGATCTTTTCTATAATTTCATTCTGGTGTCGTGTGACCCAAATATATTTCTGAGTTTGTTACGTTCACGAGTCTCTGTTAAGAAAATTAAATCATTTTGTTTCTATCTAATGGACCACACTTTTATTGACGTGAGTAAACGTGGTGTGATGGAAAATTCCAAATAAGAAAACAAAATTTGCATTCAGTCAAATGGGCTATTTCCATATGCACCAATCACCATTCACCGAAATACACCAAACTCAACCACAAACCACGATCACAACCCCTTTCTTTCGACCATCCGACCAAAGCACCTTCCTCTCTCTGGTCACAGAGATCTCCACGGGATCCATGGCTCTTCATTATTTGGCTTCGTTTGCATTCGAATTTTCATCATGGCTTTTGATTAATATTATTGTTTGAATTCGAATTGTACTTATTATTAATAGTCTTCTGCATTCACGAGACGTGACACTTAATTGTACTTAAACGAAGGAATTATTCAACCAAAAGAGGCCCCATAACAAAATGAACCGAAAATGACAAATGTGGAAAACAAATTTCCTGATAATCAAATAATAATTTATACAAGTAGAACAACATTTTCATGCTGACAAAAAGGTCAAATGCAAAAAAAGAATTGAGTTGTGATTGGAAGAATTTAGAGAGGACATTTATAATTTTCTAAAAGAAATATAGACTCCAAAGTTATTCACCAGGAATATCTTTGATCCGAGTAATTTCTCCAACTCCGTGACTGAGACACTATTTGTCTCGATACATGACTGAGACACTGTTAATAATTTTTTGGAAGATTGGGAGATGAGATTGAGACCATAGTTCAAAAACTGAAGTTGGAATTATGACCAGTTAACTCCACTCGCTGAGATTTTATGTTGACTCGGCTCGGCCTCTGATTCGGAGCGTATAAAACTCGGGACTTGGCTCGACGAGTCGGATGCAACTCTATCGACTCGACTCACATATGTTCTAATTAATTTATAATTATATATTTTTTAATCATTACTCATTAGTCATTAGTACATGTACCCAAAAATAGTATACTGTACTGAACTTAAATACGTTTTAAATATTTATGCGCATACTATACCATAATTAAATAAATGTGTATGTGTATATTATATATGACTTAAATAAATATTGAAAGCCATATATTAAATAATTATTTATGTGTATATTCTACCTGACTTAAAATAAATATTTAAGTATATATTACACCCAATATAAATAAATTTGTTTATTTCTAAAATTATTTATCATAAAATACATGATATATATATATATATATATATATATATATATATATATATATATATATATATATATATATAGAATCTAGTTTTAGAATCTAGTATAATATTTTATATACAATAATATGTTTGAACTTGCGGAATAATATATTTTAACTTGTAGAATAATATCTTTAAATCGTGTCAGAAATCGCATGCCAAAAACCGCGTTTCAGAGAACGCGTACAAAAACGATTTGTCAGAAATCGTGTATGGACGCGGTCCGTCATGCACAACACATAAAATAATATCTTGTATAGTACAGTATAATATCTTATATAGTTCGGGATAATATTTTTTTAGCTGGATTTTGGGTTTGGATTTTTTTTTTGGATTCTAACTAGCACACACACATATATATATATATATATATATATATATATATATATATATATTGCTAAAAAAAATCCAGAAAAAATCCAAGGATCAAAATTAATATAAGGTATAAGCGGATGGGCCTTTTCATAATTATCCGCCCCTCCAAACCCACTATTTCCTTCTCTCTTGCGATTCCTTCTTGCGACTTGTAAGCTCAAGACCAAGCCCGATTCCTCTTACTCCCTCTCCTCAACAGTATATTTTGCTAATTTCAACATTATATTTTGCTGAATTTCAACATTATATTTTGACCGGAGTGGACATGAGATTATTTTTGAATTCAAGAATATATATTAGTACGTTATGTTTTTTTTTTATTCAATTACTTCGCATTCATTGGTCTTGGAGGAAGTTTGTTCAGAGTTATTTTTGGATGGTAATACTTTAAGAACAGTATTTGACGCTTGAGATCAGTTTTTGACAAAAATTGAAATGATTTATTTTGCCTCTAATATTTAATGCACATCTTTCAAAGTTATATTATGATTTGTTTTCAAAACAAGTTTTTTTTCCCTTCATTTACTTGTGTATTATATGTTAAGAAACACATTCAAATTTATATACTTGTAATAGATCAAATAAAACATTATTTATATTAATAAGTTTAAAAAATTAAATATTTAAAAACAACATTCAATGTTTATAGTACAACTTTCAAAAATATACATTAAACATTAGGAGCAAAATAGTCACATTTTAATTTAACAACTGCTCACAATCCAAATACCGTCCTTGAAATAACACCACTCTTATTTTTTATCCACACATTAGTTTAGATCAAACAAAAAAAAAATCTACTTTTTCGTCCTTTCATTATTATGTGATCTGACTGATCAATGAAAATCAACACATTTTTCATTGATTGATTAGGTTCAGGAATAATGTTTTTATTATTATACTTCGAAGAAGATGTATTCCTTGAACTAGTTCAACTTATTCTCAAAAATTTATATATATATATATATATATATATATATATATATATATATATATATATATATATATTAACATACTGAATTAAGTATCAAAATTTTGGTACTTAATGTTTTTTTATCATTAAATTTACATTGAGATTTGTGTATTTAATGATGTGCACAAACTTTCATGATCATCATGCGAAAACAAAAATCTCAATGAAAATTCAATGATAAAAAATATTAAGTACTAAAGTTTTGATACTTAATTAAGTAAGTTAGCCTCCCTTATATATATATATATATACGCTAAAAAAATCCACAAAAAGAATTCATAAAAAGAATCCAATTATCAAAATATATATTGAAATTAGCAAAATATATTTTTGTATGTAACAAAATATATTGCTGAAAATATATTATTTTATTCTTAATTTTAGTCATGTTAACATGTTGGATTCAACAGTATATTTTGTTTATTTAAATAGTATATTTTGCTAATTTCTTTAGTATATTTTGCCTGCGTGAAAAAAAAATTTGGATTTTTTTTTTAATTTTCCTTAGCAAACCTGAAGACCAATAAATGGACCCATTCAAGAATCTCGTAATTTGGGGAACTGAAGACCAATAAACCTTGGATGATAGTGCATAAATTAGCTTACTTTACTAACCACGCGAAGGAAATATCTGTTTTTGTAATTGTGACATATCGGAGTTCTCCTACATAGCACGCTACAAACATAGAAGGGTCGCCTATCAAGTTATCTCATTTTGATTTATGATTGACTCACTAAGATATGTCAAAGCAAAGTAAGAATTTATATTTTGAATTAGGGGGCTTCTATGATAAACCTGTTTTCAAGAACAATATTTTGAATATAAATTATTTTATCGTTGATAGCAGGGCCGGCCCACAGGTTTCACGTACCCGAAGCCGAATTGAAAATGGACCCGTAGGATCGGGATTATTTCCACCCCTGCAAAACTCGTCTATACACCCGAAACCAAATTGAAAATTTCACTCGAGGCCGATTTAATTCCCACATCTTCTCCTGGTGTTAAACTACTTTTGCTTTGTATTTTGTTTCTCGGCCCATCTCACATACATTCTTATAAGCATTTCCGCCCAATCCTGCAAACAAAATATTCTCTCTTCTTAACAAACTATTTTCTTTGCGTTAATAAAAAAAGAAAATGACTACCTTAGCATCGGTACTGCTAGTACCGGCAGTTATACTAATAAGTCATGCCCAATCCTGCTCTGAACGAATGTTTTGTCCTCTTCGATCTTAATTTCAAACAATATTAAAACAAATTTTGAAAAAAGGTATATGATTTGAAATATGACCTGCGATTGAAGTCGTTGAGGAGTTTGAATATATCTTTCAACTCGGTCAAAGAGACGTGAATATCCTGAGGCAAAATTTATCTTGCATGGCCCATTCAGAAGAATCAGAATTAGAATGTACACCCGCCTCGCATTCAGAATTCGCAGACCGAACTGCATAAAAATTCCAAATTACCATTATTACATGTACAGAACAAGCAATTGACATTGTAAAAGTTCAATGTAAACCCTAATCGATTTAAAATCACATCAATTTAGAACTCGATTTACAGAAGTCAGTTGAAAAATTCAATTGAAAACCCTAATCGGTTGTAAAACCCTAGAGATTCAGTCAAGCAATTCAGCAGAAATTCGAAGAAAATGACACCAAATCGTTGAAATTCGAAAATAACCACAGAAACTCACAGAAACTCAAAGAAAGCAGCACCAAATCGTCGCCAAATCGTTGCCAAACCGCAGAAAAACGAAGCCGCTCCAATCGCCAAACCCTAGATCGAATCGCCAAACCCTAGATCTAATCGCCAAACCCTATCGTCGCCAGAGAGAGAGAGAGAGAGAGAGAGAGATATCGAATCGCCAAACCCTATCGTCGCCAGAGAGAGAGAGAGATCGAATCGCCAAACCCTAATCCTATCGTCGCCAGAGAGAGAGAGAGAGAGAGAGAGAGAGAGAGAGAGAGAAAAGAGGGGTCGGGTCTGATGTTTAGCTGAGCGGTGAGCGGGTTTGGGTTTGGACCCGGATTTCATGTATATACCTATATAGTAAAAAAAAAAAAAATTGGATCCTAGCCCATACTTCTTGGGCTTTACACATGGGCGGGCTCTGGTTGATAGGATCAGTAAAATTTCTTAAGCTTGATATTATTGATTCAATACATGATTATATGTGTATTTATTGAATGGCATGGATCACTGTGATAATTTAACACATTTAATTAACGTGATAATTGGAAAAAATACATAATAACAATTAATTAATAATAATTTAAATTTATTAATTCAATTAAATTTTCATTGTATGTTAATTAATTATTAATTATATGACATGTGTTAGTTATCATGTTAAATAAATATGTTAACTAGTACATAGAGATGCGATGGTAAAATTTGAGGATATCTATTAATTTAAAGAGTCGATTTTTTGACCGGATTTATAAAATGTGGTTTTCTTTAAATTTTGTGCTCACCTTAATCATGTATTTTAATCAAATTAAATCAATTGATTTTAAAAATCAGGTGTCATCGGGTTTTTAAAACCAATTTCGGTTAATTTTAGAATATTTACAGAAGTCATATTATTTTTCGAATTTCATGTTCATACCGAATCACATGCATAAATGTTCCTAAATGATATATTGATATGCAATTTCGGATCACATGCACTACAAGCTGTCTTTCAAAAAATTTCCTTTTTATCTTTGATCATTTCATTCTCATGGCTTCAAATGTGATCATGATGCCACATGTACTTTCGAGTAGAGGTGATATGAAATGGGTGCTAAAGAAAATTTGTCCTTTTAGTTGAAGTGACCGAGCAAGTAGCAACTCTTATTCGTGGTGTCGTAAACTCGGTGGATCCTTGCTTTATTTGGTCTTGCCTAGTAAGCTTGACAAGATTCTTGCATAGAAACTGCATTTTACACGACAAACAAAGAGCACGCCTATTCTACTATTAGTTCGTCTATATTTAAGTTTTGGGAAATTATATTTCTCCATCCCCACATACATCCTCAATTTTACCTTCATTGACATCGTCATTTCAGTTAATCCAATCGATTTTTGATTAATTAGGATATGAATTAATGAATTTGGATTAACATATTTGGGTTAATTACCATTTTGCTGAATTATTTTGCTCGTTAATTATGATTTGGATTAATGAATTATGACACCATCGAGGAGAAAATCGAGGGTGCTACTAAATGGGGGCTTCTATCATACATCATTTTTCTTATCATACACCCATTTTCAAGGGTATTTGGAGTAATTATCAATTTATGAATATTTAAAGTAAGATCTCAAATATATTTATCAATTAATATTTGACTAAAGTGGAATTTTTTGTTGTTCATTTAAACAAAAATGTCCATAAAAAATATATTTTATGATACATTCTTTTACAAATATAATTAATTGTTAAAATACCCAAAATACCCTTGCAAAAGGGTGTATGATAGAATTCCCCGCTACTAAATATATGTCCTCTTTAGTTTTTCCGATTAATTGTTTTTGGAATTCTTTAGTTATTCAATATTCAGCTCGAATGGAAATGCTGGGGGAACATGAGTTCATACTTTTTGAGTTTTAAAATTTCATAAAATATGTTTTGATCTTAATTAATCAAGATAAACTATGAGAGAATCTGAGGTGCTTTTTGTGAAATTTGTACAATGACTCAACTCGTGAAAAATCATTGAGATCTTGATCTTTGTTTATTTCACGACTACATCGTATTTTTGTAAGTTGTCTTGATGTTATTTTCTTGTATTTTCTAGTTTTCTAATAATCGTCACTCTAATATGTTGATGTTTTATTTTGATCTTTGTGCAAACTTGATCGTGTTTTTTTGAGGTACGATAGGCAAAGTGTCTAGTGAAATTCATTGAAAAAAAATTGTACAACAAATTATCAAATTGCAAGTCCAAAAAAAGATAACATAAAATTAATTTTATGCTAGCACTGCAAGATACAGTGAGAAGATTAATTTCATTAGGCAAAGTGTTTTGAAATTAATTTCATTAGTAATATCGTTATTGTTTTGAAATCAATTAAATAAAATTTGAACCAACACGAAAACTATGAAACTTTTGTCACATAATCCAATCTCCGACAAATGGATCACACTTCAAGGCGTGAAAACGGTGAGAAGATTCTTAATCGGATCACTAGATGGTCGCTCGAACCGGAGAGAAATGACGAATTGGAGAAGATTGTTGTTGTGTGTAGAAAGGACGAGGTATTTTCATTTAAATTTTTTGATATTTTTTTGCAAAATAACTCTGGCATTTTGCTTAAATCGCAAAAAAGCCTCGTACATACAACATTACTCAAAATTGTAAAAAAAAGGACAAAATGCAAGCTATTTTTTCAATCTTGAGTAACATATTACGCGTATGTGCCTTTTTGTGATTTTGACACAATGCAGGGACATTTTTTACAAATTTCTCTTTTTTAATTTATGTGTTTTTATGTTTTCTTTTATATATTCGGAGTTACAACAGAAAAGGATGTAACTTTTTTTTTTGAGTAGAACCTAGAGCACGAAACGTGCTCGTTGGAGTTCTTTATTAATATTAAATAATTTACAGCTGTTACATAAAACATCACGTGAATCAACCTATCCTAATTTCCACTATTTCTTGAAACAATAGGATAGGCATTTTAGCTCTCCTCTTGAAGATACAATTATTCCTTTCCTTCCAAATCGACCAGATTGTTGCCGCTCATATGTGCGGTTCTTTGTTGTCGTCGACGTTCTTTCTTTTTGTCTTGGTCATTTTGTGAAACCGTTCCCATTTATCTTGAATTGTTCCATGTGAATTGAGCTTCAAGCCTACTCTTTCATAGCATTCATGTGCAAACGAGCAAGATACGAATAAATGATCGACCGTTTCAATAGTCTCCCCATATATGATGCATGAATTTATGTGTTGCCACCCCCGTTTTGCTAGGATATCTTGTGTTAATATCCTTCTTCGTATGGCCAACCAAATGAATAGTCTAACCTTTAGAGGTATGCAGAGCGTTAATACTTGTTTTGCCCGTGGTACCCGGATCCCAGGATTTATAATAAAATTATAAATATCTTTCGTTCGAAATAGGGGTTTAGGTTGATTTATCATGAATTGATTGTGAGACTCGAATATGTTTAGTTTCCAAGTTTTGTAAATGGAGGTTAGTTTATTTAGGTCTTTGATAAAGTATGAAACATATTTTGTGGGGGTTGTCGGATTAATCGTAGAATCCGTGATTCCGTATATATCCCGTACATATTTGGTCCAGAGAGCATCTCTCTCAAAATCGAATTTGAAGAGCCATTTTATCAAAAGGCATTTATTTTGAGTTTCTAAGCACATGAGCCCGATACCGCCATTTGATTCAGGCACTCTAGGATGCATTATAATATGTGTTGCACGGATACGACGATCCAAACTTACTCATAATTTAAACGACCCGTAACAACTCGTGATCTGAAATAGTCGCGGTCCATATAAATCTGATTCCGAAGGATTGAAATGAGTCGATCCGAACGACCGGTAAGTTGCCGCAATTACGAGTTTACTATTTTCTTTATTAATGTGATTTCCTCTCCTTAAGTTTGATTACAAGTGGAAGTCATGAGTGCGAGTAATTACATTGTAGAACAAGTGAATTGAGGAATAGACAAGACTACATGAGTTGGGTTGGGACCCATGGCAAATATGTATCATCTTCATCTAGCCATTTAGGAAATAGTATCTCTCATTCCATATAATACCTCCAAGTGTAAGGGCAGCCTGGCTTGTGTAGTCCCCCACTCACAGATGGCACCCATTCGACTCACTCCGACAAAGCAATGTCCATCCGTCCAAATCGAAATCAGAACCTCACTGTGGAGAAAATTATATCATGGAACATACATACCCATATGTTTACATGTGCAAATCATGAAATGACATTTCATCAATCTTTTCGATTTACATGTACAATAATTATAAACAACTAACACATGAGCTCGTGACTCGATGTGAAATAAAAAAAAATCATATGTCCTAAGAAAATTGTGGATTAGAATTTTATTGACACTAATTGATAAAGTACCACCTAGTCTTTCTCTATTTACTCTTTTTTTATTCTTAAAAAAATAATTATAAACAAGCCTCCTCTGTTCCATGAAAGATTATGAATCCTTTTCGAGATATGATTTGTCATGAATGTGAACCTGATTCGATCTAATTTAAGATATTTTGGAAAATCAATATAAAAAATTTATTCGACTCAAATTTTGGTACATGAAATGATGAAATTACAACTCAATTCGATTGATTCGAAACCTACCTATCCGGTGTCCCGTCTCAAATCCGAATAATCTGAAACTTCAACAATCAAAAACTCAAACCCAGTATGTGTCATGTCTGAAGTCACTTATCTCTTCTTTTAATTTTATTCAGCAAAATTGGCCTATAATATATTTTTTTAAGAAATATCAAAGGTGATTCGCCGATCTATTCTTTCGTAATAATAAAGAAAATAATATTTATAAAAAAAAATTAAAGAAATTTTCGAATTACATAATTATCAAAATTCTAGTTAACTAGATTCGTACACAATCCTCGTCTACTAACCATATTTTCTCCATTGTTGTGCGTGGTCCGGAATTTTCAATTGTAGAAGAGATTGTATTTTAGTCTTTTTATTGAATATCCGCTCATTTTTCTCCCTCCAAATACATCTAATCGTTGCTAACCAAGACGTGTTCCAGTCTTTTCGGTTAGTTGGTGTCGCCACTTTCATCTCTATTCTCCATCCAAAAATTCTTGGGATCGGCGAATTTGAAATTAACATATCTTCGAAGTGAGATCCAGACCACTTTTGAATACGAACAATGTAAATAAAAGATGATCTGCCGAATCGAAAATTGGCCTACAATATTAACCAGGTGGACTAGTGATCTTAGAAACTATTGTTCGATCAATTCGTTATCGAAACCCGTTTGATTCGAGACTGAATGATACAAAATTTGAGTGTGCAGAAATATGTATGATTCCTGACTCAATGAATCACAATCCAAGTCATCCCGAATACAAAATGACATGGTCCAATTCGATTATTTGCCACCTCTAATTTAGGAATGTCAACGAAGTAGGCTAGAGATGGGAATAAATGCTGGCATATTTGACCTCAATAATTCGAAGAAATCTCCGAATCCCAATCTGATCAGTGAACATGGATTTTTATTTTTACTCACCATATCCAATAATTCCACGCCAGCAAAATAAATTTGAATATCATTTAATAACACATTGAAGCATATAATACATAAATAATAAATAATAAAATACAGATATGCTTATATAATGCATCAGTACACACATTCTTACACATGCCATTTTGTCAGAATATTTTAGAAGATCTTAGATACACCAATAAAATGTTAGACATGTAGTTTCTATTAATATTATTAAAATCTTATTAAACTCCCTCTGTTACTTAAAATATTGCTTAAATTAATCCTAATACAATCTTCGTCTGCAGTGAAGAGAAGGACAAAACAAATGGGACCTTCTATATTTCTTTTCTACCAATGTGTTTCTCACACGTGTCCTCATATACCGAGACTTTTCAAATTTGGCTCCTCTCTCTCTTGACTATAAATAAGAGCTTAAACACAAGGCTTACTTCACAGATAAACATAACAAATACAAGCAAAGATAAAGTACCACAAGTAACTTATATTTGAAGAGAAATGGAAAACTCATTCCCTATCATCAACATGGAGAAGCTCGACGGAGCGGAAAGACACGCCGCGATGGAATTGCTACGGGATGCTTGCGAGAACTGGGGTTTCTTCGAGGTTCCTGAAATAATTTCATACTCCATATTCATCTTAATTAGATTTTTAATATTAATTATTAACTTCTCTGTGTTTAAATGAATGGGTAGATTTTGAACCATGGAATATCGGTGGAGATGATGGACAAGGTCGAGAAGTTAACGAAGGATCACTACAAGAAATGTAGGGAGCAGAGATTCATGGAGTTTGCGGCCAAAGCTCTCGAGGACGGTACCAATGGCGCCGATACCAGTGATCTCGACTGGGAGAGCACTTTTTTCTTGCGCCACCTTCCCGTCTCTAACATTTCTGATGTACCAGACCTTGATGACAATTACAGGTAAATGTTATTGAATATATTTCTTAAGGACCATAATATATATTATTTACGGTATATTTGGCTTATCGATCTTTTGAAGAGCCGTCGATAAATAGATATAGATATTAATGTTACGCAGTAATATAATACAACAATTATGTCTAAATAATCTTTGGTGGGGGGAATGGTGATGACATTCTCCAGTCTGTATTAAGACCCACCATGAATTAAGATCCACCATTACATGAGAGAGTAATTGATGTTCCAAGAAAATAAAAAAAATAAAAAAATACTTGTGGAAATCATGTTGTACAGAACATAAATACATAACATAACAAAATCTGAAGTTGAACTTCATGTATGCATTTTTAGAAATATTCGAGTTATTTCCAATCAATATTTTTTAGAAATAAAAGAGAAATTAACACGAAAGAACAATTTCTTGTGTTCTAAAGACAAATGGATTGGACATATTTGAAAAGACAACACCATCTTTTCCAAAAGACATATTGAAAGGTCAATATTTTTTGGAGGTGAATTTTTTGGGTCCCACATAATTAGAGGTGGAACCTTTTCCCTAATATTTTGAGAATATGATAATGATGTTTTTTTTTTTCTTAAACCAGTAAAATATGATAATAAATTTAGTCTTATCATTTTCATTTAGGAGTGTGATGAAGCAGTTTGCACTTGAGCTAGAGAAACTTGCTGAGAGGCTACTAGACTTGCTATGTGAAAACTTGGGCCTTGAGAAAGGCTATCTCAAGAAGGCCTTTTGTGGATCCAAAGGCCCAACCTTTGGCACGAAGGTGAGTAATTATCCTCCGTGCCCACGGCCAGATTTAGTCAAGGGCTTGCGGGCCCACACCGATGCCGGAGGCATTATTCTTCTGTTCCAGGACGATCGTGTTAGCGGCTTGCAGTTGTTAAAAGACGGAGAATGGATCGATGTACCCCCGATGCGTCATTCTATCGTCGTTAATATAGGCGATCAGCTAGAGGTATGTTAGTTTTGTGATTATGTTTTGTTAACAACTGAACAATTCAAAACAAAAAATTTAAGTTGACATTTAGGTTTGGTAAATTATAGATTGTTTGCAGTTAGATAAACAAAGTTGGTTAAAAAAATCAAATATTACATGAAGATAATTGTTTACGATAGTAACTAAATCATATTCAAAATTGAATTTGATGAAGGTAATCACTAATGGCAAGTACAAGAGTGTGGAGCACCGTGTGGTTGCCCAAACAGACGGAAATAGAATGTCGATTGCATCTTTCTACAATCCCGGGGGCAATGCAGTGATTTTCCCCGCACCGGCATTGGTTGAGAAAGGGAAAGAAGAGAAGAAGAATACGTATCCGAAATTCATTTTTGAGGATTATATGAATTTATACATTCGTCAAAAGTTCGAGGCTAAGGAACCGAGATTTGAGGCCATGAAATCCATGGAGATGCTAAATGGTGAACCGATTGCTACATCTTAATAGAAGTTGGTTTTATATTTTAATTTTATATGGTTGATTACTTATTATATTGTTGTTATTATTATTGTGTTTGTGCATTTCCTTTTTGGGTTCAATTAGTATTCTTTGTGGTCTCTATGTTACGATGATGTTATGCAAAAACTTCATTTGCTGGTGGAGTGAAGTTTGTAAGGTTGTTATGTGAAGTTTTTAAGGTGTATCTTATTTTCATCGTTATTTGTTAATTAGTAAATTGTTCTTGGACCAGTCTTGAGAAGTAATATTATACGAGGCCATTTACCCTTCCATTCATCACCACATGCTCTATATTCTTAATTAACACACTTAATTAATTAGTAATTAACAATATACACTCGATTAACAATTAATTAATATATATTTAACATACACATGAATTAACAGTTGACAATTATTATTAATGAACTGTTAATTGAGTATATTTTGTTAAATACCAATTAATTAAGTGTGATAATTAGGATATAGAGAATGTGGTGATGCATTGGGGGAAGGATAAAATTTCCCATATTATATCATGGATGTCAATGGTTAGTAAATAGCACAATAAATAATGATCGAGAACCAAACAGGCTCCCTCTCGATCAGAACCAAAAAGCTCTTTCATCTCCACAATCTGAATTTGTAGGTATGAAGATTAGTCGGGAAAATACAAATAACATTTACCCATCCTTTTTTTTTTTTTGATTAATTGCCCTTAGGCTGATTTACCCATCCTTTATTTTTGCACTTATCTTTGTGGCTCATCATGAAACCACATCATCATGTTTATCTTGATTATTAACCATTAGATTGTGTGATGTGGTTTTATCATATGCACTAATATTATATTTGATCATTTAGCCAACTAGAGTTAGCCTAGTTGGTCACACATCTTGACTAAGGAGCAAGAGGTGTGGGGTTCGATTCCCGACGGAGACACTGAATTATAGATTAAATGTTAAATGAATGAATAGAGTATGTGGCCTACGGGTTTGTAATAAAATAAAATAAAAAGGAGATTGTGTTTGGAAGTGGGACTTTGAGCCCTCTCCGAATTTACTCAAAAAAATATATATATATATTTGATCATTTAAGACATGTATTTTGTATTATTATTTTGAAGTATTAATTTGAACCATTAGATTGTGTGATATGGTTTAATCTCAATAATTAATTTTTTGTTAGATTTTTTGAATATCATATTTTGTGTAGTCATTTATGTGTTATTATTTTACACCATGTTTTAAACATTCTTAGAAAGCCACATCATCCTACATTAATGATGTGGCATATTATTATTGGTTAGAATCATATTAGACCAAGTCCGATCAATTGATTAACATTTCACATAAGATTACATGATCAAATGTAAATGCAATGGAATATAAAAAATTTATATTTGAAATACTAATTATTTAATATGTAATATTATAAAAAATACAACATATATTTGTATTATTTTGGAAATTTAATTTTATAAACCCATCAAATATATTCATTTCATTTTTCTCTTTATTTTGACATCCCTATTAGCATATTTCATACATACCGTTTTTCTTAATTTCAATTTGTAAAGATATTGTGTAAGAAAATACAATGCAAAAAATACATATTTACATAATACATTTTTAAGAATTTTATTTGCATAATAGAATTTTTAAGTATTATTATTTATTTTTAAAAAAATTATAACAATAAGAATCTCATATAGTACTAAATATATTATATTTGTGTTTTTAGGCAAACAAAACTTTTTCAAAAAATAATAGAATTAAAAAAAAAAGTGTATCCATCTAAATAACTTTGTAAACTTATAAACACCTATCAAATTGTATTGCTATTTTACAAAATGTAAAATAAAAAAAAAAATCATATGATATAAAATGATTTATATTTATGTTTATTAGAAATTAAATTTTGATATTATTTATTAAATTACTTCCACTATTAAGTTTTATATTATTTTATATTTTTCATTGCATTTTGAATCAATAAAAATTGTTACTACTATATAATTAATAATGTGTTACTACATATGTTGTATGATTCATTATTTTAATATTTGATATTGTATAAAATATTGTGAACAATGATATAATATTTGTTGTTACGTTTTTCGTAAAATTTTATTATATCTTATTCTTATATATTATTATATAATGATACTAATATAAATATTATTATTTGATTAAAAAAATGAATTTTTTGTTATCATAATGTTAAATAATTATAAAACATACAAATAATCATAGATAATGAATTCAAATAACTTTATTTTAGGATGATATTATTAATATTATCATACAAATATATAATTGTTTTACACTGAAAAATATAATTTACATGCTCGCCGCGTAGTGCAAGTATTCTCCTAGTATCATTAACAAAACTAAAATTGGATTGCAGTTTTGTGTCCCTCTGTTCTCTATTAATTGCAAACCAAGAAAGAGAAATAGAGTAATATATAAATGGTTTTTGGTCTCTGCTCTCTCTCACTCTCTGGTGAATGGTGTTTGTACCAAAATAACAATAATCAAGTCTCCTAAGAAAGGTTAGAATACATTTTAAATAAAAATAATTGGTTCGAAGAATTTGATGCACGCTTCATATCTTTTCGAGTGAAGGCTTCCGTTCTACGACTGTATAATCAGACGGATACGAAATTTTTCGGGGTTAGAACCTTGGAGACAGATAAACGGCAATCCTTACATAGAAGGACGGAAATCTACTTTTAGGACAGCAGTGGCTGGACCACGGGGCTATACCCAAATTTGTTTCCTCATACTTTTAATTTAATTATTATTTGATTAATTATTTTATTGCAGATTTTACAAGTATAAACAACAATCTAAAGGTAGATTAATAATTTTGTCTCTTGCATTATCGAATTAAAATATCAAGTTATTTAATTTTCTTGATACTTATTTGAGAAAATGCTACTTTTATCAAATAATATATTTCCTAATTTTGGGATTCTTTGTTATATTTGATTTAACATAAAGATTGTTTTGCAAAATATGCATCAATTCGAGTGTAAATTTAAGATATAAATATCAATTGAATTTACTTGATTTGTTTTGATTGATCTAAATTTTTATATTGCTTGAAATCATAGAAGCAATATGAAAATAAAGTTATTTAAAATTTGTATAAAATGCACAGATATTCTTGTGATATACAATTATGGCACGTAGACTAGCCAATCATTTTAGTTATCCAAAATCCATGTTATTTGGAAATTCTGATTATGAATTTCTTGGAACTTGATTAACGAGTTATTTTATATCTATGATTGTCATTCTATCATAGCAATGGTATTCAGTATTGAGTGATCTTTTAACATTATGGCCTTAACATTAAACCTATTAGGTTTAAAAGAAATCATTTTACTTAAGATATATTATCTGTTATTATAGCTGGATAATTTTAAAAAATCAAGTCAATAAATTGTTCTTGTCTGATTATGGAATTGATGCAGATTTGATAATTCAAATAAATTAGGGCAATAATGTCCTAATCTTTGATTAAATTATGAATGTCAAAATAATATAATTTTAAAGTTTGATAATTTTATTTATCTCTTTAGAGAGTTTTGGTGATGTTTACAAGCGCTGGCAATAGAGAGTGTTGGTGCCAATTACAGTTACGCTGCCAAAAGATAGTATTGGTGCAGTCCACAAGAGCTGGCAAAAGATAGTTTCTGACCTCACTGTCTGCCGCAGCCTAAAGAGAGTTTTGGTGCTGTTTACCAGAGCTGGCAAAAGAGAGTTTTGCTGCCATATACTCTCTGCAGCTGGCTATTGGGATTTTTGCTGCCATTTACTCTCTACCGCTGCCAAAAGATAGTATTGGTGCCATTTACTCTGCCGCTACCAAAAGATAGTTTTGGTGCAGTCCACATGCGTCGGCAAAGATAGTTTTGGTGCCGTTTACTCTCTGCCGCTGCCAAAGATAGTTTTGGTGCCAACTAAAGTAACAACTGCCAAAAATTAATTTTGGTGCAGTCCACAAGAGTTGTTATTTTGGTACCAATTACTGTAACCGCTGCCAAAATATTTGTTTTTGGTGCAATTTACCAGAGCTGGCAAAAGAGAGTTTTGCTGCCAATTACAATCAGCCGCTGGCAAATAGTTTTGGAGCCATTCACACCCTGCCGCTGCCAAAAGAAAGTTTTCCTGAGCACACAAGCGCCGGCAAAATAGAGTTTTGGTGACCATCACTGTCCGCAGCTGCCAAAAGATAGTTTTGGTGCCAAGTACAGTAACCGCTGCGAAAATATAGTTTTGGTGCCAACTAAAGTAACAACTGCCAAAAAATAATTTTGGTCCAGTCCATAAGCGCTGCCAAAAGATAGTTTTGGTGCAAATTACAGTAACAGCTGCCAAAAGAATGTTTTGGTCATGTCAACAAGCGCAGGCAAAATAGAGTTTTGGTGCCATTTACACTCAGCCGATAGCAAAAGTTAGTTTTGGTGTCCTTACTGTCCGCCGCTGCCAATAGATAGTTTTCCTGCCTATTAATGTAACCGCTGCCAAAAAATAGTTTTGGTGCAGGCCACAAACGCTGGCAATAGATTGTTTTGGTGACATTTAATGGTCGCCGCTGCCAAAAGATAGTTTTGGTGCCTTATTGTAACTGCTGCCAAAATATAGTTTTGGTGCCTATTACAATAACGGCTGCCAAAAGAGAGTTTTGGTACAGTCCCCAAGAGAGGGCAAAAGATTGTTTTGGTGCTTTTACTATCAGCGCTGCCAAAAGATAGATTTGATGCCAATTACTGTAATAGCTGCCAAAAGTTAGTTTTGGTGCAGTTTACCAGCGCTGGCAAAGGTAGTTTTGGTGCAGTTTACCAGCGCTGGCAAAGGTAGTTTTGGTGCCAATTACTGTAATAGCTGCCAAAAGGTAGTTTTGGTGCATTTTACCAGCGCTGGCAAAAGTACTTTTGGTGCCAATTACTGTAATAGCGGCGAAAAGATAGTTTTTGTGCCGCTTACCAGCGCTGGCAAAAGATAGTTTTGGTGCCTCTGACAGTCTACCGCTGCCAAAAGATAGTTTTCGTAGCTATTACAGTAACCGCGGCCAAAAATATAGTTTTGGTGCATCATTTGACCAGAGCTGGCAAAAGAGAGTTTTGGTGCCATTTATCCTCAGCCGCTGCCAAAAGCCTGTTTTGGTGCCTATTACTGTAACTGCTGCAATGAAAGATTATATCTTTAAAATGGCTCAGGATATTCACGGCTCTTTGACCAAGTTGAAAGACAGAATCAAACTCCTCGACGACTTCAAATCGCCGGTCTTATTTCAAACCATATATTTTTTTTCAAAATTTGCTTTAATATTGTTTGAAATTAAGATCGAAGAGGACAAAACATTCGTTCAGGATTGGGCAGGACTTATGGTACTGGCAGTACCGATGCTAAGGTAGTCATTTTCTTTTTTATTAATGCAAATAAAATAGTTTGTTGAAAAGAGAGAATATTTTGTTTGCAGGATTGGGCGGAAATGCTTGTGAGAATGTATGCGAGATGGGCCGTAAAACAAAATACAAAGCAAAAGCAAAATTGCCGAAAAATTTCTTTTTTATTAACCCAAAGAAAATAATTTGTTAAGAAGAGAGAATGTATGTGAGATGGCGGAAATGCTTATGAATTTTTTTTTGCAAAAAAGGACCTTCAAATAACCAAAAAAATCTGGACCAGAATATACCCAGAAAATGAAAAAATTGCCGAAAAGCCCCCGTATATTTAAAAAATTGCAGAACAATCCCTGAAAAGAAAAAACTACAAAACATCCCTGAAAATTAACGAATTGCAAAAATCCCCTGAAATTTAACAAGAAAATAACTAGGTTTAATCCATTAACAAGTAAATCAATTAATACTTAAAATCAAAGAATAAATAATACCATACATAAGATATATGAAACAATTTCCAAAATCCTAATACTCAACAAATCGAAAAATTCAATACAAAATCGAAATTACTGTACAAAATCTCGAAATCTCGCACCAGCAAAACAAACTCGAAAAAATCCATTCAAACTCGAAATCAAATGGCCCCGCTCAATCGCAGCAAAAAAACGATTGAAAATAATAGTAAATATAAAAAAAAAACACTATGTTCGAAACCCTAGATCTGAAAATCGCTTTTTCTTTTGGGTGGCTGCAGCTTTGTTTCTTCAAATGGGAGGAGAGAAAAAAATATATTAGGGTTTGAGAGCTTATATATGGGTCGGGTCAAAATGGGTTCGGTCAATCGGACGAGTAAGTGGGTTGTCAATCCGACCCGTCAATTGAGGAGAGGGAGAGGAGACAAAATGGAAACCTTACAAAGAGATCCAAAACCTGGCCCCTCTGATCAGCAAGCCCAATTAACACCATCGAGAATTTACCCAGACGCTTATTTCGGACCTAACTTTGCGCAATTTTCTTATGGCACATCATCACTTTCTTTTTAACTATTAGATTATGATATGTGCCAAATATTAGGCCATAGATTAATTATTGATTTTTTATAAACATTTTTTTTCTTTTTAGTCATTTAATTGTCAATTATTTTACACTATGTTCTAAGAATTCATAGAAACATCATCATATATTAATGATATGGACTATTATTGTTGGTTAGATTCATGTTAGACTAAGTTTATTCAATTATTTATAATTTCACAAAAGATTGCATGATAAAATGTGAATGCAACAGAAGATGAAAAGTTTATATATGAAATACTAATAACTTAATATGTAATATTATAAACATACAACATATATTAGTATTATTTTTAGAATTCTATTTTTAAAAAATCATCAAATATATTCATTTTAATTTTCTCTTTATTTTGACATCCATATTAGTATAGTTCATACATACCAATTTCCATAATTTTAATTTTTAAAAATATTATGAAATACAATGCAAAAAGTGCATTTTTATAAAATAAAATTTTTATTATTTTATTTACATAATACAATTTTAAATATTAATATTTATTTTTAAAAAGTTATAACTATACTAATATCATATAATATTAAGTTGATTATATTTGTGTTTTTTATCAAACAAATTTAATATTAAGTTGTTTGAAAAATAATAGAAATAAAAAAAATAATCCATCAAAATAATTTCTTAAATTTATAAACACTTATCAAATAATAATGTTATTTTAAAAAATATAAAACTAAGAAAAAAACATTTCATATAAAATAATTTTTATTTATGTTCATGTTAAATTAATTTTTATATTATTTAATTATTAAATTACTTTCACTATTAAGTTTGATAGAATTTAAAATTCTCATAGCATTTTGAATCAAGAGCAAATTATTATTACTATATAATTAATGATATGTTACTACGTATGTTATATGATTTATTATTTTTATATTTGATATTGTAGGAAACGTTGTGAATAACAATGATATAATATATGTTGTTATGTTTTTTGTAAAATCATGGTATATCTCATATATTATTATTATACAATGACATTAATATAGGTGTTATTGTTTAATTAAGAAAAATAATTTTTTTGTAATCATAATGTAAAATAATTGTAGAACATATACATAATCATAGACAAATTAGTTCAAATAATTATATGAGCCCTTCTACTGTGCCCCCATATATCACCCCATCAATCGTGATGTTGTCATCATGACATCACGATTAATGAGAGCTCCAATTTGCACCCAAAATATTCCCCAATTAATTTTGTAATTTTAATATGATTATGTTAATGGAAAATTAATTCATTGGACCATCGATTAGTTTAATTAGAAGTTAATTAAATGAATTTTTAAATACATTTAATTTAGATGTTAATTGAATGCTTAATTAATTATGTGCATAATTGAGGGTATGAAATGGTAAGCATGACAAAATGATGTCATGCTTACCCCTCATTATTTTGGAGATGAAATGGTGGGGAAAAGTATAATTTTCCTAATTATATTATGAAATAATATTATCAGTATTATCATATTTATATGTACTTTGTATTACAATGAAAAATATATTTAACATACTCGCCACGTAGCGCGAGTATTCTCCTAGTAAAATTGATTTTACAATGTAATCGAACAAATTTCGCGATCACATACCTAGACCTTCCTCTAAAGTCGGCAGACTAAATAAGCAAGACTATCAAGGATTAATCGACAAATGGAAGCGCTATTTCTAAAGCTGGTATTTCTGAATCTAGAGAAATTATATCAAAATTCCCAAAATACTCTTCTCTAATCATGGAATGTATTGATAAGACTCTCATCTATTAATTTGTTAGCTATATCGATCTTAATTAATCAGTTAAAAACAAAAAAATCGTTAACCATATCAATCTTGATTAATTGTTAAAAATAAAAACTAACATCAATGTAAATAATTAAAGATTTATCTTCGTCCATCATGTTCTCTATATTTGAAATAATATCAATGTAAATAACACCCCTTCATAAATAATTCAAAACAATAATAATATTGAAATAAATAAAAATATTTATTCATACAAAATAACGACTTTCTCAAATCTAAATCTACTAAAACTAATTAAACTCGATATAAAAAAAGGTACAATGACCTTTGATCCGTAAATAATCTTACTCACTTCTTTGATGTCCAATAATAAAAATCTGTATTATAAAACATAATTTATTATAATGAAACAAATAAAATAAAACTTATAATTATTTACTTCAAATCATACAAAAACAACCTTATGATTAGAAAAGGGTATTTTGGGATTTTGATATAGTTGCTCTAGATTCAGAAATATCGGCTTTAGAAATAGCGCTTCCCATCGACAAAATAGCCTCAAAATTATCAGGATGGAAGCAAATTTAATTAATTGATAATTAACAATCAAAATTCTAATAAATTTATATTTTTAATGCAAATTACGATTTAACAAAATTTTAATAAATTTATATATTTAATGAATTAATATAGATTACGCATAACGTGAATACAACTTGGGTACCATCAAAATTCCTCTTTTTAAAACATGCACTGTCGGACTCTAAGAGTCCGATTTTTTTAGAATTATGCAGTGGTTAGTAGTCAAATTAGGGATAATATTTCCGGATTCTGAAAGTTCGAAAGGTATAAAATCCGGATTCTAAAAGTCCGAAAGTGTTAAGAGTTGCAAATAGATTCAAAACTTGTTATTTTCTTAATAGACTTTGGAAACGTGTGTACTGTTCATTTTTTCTTATATATTTTGTGAGAAGTCATGAGTTCGAATTTCTACAAACGATAATTCTAAATTTTTTCCTATAAAATTCAATGAAGTTATGAGAAAAAATGATCTGACATATTTGAATCTTAGAACTATAAGAAAAAAATCAAGAGTCTTAATTAATGAACCACATAATTACATGTGAACGTTAGTCTCTTAATAGTTAATTTAATATGTGTTTTAACAAATTGGATTCGGTCATAAATATGATCGGACCTAATGATTCTACGTGATTAAAATGAACGGTTGAAAATACAATAAAAATGGAGTGCATTAGCAATCCCTCTTTTCTAAAAAATAATATATTCTAAAAAATGAACGGAACACACCAGCTCACTCTATTTTTATTCAGAAAATAATATATTCCATTGCATAGATCAAACGAGAATTTGTACTGTTTTTAATTAAAATTTAATTGAAGTGGGACTTGCGACCCATTTTATCTTCTAAAAAATAAATAAATCAAAAGAAATATTTCAACTAATAATTCACGACAACAAAACTATACAATTGTTTACAAGTATACTTTGAGATCTTTAAAGAAACGTTTCGGCACATGATACAAACAAAAATATTACATGCCTAAATATTTACAAAAACTCGGAATATTCGAAAGCCAAATATTACACAAAAATAACATATAAAAAGAACAAAAAAATATTTATAAATACAATTACATATCTTACACTTATTTATTTGGTTCCCCTAGTTCTTCGCGAGAACACAAACTAACGCTAGCGCGATTATTCTTTCTTTTGTCATGTATGAAGTTAGTTATTGAGCATGGGACTTTAATTCACACTCATCCATCTGCAAAAAGTTGAAAATAATGCAAGAAAATATCTTTAATTTATATAAGAATTACGGCAATAATTGAAATATTAAATATGTATTTTTTACTAATTCAATTATAAATAATCTCAGTGCTTGAAAGTATATAGTCTACCAGTATATGCCGTTTTAGATTTGAATAATTTCGTCTTCTTTTAGCCGCATCTGAATTTACACTTTTACAAGTCGTTGCATGAGAGAGACGATTAAAGAACTCTTGTAAACGGTTATAAATGCTATAACAAAAAATAAGAAAAAAATTAGAATATACATTCACTATACAAAAACAGATGAAACTATATACAGACGTACCTTAATCGATGCCTATTACATGCCACAAAAAATGCAACAAATCCATTTAAAATACTTCTAGTTGCACGAAACACCTACAACACGAAAATTTATTTATTTAATTATTTACTTCAAAAACTACTATCAACGATTTAACACCATTTGCAACAGGGACATATATGTATTCACCCCTCTAAAAATTCAAAATATCATAGTTACCCTTCCAAAAATAAAAGATCGTAATAATTAGCTAGATTTGTGAAGTCAAATCATGACAAACATGACAGTTTTGAAAGGGTAAAAATGGTAATTTAGATTTTTCAAAGGGTGAATATAATATTTTTAGGAAATTTAAGACGATCTAACCTGAGAGAAAATATCGTTCCAAAGTGTTCTCCAAATAGAAGCCTCTTCATATGCAGTAACGATAGTACTCTCTGTTGTAGACGCGAATCTAAAAAGCGTGCTTAGAGACAACCAAATTTCCTTCATAGCATAATACAATCTTACGAAAAACACCCCCAAGAAACTTGATGTCGCAATCACAAGCCGGATTGGCGCAGCGAATAATTCCCAAATCAACCAAAAGATAGGGTAGATAATACCAGTCACTGTTAAACATAAAGTCAAAATGTTAGATAATGTCATGTAAATATCAAATTTACCCTTCTCATCATAAAGATTATCAAAGGTACCCATCAAAAACTTGAAAATATTTTAATTTTTGGGACGGTAAATTTGACATCTTTCTAATTTTTGGTACGGTAAATATGATATATATTGAACAAAAACTGAGAATTTTACCTATATTACATATAGTACTCAAAATAATCCAAAAGGGCCAAACAATAATCTCCAAAGCATCCACAAAAGCAGTCCAAACACTCGAAACAGAACTCCACAGAGACCCCAAAATCGGAAAAACTATCGCGAAAATGTCCTCGACAATTTCACCAATCGCATGCCAAATCGGGAAACTCAATTCCATGATCTCCAAAAGGGGTACCATAATCGGCTTGGTCAAAACCGATACCACCGACTTAACCCCTCCAGTAACGATCAAAAGCCATCGAAGGGCTTTTTCGAAATTATGCAAGAATAACATCGTCCCAAGATATCGAATCCTGGAAACCATTTCCAAACTTTCGATCCAATCAGAAAAAGGCCCGAAAAGTTTCAACACAGTTACTTTCAAAATCGGTACGTTCTTATAAAGATCATAAAAGCCAATAAGAACCGTAATGATCGATATAATTACGTAAAGAACCCTGGCGAGTGGACACATCCATGGTTTATAAATTTTGCAAAATACTGGGTAGGATTGAAAAAAAATCACCCATGAAGGAAGTCCGTATTCGAGTAGGGTTATGAGTCGTAAATCTGCCATGATCACGTTTTTTAGTTTGAAAGGGAGGTCATGATCGTTAAATTTGAAAAATATGAACACGTCTTTGTAAATCACTGGTTCGAAATTCGAAAAAGAGGGGTTTATTTCACTAGAAGTCCTCGATAAACTTCTCCTCTTTCTCGCTCCGCGCGTATTTGCGTTACAAGAGGTTGATGGTTCTTCATCATGGGTATCATGAAAATTTTCGCCTGTTAAAATATGTGTATTAATTATAGAAATTAAATTAAGTAATTTAATTGTGAATGGGAGAAGTGAATTAATGAACCTGAATTGGAGAGAGTGTCTAGGTACTCTTGCAAGAGATTAGACTCGAAACTGGTACCAGATTGGTACCAGAGTGAAACAAAGGTTGAGGCTTGTTCGATACTATCGAATTCCCATCTTTTCATGTATTTTGCCTCCAATGCCATCGATGTGTCTGTCTGAAATTAAATTCCCAATTTCATTACATTTCTTTTATTTTCTATTTTCGAGGGGTATATATGATATTAAATAGTTATTTACCTGAAGTTGATTGAGGTAATTAATGCCGCGAACATGGGCCCACTCGACTTCGAATACAATAAAACCATATAAAGTGTGGTGCAATTCATCGTTGAGTAAAAAAGAATCCTTCAATTTCTTCACTGGAAATAGAGTTTTCTTTTGGTGCATAGCTGCATCGATAAGCGCGTACCATTTTGACCGGTTTGGCATTGACATTTCGTGTCTTTTTGCAGTTTCACCCCCCTTCTTTTTCTTATTCTTTCCTCGCGAGTTCACAAATGGCGATAGCCTTGACTGAGACAAAAACAAAAAAAAATAAGCCTAAAATGTAATAAAATTTTGAAGGAGTATATGTGAAATTAAAAAAACTTTTGGACGAATTTGAAAGAATGAGTGTAACCTTGGTGACCATATATTGCCATAGATGAGTTGGTTTTGCGTCGAGTTCGGTCAACCATGGCCGATTATCAACGAGAATGAGAAACTTTTTGCTTTTGGGTGCCAAAAATATAGTTAATCGCGAAAGATAAGATTGCAAGTCCCTGCAAAAAAAATATTTATTATTATTACATAATATTAATTTGCAATGGGAATAACAAGGACAGATATTATTGATTGATCAAGTAAAATCAGAGAAAGTTCAAACAAGATTTAAGAATATATTCACATTTAATAGTGCCGACTAATCATGAAAAGAATAAATATAGGATAATGTGAACAAGCAAGTCGATTTGGTCGAATATATTGGAATTGTTCCTGACATTTTCTTCATATTGACACGATCAAATAAGTTACTCAGTGGAATATATCTTTTTCATCCACTAACTTAATGATTGGGTTTATTTGAAAAAAATATATCCATTTGTGTTACTTGCAACATAATACAAAAGAAATAATTGTGTTTGGAATAAAATAATGCATACCCAATCTGCAAGCTGGTAAGAGAGAAACAATGTCTTTCTTCTCTCTTCTCCATTCCCAATTCTTCTGTCCGAAAATTAAATTTATCACTAAAAAATTAAAAATCAATAAATTATAATAAAAACTCTGTAAATTGAAAAACATTTGTACCTTGTCTGAGCAAATCACAGAAGAAGAACCTACATTCAAGTTAACTATAGCAACAAGAATACCACCTTCTGCCATAAATGAATTAGAAAAATCAGATACAAATTAATTTTCCCCTAATTTGATAAAATTCAATCAAATTGAAGACGTTTTTGAAGAAATCAAAATAAGAACCCACAATTACGCCGGTTACAATAGAATAAGGCCAATTTTTCTACAACCAACCAAAGAAGCGAAGAAGAAATCCAATTCATCCCAAAATTGAACGAAATTCTCACCTATTCTGGACAAATCGAAGAAGAACCACCCACATTCCGCAAAAGATCAAACCCAATTCCAAAATTCACTCAGACCAAACAAAAACCAACTTGCCAATTACGCCCAATTGCAAAGACACGCAATCAATAATACTAAACAAAACCCTTTCGCTTCCCTTATCCTTCTTCCTCCCTTTCTGAGCGCAATTAATAGGAATCACGTCACCTTATCCTCTCGAGCTCGGAAACCAAGGAGTATCGTATTAATGGTTCATAGGGATTGTCAACGTTGAATTTTTTTCTAATTGAAATGTCAGTCGGTCGCCATTAACGATACCTTGTTTGGTTTTTGCGGGAGAAGTGAAGGTGGTTGAGACTCTTAACGGAAGTTCTGACTTTGGTTGATTTGGGGGGAGATTTTGATAGGTAGACCAAATAAGTTTTCAAATACCTAAAATAGACAACAAAGTTCGGAAATTTGGAAAATAACACTCTCGACTTTTGAAACGTCGAGAGATTAAAAATGCTCGACTTTTCAAAAGTCGAGCGATTTCTTCTCCAGTGCCTGTGTATATTTAATAAATCTCTCGAAAAGTCGAGAGATTGATTTTGAATTCAAAATATGATATATTTCCCCAGATTTTACCATATTTGTACTATTATATTTAATTAACGTGATAATTAGAACATATAATTAAATATTCAGTAAAATTTATTCGAATTTATGAATTTAAATAATTATTAATTATGGATTATGTTAACGGCTAACGTGTACTAATTATCATTTTTTTTCAAAAGTCGAGGTTGATTTTAATTCGAAATATGATATATTTCCCCAGATTTTACCGTAACATCTCTATGTTCTAATTAGTATATTTAATGAAAATGATAACCAGTACATGTTAGCTGTTAACTTAATCCATAATTAATAATTATTCAAATTCATAAATTCGAATAAATTTTACTGAATATTTAATTATATATCTTAATTATCGATATAATTGGACGTAATAACTAAATAATGGAGAATTCGGCAGGTACATCTTGGGTGGAATAATTTTTTTAATTTTTTTTCAAAAGTGGTGTCAGAATATTAAAAAAAAAAAAATTAAACCCCTCCAAGATGTACCTGCCGAATTCTCCATTATTTAGTTATTACGTCCAATTATATCAATAATTAAGATATATAATTAAATATTCAGTAAAATTTATTCGAATTTATGAATTTAAATAATAATTAATTATGGATTAAGTTAACGGCTAACGTGTACTAATTATCATTTTTTTCAAAAGTCGAGGTTGATTTTAATTCGAAATATGATATATTTCCCCAGATTTTACCGTAACATCTCTATGTTCTAATTAGTATATTTAATGAAAATGATAACCAGTACATGTTAGCTGTTAACTTAATCCATAATTAATAATTATTCAAATTCATAAATTCGATTAAATTTTACTGAATATTTAATTATATATCTTAATTATCGATATAATTGGACGTAATAACTAAATAATGGAGAATTCGGCAGGTACATCTTGGAGTTGTTTAATTTTTTCTTTTTTTAATATCTGAACACCTGACACCACGTTTGAAAAAAAAATAAAAAAAATTATTCCACCCCAAGATGTACCTGCCGAATTCTTCATTATTTAGTTATTACGTCCAATTATATCGATAATTAAGATATATAATTAAATATTCAGTAAAATTTATTCGAATTTATGAATTTGAATAATTATTAATTATGGATTAAGTTAACAGCTAACATGTACTGGTTATCATTTTCATTAAATATACTAATTAGAACATAGAGATGTTACGGTAAAATCTGGGGAAATATATCATATTTCGAATTAAAATCAACCTCGACTTTTGAAAAAAAATGATAATTAGTACACGTTAGCCGTTAACTTAATCCATAATTAATAATTATTTAAATTCATAAATTCGAATAAATTTTACTGAATATTTAATTATATGTTCTAATTATCACGTTAATTAAATATAATAGTACAAATATGGTAAAATCTGGGGAAATATATCATATTTTGAATTCAAAATCAATCTCTCGACTTTTCAAAAGTCGAGAGATTTATTACATACACACAGGAAATGGAGAAGAAAGGAAGAAATCGAAGGAAGAAATCGCTCGACTTTTGAAAGGTCGAGCATTTTTAATGCTCTCGACTTTTCAAAAGTCGAGAGTGTTATTTTCCAAATTTCCGAACTTTGTTGTCTATTTTAGGTATTTGAAAACTTATTTGGTCTACATATCAAAATCTCCCTTGATTTGGTATTCTTTTGTTTTGTTAATTACTTTCTATTTCGTGTAATAATTGCCGATTTTGTCTGATTAGGGGAGGAGAGAAGCTGCTATGTTTCGCCCGGATAAGTCCCCCAAAGTTGGGCGGGTTGCTTCGTTTCTAAGAAATGAATCCTAAGATAAAATTAGGATGACATTCATTATTTTTTAAAATAATTAAATTTGATATAGATATTGAACGTCGTGACTTTTATAATTGTCCTACATTTTATTAGAATTTATTTTTTTTAATTACAAATAATAGAGTTGACAAAATCTAATTGATTATGAAAATACTTCCGATTACAAATATATAATGTCAATAATACTGAGCAATCGACAATATTTTTGAAAAATCAAAAATACAAAATAAGATCTAAATCGACAACACCAAAACATAAATGACTTCATAATCCAAAACGACTTGTAAACCAAACCAAATGGGCTATCCATGAAGTCTAATTTTAACCCAACCTGGATGTAATATACGAGATGATACTAATTTGAATCAAATATAAAAATATGGATTAAACGATTGACATTTTATAATTTCATACTACAAATCTAGTTCAAAAATTTGATTCGAAATATATATATATGGGCTAGGCTCAATGGCCAACATCTTTGTTTGGCCAACTCGGCCAACAACGTTTATTTCTCATAATATATACATGAAAATAAAAATCCAACCGCATAGATGTGATATACATCACTTGAGAATGTTATAGATTTAATTTCAAGAAAAATAAATATTTTTATCATCTCCATCACGATACGTAAAGATATTAACGAATGACAATAGTTACGGCATAATTCATCATGAAATCAATTTTTAAATTCGAATTTTTTTCCTTGGATTTAATTTAAATTATATAGATAGACTTTAGATTAATTTTTACAATGTTTCGACTTTTCTTTTATCGAAATCCAAAAAAATACCGAAATAGACGGCTGTGAAAATAGCTTATCGATTTTGTTAGATGGAAAAATACAAACGAAACAAAATTTGTTCTACAACATATCTAAATGATATAGATTACATCTATACGGTTAAAATTTAATTTTCATTTATATAATTTGAGAAATAAACGTTGTTGGCCGAGTTGGCCAAACAAGGGTGTTGGTCATTGAACCTAGCTATATATATATATATATATATATATATATATATATATATATAGGAAGGCTAACCTACTTAATTAAGTATCAAAAATTTGGTACTAAATGCTTTTTAACCATTAGATTTGTATTGAGATTTGTGCATTTAATGATGTGCACAAAATTTCATGATTATCATGAAAAAACACAAATCTCAATGCAAATCCAATGGTTAAAAAGCATTAAGTACCAAATCTTTGATACTTAATTAAGTACGTTAGCTTCCCTCATATATATATATATATATATATATATATATATATATATATATATATATGGAGGCTAAACTACTTAATTAAGTACCAACATTTTGGTACTTAATACTTTTTCACCATTGGATGTGTATTGAGATTTGTGCATTTAATGATGTGCACAAACTTTCATGATCATCATGAAAAAACACAAATCCCAATGCAAAATCAATGGTGAAAAATCATTAAGTACCAATATGTTGGTACTTAATTAAGTAGTTTAGCATCCCTCATATATATATATATATATAGAGAGAGAGAGAGAGAGAGAGAGAGAGAGAGAGAGAGAGGGTGGCTAAGATACTCAATTAAGTATCATTGGTTTGGTACTTATGATATTTTAACCATTAGATTTGCTTTGAGATTTGTGTTTTTTAATGCTAAATATATTCATAATTAATTATTTCCATATCAGTTTATGATAATTATTAAATGCACAAATCTCAAAACAAATCTAATGGTCAAAAAGTCTTAAGTACCAAACTCATGATACTTAATTAAATATCTTAGCCATCCTCATATATATATATATATATATATATATATATATATATATAGGGCTAGGTTCAATGGCCAACACTCTTGTTTGGCCAACTCGGCCAACAACGTTTATTTCTCAAATTATATAAATGAAAATTAAATTCTAACCGTATAGATGTAATCAATATAATTTAGATATGTTGTAGAAGAAATTTTGTTTCATTTGCATTTTTCTATCTAACAAAATCGATAACCTATTTTCACAACCGTCTATTTCGATATTTTTTTAGATTTCGATGAAAGAAAAGTCGAAACGTTCAAAAAATTAATCGAAAGTCTATCTATATAATTTAAATTAAATCCAATGAAAAAAAATTGAATTTTAATATTGAATTCATGATGAATCATGTCGTAAATATTATCATCCGTCAATATTTTTACGTATCGTGATGGAGATGATAAAAATATTTATTTTTCATGAAATTAAATCTATAACATTCTCAAGTGACGTATATTACATCTATGCGGTTGTATTTTTATTTTCATGCATATATTGTGAGAAATAAACGTTGTTGGCCGAGTTGGCCAAACATGGGTGTTGGCCGAGTTGGCCAAACATGGGTGTTGGCCATTGAATATATATATATATATATATATATATATATATATATATATTAAAAAATATTTATTGGCATTGTTAAGTCAATAAAAAATACATAAAGGGATTAAATAAAATTAAATACGAAAATATTTTTTAACATCATCATTGTTAAGTTTAATTATAGTGATAAATGAAAATAAATTTTTGTTTCGAGGAGAGTTTTTGAAGACTCCAGAGTCTAAATTTTTTTCTTAATTTCCAAACAAAAAAGGGAGGTCATTTAAGAATTTCATATATTTTTGGGTGAATTTAATGATATTTCATTCGAACAACTTTTTTATTAATTGTAATTCAAATATTTTTCTCAATGTGTATAAAAAAATAATGATAGGTATAACAGAAGTCTTATCATAAATTTGTGTTCAATTTGTGATCGGTTTACTCGTATACGAAATCACAAACAATGCCACAATGATAAATTAATTAAATAAAATATTTACAAAATTATGACATCACACGACAATTATTTGTATAATAAATTAGTCATTCATTGTGATATGCATAACTCATCACCCTCCACTTGGGGGTCCAAAGATGGAGAGTGTTTACAGCATGAACAGAACCGAAGAATCTACCAACTTCGAGAATTAACCACTTACACACGGTTTTTCTCCCCCCACATTTCTTCTCAACCATTACAAACAAATAAACAAACATAATTCTAAGCATTAAATGAACACCGAATCCAGCCAAATATTCCCATGAGAGCGGCGTTTTATTATCTTAAAACCAGAGTCTTCGTTTTTACAAAAAAGAAATATATCAGCTCCTCTTCGTAGAATAAACTACATCTTAAATTTGACATCTCAGACGTACACGTGTATTGTAGGTATACATAAGTATGATGATTGTTGAGCTGGTGTGTAGAGCAAAGTAGGGGATGAATGAAGCTCGTCTTATAGGTTACGAAACGGCGGAAACGTGAAAAAGTATAGTTCAGGTTGCAGAGAGAGAGAGAGAGAGTATATTATACTTGCAAAACGAAACCGAAACGGTCTTTTTTTTTGCGTATAAAACCGTATATATTTTTTGTATTATGTTGAGCGCCGTACTAATTTAATATAAACAATATATGTTCATATTGTAAGAATTTTTGTTTATAAAATGGGGGATTTACATGTTTACTCTTTCTTAAACTTAAAATTACATATTTATCCTCTTAAAATTAAAATATCATATTTATCCTTTCATAAATCTAAAATATCATATTTACCAAAAAATTAAAAACCAACCAATTTTTTCGTTAAAATTAACTGTCAACTATTTTATCCTTTACATATTTACCCTATAAAAATCCAAAATATCATATTTACTTTTTTAAAAATAAAAATGTCATATTTACCCAAAGAATAAAACAATGTAATCTCATAGATAACAATATAAACAAAAAAAAAATACATAAATAATAATTCCAAAAAATAATAATTCTACCAATCTCAAGTGACAAAAACAAAAATGTAAAAAATATAGGTTCATTGCAAAAATATAACCATAACTAAAAATATTATTAAATTGTAAGGAGTGATTTTTTCTTGTCGAGTGAGTAAAGGGTATGTATGTTATTTTTATTATTGAAAGGATAAATATGATATTTTTTTTAAAGGGGTAAATATGATATTTTTGAATTTTAGAAGGATAAAATAGTAATTTTAAATGTTGATCGTTAACTTTAACGGAAAATTGGATGGTTTTACTTTTTGGGCAAATATGATATTTTAGATTTACGAAAGGGTAAATATGATATTTTAATTTTAAGAAGTGTGAATATGTAATTTTAAGGTTAACAAAAGGTAAATATGTAAATCCCCCTTATAAAATTATAATTGAGAAAAATAACTAAAATAATTAGAAATTTAGGCAGTTGATGTAACGTTCTTGGTAGGAACGGATTTTTGCAATGATCGGGAAAAGAAATGATATATTCAAATAATCCAATCTATCAATAGATTTGCACTGTAATAAAAAGATGAATTGATCGATTAAACCAAGTGTATGACTTGTCGTTTTTCTGTGACGTTTTGCAATGATAATTTCTTTTTAGAACGATATATATTCAATAATGATATTTTATCCTTTTTTTTTTAGTAAAAAGATATTATTTCAATTCATCTTGGTACAATTGTTTTTGAAAAAAAAACATTGAGCGCAATATGAGCTATGTTGCACGGATGCAGACACATGTATCGTATCCGATACGATACGATATGACAATTTTTTTTAAAAATCACGCATACGAATATAGATATATAATTTTTATTTTAATATATTTATATTATATAATAAATAAATAAATAACTAATAATATTTTTAAATTAAATATCACAACAAAATAAAATCAATCAAACAACACCAGTATCAATAAAAATATCATAAAGTTATTCTAAAAATATCCTATAAAGTATCATAGAAATATCATATATAATTTATTTACAAAAATTATGGACCAAATTATATAATTGATCGAAGTATCATAAATTGAGTATCTCAGTCGTATTCTGAAAATATTCCAAGCCGTATCCTTTCGTATATTTGAAAAAATAAATATAAAAATATTCTGATACGTCACGTGGCGCATCCGATACGTATCCGAACCATATCGTATTCGTATTCGTATTCGTATTTGAAAAAAATTCACATAAAAAAAATGCGTGATGATTATGAATGATAATGGCTACATAATTTTATTACAAATTTAATATAGATACCGGATCTGTCAAATATTAAAATCATGCACAGATTCTCAGGTCAAGAGTAATTATAAGACCACATATACTAATCACAAAGTATCATATATTTATGACCTTAATTATTCATGTATAAATCACAAATCAAATATAAATTTAGAAATTTGTAACACATTTGTAGTTGATTTACTCAACTCTTATCATTATTGTCAAATAAAACACTAACTCAAATATTTTTTTTTATTCAATTTTTAATTGGTGTATGTGACTATATCTTTGATCAAAAGAAACATGCCCAATTCTTGTATACGAGTAAGAAATTAACGTAAAAGAATAGTGGGCGTGGGCTTTTATTCTTGTTTTGGAACTTGTTTTGTTTTTAAGACACAAAGATAAAATTTTGAAGAATCTTGTAATATTGGATCCTAGGCTTTGTTCTCATGGGTACGTGTGATATCAGGGACCAGTTTTGTACCATAGTGTATTTGCTTATGTTGCATGTTGCACAAATACGAATATGAATATCATATTTGATATGATACGGATACAACGGTACGGTAATTTTTAAAAAAATCTAAGATACGATACGTTATATATGTATATTATTTAATATAATTAATATATATTTAAATAATTTTATTAAATTATTATAAAAATCAAGATGTTATATTATCGATTTGGATATATTACGAATGAGTAAAATAAAAAAATATGTGAAGTAAAGGACTATTGAGTAGTAAAAATACTGAGTATTTTACGTTGGGTCAAAAAACAAAAAAGAATGGACCAGTCGTATCAGAACCGTATCCAGACATATGCGAACCGTATCCAGCCGTATCGAAAACGTATCGTGCCGTATCGGAACCGTATCCCTTCAAATTTATATATTAAAATAGTCCGATACGCCACGCGGCGTATCAGATACGTATCGGTGCCGTATAGGCGACGTATCCGTATCCGATACGGGTACGGTTCATTTTTTGGAGTATCCGCGCATCATAGGTATTTGGTGATGTTGCAATGTGATAGAACTTCAAAATCTATGTATTCGCATATATTTGTTTCTCAAATTTTCTGCAAGCTTTATATATATATATATATACTTTTTTTTTAGGGTATCCAACGAGAGATCGTTGTCGTTATTGATAGTTGATTTTTTATGTCAATGGGGTTCGAACCCACAACCTCTCATAATATATGGTTTTTTATGCCTCACACTCAACCAACTAGAATATGAGTCAATTGACTAGCAGATTTAATATTTATTATTTAGGGTGATTTTCTGTTGGCCCTTCCAACATTTACGGTTAAAATCCATTATTGTTTTCGTCTTTTGAAAGAATGACATTATTAATTTACCAACCCCCTTATTTTGGACCCATCTTTATGCAATTTTTTCATGCCACCTCATCACAACTCATGCCACATCATCACAATTATTTCAACCATTAGATTATGATATGTGGCAACATATGAACCATAAATTAACCTTTGATTTTGTGTGGTTATGTTTTATTTGTAGATATTTATATGTCCCTTATTTCACACATAGTTTTAAGAAATTTTAGAAGGCCACATCACCTTACACTGATGACGTGTCAAAATATTATTTGTTAGGTTCATGTTGGACCAGTTGCATTTGATTTTGAATTTTTTCACAATATGATACATGATCAATTGTGAATACAAATAGAATGTGAAGAGTTTAAATATCTAACATTAATAAATTAATAAATTGATATATAATATAATAAAACATACATCAAATATTGTTAGTATTTTCATAATATAATTTAAAAAAATTAAGAAATATATTCGCTGTAATTTTATTTTTATTTTGAGATCCATATTATCATATATTTAATATTTTTCTCTAACTTAAAATTATAAAAACAATTATGTAAAAAAAGATATAAAAATAAATATAATTACATTAATGACTTGTAAGACTAATTTTTTTTTTTTTAAACTATAATTGAAAAACATTGCACATACTACTAAGTGTGCTATTATCATATATTCAATATTTTTCCCTAACTTAAAATTATGAAAACAATTATGTAAAAAAGATATAAAAATAAAAATAATTATATTAATGACTTGTAATCCTTATTATTATTATTTTAAAAATAAAATAGAATTTTTTTTTGGCACGTCCTAATTATTATTATTATTTTTAAAACAATTATGTTATATTTGCATTTGTACTTAAAACGGTTTCATGTTAATCTTTAAAAAAAAATAATGAAAGATATTTATTTACTAAACACAAATAATTTCTTTGACTTATATAATATTTTTCAATAATAAACATGAAACTTAAAATTTATCAGACAGAAATAATTTTTTTTAACTTTTACAATATTATTATTTTTAATTTTAGATATGAAAATTTAGAATATCATATGGTTTAGATTTTTGTTTATGTCCACGCATGTTGTTTTATTATGTTATAGTGACATTTATTCTTTTTTGTATGTATTGCATTAAAATACTAAATAAATATTTCGCAATGTGTCATATTCAAAAATAGTATAATAATTTTGTCATCATCAAACTTCATTAATCAATATGATATTTATTTTCATAAAGTCTTATATTTGATCCTGAAAAATCATAACTATATATTATGTGTATATATTACGTGTATGGTAAACAAATGAAACAAAACCGCCGCGAAGCGCGGGTAATCTCCTAGTATATATAATTTTAGAAAAAAAAATACTATCACGTAAAGCCACGTCATCTTTTTCATTTCGAGCCGTCTGATTTAACAGTAAATTTTAATTTTTCATCTCGACTGTCCATTTCTGGATGCACCCGGATTTCGTACACCGAAGTTATTTTCTTCCATGATCCATCAGAGACCAAGTCCATGTTTTTACTCTCTAAATTCGGAATTTTATGAGTGTAAAATTATGTACTAAAAATTGAGTGAATCATCATTTTATGAAGAGATTTAGTGTGTATTTATAATAAAGTAGAAAACTCTTAGAATTCCAAACTCTTTTCATTTCTCCAAATGAATTAAATCTTGAATATTAATACCATGCGTGTAGCATCTAATGCTCACACCTCTTCATCTTAATTTGATTTTCTGTGTCCAATTCAAACTTGTATTTGTGTGTGATCCTATAGGTTTATTTAATTTTGGCAGCATATTAAATCTCCATTTAACTATGCAAATTATAATTGGCCTCTAGCAAGGCATTATGATTACCCAAATTAAATAAATGATTTGTGATCATAACTTATTTATCAAATAGACAAATTAATAGCTCTATTGTTCATACGATATTTGTTCATCAAAGTCATGCTAAATTGTCATCCTTTCTAAATCAACTTAACTCTTTCCCAATCAAGAATCAAATTGAATATTCAATTTAGATTAACAACACATGTTAATCTTATTGAGCGTGGCCACGCATTTCCTTCAATCCTAATTCATCAAGGGGCCATGAGAGATATCTCTTTCAATCATGAAAGTAACAACTTCCATCTTGGTTATTCACATCCTCCATCATGCTTCATGTAATACCCAATGATAATCTTGATTATCCGGTTAAAGATAAGAAAGAAGCATATCTATGTATCACAATTCACATATGAGAAATCCAATGATAACCTCAGGTCAAAAAGCTAAAACTTTATTTGTTATGAGAATATATATGATGACAATAACCATGTATATTCTCATAAGTTGCTCAATCCAATATATATGTAGTCTCTAATACATATCTAAATGCCATATTTGATATCTCCATGTTCATGATCAGTAAAAACATAATCATCTTATATTCGAATATACTGGTGTACATATATATTATATTATCTTAGACATGTATATCTCCATATACATCATATATATGATCATGGACATTTAGAATCGTATTACGTTCATTTTTACAGTTTTACTACCATAATCACATATTATGATGATGTACAAACTAGTGATATAATTCATGATTTATTCACATATTCCTAAATATGTTAAATAACCATTACACGTATTAAATAAAATTTTAATCAAATATATAATATTGGATTAACAACACATAAATAATAACTGTCATTTGTTTACATACAAGCTAAACAGTTTATCCTAGAACATTATTTCCTTCAATATAATCAGATGCTCCTAATATTTTCAATATTACTCTCTACATATACTATTTTATGTATACAATATACTATTTCGAGTTGGGTGTTGAAGAAGGTTATCATTCGTTGTTTTCATGGACGTGCCTTAAATAACGACAATCCCGAATTATTTTGGAGCATTTCCAACAGTCTGTACGAACGGACAGAATAATGTCTAAGAACAGCGTTCACGCAATCCAGATAAACGGTTTCAGTTTTACGATTATATTTTATTGGATATTAATTTGAATATTGATTTTTAGTTTTACGATTATATTTTATTATATATTGATTTTGTATGTATTATAAATTTTTAATATAATGATTTATTTATTTTATTTTTTATCAATATCCAAATATACCGTTTTGCTATATTTTATTTCAACGCCAGCAAAAAGTTAGTTTATAATGAAATTTGCGTACCTCGGCATAACTATATAAGAAAGAAGTCGACAAAATTGCAACAACAAAATGCAAACTTAATTTAATTAAACATTCCAGCAAACCATACACAATAATAACATACAAATATTTAATCAACAAAGTAAAGTTAATTTAAAGAAAGGTATACATGACCAAAACCCTTTTTAGCCTTTTTTTTTTTACTTCAAATCCCCAGTGATTTTATTCTCTTCTCAATCCGCCAATTTCTCTGCCTGCCATTTAAATACAACATATACTATCATATATAATTTGCTCACCATCAAATATTTTTTCTTTTCAAAAGTTCCAAAAATGAAGAAAAATTGATTTTGAATTTTAAATTTTACTACATACCTTCATTGAGTGATGATTTGCATCATCTTTGCCGAGGTTGAGACCGTATTTCCTAATTTGTTCGCGCACAAACCGTTCATATATGAACGACGCTCCTCTGAACTGTGGCAGTACCAGCCATGCAACAAATACCAACTTTATATGGTACCAAATCGGTATCCTTTAACAAACAAAAAAAGTACCAAAAAACATCAATAAAAATAGTATGCATCTATTTAAAATATAAGATAAAAAGGAATTATATTATACCAATATAAGATCGGCTCGGCAACCATCTCCATTAAAGTGATAAACGAGTATAAGATCCAATAAGCCAGCCACTGTTCATCGTCGACCTTGGTAGAACTTTCAATTGCACAAATCGAAGCATACCTTGTTCGAACAATTTGATTCATACAAAGTTAATGACATAAAACTCAAAAAAAAATAGATGAACAAATTACAAAAACAAGGAACTTACAAAGGATACAGGAGCATAAGCGATGGCCTGGCGAAAAACAGAAGAAAAAATCATTAAAAATTGATAAATAAAACCTATTAAATGGCTAATATTACCCTGCAACAGAATTCAAGTGGGTGAGCAAAGTCCAAGTTTTCCCCATTTTGGTGTATTTTCAGAATGCAGACTATGGAAGAATTAAAAAAAATGGAGTAGGTAAATGAGTAAAGTTTGGGAGATATCTCTTGAGAGAAGAGACGAAACTTATAGAAACAAGTAAAATACACAAAAGAAAAAAGTGTGTAACGTGGCAATATCTGAGACAAGGATCAGATTCGTCGCTTAGAGGAGGCCTCATAGGTTAAGCACCTAATCAGATCAAGAGGATCAGTTTCTTCTAAATTCATTCTTCCCTAGAATTTGTATAAAAATAGAATTAGGTCTAGTTATTAACTTATTTCAATACTAACAAAATATATCATTTACTGCATTGAATAATCAATTTTTTGCATTATAAATGCAAACTTTTGTGGATTCTGCTCGTCAATCGTGTTATTTTATATACGATATTAAATTTTCATTGTATAATTCTATTTCGTGAAATATAAAAATAGTGTTTTTAAATATACAATTATATATAATTATTGTAAACAATGTATTCAGTAATATAATATACATTAATACAATGCATATAGATTGTCATATTTGATACGTCGTTAAGCATTAAATATTAAGTTTTATAAAAAATTACTACAATGTCGAAATATTTCTTGGTATATTGTATAATATATGTAAAATATGTGTCATTGTGCAAAAAGTGCTTTTCTTCACCGAAAAAATACAATTTCAACTATTTGAATTTTATTTATATATGAAATAGTTGTGTGACAAGGTTACCTTCCTCTTGATTACGTCAACATATGTTATTCACTGTAGGGTAAAAATATTTTTAGTACAGTGTGCATCATGTGCAAAATCTTCGTGTCGCAGCACGCGTCATTCCATGAAAAAATATATATTTTGTGCTAAAAACATGATTTCAATTGTCTGAATTCGATCTCTATTAAAATAAAATTGTGTCACAAGATGAACAGTTATTTCAATACAAAAAAATATATCATTTGTTATATCATATTATCAATTATGAATTATTGATCTGATTTTTTATAAATTTGACTCATAAATCATGTTATTATATATACTATACATCAATTTCATCTATTTTTTTCTTTCTTGGAATATAAAAAAGAGTTTTCAAATAAATAATAATATAAATATTGAAAATAAAATACACGATTATATGCTCTGCAGTCTGCACTGATATAATGTGAATTGTATAAAAGTTATAATTGTATAATAATAATTGCAGAGGAGTTCAACTCAGATCACTACGCTGAATAACACCGAGACAAATATGGCAGAATGTTTAAAAGCCTGATTGACTGGAAACTGGAGAACTTTAAAAGGTTTTGATTTATGGAAAAATCTTATAACGAGACATAATTTGTCTCGTATTTACCCAAATGGATTAGAAAGTTTGGAACTTTGAGACATGACATTTACCAAAAAAACCCGAAAGTTTGAAAATTTGAGACAAATATGTAGAAATCGGATTTTTTTTTATTTTTTATTAACCCATGTCTATGTTGCATCCTTATACGTAAATTTAAAACCTATATTATTTAAAAAAAATCAAAATAAATATCGTAATATTTTATCAAATCTTAGTACATCATATTATGAGTATTTTATTTCGCAAAAAAAATCATATTTTTCAAAAAAAAAAAATTGACATAAGAATTATTATGTTCAAGTGTAAGTATGAATTATATTTTCATTTGTTAACTTAAAAAATTAATCAAACAAAATAATCTACATAAATAAATAAAATGTATAAATATTGATTTTGTATAGATCTTGTTTTGATATTCTCCAATACTAATAATGTTTTACAATAATTTATAATATTTGTAAATATTAATTATATTTTAAAATATTTTCGAATTTTTATGAATTAGTAACGAGTCTTGCTAAATTTCATTACTAATTAGTAGAATATACAACATAAGTTAGTATATCAAGAAGAAAATTACTTTTCATATATGATCCAGACTGTTATCTCTCAAATTTCCAAACTTTGGTGTAAATTGTGATAAATCTGAATGTCTCGTTATAAAATTTTCTCTTGATTTATTTAGTTGCCTCGATTTCTTTAACGAGGTCGGCGTTCTTTTTAAAGGAGACACGTAGCACGGCTTTTCATAAAAGGTGGCATTGGTGACTTAATACGTGTCCCGTGATGTAGGAAAATAAATAAAATATAGATACATTTATAAGGTGATATTTCATGTGTAGTGTATTGGGTAGCCCTACAAAACCTTAAAATATCGTATAACCCCTCCGATTATGTGAGGGCTTCTCATTGCTTTTATCTACTCAGCTAGCAGAAAAAATTTAAGGTCACTAAAATTAAACAAACAAATCATTCAAGCCAGTACGAATCGACTGATGTTCAGTCGTCGTAAATTACCGATTTATTGGTGAGTAAATCAATTAAAACACGAATGTCCAACGATTTTAATTTATCATATAGAATATTACATTTATTTAAAATTATAATAATATAGATACATTTGTTACTCTCAAATTTTAGAGAGATCTCTGCTCTCCTTGACATATACAAAATACAATTTATTTAACTTGAATAATCATAATATCTTACTAAAAATCGTTTATGATTTACATATACAGAATATATAATGTATGTTTGTTGGTAGTATTGACTGAACCTATAGTGTCGTATGCAAAGAACTAACTCGGTCGGACGCTTAAAATCGTATGTATGTGAGTATTAATTGTGTATCTGTAGGGTCCTGGCATGTAGGCCCACACATGAATATAGACAGCCTATATGTACGTGTGTGCGTGTGTGGGCGTATGGACGTATATTGGGTGTGTGTGTGTGGGCGTTTATGTGTGTGCGCGCGTGTGCATGCGCGTGGGCGTTTATGTGTGTGCGCGCGGTCATGCGTGCACGTGCGCGTAGGTGTTTGCGTGTGTGCACGCAGGCATACGTGCACGCATGACCAGACGATCCTTCGTAAGTAGTCTTTTGATTGAATTAAACTGTTTGAAGAGAAATATTGGATTTATCTACTTAAAATGTTTTCGAGAAGATATGGAAAATAGGGTTTTTTTTTTATCTCTGGAGAAGAATCGAAGAGAAAATTGCAGATTTGTTATTAATTATTTTCTATTTGTAATCCAGTTGCTGAATTATTAATTTCAGATTTTGTAAAGGAGTATATGATGATTTCAGATTTTATAAAAACATATAATAATTTCATCTCATTATAATAGTTTCATCTCGTTTTATGTATACTAGAAAAATTACTCGCGCTTCGCTGCGAATTTAATCATATAATAAATCAATATATATATTTCATTAAAAAATAACATTATTATGCAAATCAAAAATATTAAATATTCAGCGACGACCCGATCGATGAACAAATGTAGACCTTTCGCAAAAAAACATAGGTAGGGATGTAGTGGTGATCCTCCTGCGGGCGTTGTGGCGATCCACCTGCGTCCCCTATTATAAATTATTTATTTGTCAATTAAACGTGTCAATTAATATTTAATCGAGTCAATTAGAGAGGCTAATTAAGTCACTGAACCCATTTTTGCCACCTCATCATGGTTACTTTTTAATTATATATACCTCGATGAATAGTAATTATCGAAGAATAGTAATTAGTGATGAACAGTAATCAATCCATGAACGTATTTAATCAAACAGAAATTGATGAACAGTGTTAGTGATGAACGGTAATTGGATGAACAGTGTTGACGACGTGGCTAGCTGGGGTGGAGCCAAAGTGTTGTAAATTTAATGGGAGGGTAGAATATGGAACATGGATGCCATCGTGTAACAGGAGAGGACGATGAGCCATCGGAACAAGACCCAACAATCCCATCAGAAATTTGGATGACATTCCAGAGAAGGGACGAGGATTACGCGATGTACAAATTGTACGCCTTTCGTGTCGGTTTCGGCACACGCAAGTCAAACACGAGACGAACAAGAAGAAAGAAGATATCTCCGATTCTCCTAGGTGATTCAATTATATTTATTTGTATATAAAATTCAATTATCACGACTTTCGATACTTCTCATGAAAAAATTGTCTAATTTTTGCAAATAAATAAAAAAGGACAAACGTAATTGGAATGCTCACGCTGATTGCCATGCATTTTCAACAAGTGCCGAGCGTAATTTCGCTCGTGAAAGATCGAGAAAAGAAAGAAAAAAAATTTAACGGCAATCTCGACAAGTTCTCTAAACAAAATTTCACTCATAATAAACACGACGAGCACTCTCATTTTCTCTCTAAAAACGCTCCGGGGAGGTCGAAAAGCCGCAATTCACGATAGCGCATCATTCCATTTCAAGGCGGGATAACCTCGGAAACGTCGAGCTCAAACGACGATAAATAAGGACGCTTGCGGTGAGGGAACCCACGCTTAAAACTGTTGTATTTTTTCATCTCTCTCCCTTATTTTTATTCGATTTAATTTTTTCGCTCGAGGACGAGCAATTTCTCTAAGTATAGGGATGATTTTTACGACATATTTTTCCTTGTAGATAGCGCCCCAAAAAAATCTAAATAACTTATATTTTTTCTTGCTTTTTGACTTTTGAAAAACCCTAGAAAATTAAAAATTTCGAAAACTCCAAAAGAAAAAGAAAAATATATATATCTTTTTCATTATTCGAGGATTTTCTCCACTTAATTGAATCGTTTTGAACCAATAATTTAATATTCATATTTTTTGCCACATGATACCTTTTTTATGAGATTTTGAGAGCAAAAATTACGACTTAGAAATTCTAAAGGAATATTTTTGGGGATTCAATATCCTTTTTGTTAAAATTTGTTTAATACTGAATTTAAATATCTCAAACACAAAAACAATTTAGGACTTTCCCCGACACACCGTGCTCTTTATTAAAAAGAATAACAAATGTTTGGTTCAATGCAATTTTGAAAATAAATTTACCATCAAAGCGAAAGAAATATTTGCTCAACTATCCGAAATGACAATTTAATCGGCTCATTACTTTTGGGGATTTTTGAAAAATCATAGAAGAAATATACTTACACACAAAAAAATAAATTATTTATTCAAAAACAAAAAAATATAAATTATTAAATTAAATTATTTGTGTACGAAAAGTAAATTTGATTTTTCGAAAAGATAAACCTTGTGTTTCTAATACGAAATAACTTTAACTTGAGTAAACTGCTTCAATTTAATCATCTCGTCTAAAGAAAGAATTCAATGACGATGATAATTTTATAGAGTAAGTTTATATTTTATTAAACATGGAGTACAGAATTTTAAATATAAGTGTACATCATGTCACAATGAAATACCTAATGAAAAGTTGTATTGCTTTGAATATCCTTTTCAACGTATTTTCCAATATGGAATTCATGCAATTTTAAGAAATAATATTTTCTGCAAATGAATCTCATTTGAAAGGTAAAATAAATCTTTTGGTGAACAAAAGTTTTTGGTACATAATTCGAATTTTTCAAATAAATCCTCAATTTTGAAATGAATTTATTTGAACTCAAATTATATATATTATTCTAGTTTTGTTGGGGACAAATAAGTTTCAAAGTGTGGGGAGATGATAAGAAATTTTTAATCACCTTTTACATTCACAAAATATAGAATTTAAACACTTAAACATTATTAAAGTATAAGAAATATTCAGTACAATTCAAATTTATGGAGACATGATATTTTAACATGCGTATTTGTGTTATTTTCAGGGGGAAAAGGAAAAATATCTCGAAACCAATGTCATAGATGGATTCCTCTCATTTTCCCGACATTTTATATCATAATATTTGATGGTAGGATGAGAGAAAAATGGAGCTTTTACTCCAAACGGATCAAAAGTGATTCATTCCACTGAGAACAACAAAGTTAGCGAGTCCAAAAACCTCTGCCAAGATTTCTTTTGCACCAGAAGCTTCGCAGTCCGTAAAACAACTCGATAACTCTCTTTTCTGACCCACTACACCAAGTAAAGCATGATTTCACGAGCTGTAACATTCCTCGGAATTGTTTGTGAAATTCGAAGCCACGCAACTCAAACAGCGCCCCATTCTTATCTATCTTCGCTGACCCATTTCACCAGAAACCACGAAGTCAAAACCATTAAAACCTCTGTAGTGATCGTATTCATTCTTGCAAACTCTGAAAACCACGTAATGAGTCATGTGGCTGTCTCTCAAGCGACTTGCTACACCAAAGGCTTCTTAGCTCTCATTACACCAAATACCAAAGCTGACAGGTCAACTCTTACTGTTCTCTAAATGTTTCTATATTCATGTTTTCTTGCAAAATATTTTTGTTACCTACCTTTTCATTGTTTTTTTTTTTTTGAAAAGAGAGACAAACTCGAGTTGCGCTCGATCCAATCTAATTTATATTACTCAAAAGTAAAAACTTACAAGCTTTTATTTACATAAGTTGAGAAGTTAAAAAAACTAGGACTTTACTCTAGTCCGTTCCTATGGTTTCTCTTACATTGTATTCATAGCCAATTTAATTATATTACAATCTAATTAACAATGAGTTATCCAAATTCTAACTAAATCTTAAATGACCTTAATTATTAGACATGCATTCTACCATTTCATTGTTGTTCACGTCAAAAATGAAATATTGTCAAGGTAATCTTTTAAATACATCCCTAATATTTCTCCAAGAGCAAAACATAAATCTGATACTAAATCAAAACAGGTACTCAATAACGAAACACAATGTTCAAGAACAAATTTTACACTTCAGTACTATCAGGTCTCCATACAACAAAACACAATTAAACCATTCAATTATAAGACATATACATAAAATGACAAGTTTCATTGCGTCCAAACCAAAACAAGTAACAAAATAAATACACGCACTGATTATTTTCAGTGTAACCAAACAATCACCTTTTAAAAGATCATGCGTTTGTACCCGGGATCCGGAGTTCGAATCCTACCAATGATCCTTTGGTCTAGTGGTAAATTGTTTAGCATAAGATATCAAAAATCAAGAGTTCAAACTTCATTGATATCACAAATAAAAAAATGAAATCAATAATATTCATGTTTCATGGATTATATTTCAAATCAAAACAAAAATACACGCACAAGCTAAGAAACATAGCTGCCACGTTTGGCATCCCTAGCAATGCAGTATTTTTCTACGTAGGACAAATTCACACTGTCCAAGCCCAACTGCACGATCCACTGAAAACCAATGTCCAACTCGACTCAGTCGTAACCTAACGCACCATGCAGTGATCATAAAAATACCTTATTTCTTGCTAACATATTCAAAGTCAACACGGTTGATCATGGCGTCTAAGCTTGCCACATCAAATTTCATCCTGTCAGAATCTATCTCGTTCAATCGGCTGAAACCAAGAACTATTTCTTCCACCTTCTCGAAGGAATAGTAATGCTCCGGCAAGTTGTAAATTTTAATCCAAGCCTGCGAAAAAAATTAGTAAAATTCATCGCAACAAGGATTAACCACAACGAAAAAATATCTTCTTTTGGAATTGAAAATCTATCGACTGGATATAGTGGTTCGCCAAGCTTTGAAATTCACCCAACAACCGTCCATCCTACCTCTTGAAGTGTTAGCCAAGAATCTATCCCTCAGGTACTGACACGGATACGCCAACATGAATAACGTGTGACCACATACAATCAAGGTTCTAAAAATCGGCCTAAGCGGCCGCCTAGGTTTACCCTAATCGTTTATGTCTAGGCGGAATTTCGCCTAGGCGCCGAATAATTCCGCCTAGGCCCAGCCCACTTAATTATTTTATTTTTTTAAGGCCTGCACCCTTCTCTTTTTCTTTTTTCTCTTTTCTTCTTTTTATTTTTAATAACTTTGTTTTGTGATTTATTTGGATTTGTCTTAATATTATGTTGTAGATTTCATGTTATGATTTGCTTGGACGTTTTCTTAAATAAAATTTATATACACTATTTTTAGTATAAAAAGTTGTAGCACAAATTATAATATATAAAAATTAAAAAATATGACAAAAATTATGTAAAAACACAAATCTCTGTCTCAATACCGGTACAACAACAACAAAAATCAACAAATCAATTGACACTACCGTTTTTCATCACGATCTAAGCAGTGAACTAAAATCGTGAATTAATTCAAAATTAAACCAAAAAATAATCCAAAAACAACTCTAATTAATTCAAGCACAACTCTAATTAATCACATACATATTACTGCAAAAATAAAGGGTTAATTCATCCAAACAATCGAACACCATTAATTAATCACAAGTTAATTGCAACATAACTTGCGCAAGGAACTGACAACATCTTCAATCATTTCGTCCGGAATTAGGAGAAAGCTTCAGACACTGATATTTTCGACGGTCGGTAATAGAGAAAGTATGGTACAAGGATATCATGTGATACAGGGATTAATAGATATGGTTCGTCACGATTGGCTAGATAGATATAGATGTAAATATCTTTTATATTTTCCTTAAAAAAAAACCAAAATATTTTTACGGTGAATATTGTTGGGTACAAGTACAACTATGAGAAGTTTGTGTAGAAAAAAAAAATAAGAGAAAAGAAAATTATCATTCAATTTTTTAAGATATTAGTTTATGGTAAAATATACTATGCCCCCACCCCCCACTCTTAATTGAACATCCTTTATGCATCAAACGAGGATGCTGAATTAGATTGATTAGATTTTTTGATTGAATCAATTCAATTAACTATAAAATATTCAATCAACTATGGAATTGAATGCTAGTTAATCTATTTAAATACTCTCGATTGACGCATCAAGAATGTTTAAGTAGGAGTGGGGCCACAATATCAAACCCCTTAGTTTATGGAGGTTATATATATGATGTTTTCATAACTCACTCAAGCATTTTTTTTTTATGAGGTGACAAAGTATGTTTAGTTGATTTGATTAATACTCTTAATTGAATAAATTAACGGGTTAATTGATCGATTAATTGAATTGACATGTACTAATATTAAACATATTATAATGAATTGATCTATCAATTAATCGTATCGATTAACTCTTAATTAGAGTGTTAATCATCCCAATTAATTGATGTGAGGCACAATATATTTTTCCTTAGTTTGTAGGCTGGGCCGAACTAAATTGGGCTCATATTCTAATCTGTATTGTTTAGTGTACAGTTGTTATAAACAAATCTGAATATCATTTTATAATAAATACACTCACTATTTTTACACCTCATATTTATACTGTTTTTACAACCCTTACAATATTTATATAATGTTTTCAAACCGACCCATGTTTTTTTTTTAATTAGACAATTTCGATTCTCTTCTAATCTTTGCATATAATTAAATTTAATAACGTATATTGTTACTATGTTAACTCCAATAATATTCAAGTATTAGTATTATATCGACATTATGAATACATAAATAGAGATACGGTAGTTAAGCCATGCAGATCACGGCGTCAATCCACCAATGACCCCCCCTCAAAATAGACCACTCAACTGTTCCAATTACATCATGATATACCATTCTGATACACATCAAGCATTTTCTTTTAATAAAGATTTCTGTCCAATAATTTTGATGATCAAGAAAACAATTTAAAACAACACTTGCATTGCTCATGTGGAATGAATTTTCTTAGTTCGGCCCACTCAAAATGAAAAGGAAAATGTTGGACATACCCTCAACTCTCCCCCACGTATTCTTGGTAACATGAATATGATTTAACACATTATAAATTAATACTTTAATTTATGATTTAGTATTTTAGTTGTATTTTCAATCATAAATTAAGATGCGAAATCATGTATTTATGTGTTAATTTTGAAAATGTTAAATCATATCCGCGAGAGTATTATTAGGGGGGTATACATAACTATTCAATGAAAACTATCAAAATGCCTACCTAATAATTATAAAACATATATTCCTAGTTATGCTTTTATCATAATAACCAATTTAGTGTCCCACAGAAACCTTATCATGTGATGAAAAGTCAATTCAGTAAGTAAATGGTCCAAATAGAAAAAAAAAAATTGCATTGACAATGTAATAATGTAATTACTAAAACTGATTTATTCTCAATTTAATAAAATACCACTGACCAGACACAAACAGACAGGCAGCCACTTTTGTCTCATTAACCTACTTAGGTTGTTCTTTTAAACCAGTAGTAGGCACATTGTTGTGTCTATTCAAATACTTTAATAGAAATTAAAACAGAAATGTTTACATTGTTGTGTGGCTCTTATTTTTACTACATTCCACATCTTTTCCTTGTAGGTTGTTGCCAATTCATATAAAAATATATACTGGTTTTGTTTACTCTCTACAGCCTGGCTAGTTATTGAATGTTGGCTTCTCAAGTTTAATGGATGCCAGTCAGCGGATTTTGTCCCGTATCAATGGGGAACAGTAATCTAGGAGAACGATAATACATAATTTTTCAATTTTATCGTAAAATATACTAGCATATATATATATATATATATATATATATATATATATATATATATATATTATATATATATATATATTATCGTTCAAAAATCTAAGAAGGAAGGGGAACATGTTAGTCCCTTAATAAATTTTTCACTGATGACAGTTAAGATGAAGGTAAATTTTTTGCATTTTATATATAAGAGTTCTCATATATGCATTTAGTAAAAAAAATTCAGAGCCTCTTTTCACATCTGGTAAATCCACTTCAATGAAAGCTCAGATAAAGTAGTATTTGCTCTATATATAGCTAATCATAATAGGATCATACAAGTCTTCTCATGCTTATCCAATGAGAGAACAGAGAAGTTTAGATATGATCCTCTTTTTTGTTCAGGACCTACTTCAATTATTTTGATTGAAAGAAGAGGAGACTCAATGTACTCCCTTCCAATTATGCATTCATAAAAGATGCATTGATAAAAGGAGGCATAATTAAATGTATTTACATATAATTTAAGCCCCCCCCCCACACACACACACACACACACACACACACCCCACACACCACACACACACACACACACAGACTCCCATCGCCAAAGAAAACCCTTCTTTTGAATAAGCTCAATGTATATTTATTATCTTTCCCATATATATAAATATGTACAAATTGGAGTTAAATGCAATGTATTGGTATTTTGTATGGAAAAAGAATGCCGATTTGAATATATATGTATGGTTCATATATAATTGAATATCATTATATTTATCAAAATAAATTGTTCAAATTTGGCTATGATAATGTCTAATTTCCAATCGGTTAAATATCATCGTAGTGCGTCGCTAAAGGGCGTAATAACGAAAGTGACAACTAAAACATAATATCGTAATCTATTAAATAACAACGTATCACCGCTATAGTGCGCAACAACGAGGATCGCATGTAAATAACGGTCAAAACACAACAAACCGTGATATTCCAATATGAAACATTGTTAATTTCTTAAACTATCATAGCAAGTTCATTCACATTGTCACGTTAATAATGTTGAAAATTTATAGTCTAATGTAACATATTGAATATTCACTTGTTTATAGTAAAATTGACATACTGAATATGATAAGTGTTTCGATGTATTTTATTAGTATAATAATATATATTTTTTTACTGTTTCTTCCTTCTCCCTCCCCTCCAAATTTTTTTACAGAGTTGAAAACAGATGGCAAGTCACAGTCAGGCTAAAACTAAAAGCATGGTTAGATTAGGACCCATAATATCCTTTCTATTGTTTTCATTTGTTAGAACACCTCAACTTGCAACAACCCCAATAGATATGTATATCTTTGATGATAGACACATACTTATCTCCTTGATGTTCATGAACTTTTTGTCCAATTTCCAATTTGTTCCTTTTTTACAAATAAAAATGTATACATTCATTATTTGATGCAGATTAATTAGTTTATGTAAATGCAAAATGTTATTGATAATAAAAAAAAAATATGTGCATTTTTCGAAATATATATTTACGATCACGATTCATGCTTCATCTGTTGTATTTGTATTAGACTATTCAAATACATTAGAGACTAAACCAGAATTGAAATGATATAGAGGACCAGAACCAAGTATCAAGACTATTCAAATTAGTAAAAAAAAATAGTTAATTATTTTATTTAATGATCATCGCAATAGCACAAATAACAGTAAAAAAATTTAAAATATAATATCGTAATATACTAAATAACGGCGTTATACCGTTGCTATATCATGCAATAGCAGTAATTATGTGTAAATTACAATTCAATCATTATGAACTGCTACATTACAATTTAAAACTTTTTTTTTAATCATTGCCCATTGGATGTATGTGACGTAATTTGGGTGCGAAACATAAATTTCTCTTTTGATTTTTGTTAATAATGTTCTTAGGTTTAGAATGCTCTAAAAAAACACAAGAATGAAATGCATTAATGCAATGCTGGCTTGTTTGACTATTTTCTCTTCTACCAAACAAAACAAAGAAATATATCTTTGGTAATTGGAGAAAGTACATTCAATCAAAAGCATTTTCCCAAGCAATTCATCAATTGGTTTGGTCCCAATTCCCAACCAAAGAAGAACAAACCCTAATCTTGCCTCCAATGATAGTTTTGGTTGTAATGCGCTGTATACGGTTGTTTGGGCGAAGAATATGTTACCCATGACCTAAACTTTTTGCAATAAATTTAGGTTGGTACAACAAGAGGATTCCTGCAAATACAATCCATGCAATGCGTACGCTTCTCTGCAACTGCAAGATAATCATCAATGAACTCGAAATCTTACCAAATGAGTCCAAAATCTCAAGAGGTTTTAGGTTTAAACGGCCAACATGCTAATCAATCCTAGGCCCCACGAGATGATTCTGAACTAAATAGCGGCAGCAAATTTAATTGATTTAAGTTAATTAAGCTTGAGAATCTTAAAGGGTTTATACGGCCAACAAGCTAATTAACATTCTTATTTTTTTATGAATAGAGTATTAATTAATTTGTTGTACATATTGATTATTGCATGTCTCTCACGGTACGAGTCACCAAAAACTTGGATACCTGCTAAAATACAAATGTAGTTGGTGGATTGTTTTTTATCGCAGAAAATACAATTAAAAATGGTCAAGTAGAAAGGGGTGTTTTAGTCAATTAATTTTTTGTTTATTAATTTAGTTGGAGTTTAGAAGATCGAAATATAGTTAATTTTACACATTTAACTGTAAGTCAATATGTTGAAATAAATTTGATATTTTATAAAATTTAAATGGATAGATTTTTAGTTTTGGAAGGATAAATTTGATATTAACAAATTTTAGGAACAAATTTCATATTTTGAGTTTTTGAAAGAATATACAAGAAATTAATCCAATTCTCATTTGAGCGGATTTAACGAACACAAAATTTTACTTTGTTTCGGTTCGGTCAAATTTTAAATTTTAGAGATTAATTTAGACTTGTGGCGATGTTTAACATAACTTTCTTTTTAAAGTTTACATGGTTAAATGTATAAACTTAATTTATAAAATACATATTTATTCCGTTTACCTCATTTTTTTTTCCCTAATACAAATAACTAATAAATATGTATACTCGTAGATAAACTATAATGTTTTGTGTTCGTCTTTTGACAGAAAGGACATTGTGATTACGGTTTTCTTCAATAAATACGTATACTCGTAGAAAAAAAGAAGTCGAGCCAAAGAGAACTAATGCTTGTATACGAATTTATGAACTGCGGGCTTATTTGATTAATAACTAATTGTATTGTGTATATGTTTGATGAAATGAATGTAGTTCGATACGTCTTTTTTGAACCGAGTTCCGTTGCCGAAAAAATGAGGTGGTCACTAAAAACACTTATCTTGACTTGATCTTTCTTATAATGCACCCATTTGGAATGAGGTATGGTGTTGTACTAATTCGCAGTGGCGGATCTATTAACGGACTAGGGGGACAGCTGCTCCCCCTAGATTTTTGAGCGGTAGTATATATATGTGATTATGTCAATGTATTTTACGATAAAACTGAAAAATTATGTACTACCGACCCCTCCCAAATTTTTTTGAAATTTTCTCACAGTAGCCCCCCCCCCCCCCCCCCCCCCCCCAGATTACCGTCCCCCCATTGATTTGGGGCAAGATCCGCCACTGCTATTTCGTAGAACCTCCTAATATGTTACAAACACCTATTCTACCAATTAGCCCGTGTGTTGAACATCATCTTGTATTTGGATCGTATATATTTAAGAATCGGAAAAAGATTGTGCATTTCATGAGTATGCACTCTCATTTGCACGTCACTAATAGGAGAGCAAAACGTGACAGTTGACCGTTTTTAATTTTTACCAATTTTTGTGCATTTCCGGTTCACTCTAAAACACAGTTTCTCATCAAAATTGTGTGCATTGTTTAATTGTATGATATATATTTATGTGTTACTTATACTTTTTAGATGTATTATCTTTTTTAAATACAATACATGTTATATTTACTTTATAAATATATTTGTTTGTAGTATATTTTTAATGTATCGTATACATTATAAATATAAATACATGTTATATTTTTTTTATATTTATAATATATTTTTGTGTATGTATGATATATCTTTTAAGGTAAAGTTCTTTTTCACGCGTGTATTAGATTTATATTTTTTGTATGTCAATTTATACAATTTTGCGGTGTGCATTGGAGTGCACAAATACAATCAAAATGAAATATAATGCGGTCAAAATTGAAAAAATCAAACTGTCACGTGTCATGTTTCTATTGATGATGAGTATTTGGAGTGCATACTCATAGTGTGTGTTCGTCGATTCCTTAAATATTTCATGTTCTACAAGTGAATCCAATTATGTGTGGGTTACCTCGTTTCATTATGTGTGGGTTACCTCGTTTTCCATTTCATTGGTTTTTATCTATCTTAATTGCCGATATAAATTTGGATCGATTATAATTTCATTCCAATTATATAGTTCTAATAGACATAATTTATCACCCTCTCATCATTTTCAATTTTATCAGGTATCTCATTTTGCAAAAAAATAAAATAAAATAGTAATTTAAGTTCTCTAATATTGTTATTATCGAAATAATTTATTTTCTAAAAGTATTAAGGATTTCAAGTTATGCATTTTGTATTATGTTATGTTTTCCTTCAGAGAGTTTTACGGTAGGACCTTTTTACTATGATAGATTTTCTTTTAAATGATATTTTTAGGTTTTTGTCTATTCAAAGATAATATTTAAGTGTGTTTTTATCAATTAATACGAGAAAAAAATTCTAAGTAATTAAAAATATTCAAATTATCCTTTTAAATTTTTTTTATCACAGAATCATCCTTTTTTATCCCTAGAAACGATTGACCTGACCTTCTGATATATATTACAATTTAAATTATTCAAGGATATACAAATACAAACATTAACATTTAGAACATTTCGATAAGAAAATTAATATCACACTCTAAACCTTTGTATTTAACAATGAAATATTTAAATTCGAATTACATAAATTGTAAAATATTGCAAAATTACACAAGATGACGTCCATAATAAATTAAAATTAAAACCTATATTCAACTCATCATATTGTCCCATTAACATTTTTCGAAGCTCGTATGTTTGCGCATTTATATTATATTTTATATTTTATATATTAAGAAAACTAATGTGCATTTTAATAATGTGCACAAAATTTCATAATCATGATGAAAAAACTTAAATCTCAATACAAATTTAATCGTGAAAAAATACTAAGTACTAAAATTTTGATACTTAATTAAGTAGGCTAGCCTCCCTCCTTATTATATTATATTATACGATATGATATTATTTTATATTACATTATATAATAATTTATAATATTATTATATTATATTATATATAAACTCACATCATTATTTTATATTACAATGTCTAAGTACCAAAACATTATATACTATCAAGCTATATAATATAAAATATAATATAAAACAAAACAATATAATATAATATAATATAATAAATGATTAAATATTAAAATCATGAATTTTATATCAAAAATCAAACAAATAATTTTATATACATAATTTTAAAAATACACCAAAGATTATGAAATACATGATAGTAAAATTCATGTATTTCAAATCAAACATGCCTATGTCACCGACTCACCATGCCGACCAATTCAAGTGGTTTTTGTGGAGTATCATCCATTACTCAAATTAAAATGTAAAGTAGTTATACTTGTTCTCATTCCTATTACTCAAATTAAAAAATATAATTTGGTCCCCACATCATCATTCTTCTTCTAATATATTCGTATCATTATATTTTTCACTAATTATTTACTGTTTTTTGAGTTTCATATGATTTATACATACTTACAAAACTTACAAATAAGGAAAATAATAATTAATAAATAAATAAGTTAGGAAGGCTATTGTTTTTTCTACTATTTTGATAATAAAATAAGAATTAAACTATGCACCACGCTAATTAACCACGCATTTACACCCGCATGTATTAATTAGGCAAGCAATAAATGCATTCAATTTCCTAATTAACTATTGCGGGGTATATTGGGGGGTAATTAAGTGTGGTGTGTAATATTGTTGATAAAATAATACACACTCCCCACCCCACCCCACACTCTCTCCCCCAACCTCCTTTGACAACTATTGCAGCCTCCAATACTCCTTTCCTATTTCTCATTTTCCCATTCCATTTCTACGTCTCAATAATCCCAAGAGAAAACTTTCCTCTCTCTCTCTCTCTCTCTGCTTAGCTAAAGTTTCGCTTTCAACTCAGTACGAGAGAGAAAAGGCTTGATTCTGCTCATTCCCTCTTTTTCTTCTTTACTCACCTTACTCTTTGCTTCATTTCTGCTTCTCTCTCTTTTTCTCCTTTTACACTTCTCTGTTTTTTTTGTTTCTTCTACATTCCGTTCTGGGTTTGTGCGTATTCGGTTATTAATTAGTGAGAAGGTCTGAAATCGTGCTTAGTGTGATAATGGGTACTGGATGTGGTGCTTTGCTTCAAGAGCTTCAGGTTTCTCTCTCTCTCTCTCTCTCTCTCTCTCTCTCTCTCTCTCTCTCTAGCACAAAAAAATATTCATTGTCCTCGTGCCATGCAATTAGGGTTTCTACATTTTCTCTGATTTGAGGTTTCAGAGGCAACTTTTCGGGTTGCCGGGTTCGAATTAAAATTTGATAACTCTCCTTTTGAGTTTGCAAGGTTAAAAGGTTTGAATTCATGGGCCATTTTGCTATGTAAATAAGGTTTAATATGTATTTTTCTATTTAATTAGAGTATACAAGGGATTTCTCTGATTCTTCGAGGTTTCAATTAAGAGTTTTATTTATTTATTTTAATTTTTTTTGTTTAAGAATTGGAAATCACTTGCTACCATTTCTTTGCAGATACCAAGTTTTAAGATTCGAATTCAATTTTTTCGTAACGGCTCTTTTAACTGTTTATTTTTCTATTTACTAGCGCGCATTAATATATAAGAATTACTATTTTATTTCCTTTCTAAAGACTGTTAGTTTATTTATTTCGCAAATTTCTATCTCCAGTTAATTAATTTTAAACCAATTTTTACTGTTTTTTTTTCCTCTCTGAATTCAATTCATAAGAAACATAATTGGTTAATTAATGTTTAATCACTCTGAGCTGGCAAAAGAGATATATCTATTAATTTATTTTTCCACACCTAATAATTCCAATAATGATAAAATTATTTCCTTGCAACATTCCTTTATGCCCTAATCATTGCTTTTTGACTAAACAGTACATTATATTTATTTTCAAAATCAACATGATTTATAGTTGTTACAAAGTCTCAATTACTAATTAGGTTTAATCAACATCCTTTTCTTTCCACTGGACGGCTCTTCCCCACCAAAACATTCAATTAATATTTTTGGATTTTATTTACATAAATATTAATTTTTTTAGATGAAAACATAAATATTAAATAAATAATAACTTTTTAACCATTTACATTTTTTTGGCAGCAAATATTGGGAGAGATTGGGGAGACCGATTTAGAGAGAGAGAAAAAGGTAACGGAAATAGAGAGAGAATGTTTGAGCGTGTACAAACGAAATGTGGACGAAGCGAGTCGAACTCGAGCTCAATTGCACCAACATATTGTCGCCAAAGAGGCCGAAATTGCGTCCTTAATGTCCTCTCTTGGCGAACTCACCGCCAATTACAAAGTACACTTATTATTAATTATTATATTATTAAAACAATTTAATATTTATTATTTATCAGGGTAATTTTTGCAAAGTGTACTTACTTACACAAACTTTCCTTTTAAAGTAGTTGTTTACATCATCAATGCTCATTCATATTTCTTTCTATACATTATTATTCAATAAAAAAATAAAATTATTATTATTATTATTATTATAAATAAATAAACAAGAAAATGCTGTTGTATATGATGGACCTCCACAACTAAGTTGACCTTATAAAAATTCTCATCTTAACAATTCGCAAACTCAATTCCGCTTCTCCAAAATTTCTTAAAAATAAATTCTATACAAATTCAGAAGGACAAAGGAGCGAATCTATCTTTGAGGGACCAAATGGCAAATGTGAACCCTCTTCTCGAGACGCTGAGACAGAGGCGAGAAGAACGGATGAAACAATTCTCAGAAGTTCGAGGTCAAATCGACAAAATTCGCTCCGAGCTCTCCGATTTAGATCCGTCAAAATTCGTCGTGAGCGCCGGTACGATGAACGACGAACAAGACTTTTCGGTACGAAGACTCAACGAGTACCAATCCGAACTCAAATCCCTTCAGAAGGAAAAGGTACCGTACCATAATTTCGTAACGTTTACATTCAAACCCCTATTCTTTTTCTCATTATCTTTTTTTTGATGTTTTAGTCTGATAGGTTACAGAAGGTTCTAGGATACGTGAACGAGGTTCATGGTCTATGTGGCGTTCTTGGTCTAGACTTTAAAGATACTGTGAACCAGGTCCACCCAAGTTTACTCTTGACTGGTACAGAACAATCGACGAATATTAGCAATACCACCCTCGATGGTCTTTCTCGAATTGTTTCGAATCTCAAAAACGAGAGAAAATTACGAGTCCAAAAGGTTCTTTGTCTCAATTTTTTTAACTGTGATGTTTTTTATTTTTAATAATTTATTTTTGTATATATAGTTGAGAGAAATTGTGGAAGCGTTATTTAAGCTATGGAAATTAATGGATACTTCGCAAGCAGAGAGGGGCCGTTTTGCAAAATTGACGAGTATTATTCAATCGCCAGAAGAGAGTATAACGTTTAACAGCGCGCTTTCGCAAGAAACGATCAATCTGGTTCGTTACTCACAATAAAAAATATAGCGAAAGTTCGGGGATTATTTTATTAATTTTGTAATCGATCTTTTCAGGTCGATGCTGAGGTGGCGAGATTGACGAAGTTAAAAGCGAGTAGATTGAAAGAGTTAGTAATGAAGAGAAGGGTAGAATTGGAAGAAATTTGTAAATTGGCCCATATCGAACCCGATCCAAACACTTCTCCTGAAAAAACCAACGCTTTGATAGATTCTGGTACTCCTTAATTTCCCCCAATTTTCGAAATTAAGTTATCAACCCCCCAAATTTGCTTCAAATTAAGCCGTGATTGAAATTTAGGGTTGGTGGATGCATCAGAGCTATTGGCTAATCTGGAAGCGGAGATAATGAAATCAAAAGAAGAAGCGATGAGTCGAAAAGATATAATGGATAGGATTAATAAATGGCTTGCAGCTTGTGATGAAGAAACTTGGCTCGAAGAATATAACCAAGTAATTTTATTTATTTATTTTTTTATGTTTTTTATAATTATAATATATATATATATATATTTTCTTTTTTTAGGACGATAATAGGTACAGTGCAGGAAGAGGGTCTCATCTTAATCTAAAACGTGCCGAGAAGGCTCGAATACTTGTCTCCAAAATACCAGGTATATAATATTTCCAATTAGGTCCCTACAAATCATGAATTTACAAATTTGACATTGAGTTTTTCGAACAGGAATGGTTGATAATTTAATTGGAAGAACTTTTGCATGGGAGGATGAAAACAACATGCCCTTCATGTATGATGGGGTATGTAATTAACTATATATTAAATTATTAAACCCAAGTTATTCTTGTTGTTATCATTTGTGTGTAATATTTTCGTACCAATTTCAGGTACGCCTCGTATGCCTTTTGGAAGAATATAAACTTAGTCGACAAGAAAAAGAAGAGGAAAAACGGCGCCAAAAGGTATCTATCTATCTATCTCAAAAACCCTAATTTCTCCACTATAATTTCAAAATATTTCAGGATCAAAAGAAGCTACAAAGCATGTTACAAACCGAGAAGGAATTAATATACGGGTCGAAACCGACACCCAAAAAGAGCAATAGTTTCAATAGACGGGTTAGCAGTAGCGGGTACATGACTCCAAACCCGACTCGTAGACTATCCATTTCGAGCGCTACTCCCGAATTAATGACGCCACGGTCCCACTCGGGCCGGTACAACGGGCATTTCAAAGAAATGAGGAGGCTCTCGACCACGCCGTTGAAGTTCGCGTCGATACAGAAAGAGGATTCGGTTTCTACATTCACTTCGGTTAGCGGGTCCGAACCCGAATCCCCGTTACGGAGACATATTTCATGATGATGTGTTTATGGTATGTACGATTTATTCTTGTTAATTTTAGCGGGTTTTTATCGTCATGATATATTTATTTTTATGGTATTGTAGGAGATTGGTGAAGTTTGAAGTGGCGATTGTTATTGTTGTGTTTGTGTACAATTAGTAGCTTGAAGTGTAATTTTTAATTATTAGGGTTTGAATTTGTGATTAATGTTTGATGTGTAGGTGAGGATAGAGGATAGCTAAACTAGTGTTTAGTAGCTAACCTTGTGTTACAATGCTAGATGTTGATTGGTTGTTTTCGGTGTGTTCTTTTGTGGTATCGTTGTTGTGATCTTTTTATTCATGTATATAGTGTTGTGATCTTTTATACATATATAGAGTTCGCGTCGAATCTGCTTGTTCTTTGAAATATATAATTGATTATCTATGCTAATCAGAAGTTATTTTAATATTTTTTAAACTAACAAGATACTGAACTATTTTCTGTTTGAATAGGGCGGCATTAGGCCTTTGAAATTTCATATATGAAATAATGGTATTTACAATGAGGATACTGAATTAATTGTAATTAATTTATCTTTCTCATAACTTAATACATGTAATCATTCTTAGCATTAAGCAATACAAGTTTCGTAAGGTTGGAGTTTACTTACGAACGGACAAACTGAACTACTCTTACATGTCGATTTCTTCAGTCTTGGCCCCACCGGGAAGCTTCCGGTCAAAATGACAGGAGGAGGCTTGCCAATGGCATGTCTACCTGCATCGTAAGGGAGAAAATCGAAATCGAGCCCCATGAAATCAACATTGTTGCTATTGAATCTGTCTCTACTACAATATTTTTTGAAGGATAATCTTAGTCCTGAAACGTGCAATCACTCAACCATCTGAATTATGTGACCATTAACCTCTACCTGCAATATTAATCTTACTATTACAATTTTCAACTCAATTACCCGTATGTTTCTTCCTAGACGCCTCAAGCCTCATTCCGTATTGATTTTCATCTACCATAACTATAAAATTGTCTTTAAAAACATTGGTAATCCATCTATTATAACTATAAAACTATAAAACTTATTAATGGTTATCTTTGTATGTCGGTTCACTCATTACTAACAACCGTCATGCCTATTGATTTTCATGTGCACTCAATGGGTTCAAGTAACGTCACGGCGTATGCGCAATTTGTTCTTTAACGCATCTCGTCACATGCTTTTAATACATTGGTCAGATATACCAAGAAAATGAGCTTTCATTCTAAAATAAGAACATGTTTAATGAGAGTGAAATGGATATTCTAGAATCGTTTCTATCATTTTCATGTTGTATTTTCTACCAATTTCGCTATTTTTTTTTAAAAAGAACTCAGTTAAATCAACAAACTACAAAATCATAAATTAGAGTTTCATCTTTCTAGCATTGGTAAATAAAGTAAAGATTAGAGAAAAAATAACAAATAAAAAAAAATGGCTATCCGTCTAGTCTAGGACAGACAATCCAGCAAGAAAATTGCCTCCTTGATCGTTAACGACCAATAATTGATGAATTTAAGGTACCGTTATTTTTCGGGAGCTGATCTTGCCACAGGACTTTGGACAAGAATCCGTCCAAAGTCCTTTCATATCCCTACGATTTTTTATCCGATGATTAATAATTTTTAGGAGAGTTTTATGATAGACCCATTTTTTTATCATGGACCTATTTTTTTTTTTTTAAAAAGTTCGAATATTTGTTAAATAATGATTTTTTTGTAAGATTGTAGTGTATATTTATCATTTAATGCTATCTAAAACATAAATTTTGTATAATTAATTAATAAATAGCTAAAATTCTTAAAATAATTTTTTTGAAAAAGGATCCATGATAAAAAAAAATGAGTCTATCATAGAACTTCCCTAATTTTTACTATACAAATTTACATTTAAATCCTTATATTATTTTAAAATTACAAAAAATATTTATATTAACAAAAATCATATTAAATTACACAATTTTTTTTATAAAATATACATAATTCATGTAAGTTTGTCTTGTTTTAAAAATATGATAAAATAATCAATTAAAAATACATGAAAATATGATATTATGAAGGGGTTGTCCAAAGCCCTTTGGACAGGGTTCGGGGATGGTGTTTCGCGCGAAACACCGAACTCTATGTTTTGCAAATCGCGGCCGTTCATCCATGCAGATCATAAATTTGATAAAGTAATGAATTTGGTGAATAAGGAAGGAGAAGAGGTGATCATCCAAATAATATTATGTTTCCATTTAAAATCAAACAGAATATTGATTCTCAAGTTAATTTTCAGTGTATCAAGTTTATGATTTACATAAATGAACGACTGTGATTTGCAAAATACTGAATTCGGTGTTTCGCGCGAAACACCATCCCCAAACCCCTTTGGACAATACTTGGACCCTTCTTTTTCTCACATTTTTTGGGAAGAAATTCCATGACATTTATGAGCGAATAAGGTGGTACTAAATATTAATTTATCGGCCTCATAAAAAATAAGAAAATTTAGGATATATTTTGTAGGCCTAAAAGAAAGGTTACACAAATCTATTATATTGGAATTTTTTTTAAAGAGAACTCATTGAACCGGAAAGATAAAATGAATCGTCGTATTTTGATACTATAACATACCTTCAAGTATCATAAATGTATTAAAAATATATATAAAAATAATCTGATGCTAAAATTTGGATCAAACGATCCTTCATGAAAGTATTTTTATTTTTATTTAGAATTATTTGATATCATTTTTTAACTTCCATAATTTATTAAATTTAGATCATTAAAATTAAAATAATTAAAAAAAATTCAATTTAAATATATCCTGTCAAAAAGAAAAAGAAAAAGCCATATACTAACCCGCGAAATTAATATATTTATAAAAAAAGTAAGCACAAAAATAAAACTAGAAGAGATCATCATCTCGAGTAACTCCCCAAACAAATCGTTCCCGTCATCTGGAAAACTTGCATAACTTATGATGCATCCGCCCTCTTGCCCTGAATTTTATAAAAAAACATGAAAATATAAAAGTTAGCAAACTTCAAGTATCATAACTGTTTTATAAAAAATATAAAAATAATCTCATAGTAAAATTTGGATCAAACAATCCTTCGTGACAGTATTTTTTTATTTGGAATTATATGATATAATATCTTAACTTCCATAATTTATTAAATTTAGATCATTAAAATTAAAATAATAATCTAATTGAAAAATCTGAATTTAAATATATCCTGTCAAAAAGAAAAGAAAAGCCATATACTAACCAGAAGCACTAAAATAAAAACTAGAAGAGATCATCATCTCGAATAATTCCCCAAACAAAATGTTTCCGTCCTCTAGGAAGCTTGCATAACTCATGATACATCCGCCCTCTTGTCCTGAATATAGAAGAAAAAAAAACATGAAAATATAAAAAAATGCAAATCAATGTAATATTTAATTTCTTAATTCATGACAAAAATTTGAAAAAAGAATAGAGATACGTGCCATTGAATATGCGAACAATAAGTGATGAGATGATCGGCAAGAGTATAAGGCCTCACGGAAGGCTTACTTAATTTAACTCCATCACGGATAACTGCATTATCTGAAATTGGTTCGCACGAATTATCTCCGAGTCCTACTAACCAATTCGTTCCGACATAAATCGAGTTGGGTACAATACAAGGGAAGTCCTTGGAAGAAACCGAAACGGTCCTCGTGGGACCCACAAACAGAGCATGGTCTCCGATATTGTCGATTAAGTTGAGACTGTTGTTTTCCAGATCGACCTGGTACACTTTAATGAGTGCATTGTTGGGTCTTGGATGCAAATACTTGTGTACCAGTAGTAGAGTTGAGTTCGATTCGACCAGGTAGGGTCGGTACTCTTTGTTGTTCCGGTTTGGTCCCTCCACATCCAAAGAACCTATTTTTGTTATTTTATCTTGCTCGAAATGAATTGTGCAAACTTCGCCTGCATAATTAGTGGAAAAGAACTTTCCTTGAAAGAAAATAACATCGTGCTGGGTACTGTATACATAATGCCTAATGGATACCCATTCTTGATCTCCTGGTTTAGAGACCACCTTGTTGGATTTCTGGAAACAAATCATTACTGTAGGGTTAAGAATATCGGTATCATCGGAGAAGGAGATTGCAGCGCTGACTAATGCCACCCATAGGGATGGAAAAGTGACATTAGGGCAACCGCCGCGAACTGAACATTCTGACCAGGTCATGAGAGGAGGGAGATCGACCATTAGACGAGTAAAAGGGTTGAAAAGGCGAACAAGGGAGGTCTCCTCGTGGCGCAAGAGGAGGAGGCCATCAACGGAGGTGAGGATTGTATGGCCGTACAAGTCAGGAAGAGAGATCTTGAGGGAGCGGCCAGATGAGAGGTTGAGGAAGGAGCGGGGTACGCTGAGATCGCTGCAACCGTCAGAGAGCATGATCCATTGACGAGGGCGGTAGAGCGAGGCGAGGGTGCACGGGTTGGGAGAGCAGGAACGGAAGAGGCGGCAGACTGCACGGAAGCTAATCAAGTCGATTGGGTCAGAGACGAGGACGCGTGCGGCGATCAACGGGATTATGTCCGGCGGGAGCGGCGTAATTCGGCTGGCCATGGCCTTCTTGAAGACGCGGTTGGTCGTCATGATTAGGAGAAACAACAAGGCTCACTTTGAAGTTCGAACTCGGCGTGTCTGTGTTAGGGCAATTTTGTGTTGTCAAAGAAAACTGATACATGAATATCAGGAAACTACGATAACAACAATGTGCAAAAATTAGTGTATACTGTTTAAACAGAGTGATGATGTACATCCCCCGCTATCACCCCCCACCACTTTTGATGACGTGTCACCACTAAAAATTAACACACGAGTACATGACTTAACACCTTAATTTGATGTTAAATCATAACATAATATAAATAACGTGCAAATTTTAATGTTAACTCATGTTTTTGTGTTAAATTATAGGGTGTTAATCCATTGCCAACACATCAAGAGTTGTGGGGGACATGTAGTGGGGGAAGAGCAACATTCTCCTAACAAGAACAATGTAGAGAGAATACTCAAGCAAAATTACTTTTTTACCCATCATTAATGCCCTAAAAGCACATATAGCAACTAGGATTTTAAGATCAATTCTTAACACGATTTCAAAAAATATAGAGTGCAGAAAATATGTATATATAGCAATAAATATTTGCATATAGCAACTAGGATTTTATGATCAATTCTTAACACGATTTCAAACAATATAGAGTGCAGAAAATATGTATATATAGCAACAAATATGTATATATAGCAACTAAAATTTTCTTTCCATATTTGGAAAAAAAAATACAATATATATCTAAGGAACTTTTTTACATATTACCCTGAATTGGTATAAAATTCGAAAAATAATTCGTTTCTGAACAATATTCGAAAAATAACCCCGACCGGGTTGTTAAAACTAGGAGCTACATGATTTATAAAATCAGTTCATTTAACTAGCTTAAAAACAATTAAGGGCATGTTTGTTTTGCAGTAACTCAGTCAGATTGTAAGTCGAACTACTGCATCAATCTATTTCTTGTTGTTTGGTTTGATGTAATTTGCCAAACTACTGCAAGTCGACTTACATTGTCTCTCTCTTTTCCTGCAACTCAACCTCCCCTCAAATTTACATGAAGTGAAAATACATCACAACATAACCTCTCCTTAAATAGGGATTATATTTTTATTATGTTAATTAAAAAAATTAATCAAGCACAATAATCTGAATAAATAAATAAACACCGCCCACAATAATATAAATAAATAAATAAACACAAATCTACGTCAAGAAATTATTACATTTAAATATAAGTATAAATTATATTTTCATTGTATTAATATAAGAATATAATTAATCATCATAATCTCAAAATAACTAAAATTATTTTAAATATTGATTTTATATATTATTTTAAAATATTTCTAAATTATTTTGTCATTTTCTTAATATTTATAAATATGAATTATATTTTAAATATTTGCATTTTCTAATAATTAGTAATGAACTGTAACGCTAGACTCATTACCAATTCAAAGAAACACGGAAATATTTTAAAATATAATTAATATTTGCAAAAATTATAAATATTGAGAAATATTATAAATTATTTTAAAACATTACTAGCATTTTAGAATATTGAAACATGATGTATACAAAATTAATATTTATATATTTCATTTAAATTATTGTGTTTGATTATTTTTTTAGTTATCAAATGAAAATATGATCCATACTTATACTTGAACATAATAATTTTTATGTCAAAATTATTTTCTTTGAAAAATATGATTATTCTCGATATAAAATACTTATAATTTTAATTTATTAAGATTTGATAAAAAAAATTACGATTTTTATTTTGATGTTTTTTTTTTTCAAATAATATAGATTTTAGATATACATATATATGGATGCAATATGGGTATAGATATGGATGCAATATGGGTTAATATATCAAGGAAAAAAATCAATTTCTACATCTCTACATCTCTGAGGGTCATATCTCAAATTTTCAAACTTTTTGGGTCTATTGTTGTAAATCTGAAACATATTGTGTCTTCTTATCAAATTTTGCCCAAATTTATTTGCAAATTTTAGTAGATATAAATCTTGAAATTCATAATTCAATTACATCAACCCAAACATAAAAACTATAAATCCAGTAGTTTCACTTTCGTGAATCCAAACATTTAAATTTGAAGTGCATTTCCGGGAAGTCGACTTGCGGAAAATTAATTTACTTCAGGTAATTTCTAACACGGTCACCCAAACATGCCCTAACAGTGAGACAATCATTTTAAGCAAAAAGAAAGCGGGTTTTCAAAACAAAAAGTCTTGCAAAGTTATAAATTAATATGGGTCCCCAAATTTTATCCACTCATCTTCTATATTTAATAAATATATTAACTAACACATGTTATATATTTAACTATTAATTAATATACAACTAATATTCATTTGCATTTGTAGATTTGAATCAATGTTAATTAATTATTGATGATATGTTTTTTTGTAATTATTAACAATGTTAATTTAGGATGTTGGGGAAATCTTCAAAAACTTAAGGGAATTTATCCCGACCTCGGACTCGCGCATCGGATATGAAGGCCCGGTCCGGTTCCCAAAATCCAAGATCACTCCATGACTTCGAGGGTACGTTGCAATAAGAAGGATAGATTCATACCGGTGCAAAATTGATTGCACTCGAAGGTTTGATCGTTATGCCTTCTTCTCCTGTCACGTTGGTGACAATCCGCGCGTCACACACCACGCGTCTTTCACCGTTCGTTGATGATTAACGCTCATCCGGATCGATCACAACCGCAAAGCCACAAGTGTCGCTCCTCTACGTGTATCCACCTTGAGTCGGAAGACGTCGGTCACGGGTACAACTGCCTAGACGAAGCACCGGCGAATTTGTTCGATTAATTGATTCTCTATACCGAGAAAAACTTCTTTTCTCGGTTCTCTCTCTTTGCACACTTTCGCTCTATGAAAGGTGGCTCTCAATATTCTGGATAATTCTATTTCTTAGAATGATTGGACTGAATGATATGAGAGAGAAAATATCCTATTTATATTAAATATGATTAGGATGGGCCAAAATGCATGTATATCCAATATACATCCTTTCACACAGAAAACTGCATGAACCTGTTCATTATTCTGTCCATACGAAATTGGTAAATTCTTCTGACAGAAAATTAACCTTTACTACAGTTGTAGATAATCTTATTATCTACCCAACCCAATTTGGTCTGACCCAATTGGAGTTCGTATGCAAAAGTTATGATAGTTTTACTAACTTTATGTCATACCGTTGCACCCTTTCGGTATTTCATTGAAACGACACTGATACTTCGATCATATGAAATATGTTTCTACATGAAGGTTATAGATAATCTTATTATCTATCTAACCCAATCTGAATCATTCAAATTGGATTTTTCTACTGAAAGTTATGACCACAAATGTACGCTTACATTTGTTTATCCTTGTGTACAATTTTACGGTTGATCCGAAACTGTATTTTCTTTCAAAAACACCCTAATTTTTTGAAAATTATGAAAACCCCCCTATCTTTTTAGATTCCCTAAAAAATTTCCTATATTTGTGACTTATTCCAAGGTCCCCTAACATTTTTAGATTCCCTCAGAAACTCCCTATCTTTTTGTTATGCTTTTGAAAATTATCATTATACCCTTTCCCATAATTTTATTTGATAAATATTCATAATATAATAAATAATAAATATATATTAAAATACAAAAAATAAATAATACGTAGATATTAAATTATTACAATTAATAATAAATATATATTAAAATATTATTATAAATAATACATAGATATAAAAATAGAAATTAAAATACTAATAATTGTTGAAAATGACATTTTAATATCAATGTATTATTTATTATAATATTTTAATATCTATGTATTATTTATTATAATATTTTCATATTATGTATTATTTATATTTTAATTTTTTATAATAGTTTAAAGTCTATTTATTATTTATTAAATTATAAAAAATTTTAAAATATAATTATGGAGGTATAATGATCATTTTTAAAAACATAATCAAAGGATAGGGGTTTTTTAAGGAATCTAAAAAAATTAGGGAGTTTTTGGGAGAAACAAAAAATATAGGGGGTTTTTAAAAAGGTAGGGAGTTTTTCAAAATTTTAAAAATGTTAGGGGGTTTTTGAAGAATTCCCCTAAAAATAATATATAAATACGGTGATATCTTGTGGCAAAGTAAAAAAATATTTCTTTCAGTAACATGTGCTGCCTCTGTGTGCATGTGCAGGAATGAAAATAGAAATTTTACTTCTCCCCAAAATTTCTCCATTATGTTATGAACAAACGAACAATAACTAAAAATATATGTCATTAATAATTTATTAATATTGATTTAAATTTATGAATTTAAATGATTATTATATGTATATTAATTGATTGTTAGTTATATGACACGTATTTGTTATTATATTAGTTAAATATGTTTATTAAATATAGAAGATGTGTGGGTACAATCTGGGGAGATATTAGTTTATACCTTTGCAAGATTCCCTATTTTTTTAAACTCATTATTTTTTTTGCTTTAATGAATCGTCTTACTGTTAATTGTTTTTATATTAATTAATTGAAATAATTTTATAAATCAGGTACCCTCGGATTTTTAAAACTCGATTTGAGTTATTTTTGGAATACTGTTCAAAAACAGATTATTTTTCGAATTTTATACCCATATAAAAATACATCCATGAATACTCCTTTATCTAACAAATTATAAATAAAAATAACCCATTGTCCATAAACATATTATAAATTTACTTTCTTAAATTTGTAAATGAAATATTAATATCATTTTAAAAGGTGTGACGTCATTTTATATCAATTTTTCTACAAATTTCTGAGTTTATATAACATACAAGAATTTTTTGAATTTATTGATGATTGGTATTTGTTAAATTAATTATTTTTAAACAAATGAAATTTTTATTTTTTGTGTTTTATGATGAGTTGCTTGAAACTCTTCGAAATTTTTAAGAAAAGAAAGTTATGTCAAAATAGCAGAGAAGTAAATGATATTAATAATAATATTTCCAGTTTTATTTATCTAAACAGTAGTTATAATATGTTTTATTTTGATAGGAAAAATTTGGTCCATAAATATTAGTTCTGATTTTAATATTTTAATTTGGGGATTAGGTTTCAGAATTTTATTTTATTATATTTCGTTCCAAGAATCATGTGATGATTAACAAATGACATTACTAATACTTTTATTTGATTTATGAATATTTTATTTGGTACTAGAATTAAGGGGGAATTACAGGTGTATCCCTATTAACACTTAAATTACAAATTTGTCCCTCACAAATCACTATTATCATATTTATCCCTTCTTATGTATAGTTTGTAACAAATTTATCCAATTTAAATTTTGAAATATCAAAGATATCCAATCTGTCAAGTTACTGTTAAGTTAACAATGATTTAGAAGTTCAAATCTTATTAAATCAACAAACATTAATTAAAATGACGAAATTACCCCTGCTTCAATTATTCAATTAAACCTTCTCTCCGATCCTTCTTCACCTTATTTCTCTCTCAAAACCGAGCAAAAAACAAACTTGAAATCTAGCTCACTAGCGGGAGAAACTTCAATACATCCCGTGAGTAAAAGTGAAACTCTCGCTTCTTTGCGCCTCGACTCTCCACCTTCCACGCCTCTGACCCGTTTTTCTCTCCGTCTCTCTTGGTTTCCCCATTTATTTTCCTTCCTTGCCTGAATTCAAGCAAGTATGATGATTTTTGAGATAGAATTGGAGGTTGTCGACGAAATGGAAGAATAACACGAGCTTAGATGAGATTTTTTTGGTTTGTCTCTTAATTTCATGATTTCTTTCATTTTGATACTAACTGCAAAATATGAGGATGGGTAGTAGTGCCATAGATATTTTGAGGATGTTGCAGAGAAAGATATTTCCCTTATAAATACATAATTAATGATGTAAACATATTCAAATCATTGATTTGTACCCGAAACAAAATATAATTATGAAACCTCCTTGTTCTCCTCGCCTCGCTGAGATAATTTGGTTTAATTGCTACTGAATTCGAGTATTTGTTTCTATTCAGGATTTAATTTGTGTTTAATAATTGAATGTAGGAATTTCGTGCTTAATTGGATTGATCCAGCTGTAATTGAGGTTAGTTGAGGCCTATATATGTTGATTTGAGATTAATATAGCAAATTGAGTTTACTTTGTGCGAATTTAAATTTATTTTACTAACAGATTTGTTCGTGTAAATTGGAGTAATGATAGGGACAACGAATTTGTGACCAAGAATTGACCACACCTGCCACGTGGCAGCTGTTCATTGGCTGCATTAAAGTTGTGCAAAAGATACAACCAATAGACAGCTGTCACGTGGCAGGTTTGGTCAATTCTTGGTCACAAATTCGTGGTCCCTATCATTACTCGAATTGTGCAGATAGAAATTAGATTGGTCTTGGAAAAACATCTAAAAACTCTAGTGTAAGATGTGACATAAAACCAACTAGAGTTAGCCTAGTTGGTCACACCTCTTGGCTAGGGAGCGAGAGGTGTGGGGTTCGATTCCCGACGGGGACACTGGATTATAGATTAAATTTTAAATGAGTGAATAGAGTGTGTGGCCTACGGGTTTGTAATAAAAAAAAAAAAATGGAGATTGAGTTTGGAAGGGGGACTTTGAGCCCTCTCCGAATTTACTCAAAAAAAAAAAAATGTGACATAAATAGTGATATCAAGTTTCATTTTAGTTGTGATTAGGTTCGGGATTTCAAAATAGAGTTTGGCGAACGAGGTCTAGGATTTGAATTTGGGCTTTCGAAGTTATATGTAATTAGTGTTGAAATTGTTGTTGTATTTTAATTGATGTTCAAATTTGTTTGTAATTGAAATAAAGTGTTAGTATCTTTTTAAATGAAAAAGTAGATGAGAGTACATATGTTATGTTTCTTGTGATAGTCATTACTAATTATATATATTTACTATTAATCTTATGTATAAAGTAGACAAAATTCTTGCAATTCTAAGCTTCCACGTCATCAGGGGTTTCTTTGTAAAAAAATATTTTTTTAATTTACATTTTGGTCTATTTTATTTACATTTTTGTCCTTTTTAGTTTTAATTTACATTTTGGTCCTTTTTGTTTACATTTCGGTCCTTTTTTATTTACATTTCGGTCATTTTTTAATTTACATTTTGGTCCTTTTTAGTTTTAATTTACATTTTTTTTCTTTTTATTTACATTTTGGTCCTTTTTTATTTATATTTCGGTCATTTTTTACATTTTTAATTTACATTTTAGTTTTAATTTACATTTTGGTCCTTTTTAATTTACATTTCGATATTTTTTTATATTTTGATATTTTTTTCTTATTTTACATTTTGGTCCTTTTTACATTTGGTCTTTTTTTTTCTATTTTACATACATATTAAAATTTGCAAATATGTCCTGATTATATTAATCGATTTTAAAAGCACCTGAACAAATGTTATTTATACAAATTATATTAGAAAATAATATCCGTGATAGACTAATTTCATGAACCTTATGCATCTATTGACATCATGATATTTGCAAATATGTCATGATTAGATTAATTTAGTTCAAATGCATGCGCGTTAATTCGCGCACGCGTTAATTCTATTTAAATAATTATATAAAAAAATCCCACGCAATTGCGCGGGGATAAAACTAGTTATGTATATTTCTAAGTAAATTGATGTAATTTCAGCCCTCCACATCATTTTACCATGTTATACCCTGCAATTTACTTTCTTATTTTCTACAATTATTTCCATGCAATTCCTCGTACAATTACCCACTAATGTATTTATCTCTCCTCTTTCTCCCAATCACTAATAAGGGCTTGTTTGGATGTACAAGTAATTTATAGTATAGGAATGATAATTTCTAGGGATTAGGATTGGAGTTTTACAAATCCTACAGGATTACAAAGCCTAAAAATTATAAAAAATAGTATGTTTGGATGCAAATCAATAAATTTTAGGAATGTTAATTTTTATCCTCCTTTATAAATAATAATCAAAATTATATTAACATATTGTATGATGTGTACTAATTACAATTTGTATTCTTAATCTTAATTGTGACAATTCGTAACAGTTATTACTTTCATGTAAGAGTCTATTGAATTTAATTATGTAAAAAAAATTTGAGGGTTAAAAATTTACAGTCTCATATATATTCACAACTATTAGTCGATTACTATCTTGTAATGATAAAAAAAAATTTGATTTTTTATATATCCTGTTTTTATGTACCCATTCTCTCTCCCTCCCTCTCTCTCTGCAGGGAAATAAAGTTATTTTCATTTTGTAATGAGATGAATAAGGAACTAATTAAACACTAGAAGAAAGAGAATTCTTAAATTTTACTTCCATACCAACAAATGGAAAATAAATAGATGAACTAAAAAAAAGAACTCTAGAAATTTGGTTCTTACCAATCAACTGGTACCAGATTGTCAATTGAAACAAGAACTGGAAAAAGAATTGAAAAGAGAAAATGAAAACTGAAAAAACAAGAAATCTGTATTACGAAAATAAATCAGTGCAAATTGACCAAGCATAACAGATATTAGATAAATTGCTTAATTTGTTTGGTCGATTTCAATTTTTTGTGTATTTGAGTTGAGTTATGTATGGAGAAGAAGGGGAAAATAAAGACAATGGAGAAGAAAGAAAAGAGGAAGAAGTAATTATGAAGAGAGAGAGAGCGGCATCATTTTCTAGGCATTATGCCATTATTTCCTACTTAACTGAAAAATACTCAGCAAAATCTCAGTTTTTATTTCAATCAGTTTTCTATACAACTTGCCTATAAATTCCTTACCTAAAAAATTTACTACAATATCCTAATGTGCATCCAAACATGTGTTAGTAAAATCTTTGAAACAAGTCCTGTTTTTTTCCTAAACTACAAATTACCTGATATTCCTTAGTGATCCAAACAAGTCCTAAAAGAGGGGAAAAAAAAGGAAAATGTAGTGGCGATTGGCGACCGTAACCCTAACGGACGAATCTCGACGAAGCACGATGAACCGCGGGCGGAACGAAGACGACACGCTTCCCTCCGACTGCCGCGATTGTCAGAAGTTCTCCTCTCTCCAATCGTGAAACCCTAACCGGAAATTGAGAGAGAGAGAGAGAGAGAGAGAGAGAGAGAGAGAGAGAGGATGCGGCGAGTGATTTTTTCAAACCCTAAGCAACTTACCAATCGTCAAACCCTACATGTACGATTTTTTTTCCGAATTTCTCGGTTTTTTCGCTGGTTTTGTGTTATTTGTTGACGATTTTGGGTATTTTGCGAGTTATAATTTCTTTGTTCATGGTTTTCCCATTGATTACTGCTGGCATAGGTTCACATATCAGAAAAATAATTTCTTCGTTGATTATAGCTTTGAATTGGGAACTCAATTGATCATTTAATTTTTTTTGTTGTATTTAGGGGCCGCAAAAATTTGATTTCCTGAAACGGTAATTACGGCAAAAGATATAATTATCGCAGCTGGATCCGTTCCTTTCGTACATAACAGCATTGGAATTGATGGTACTTTAATTCAATACTTGACCTATTGTTTGATCCGCATCGTTATCTGTGCCGGAATACATAATATTTCTCTCTGCATATATATATATATATTGTTAAATTAATGTTGTGATTATGAAATGAAGGAAAAATGGTATTTACAAGTGACCATGCATTAAAAATGGAGTGGTCCCAGATTGGATAGCCATTATCGGAAGCGGTTATATCGGCCTCGAAATCAGTGATGTTTACACTGCTCTTGGTTCCGAGGTATTTTTTCGAAAAAGCCTTTGTATTTCTAAATCAGTGATGATTTCACGCCAGCCCTCTGTGTATGACCTTCGATAATGGTGACGAAACCCTCGAGAAGAATGCGTCGACGTTTGTACTGGGTAGATGAAGTCCTCTATTTCTTCGATTTCGAGTAAGCCAGTAAGATTAAATTAGGGTTTCCATCAAATCAAGGTTTCGATTAAATTAGGGTTTACATTAAATTAGGGTTTCGATTACATAAGATTAAATTAGGGTTCCGGTTTCGATTGATAGTTTTGTTTCACTGAAAGTCTTCGATATTTTATGCACAATTAAATGTAGCAGGGGGGGTTGTATGCCAAGTTGGACATGCACAGATATGTCGTTGCCAATGGTAGTCATGCTGGTGAGAAGGTTCGGATATTGTTTTTCAGGTTATTTAATGTATTTTTCAGTTCTATGAGGGCCTCTTGGTAAATTAAACCATTTTTTTTTTCAAATTAGGAGAATACTGCCGAACATAAGGACTAAATGGTAATTTTCAGTTCTATGCGGGGGGCTATGACAAATGCACCGAAGTTAGGGTTAATAAGGGCCTCTTGGTAAATTAAATTGTTCATTATTTCAAATCAAGAGAATACTTCCAAACATAAGGACTAAATGGTAAATTTTATTTTCACAGGGATGTTTGAGCAAGTATTACAATGCTGGGATTTAGCTAACCAACAAGCAGCGACAAAAACAATTATTCAATCATTTCGAAAGTATCGCACAACAGCCATGACCAAAATTTCAGTTCTTTATTTATCTTCGGATTCCAAAGAGGTCGCTCAATTGCCTAAAATCATAATAACTTATGACGCGCTCTTTCGGGTCCGTTTCAGGTATATGTTCAGTATTTTTTTTTGCAATTTTACATTTATTTCGTGTTTTCATTGAAATTATGTATGTATGATACTAAGTTCATATTAATCTTATGTGCAGGGGTATTTTCGACATTTTTTAACTCTCAGGGTATATATAGTATTTTTTTTAATTAGGTAATATATCATCAACATATCATCATCATCTCATCTGTCATCAACATTGCCATATCATAATCATCGTATCATCATCTCATCATGATCATCATCATCTCCTCATGATCATGATCATCTCATCATGACCATCATGATCATCATCATCTCATCATCATCATCATCATCATCATCATCATGCGGTTCTCATAATTTTTATAACAATACATGTAGTTTTTCATTTAAATCAAGATGCCTATGAATGATGACTCGGCAATACAAATACGAAAAAACGAAAAAACAAGTGCAAGACAAAAAAAAAACGACTGCTATTTCAAAACAACGAATACATGAAATTTCTCATAGTTAAATGATATGATGTTTGTCATTGCTATTTGTATAAGGAATTATGAAAAATACAAACCCAATATTATTTGCAAACTACATAATACAAATACGAGAAATAGAGAAATGTAATATGAAATAACAACTGCAAAATATAAAATACGTGTAGGGTTACGCACACGATTATCATAGTGTGCAGCGGAATTATTCACGCATGCGTAACCTAATTCTACCCTGGATCACGCCCTAAAACCAACGAAAAAGGAAGAGTTGGAGATAATTACCTCGTACAAGTTAGTACGTGTCGATTACTTCTCCAAATCCGTGAACCTTCTCCAAGAATCGCTCGTGCAATCCCTCTACTCCTGTCCACCTTGATTTCGACCAATCGGAAATCGCCAACGCCGTTCTAGTCGCCGTCACGATCAATCTCTCAAGATCCTTGCTCGAATCTCCCTCTCAATCTCACCAGATCTGATCTGGAATTCTGTGAAAGAGGAAAGAGAAACGACGGCTCAAAACCCTAGAAAAACTTAGGTCAAATTCCGGAATCAGAACTTTATATATATAGGAAACAGGTCAGTTCGAACGAACTTAACATAGTTCGTTCGAACGAACTCAGTTCGTTCGAACGCACCTAAATGTTCATTCGAACGAACCCACTTCTGTTTATCACGAATAAGTCCGTTCGAACGCACTGATATAGTTAGTTCGAACGAACCTTATTCTGACTGCAGAATTGCCTATTTATATAAATTCTTCCAAGTTAATTCTTAAGCCATATTTTCTTTCAATACGAACAATAATACAAATATGATATGCGAATATGACAACGAAAAACAAATACCAATATTATTACCAATAACAATATGAACAACAAAATACAAATACAAGAGTAACAAAATACAAATACAAGAGTAGTAAAACCAATAAAAACAACAAAATACGAGACAAATACAAAAACAAATAAAAAGGCAAATTCAAATAAAAAACGAAAAGTCAAGACATTACAACTAGAAAATACGAACACAAATATAAATATAAAACAGACCATGATATGCTAAATAGGAAAATACAAAAGAAGATTTAACAAAAATACAATATGAATTACGAAATATGTATGACGAAATACAAAAAAACAAAATACGAGTGCCAATACAAATACGAAATACGATACTAATGAAAATAGGAGTATACGTAAAATGAATACCCATATGAACACCAATACGAATACAAATTACGAATTACAAAAAAACAAAATACGAGTGCCAATACAAATACGAAATACGATACTAATGAAAATATGAGTATACGTAAAATGAATACCCATATGAACACCAATACGAATACAAATTACGAATTACGAATTACGAACGATGAAATAAGAAACCCGAAATACAAAATACGAAATATTCAAACTTACATCCGCAATAAATAAATTACAAAACAAAAGACAAAAATCAAAACATACATTATTTCGAGTCAATATAAAGCTTGCTCTGGATTCCTTTGGATGTCGCTTTAAAAAATATTTGAAACATGTACAAAATACAAATTATACATTCTCGGGTTATTGGAGTCAAAGAAATTGATATTTGTAATGTAAACTATGATATGCTAAATAGGAAATACGAAATAGTAAACACAAAATACGAATTAAAAAAATAAAATGTGAACTACGAAATATGCAATACGAAATGCCAAAAAAAATAAGAGTGCCAATACAAATACGAAATACGATACGAATAGAAATATGAATATACGAAAAACAAATACCTATATAAACATCAATACGAATTTTAAAGAAATAATCGTTTGAATTGTTCAAGAAAATCGGTTCTTGAACAATTCAAACGATTTTTCCTCTAAAATTTATAAAAATCATGATTTACTGATGCAAATGCGAATACGAATACACATACCGACTATCAAATACAAACACAAAATACGAATACAAATAGCCATAAAGATACAAATACACATTTGAATGAAAAGACGAAATATGAATTATGAATTACAAAATAGAAAAGACGCAATAAAAACACGAAACGCGAAAACGAATATCAAAAGAAAAACATACTGATACCAATGCCAAAAAAAAATACAAACTAAGAACTTCGAATTATGAATAATTAATTTCGAATTATGAATTATGAAATGCGAAAAAATACAAAATACGAGTTTGAATACGAAATAGGAATAAGAATGGTAATAAAAAAATATACGAAAATATGCTAATATTAACACAAATACGATTACAAGTGGTGAAATTAGAAATCCGAAATCCGAAATACAAAATACGAAACATTTTAGCTTTCGTTCTCAATAAAATATTACGACGACTACTTGGTTCATTTTTCTGATTTTGCCGATGATGTATATAAAAAAAAAAATTTAAAACAAAAATCAATTGAATTATTCAAGAAATCCGGCTCCTGAACAATTCAAACGGTTGTTGTTCTAAAATTTTTCAAAATCATGATTTACTGAGGCAATCGCAGCGTACATACATATTTTATGCACAAACGAAAGTGTTCGCTTTTTTCAATGCTTCCTTTTGAGAATTCAGAATAAATCACCAAAATAATACCGCAAACACAATAACATGGATAATAACAATTGTTGAATGAGATTCCAGACATGGATACATGTATTAATACGAAATACCAAGATTAATTCGAAGCACAAATATAAATCACATGTATCGTGCCATGTTAAATAACGATACACTCATCAATTTGAAGTCACGAATACAAAAAACAAATAGAAAATATATATATGAAGAAATGCACGAGCACCAATTCGAAACAAAAACGAACACAAAAATGAGTACCACCACTACCATCATCATCATCATCATCATCATCATCATCATCATTGCCGTCTTGATTTTGCCGATGATGTATAAAAAATAAACAAATTTTACAACAAGGGTTATTTGAATTGTTCAAGAAAACCGGCTCTTGAATGATTCAAATAGTATTTATTGTAAAATTTATACATATCATGATTTACTGAGGCAAAACATATAATACTTGCATATTTTATTATTTAATGAAAAGTTTGGATATATTTAATTGTGTAATTTTTAATTATTTAATTAATTATAACTTTATTGTTGTAATTTTTTTTGTTTATTTTATTATTAAAATTCATATATTGTTGTTTGTTTCTTTGTTATGAAATAGTTATGATTTGTTTATTTTATTCCTATACGTTACATTCGATATATATTCATAATTTGTTGATATTATGCGCGCAACCAGCATATATGATATTTTTATTTACATTCGAGAAATTATACTGATTTGCAACAATAAAAATAAGAAATAAAATACCAACAATACCAAAAAAAATTTAAAATTAATATAAAAAAAATTAGTCTCAAACTCGAGAATCCTCGGGGAACTCCCGCGCGAATGCGCGCGGGTAAAAGCTAGTTATGTATAATTCTAACAAAATTCTTGTTTCCATAGAATGCCACATCATCAAGTCAATATGGACCATTAGATCATGATCAAAAGATCTAAATTAATTAATTATTCATTTGAACATGGTTTATATAAACCAACAAAAATAAAAATTACTTGAAATTTGGTCCTTTGTGGACCAAATTCATTCATTTTTTGGTCTCAATTAACTATGAAAAAATTAAAAAAAAACACCAATTATTTTTAATATTGTAAAATCCCCCCCCCCCCCCCCCCCCCCCGAAATTTACTTATAGTAATTAAAGTAAATTGTCATTTTTTAATTTTAAAAAAATCCTGCATTTTTTGTAGCATTTAATAATTCAAAAATAATCATTATTACAAGTTAGATTTATATAATTTTAATATTTCATACATTATATTATGACTTTTATATTTTTTTACTCAAAAACTAACATAATTTAATAACAAAATAATTATTTATAAAAGTGTAATTACAAATTAATTATAAAAATCTTTGATAGATTTGGGCTTGGTTTCATTTTGCCAATGCACGGCCTCACATGAGTATTCCGGGATCGATTGTTGGGAACCCACTCATGAACTATTATGTGGGTGCCCACGGTTACAGAGAGAGGAATAGAGGAAGTGCGGTCATATATTTTTCTGACGAGTTCGACAAATTACGAGCAGAACAAGTAAGGAAAAAATTTATAATTAATTACTTATAATTATATTAATTAAATTTTTTGTTTTCAGATTACTTGGAGCCCTTATACTGACGAGTTGACGGCGAATTTATCGCCAGAATGCTTTGTTGGTTCTATGTTTTGGATGGCCAAAATCCCATTGATATGTGCTAACACGGTGCAGATGCACCTACCGGATAGGGTGATGGTCCAATTCGGTTTTCGGCAACAGATCCCTCCAAACCCTAATATGGCACCTCGTGGAAAATTAAAGAACTCACAAATGGCGCGTTATATCCACATGTGGGAGCAGCGAGGTACATATATTGTTCAGGAAGACGAGACCGTATTGAACGGCGGGTTTACTAGAAAGGTACAAATATTGTTTTCGCAATTTCATTACATTATTTTCACCGTATTGAGATGGTTTTCAGGATTATATGAGATGGTTTTGGCAAATCACAAGACAGTGGATAGTGACCAACATTAGTCCTCCTGATGTGAGCTTCCGACCTAGTGGTCCACTTTTGCGATCCTTGGTATTTTATTCAAATTTAATTAAATATAGTAATATAATTTTTTTATAACTTACCTCATTTTCATTATAGGTCAATGAGGTCCAACTTGATATTCGACGTGCTAGACAAGGTGCACGGTGCGCACAAAATTGCGAATGTCGCATGATCTTGGATCAAATGGCCACTAGGATGCCGGTTTTGCTAGAGGCATTATCTTTGGACGATTCTCAGAATGATGACGATCGTTTTGTCCAACCCCCCTTCACGGACTATGTTTCTACGTCGCGACCGAATTATGGCGATCCTGCACAACCCCCCTTCACGGACTATGGTGGAGTCGGTACTTCATATGGTCGTGTTCCATATAGTGGTCATCATGACTTTTTCGACCCGACACAGAATGCACCTAGAGATGATTGTTAGATTGTTGGGGTGTTTTTATTATATGTTTAGTTTATTATTATTAGATTATATTGTTATGGTTTATTATTATTATTAGTTTATTATATGTTTAGTTTATCAAAATGTATATTAAAACAAAAAAGGACCAAAATTTAAATTAAAAATGTAAAAAAGGACCAAAATGTAAATAAAAAAGGACTAAAATGTTAATAAAAAGGACCAAAATGTAAATTAAAACTAAAAAGGACCCAAATGTAAATAAAAAGGACCAAATTGTAAATAAAAAAAAACCAAATTGTAAATAAAAAGGACCAAAATGTTAATTAAAACTAAAAAAGACCAAAATGTAAATTAAAACTAAAAAAGTGGAAAAGGCGTGGTTCACAACATCGCCTGGCGAAGTTCCAAACCTCGCCTTTTCTTAATTGCTGTTTAACCCAATTAATGACGGATGGAAACAAAGGCGAGGTTCCAAACCTCGCCAGGCGAAATTACAAACCCCGCAAAAGACATTTTGGGAATTATGTTCAAAACTTGGTTATTTCGGGTATTAAGTTTTCCAACTTGGTTACTTTGAAAAAATTTCCTATTAAAATACCACCATGCAAATATTTAAAGAATAAAATATCTTGAAATTATTAAAACAATACATGAAAGGGAATGTAAATAAAAAACTAGATGTTTAAACATATATTTTCAAGGTGTTTATTTATTGTTGTTATTTTTTATTATCTGATATAAGTTTTTCCCGAATAATAAATATAATATTAAAATTATATAAACACATCATGTAATAATTTTTTTATATCACATGTTAAGAAATATTATGAACTAGCTTTATTTCCCGCGCAATTGCGCGGGCCAAAATCGAAAAAGGAGGAAAAAATAGGGCAAAAAGAAAAATTATCAAAAAAGATCAAAATTGAAAAATGAAAATATAATGGGCTAAAAGAGAAATTCACCTCAAAAAAGAATCAAGATTGAAAATTAAGAAATAAGGGACTAAAAAGGAAATTTATCAAAAAAGGATCAAAATTGAAAAATGATGAAATAAGGGGCTAAAATGAAAATTACCCTATTTCACCCACGTGTCACCCCTTCCTGGAGGGGCTAACTTTATACACAAGAAGAAATTTTCTTAAAATTAACAAAATAACAAAAAAAATTTAATTAATACATATGAAAATAGAAGGGTATTTTAGTAAAAAAAATAAATCATCCATAGGGGGGTATTTGAAAATAAAAGTTTGGTAGATGAGGTTTGTTGGAGTTTACGAAAAGGTAGTAGTTTTTTAAAATATCCAAAAAAATTAGGGGGTTAAAAATATACCAAATACGTATGTATGAACAGTCAGACAAAAAATGTTGCATCAAATACATATTAGGAAAATTTAAGACATGACAAACTCTAAGACTTCGCGCAATTGCGCGGGAAAAAAGCTAGTTCTTTCAAATTTTATATGACTATTGTGTGCGATTTTTCAAGAAATAATAATAAGTGAATACACATTTTATAATTTTCATATTGGTTTTATGATATTTTTTTTGTAAACATAACAAATAACAATTAATAAGTGAATACACAATATTTTATCTAATACAAACAATTACATTAAAAATTCCACATTTAGCCACCTCATCTCTTTGACTTTCTATCACACATATTAATATTTATATAATTTCCATATTTATTTTATGATTTGATTAAATCCATTAATTTATATCATGTATCCATTAATTTATATCATGTTTTACCCATTTAACCATTGAATAATTTATTTTATGATCTTTATATCATGTTCTACCTTAATTATATCAATATTTATATCACGTTTTCATATTTATTGTATGATTTCATATTTGTTTTGTGATTTGATATTCATTAATTTATATCATACTTTACGCATTTAATATTTTTTTCATATTTGTTTTGTGCTATTCATTAATTTATTTTATGATATGATTTCATATTTATTTTGTGATTTCATTAATTTATATCATGATTTACGCATTTAATAATTTTCATATTTTTTTTGTGATATTCATTAATTTTTTTATGATATTATATCAAATTACAGATTTAATAATTTTCATATTGGTTTTGTGATATTTTTCTTTAAACATCAAATAATAATTAATGAGTGAATCCACAATTTTTTATCTAATACAAACAATTACATTAAAAATCCCACATTGAGCCACCTCATCTATTTGACTTTCTATCACACATTATATAATTTCCATATTTATTTTATGATTTGATTATCCATTAATTTATATCATATTTTACCCATTTAACCATTTAAGAATTTATTTTATGATCTTTATATCATGTTCTACCTTAATTATATTAATGTTTATATCATGTTTTCATATTTATTGTATGATTTCGTATTTATTTTGTGATTTGATATTCATTAATTTATATCATACTTTACGCATTGAATAATATTTTCATATTTGTTTTGTGTTATTCATTAATTTATTTTATGATATGATTTCATATTTATTTTGTGATTTCATTAATTTATATCATGCTTTACGCATTTAATAATTTTCATATTTTTTGTGACATTCATTAATTTTTTTTTATGATATTATATCAAATTAAACTTTTAATAATTTTCATATTTGTTTTATGATATTTTTTCTGTAAACATAACAAATAACAATTAATAAGTGAATACACAATCTTTTATCTAATACAAACAATTACATTAAAAATTCGCAGCGAAGCGCGGACAAATTTCCTAGTATATTATGTGGGCCTAACAAAAGGATACGCGAATATATTATATGGGGATTTTTTGTTAAAGAGAACTCATTGGACCGGAAAGATAAAAGGAATCATCGTATTCAAAATACGGGTATTATAACATATCTTCACGTATCACCATAACTGTATTAAAAAAATATAAAAATAATCTGATATTAAAATTCGGATCAAACAATCCTTTATTTTTATTTTTATTTAGAATTATTTGATATCATTTTTTAACTTCCATAATTTATTAAATCTAGATCATTAAAATTAAAATAATAATCTAATTGAAAAATCTGAATTTAAATATATCCTGTCAAAAAGAAAAGAAAAGCCATACACTAACCAGCGAAACTTGTATATTTATAAAAATAAGCACTAAAATAAAAACTAGAAGAGATCATCATCTCGAATAATTCCCCAAACAAAATATTTCCGTCCTCTAGGAAGCTTGCATAACTCATGATACATCCGCCCTCTTGCCCTGAATATAGAAGAAAGAAAAAACATGAAAATATAAAAAGAATGCAAATCAATGTAATATTTAATTTCTTAATTCATGAGATGATCGGCAAGAGTATACTAACAAATCAATGTAAAAATTTGAAAAAAGAATAGAGATACGTGCCATTGAATATGCGAACAATAAGTGATGAGATGATCGGCAAGAGTATAAGGCCTCACGGAAGGCTTACTTAATTTAACTCCATCACTGATAACTACATTATCTGAAATTGGTTCACACGAATTATCTCCGAGTCCTACTAACAAATTGGTTCCGACATAAATCGAGTTGGGTATAACGCAAGGGAAGTCCTGAGAAGAAACCGAAATGGTCCTCGTGGGACCCACAAACAGAGCATGGTCTCCGATATTGTCGATTAAGTTGAGACTGTTGTTTTCCAGATCGACCTGGTACACTTTAATGAGTGCATTGTTGGGTCTTCGACACAAGTACTTGTGTACCAGTAGTAGAGTTGAGTTCGATTCGACCAGGTATGGTCGGTACTCTATGTCTTTCCGGTCTGGTTCCTCCACATCCGAAGAACCTATTTTTGTTATTTTATCTTGCTCGAGATGAATTGTGCAAACTTGGCCTGCATAATTAGTGGAAAAGAACTTTCCTTGAAAGAAAATTACATCGTACTGGGTACCATGCAAATAATGCCTAATGGATACCCATTCTTGATCTCCTGGTTTAGAGACCACCTTGGATTGCTCGAAACAAATCATTACTGTAGGGTTAGGGATATCGGTATCATCGGAGAAGGAGATTGCAGTGCTGATTAATGGCACACGTAGGGATGGAAAACTGACATTATGGCCACGGCCGCCAACTGGACATTCTGACATGGTCATGAGAGGAGGGAGATCGACCATTAGACGAGTAAAAGGGTTGAAAAGGCGAACAAGGGAGGTCTCCTCGTGGCGCAAGATGAGGAGGCCATCAACGGAGGTGAGGATGGTATGGCCGTACAAATCAGGAAGAGAGATCTTGAGGGAGCGGCCCGATGAGAGGTTGAGGAAGGAGCGGGGTACGCTGAGATCGCTGCAACCGTCAGAAAGCATGATCCATTGACGAGGGCGGTAGAGCGAGGCGAGGGTGCACGGGTTGGGAGAGTAGGAACGGAAGAGGCGGCAGACTGCACGGAAGCTAATCAAGTCGATTGGGTCAGAGACGAGGACGCGTGCGGCGATCAACGGGATTATGTCCGGCGGGAGCGGCGTAATTCGGCTGGCCATGGCCTTCATGAAGACTTGGTTCGTCGTCATGATTAGGAGAAACAACAAGGCTCACTTTGAAGTTTGAACTGGGCGTGTTTGTGTTAGGGCAATTTTGTATTGTCGCAGAAAACTGATACATGAATATCAGGAAACTACGATAACAACAATGTGCAAAAATTAGTGTATACTGTTTAAAGTGTGTTTGATAAAAATTAGTGTATACTACGATAACAACAATGTAGAGAGAATACTCAAGCAAAATTACTTTTTTACCCATCATTAATGCCCTAAAAGCACATATAGCAACTAGGATTTTAAGATCAATTCTTACCACGATTTCAAAAAATATAGAGTGCAGAAAATATGTATATATAGCAACTAAAATTTTCTTTCCATATTTGAAAAAAAGTTACAATATATATCTAAGGAACATTTTTACATATAACCCTGTATTGGTATCAAATTCGAAAAATAATTCGTTTCTGAACAATATTCTAAAAATTACCCCAACCGGGTTTTTAAAACTAGGAGCTACCTGATTTATAAAATCAGTTCAATAAACTAGCTTAAAAACAATTAACAGTGAGACAATTATTTTAAGCAAAAAGAAAGCCGTTTTTCAAAACAAAGAGTCTTGCAAAGTTATAAATTAATATGCGTCCCCAAATTTTATCCACTCATCTTCTATATTTAATTAACATATTTAATAAATATAGTAACTAACACATGTTATATATTTAACTATTAATTAATATACAACTAATATTCATTTGCATTTGTAGATTTGAATCAATGTTAATTAATTATTGATGATATGTTTTTTGTAATTATTAGCAATGTTAATTTAGCATGTTGGGGAATTCTTCAAAAACCCCCTAATTTTTTCGAAAATTATGAAACCCCCCCCCCCCCCACCACACACACACACACACACATCTTTTTAGATTCTCTTGGGCAAATTTTCAAAAGATAGGGGGGATTTTCAAAATTTTAGAAAAGTTAGGGGGTTTTTGAAGAATTTCCCTAATAAGAATATATAAATATGATGATATCTTGGGCAAATTTCTATTATGTTCTAACTCTTGGCAAGAGAGATCCAATAAATTTCTATTATGTTCTTAACTGAAAGAAATTGGAACAAGATTATAATTCTAACAAAAAGGTTATTTATTGGTGTCAACCTCCTCTATTTCGGGAACTTAGTTTCGGGTTGCCGGTCTAACTCTTGGCAAAAGAGATCCAAACGAACTTCGATGAGTATCTGAACTCAGATGCACAAGCAAGTCCTGGTATAGAGTTACCCGTCACAATTCTCACATTGAGGTTATGACCAAGTTACAAATTTTTCAATATCTATCTTCCTTCTAAAAAGGTATGCATAATGCACATTTAAAAAAAATGCGTATTTTTCATCATGTTTATAAATTTCATCATTCATGAAACATTGAGCGGAGGAATGGAGAGGAGAGGAGAGGAGGTGATTTCATGGTGAGGCAGAAGAAGGACCTGGACGGTACCGATGGCTGACGGATGGTACCGGGTACAAGACAAAAAACCAGCTAATAACCAAAACCTTTACACCCCCTACAAATACAACCATTATCATTCATCTTTCTCACGCCGCCAACATTTTCCTAACCCTAAATACCAAACTTTTGAAAGGAAACCCTACAAGATGCAATCTCGATGGATAGCCAAGTCCTCGGGCAGAACTTCCACTGCCAACACCAACCCTAGCCCCTTAACCAACGTTCCTCCACCACATCCCTTACCACCAGCATCTATTAACCGCATCGTCTCCACCAACCGAAGCTATGCTAGAGTAACTAGGGGAGAACTACCATCAAATCTTCTACCACCGTAACCTAACATCACGCCCTCACAAACACAAGTGCAGCCACCGGTGAGCAGAGACAATCAACCAAGAACAGTCTCTGAACATCCTCCCCACACCAGCCATAGCTGCTCGCAATCCTGCAAACAGTTCTACTAGGAACGGGCAGTGCAACAACTGCTTCCGATACGGCCATCTGACGGCAAACTGCAGAAGCCAAAGAAGGTGCAAGATCTGCACTGGAGTGGGCCATATTGAGAGAGACTGCCCGTCGCCGAGGCCATCAAACTCGAGATCTAACACATCGAGGTCTTCACGCACATTCAACAACCTTGCACCAAGTAGGCTTGCTCAACCGCCATCCTTCCCACCAAGTCCGCTCGAACCGAGGGGGCACTCCGGGAGGCCAGTCAATGCCATCTAATAGAGTGCGATCAGTGGGTCATTTTCTCCGACAATCAGCCAAGCATATGGCAGAACTTGGGAGACTCCGCCGAGCAATCGTAATAGATGGAAGGTTAGTTAAGAACCATAACCTTTTCACATTACGACAATTAATACAACAAACATGGCCATGGAATAATACTTTTGATTTAGTATACTGGGGAGATAATCGCTATATTCTAGCATTATCAGAAGATATACCGAGAGAGGAATTACTCTCAACTGATATCTCGATCATTACGGATTGAAAACAGTCTTAACAGAATCACCGGAGACGTCCAGTGATCCCTTAAATCTCAGTAATCACGAGACACTGGATACATCCATTAAATAGAGACAGGGGGCACTGTCAGTGATACAAGTCACATTCAATACTGATCGTTAGATCAAAGCTACCAACTAAATCTACACCAATCATTCTCAACAGACTAGTACAGGATAATAGAAAGAATATTTCAGTATTCTCTGTACAAGATCAAGGGTAGTTTAGTAATTTAGGTTAAGTATTGATTGTGTAAAATAAACTCTTTTGTAATCCTTCTTCTTCAGTGAGTCTAATGAAATTATGAGAATGTTTAATCGAATCTCTCTTCTCTCTCTACTATCTTAAATTCCACATGGTATCAGAGCGAAATTGCTAACGCAGCTTGATTCCTAAATCTCCAGCCATGGCTAACCTCTCTGAAAAACCGATCGTGTTCTCTCAAACCGTATCAATAAAGTTGGATTCAACGAATTGGATCCTCTGGCAATCTCAAATCCTTCCGATGATTCGAGGGCATAACCTAATGCATCATCTTGATCTCTCGATCTCTCCTCCCTCAAAAGAAATCAAATCAGTGAGTGGTGAGACCACTATTTCCGTAATTAATCCTGATTTTTCCCCATGGATGTGTCAAGATCAGCTAATCATGGCTTTTCTATTCTCCTCCCTATCCGAATCTGTACTCTCTCGAGTTGCAACTGCCAAAACCTAAAATGAGATATGTACCACTCTTCAACGCATTTATGCATCTCAATCTCTCACCCGAATAATTGATCTGAGGAAGCAACTGCACAACCTAAAGAAGGGAACTTTATCGCTATCTGAGTATCTTCAGAAGATCAAGAGCATCTCTGATCTTCTCTTAACAATTGGTGAAGAAGTGAGCGATAAAGAAATGTTGATTTACGCTCTTCAAGGATTAGGACCAGAGTTCAATCCGATCTCCTGCACAATCTCGAACCAAATCCAAACACCATCATTTGATGAGATACAAGCCATGTTACTCAATTACGAGAGACTTCTCGATCAGCAAAAAGAACAACCCACTGATGTAGTTGCTCTTGCTGCCTCAGGGCCTTCCTCTGCTGTTCCATGTGACATTTGTCACCGAACAAATCACACGACCGATCGTTGTTACTTCAAGACTGGCTCAAAATCCATCAAATCGATTGGGAAAGGAAGGGGAAGATTCCCTCCGTGCTCAATTTGTCATAGAACGAACCATACACCAGATCGATGTTTCTACAAGAATGGTTTCCCAACCCCAAAATTGCACATGACACCAAATCCCTCAGTATTATACGCCTATTCTCCATACCCTCCACAAACACATCCACCACCCAGTCCATACTCTCCTCACCCCTCTATCATCTCCTCTCAACAATCTTCCATTCCCAATCAAGCCTTCTTAGCACACTCTTCGGTTCAATCAAACCCCTATGTCACTCCTCCCCATGAGTGGTTTTTGGACAATGGAGCGACACACCATATCTCGTCGGATGTGAACAATCTTCATTCTTTCTCTCCGTACCAGGGTCATGACACAATACGAATTGGTGATGGGTCAGGTTTGCCTATCCTCAATTTTGGATCTTTATCATTCCCAATTTCTACTTCTCGATCTCTTAATCTTAATTCCATTCTTCATGTACCATCTATGCACAAAAATTTGATCAGTATATCAAAACTCACCTCTGATAATGGTTTATATCTCGAATTTCATCTTCTTTTTTGTCTTTTGAAGGATTCGCAAACTAAGGAAACACTTCTCAAAGCTCCTCTCGTTAATGGGTTATATCAACTTCCTTCTCCTCGGTCTTCTCAGTCTCCTTCTGCTTTTTCTGCTGAATCCACCTCCATCAACCTATGGCACAATCGTCTCTGTCATGCCTCTTCCAACTTAGTTTCTTTTTTAGTGATTTCCAAACAAATAAACTCTTCTAGTTCGAATTTTCTGTTTTGTTTAGATTGTTGTAAGGGCAAGTCCCATAACTTACCTTTTTCTTTGCGAAGTACAATATCTACTGCTCCTCTTGATCTTATTCACACTGATGTGTGGGGTCCTTGCACCATTCCATCCACATCTAATTCTGTTTATTATGTCCACTTCATTGATGATTACTCAAAATACTCATGGATCTATTTTCTTAAGAACAAAAGTGATGTAGCCAGTGCCTTTAATCAATTCAAAACTCTTGTTGAAAACATTCTTTCCACTACAATTAAACGTGTTCAAAGCGATGGGGGTACCGAATTCCTCTTTCTCTCTCGTCTACATCCACAAATTCTACATCTCAAATCGTGTCCGTATACCCCTCAGCAAAATGGTGTTGCTGAGCGGAAACACCGACATGTTGTTGAGCTCAGTCTATCAACAATGTCCCACGCTAACATTCCGATGAAATTTTGGGCCGACATTTTTTCGTCTGTTGTTTTGTAATTAACAGGTTGCCGACGCTCTCACAACCGCATCTATCTCCCCACGAGAAACTATTCAAGAAACCTCCTGATTACACATTTTTGCGAGTGATTGGGTGCGCCTGTTATTCAAATCTACGACCGTACAATTCAACCAAACTCGATTACCGCTCAACTCAATGTGTCTTTCTCGGATATAGCTCGAGTTACAAAGGTTATCGCTGCCTAGATCCATTAACAGATCGAGTCTATACCAGTCGCCATGTCATTTTCGATGAATCCTCATTTCCATTCAATTCCCAATCATCACCCATTATTTCTCCTACATCTCCATCTCAAATCCCATCCAGCATATCTGTCTATCCTTCATCCTCAAATCCACCACAAACATTTCCGCTTCCCTCTAACTCTGCTATTCAAAGTAATTCAATATCCCAGAATTCAACTCCAAATCCTATTCCTTTTCATCAATCCAATTCTCGAAGTTCAATTCCCGATTCCATTCATGAACCTGAATCGGTATCCCGGACTTCTATTCCCGATTCTTCTTCTCACTCCGGATCCCAAATTCATGATTCTTCCACCTCCAATTCTGGGAATTCAACTTCGTCTTCCTCCCATCTTCATCACGATATCACAAGTAACACCGAAACTCAACCTGTTAATACTCATCACATGATTACTAGATCTCGCACCAACTCTCCCAAACCGCGCCTTTTCTCTGATTTCATCGCACTCTCTTCTGAATTAGATGAATCTGAACCAATCTAAAAATTATATCAAAAATACTTGATGTCTTCTGCGAAATGCCAGGTCTACAGATAAACTGGGACAAAAGTAGTTTCTTACCAATCGCGATACCTGACAATTTACATGATCATGTTACATCTTTAGTTAGATGCACCAAACAAAAACTATCTATGACATATCTGGGTCTTCCTCTGACAATTAAAAAACCAAACATCTCAACATGGACACCCCTAATTAATAAAATTCAATCTAAAGTCGCAGCCTGGCAAGGCAAATTTCTGTCCTACGGCGGAAGACACACCTTAATAAATTCAACTCTTACGGCGCTACCAACATACATAATGCAAGGTTTCAAACTACCACAATGGGTAATCAAACAACTAGAAAGAATCATAAGGACTTTTTTTTGGAAAGGCACGAATAAACTTTCACCCATCCAAGCACTTACAAAATGGGAAAAAGTCTGCTTGCCTAAAGAATTTGGAGGATTAGGTATAAAAAAACCTACAAACTCAAAACGATGCTCTACTTACCAAATGGTAATGGAAACTAGATTACCAAAAAGAATAATTATGGACTAAGTGGATATCTCAAATCTACAATATCACAAGTACTAGAGATTTATTAACAATAAATCCCACTAGAACATCTTTTTTCATCAAAGACTTATGCAAGATAATACCTTTCTATTCAACCTCCACGGACACAAATACCAACCCTAGCTGGAAATGGTCAACAAGTAATATCTTTTCAACTAAAAGTGCATACCATACACTAATTGATCCGGGTCAACGAATTCACTGGTATAAATACCTATGGAAAGCAAAAATGCCCCAGAAAATCAAGATCTTCATGTGGCTCACTATACATGACCGGATATTAACATGTGAGAATTTAAAAAGAAAAGGGATATCGGGCCCATTCAAATGCATGATGTGTGCGCAAAATAATGAATCAACTAGTCACCTTTTTCTACACTGTCCAAAAATCAATGAGATATGGACCAAAATTCAAAGTTATACGAACTATAATCTAACCCCCAAACATAACCAAACAAGTGTGCTACAATACTGGACCCAAACCCGTCACACGATACAACCGGAAGATAAGTCGCATTGGGACATACTCATATCAGCAGTAATTTGGAGTGTATGGCTAGAGAGAAATCACAGAAGTTTCAGGGGAGTAAAGAAGACAACATTGATGACCACCAATGCCGCAATGGAGCTAGCACTGCTATGGAAAACGAACTTGTAGCTCAGGAATCAAATATAGGATCAATGTAATATGTCGCTATGGTATTTGTATTGTTTTATGTTTGTATTGTTTTCATTTTTATGTTTTGTAATTGTGATACCAATCACAACTAGCGATTGCTGGTTGGGTATCCTTCAAGAAAAAAAAATGCATATTTTTCTAATCGCAAGGATGATTTTAATAAATTGTTCTATTTTTTCAGGTGAGGTTTGTCTAGGTATTCATCGGACGAGAACCAAGCATAGGAAGCTCCCTGCTTTTTTTAAAGGGAAATTTTCAAAAAACCCCCTATCTTTTTTGGATATTCTACAAAACCCTCAATCTTTTTGGAAACTCCAAAAAACCCCCTCTACCAAATTTTTATTTTCAAATACCCCCCTGCAAGGGTTAAAACTAACCATGGATGGTGTTAAAAAAAAATGACCAAAATACCCTTATATTTTCATATGCATATTTTTGTTATTTTTTCATTAATTTTATTAGTTTTAAAAAAAGTCATAAATAATTTTAAATGGTTTCACAAAAATAAAATTATTAAATGTTGTATTTGTATAATTTTAATATTTCATTTATTATTCATGAAAAACTAACATCAGATAATAATAAAATAAACACCTTGAAAATATACTGAAAGAAAAATATTTTTTTAAACATCTATTTTAATTTTATTTTCGTTCTTCTTTTATGTATGCTTTTAATAGATTCATGATATTTTAATTTTTAAATATTTGCAAGGTGTTCTTTTAATATTGTTGTTCATCGTATTATTATTTTATGTTATTTTTTCAATAAAAAGTTATGAAAGTCAAATGTATGTAATGTATGAAATATTAAAATTATATAAATATAACATATGACAATTATTTTTTAAAAATTATTATAAGCAAAAAAGAAATTAGGACTTTTTTAAAATTAATACAAATAAAAAAACATTATTTTAATTACTAAATATGGAAAATGAAGGGTATTTTGGTCATAAAAAAATTTAACACCATCCATAGTTAATTTTAATCCCATAGGGGGGTATTTGAAAATAAAAGTTTGGTAGAGGGAGTTTTTTGGAGTTTCCAAAAAGATAGGGGGTTTTTTAGAATATCCAAAAAAGATAGGGGGTTTTTTGAAAATTTCCCTATTTTAAAATTACAGAAAAAATCTACATCTCTGTACATTGAACTTCCAAGGTATTATTATTATTATTATTATTATCTATCTAATAATAATAGAAAAATTTACATAAAGACTCTTTCTTTGTTTGAACTGTTCACTCGCATTGAAACCCCTGCCTTGTTGAAATTGTATATTCAAATTGAACAAACCCCTGGTTTATTTAAATTGCAAAAGAAAACCTAAGACAATGATTTATGTTCATATATAATATAACCTTCGGAAAATATGAAAAAAAAATCAAATTTATTTATCCTTGCAAAATAATTCTGAACCACTTCAAATTTTGTTGAGGATTTTAAAGCAATGCTTCACAAGTAGGGGTGTCAACGGTTCGGATAGTGGTCATACCAGATCCATATCCATATTGTCGGATTCGGATACGGTTCGGATAATAAACGGATACGGATACGGTTCGGATATTGTCGGATACGGATACGGATATGATTCTGTTTCGGATATTAAAACGGATATTATGTTATCATAACGTAACTTACTTTTTAGCTATAAATATATATAATTTGTGACATGAACGATAAATATGATTATATTTAAACATAATTTAACGATTGTGAGTTAAATCATAGTATTTCCAGTTTTATTGATCTAAATAGTAGTTATAATATGTTTTATTTTGATAGGGAAAATGTAATCCATAAATATTAGTTCTGATTTTAATATTTTAATTTGGGGATTAGGTTTCAGAATTTTATTTTATTATATTTCGTTCCAAGAATCATGTGATGATTATTAACAAATGACATTACTAGTACTTTTATTTGATTTATGAATATTTTATTTGGTAATAGAATTAATGATCATATTATTTTAAATAAAATGATTAATAATAAAAGGCAGGCGTCGTATATTATATGTAGTGAAATAAATAATTAAGCGGTTGAATATTAATTGAGAATAAATTAACGCAAAAGAAAAAATCAAGTTATTATCGAACAATTAGCAAAGACATTAATGAAGAGCAAAAAGGTAGATTTGTTTGGTGATTTCCTGCCATCATAAAATAATTTCCTGTCCAATTCAGCACCCTAAAATTTGTAAGATTAGACGTAGTAAATAAATAAAATATTTTAAAATTGTATAATCATTATATTTGTTTTTTAATTATATTAAAATATTATAATTATGTCACGTGAATAAAGTATACCAATAATTTAAAATGAGTATATTTTCAATAATACAAATGAGCAAATGAGAGAAAAATAGTTTTAGAGCAACTAATTTTTGGAGACTATTATTTTTTTAATATCATTAATTCTAAAAAATAATAATTTCTTGAATATCATTAGTTTTTAGAGAATATTTTTTTTAATACCACTATTTAATAGTATTAATTTTTAGAAAATATTATTTTCTAATACAACTAATTTTTAGAGAGTATTATTTTTTTAATACCATTACTTTTTAGAGAATATTATTTTCTAATAGAACTAGTTTTTAGAGAATATTATTTTTTTAATATCATTACTTTGTAATGAAAATTATTATTAATACAACTATTTTTTAGAAAAAAATATTTTCTAATACAACTAAACTTTAGAGAATAGTTTTAGTTCAAATACGGCATCCGATACAAATACGGATACAAATAAATTATCCGATATCCAATTTCATATACAAATATGAATACTGAAGGAAATACAGTTACAGATCAACTAGAAGATTGTACACATGAGGGTAGATGAACGTACGCGTTCGTAGGAACGATTGGATGCATAATAAGATTATGCAAATCTGACAGAAATTACATAGTCTGTCATGACGCACACTAGTGTATTTCTGTGCAGGCCAATATGTGAGTATAGAGTCGTGACGCACCATTATGTGCGTCATGACGCAGGTGCGTCATGACAGACCATCTTGTCGGTTATGACGGAGCACATATGTAACGGCTAAAATCCAGTACTCGTGACATGTGCGTCATGACGCACTGTGATCCAAATTCTGATTAGCAGTTTTTGATACTCATTAATACCGTCATTAATGGAGAGGTTAATATATGATATTCACCTGATCTCTCTTCCTGATTCTCTTCTTGATTCATTCTACAGAAACTTGTGGGACAAGTTGAGAGAAAGCTCCATTGGAGATTAAGGAATTTGAGCAAGTTTACGGTGATTTTAGGGAAATCACGCGTAACCGAGAGACAAGGCTCGCGATGGATACGAGTAGAGAAGTTTCGGCCGAACTTTCTGTTGTGATCAAGGTCGAGCAAGGTCGGAGACGAACCGGAGCAATTCTAGTTGTATATGACAAATCGGAGCTTCGATCTAGGTGTCGAATCGCGCGGGCGTGGGACGTGCGTGTTACCGGAATCGAAGCGAGCAAGGCAGGTACTACGAAAACGTCAGCCCGTCTCCGTGATCAATTTCACGCGGTATGATTATTTATGAATTAAGAGTTAATTTCATAGGTAGTTGCATTTCATGATTCGTACAATTGGATCGGTGACGTGGTCCTCGATAATTCGGTAGTGACGCCGATACCCAATAAATACTACATCCGGTATCAGATAACCGATTTCGGATATGAATGCGGTATCCGATATCTGATATGAATACGAATAGAAATACGGTATTCGGTATCCATTATCCGATTACATATATGAATAGGAATACGGTATTCGGTATCCAGTATCCGATTTCGGATACCGTATGTGATATCCGATATCCGATTTTGAATACGGTAAACGTATTTGATTTCGGATGCAAATACGGTATGCGATAATCGATATCCGGTTTCGAATACGAATATGGTATTAATTTTTAAAACTGCAAATTTTAGTTAAATAGGACAATTACCAAATAAATATTTAAAATTATATTTTTTAGTTAAATAGAACAATTACAAATTGATATCAGCTTTAATTAATGTGTTTTAGATGTTAACTATCATTTTACTAAAACATAATTACAATGACATGTATTAGAGTATGAATTAATATTAGGAGATTACCCGCGCTTCGCACAAGGTTTGTTTCATTTGTTTTGTCATGCATGTAATATTTAGTTATGATTTTTCGCAACAAACATAACAATTTGTGAAAATAAAATTCATATTAATTAAAGACGTTCGTTTACGACAAAATTATTAATATTATTTTTGAATCTCACACAATACGAAACGTTTATTTAGTACTCTAATACGGTATACCAAAAAATGCTATTATAAGATAATCAAATAACGTGCGTAAACATAAATAAAAAACAAAAGCATATGATATTTGTAAATTTATATATCTAAAAATAAGAATAATAATATTTTAAAAGTTGAAGAAATTATTTGTGTCCACTAAATTTTATCTTTCATGTTTATTGTTGAAAAAATATTTTATAAGAAGAAGAAGTTATTTGTGTTTTGCAAATTAATATATGCAATTTTTATTATTTTAACAAAAAATTAACATGAATTGTTTTTAATAAAAAAACAAAACAAAAATAACATACTTAGTAGTATCTACATTTTTTTTAATTGTAGTTTTCAAAATACTAATAATTAAACTTACAAGTAATTAATGTAATTATACTTATTTTTATATTGTATTTTCTTACATAAATGTTTTCATAACTTTAAGTTAAAAAAAATTATTGAATACATGATAATACAGAACTCAAAATAAAAATAAAATTCCAATGAATGTATTTTATATCTTTTAAAAATTATATTTTTAAAAAATACTAATAATATTTAATGTATTTTTTACAATGTTTTAAATAGCGTGTAGTGGCGCGTATCATTTTAACATTTAATTTATCTGTTAGCGTAAACCGTACAATACAACGTCGCATAGCGTTTGACAATGTTCTAAACCGGCTCTTGCAACGGCTCAGGTGAAATGTTCTCTCTGGCAGTCTGGCGATTAGGTTTCGTAGCGACGGCTCAGGCGAAATTTTTTTATAGGCCTTTATAGAAATTAAAGATTGTATTAATCACTTAATTAATTTATGATTATACTCTAAAACTATTTATACCATGGTTCATAATATCGGCCGAGATAAAAAAAACTCGGACGAGTTGAGTCGGACTCGGCCTCACCCGAGACGAGTCTTGGCCGAGTATCACGCCGGCGAGTCTCCGATTTTTTCTTCTTCTTCTTTTTTCTTTTTTTTTTTAATTAAAAAATGATGATTTATGTACCATACTGATGAGGAAAGAAGAACAAAAAAGAGTTGATTCAATAGGAGTGTGAGTTTTTGAAATGAGTTTTTCAATTCTGGAAAGCCATGGCAGAAGGGTATGTGAACGAAGAAGAGGAGAGAAAAGTATTGGGAGAGATGAAACGATCTTTTGTGGCCATTTATTTGCTATATTATATATAACTGAATTTTTATAACAACATAGGCACAGTGTTATTTTAGATACTCATGATAGTCGCACGAAATCAAATTTTAGACTTGCTACTTAATTGATATTGTACCCAATATTTGTACCCAAATAATATAAAATATTACATGAATATAAATTGTATCGTTGTATGTGTTATTCCAAATATTATATTAACAAGATAATTATATTTTATAAATTTATTTTAAATAAATATTATTTTATAGGTATTATCAGTTTTTTTTATACACTCATTCTTGTATACATACAAATACAATATATGTGTATATATTATTGTCATACAAATATTATAATTTTTACATATATATATATATATATATATATATATATATATATATATATATTTTTTTTTTTTTTTTTTTTTTTTTTTTTTGGTCCTAATATAATCTCCTTATGTAGTATCTATATCTTGAAAAAAAAATCATATTTTTTTAATTTTGTTTATATTTAAAAATAAATATTTTTGAAAACTTCGACTCTCCGATCTGATTCGACCGATTCCGATCCGACTTGTAGCGATTTGGTTTTTATTAGTTGAAATTTGTTCTTATCATATATATGAATGTTTATCAATTTTTAAATTTTTTTCATTTTTTCCGATTTTTTTTACCAACAGTCCAATATTTTTTTGCAACTCGCCCGAGTCTGGTCCGAATCGGCCGAGTCCCGAGTCGAGAAGGCCGTCCAAGTCCGAGTCCGAGTCCGATATTCAGAATCATGATTTATACTAAACCTATTCTAACTGAACAAATCAGAGCCGTTGATCTCCAACGATTCCATAATCAGAACCGTCGGATCCAACAACTCACTGCCTTATTCTATTTATAGGCCTTTATAGAATTAGTTGGGTCTTTAATCAATTTTCTAAAACTAATGCTAAACCCATTCCAAACACATTGCTAAACCCCAATTCAATATTGATTCATCTTCTTTCTCTTGATGATTTGTTTGCAAATGCGCGCGAGGATTTACCGTTGAATCGTGATAATCCTAACAATTACCTAAACAAAGTCATCTATTTTCCATCCTCAGGGAAATTCGCAGAACTCATGATACATCAGCCCTCTTACCCTGAATTTACACAAACATATAAATATAAAAAATATAAAAATCGAAGTAATTGTTAATTCCTTTATTAATGACAAATAAATTGAAAAATGAATATAGATTACCTGTCATGGAATATGCGAGCAATGATCGGGCCTCATAGAAGGCTTAATTCTTTTAACTCGATCATGGATAACTTAATTGTATTATTTGAATTTGAAATTGGTTGGCACGAATGATCTTCTAGTCTATATATAACAACCGGTCCTTCCAATAAATCGGTTACAAAATAAATCGAGTTCGGTACAGTGCAAGGGAAGTCCTTAGAAGAAACCGAAAGGGTCCTCGTGGGACCCACAAACAGAGTATGCTCTCATAGTCTCATAGTCTCATAGACGAGGACGCGTACGGCGATCAACAGGATTATGTCTAGCGGGAGTGAAGGAATTCGGTTTTCCATGTTTACGGACCAGGCAAAAGTACGACTTATTTTGAATTGTGCTTGGAGCGAAAACTTTTCAAAAATAAAATTTCCAAAAGTACGACCTATTTTGAATTCGACTTCAGTTTGCTGATCGGTTTCTGGCTTCACGCCATCTCTTATGGCTTCGCATCGATTCTTTCTGAGAGTGCTCGAGTCGTTACATCAAATTGATTCCAATCTTTTGTTCTAATCGAGGAATTTGAGTGTTGATCTTGCTGATTGAGGACTGATTGTTGGCTAATCGAGTGCTGAATTGTTGTTAATCGAATGATAATTTGGTGATAATTTATAATTCGTTTTTTACTCATGTTGTGTTGATTTAATAAACTTATAATTGTTATTAATTGAGTAATAATTGAGTGTTGATTTAATCACGTAATTGATGTCAATATTCTTATACTGATGGACAAATACTGATGTTTCATGTATCGATATTCTTATACTGATGGATAAATCAAGTTAGGATTGTTTAATATATATGCTTTAATTCCTTCAACCTAATATTTAAATAGTTTGTAGATTTTTTATGCATTGATTTAATTATACCGATTATTTGTTTTAGAAATTTTTGAAGTGGATATTCCGGGCACGAAAAACTACTCGAAGGAGAGGGAGGTTGCATTATTGCAGAAAGGGGCATAATTGTAAATACAAATTTTGTTCTTATTTTAGTATCATTATTAAACTGAATCGACCGGAGTATCGCCACTTGAACTTATTCTGTTCGATTTTGATGTTTTGAAAATCGATTAAACTGAATCGATCGGATTACATTCTATATTTCATGTTTTCCCTTATATAAACTTATAAACATTAATAAATGTGACTTTTGAGGGATATGTCATATAGGCGTAGAAATCACTAATTTGAGAGGCGAGCCGAATTTGAAAATTAAATAAATTTAGATCTGATTATGAATTATGAATATAATTAGATAATGGGTAAAATTGCACGTGGATTTGAAAATTAAATAAATCAATAGAGAGCGATCATTATTGTAGTTTTATGAGTTTTATGGATTGAGTGTCAAACACAGAAAAAACATCATATCTAAAATAACATACTAATAAAATTTATATATACCATAAGCACACCCGGTGGGACTCGAACCCACAATCGCTTGATTAGAAGTCAAACGCCTTATCCATTAGGCCACGGGTGCTTTGTTGATTTGATTTATCATTTATTTGTCTAAATTGTCCTAACAAAATCATAACTCGAATGATTTGATACGTATCACAAATATCACAATAAATTATAAATCATGTATTTAATTCTCGTTAACACCAAAAAATAGATGACCGACAAATAGTCTTCTCAATTTAATAAAAAAAATAAATAAATCCAAAATCAAGATTAAATCTCCCAATTATTCATGAAAGTAGTTTTTAAGCCATAATGGATATATTGATTTTGTAGTATCTAATAACATGATATTATAATTCATAATATTCATGATATCATATCAATATCACAATCACACCTAAATCCTGTAATTTCCTAGGAATATGAGCTCTCTTTCCGCAATGGAAGTATGGAGTAATGTACAGACTCCGTCAGATAATTTTCCAATCGCACCCTGAAAAACTAAAAATTGCAGTCTCATAAAACAAATATAAATGGATGTGGTAACCTTCGGCATAATAGTGGGAATTATCCTCGTCTTCTTCATCCTAATCGTCTTCATCACCATCGAAGGCACTTGCAAGCGCTCCTCCTCCTCTTGACCCACCATTTTCGCCATGGTTCCTCGCCCCTTTCTCGCACTCTTTTTCCTGATTTTGCACATCGTTACAATTGCCTCAGCGTCTGGTTGCGATCACGACCACCACCATCATCACGATCACGAGCACGAGCACGAGCACGAGCATCATCTTCTTAATCATCACGAGGAGGAGGTACAGATCCGTAAACTCCCAGAAGAACTAGCGGAAGAGATGGATCTGGCGCTTGAGGGCAACGACGGTCATGCACATCATCATCATCATCCTTATGAGCATTATCATGGACATCATGAGCATGATCATGACCAGGAGGAAGAAATTTCTACTCTAGGTTTGATTTTTATCCCTCTTGACTCTGCATTACTGTGAATTAGCTTCCGTATAGTTATTAATTTGTTCAATTTGGTTGCATTTACTGTTTAATTTGTTGTAATTTCGTCCAATGTACACAAAATTGATGATTAGGAACTCAATTTAGAATGAATCGATTTGAATTTTCATCCCAATTTTACATGTTATCTATTTAATTGGATAAAAAAATGTTCAGAATTGTGTATTTTTTTCTTATGAAGGTGTATGGATGAGAGCAATGGGTTGCTCGCTCCTCGTCAGCATGGCTTCTTTAATCTGCCTCATTATCCTTCCAGTTATATTCTGTGAGTTACTTACATTCACATTTGTTTTCCTTTTTATAAAATCAATTTGCCCTTTATGCCCCAATTTTGCTCAAATCAGGGGTAGAAACGTAATTTGTTGACATTTATCTATATGTGCAGTTCAAGGAAAGCCCTCCAAAGCTGTAGTTGATTGTCTCGCCGTGTTTGGCGTAAGTCTAAATTATTCATAAAACTTTTTTTTTTAATATTTCGTTACACTAATAATACGATTATTTTATCTTTTTTTTAGGCCGGAGCGATGTTAGGAGATGCGTTTCTTCATCAACTCCCACATGCTTTTGGTAAAATTAACCGAACCATTTTATTTAATTAAATTAATTAAAAATAATTTGTTTTTATTTTGCGTATATTAGGGGGAGGACACGCACATTCACACGGCCATGAAGAACACGATGGCCATTCACATTCACAAACTCATGCACATTCTATACAAGACCTCTCTACTGGACTCTCCATTTTATGTAAGTTCGCCACCTCATCGATCTCTCTACTGGACTCTCTATTAACATGTTCTCTTTTTATTCTTTCAGCTGGGATTGTATTGTTTTTCCTTGTTGAGAAAATCGTTCGATACGTAGAAGAAAACTCGTCCAAAAAATCTCATCACCATCATCATCATCATAAGAAAAATCATAACGATACAAATGAAGAAATTATCGACGAAAAAGCAAACGATGTGAAAAAATCCGAATCAAAATCTACTCGCAAGGTAAATTTTTCTTATTATTCGTTATTTTCCTTTGCACCCAAATTTTAATATATATTTTTTGCAGAGAAATAGTTCTACCGTAAAATCGAATAATTCCGATGGCGAAACCGTAAAATCAACAAATAAATCGCCCCAAAAAGAAAAAGACGACCAAAATTCACCGTCAAATCTAGTATTTGGTTACCTGAATCTTTTCTCTGACGGCGTCGTGAGTTTTTATAATTTGTTATATTTTATATTTAATTAATTATTTTATTTATTTATAAATTTTTTTTTTTTTTTTTGACAGCATAATTTCACGGACGGAATGGCACTGGGAAGCGCGTTTTTGTTACACGGTACGGTTGGAGGATGGTCGAGAACTTTGTTTCTTCTCGCACATGAACTCCCTCAAGAAGTCAGTATCAAATCAAATAAAATATATTAAAATCATATAAATTATTTAATTAATTGTATATAATGTGTTTATTTTAGGTCGGTGATTTTGGAATATTGGTGAGATCAGGATTCTCGGTTTCGAAGGCTCTGTTTTTCAATTTTCTCTCTGCTTTGGTTGCCTTGGCTGGAACTGCACTCGTGAGTGTTTTTTCTTTCTTAAACCCTAAACCCTAAATTAATTTAAATATTCATTTCTGTTTTTTTTCTTAAACCCTAAATTAATTTAAATATTTATTTCTGTTTTTTTTCTTAAACCCTAAATTAATTCAAATATTCATTTCTCTGTTCTTTTTTAAACCTTAAACCCTAAAGTAATTTAAATATTCATTTCCCTTTTTTTTTCTTAATCCCTAAATTAATTTAAATATTCATTTCTCTGTTTTTTTTCTTAAACCCTAAATTAATTTAAATATTCATTTCTGTTTTTTTTCTTAAACCCTAAATTAATTTAAATATTTATTTCTGTTTTTTTTCTTAAACCCTAAATTAATTGAAATATTCATTTCTCTGTTCTTTTTTAAACCTTAAACCCTAAAGTAATTTAAATATTCATTTCCCTTTTTCTTTTTTTCTTAATCCCTAAATTAATTTAAATATTCATTTCTCTGTTTTTTTTCTTAAACCCTAAACCCTAAATTAATTTAAATATTCATTTCTCTTTTTTTTTTCTTAAACCCTAAACCCTAAATTAATTTTATATTCATTTCTCTTTCTTTTTTTCTTAAACCCTAAACCCTAAATTAATTTAATATTCGTTTCTCTTTTTTTTTTCTTAAACCCTAAACCCTAAATTAATTTAAATATTTATTTCTCTGTTTTTTTTCTTAAACCCTAAATTAATTTAAATATTCATTTATCTGTTTTTTTTTCTTAAACTCTAAACCTAAATTAATTTAAATATTCATTTGTCTGCTTTTTTCTTAAACCCTAAACCCTAAATTAATTTAAATATTCATTTCTCTGTTTTTTTTCAGGCTCTTGTTTTAGGAAAAGATCCTGGCCACTCGTCTTTGATCGAGGTATATATAAAAGAAAATACTATTTATTATTTACGAAATAATAATTTATTTTTATTTTTAATATTTTATTAGGGTTTTACGGCTGGTGGGTTTATATACATAGCTGTCGCGGGGGTTTTGCCGCAAATGAACGAAGGAAAAACAACGGTGAAAAACACAACGATTCAATTAACATCCTTGTTATTAGGAATGCTCGTCGCATTGTGTATTTCTCTCGTCGAATGATTTTTTAATTTGTATTTTTCTAAAGTGTAGATTAATTCATGCTAAACTTTAATATTATTGTTTTGGGACATTAATAAATTATACCAGTACATTAGTTATTTAATTAGATTTCTCATCTTTGATTATACAAAAATATATCTTATAAAGATATTTACAGCTGTGTAATCCGATTTACTTTTGCTCATTCTTAAGCTGCTAAACGGCTAAAATTTCCTTATTTGCTTATTTCCTTGTGTACGGAAACCCAAATAAAGCAATTATGTTGATCTCTCTGATCGCGCTTACTTCTTTTCTCTCTCTCTGATCGAGCTATCTCCTTTCTTTCTCTCTCTAGTAACTTGCTTGAATTCAAGATAAAATTGCATGGAGAGTAGGATTTTTCTGCATGCATTGAAGGTGGGCCTCTCGTTCATTCTACTCTGCATTGTTTATAACTTCACTCCAGACTTGTTCAGTACATGGAAAGATTTTTGCCTCGTATCGCTGATGACCGTGACGGGCCTCATGGAGCTTTCTCTAGGTATGCACAGAAATACTTTCCATTCATTTATTTTAAACCATTTTCATTGATACGATATAATTTTGTTTTGTTTGGTTTGGTTTGGTTTTGTACATTGTATACTTTGGTGCAAGTATACAAATTTCATGTTTTTTTTTTAATTTTTTTTCTCCAGAATTTTTGTCTGACAGTTTTTGCTAAGGTAATAGAAAAAAATTCATCTTTATTTTATTCTGCATACTTTTGTTAGAAACACACCAGGTTATTTTAGAAAGTTCGAGACATGTTACCACAATGTTAGGTTTCCGTATATGTTACAAATTACCAAATTTAGGGTTTCAGAAATATGAAGGAAATATCAAATTTGTTATATACAAATGTACGACCATTAAATCTGACTTTAATTTATTTTCCAGGGGCTACTCTGAAAAAGTGTGCGAATAACGTTGTTGGAACGGTAATCGGTGCATGCGTTGGATACGCGACATATTCCATTGGACATCAGTTGAATTCGACCGGTGAAAAAATTTTCATGGTCGCATTTTTCTTCAATTTCGGTAACTCTTCACTTTTAACACATCATATTTTCGAAAAGCATCTACATATATACTCATAATATTTCGCCTAAATTTTTGTTGTATATGTAACGCAGTGATAATTGTGGTTGTTACTCATTTCGTCGACGGCGTCAAGGATCAGTTTGAGAGTGGCATTTCGACACTCTTTTCGATGGTGGCATCTGCATCTTTATCGACATTAAATTTTGACGGTTTGTCGAAACAACTGATCATGACTCGGCTTTTGGGAAGTTTGATTGCGGTTTCGATTTGCCTCTTAATGACCATATGTTTTCCCGTTTTTGCACGGGTTGAGTTGCATAACCATGTTGCGCAGTATCTCGAGAAACTTGTTTTTTACTACGAAGGTATTAATCAAATCATTCGTATATTGGTACTTTAATTCGAGTTCGAGCACACATATACTAAGTAGAAAAAAGTTGAAAATTTAAATTGCAGGATTGGAGGCAGTTTTCTGGGATGGAGAATTTCAGAATCTGGAAGACCAATCTTTCCTGGAATCCTACAAGTCAGTTATGAACTCAAATGACAATTCTATGGTATGATTTAATTATTTTTTCTATTTCATAATTAACTTCAAAAAAATTAACAAATTTTTTATCATTTTATAACTTGCAGCTTATGTTCGTAATTTGGGAACCATTTCCAGGCCCGTTTCGTTTTCCATCTCTCCAATACAAAAAAATCGGAGATCTTTGCCGCGAATTGGCCGCCACTTACAGCCATCCTCTTTCTTCCTCTCTGCTAGCTTTCTCCAAGAACCCACCACTCGTTACGAGTTGGAAGCAAAACACATTGCTTCGAAAAGCGTGCTTGGAGATGTGCTCAGAATCGGCATATGCATTGAGATCTGTTTCTCTCTCCTTGAAAAACAAGACGTCGCCCTGTACTTCAATAAAAAAGCGTTTATCACGAGCTGTCAATCTCGCGAACCAAGTAGAAGATGCCGAACCCTTGAAACGGCACGTGTCATATATCCTCTCTATGATAATCGAATCTGTCGAAAAAATCATTCGCCTTGTTGACTCATTTCATGAGCTAGCACAGGTTGCTGGATATCATAGACCCGTTAGCTTCGCGGACCCGGTAATTTCTAAAGAAGGAAAGGAACAGCTTGATCATGTGGTTAACCCGTTAACCCGGCAGAGCCCCGTAAAACCGCTGAATAGACCCGTTAACCCGGCAGAGCCGGTTCATGGCCCAATTTCAAAAGAAGAGAAGGAACATATCGATCATGTGGTGATTCACATTGGCCCTATAATACTACCCGAACCCAATAACACTGTAATACCATCCAAACCCGATCAGGATCGGGTATTAAAGGAAGAGTTATCTGAATGTGAAAAGGAGAAAGAAAATGAAAATCGAGACCAAATAGATGAGATTGAGGAGGATTCATCGAAACTGGAGACGATAAAGGAGCTCTTGCATTTTCTCCTCTTGTTGAGACTAATCGTATCTAAAACGTACCGCTTTTACTTTCAAAGAATTTGATAGTGTAGAAGCAGAGTAGATCCCCATTAGACCCTAAACACATATGTGAAGGGGGTTAAGTGTTTGTATAGAAGTAGATTAGAACAAGGGGGGTAAAGATAGATACATAGCTCATGTAAATGATTTTCATACTAAATATATTTTGTAAGATAAGTTTTATTGTAATTTTTCTACTTAATCAAATAAGAAATTGATTTTATTTTAATAGAATGATTACAGACACATTGAAATGATAATCATATCATCATTCATCATTAACATTCCTAGAAAAAGGAAATTAAAATGTTATGAGGGTCTAAATACAAAATTGAGCGGTAATTCCATTTAATTGCTCCGATTCGTGCTCGTTATTATCATAATCATAATCGACTCAATTAACTTCTTTGAACTGTTTACAAGTTTCTCTTTAATTTCTCAGTTTTGAAAAAAAAAAAAAAAAGGATTTCATACTTGACACTTCCTTGTTATTACCTCGTAATACTATGCGATAACAATTAAAATAATTTCACCCAATTACTATATAATTCTCAAGCCGATAAATCTTTGCATTGATGAAATACTTGAAGAATTTTGGGACACGGGTTCTTCTGAGTTGGAGTTGCAGAATGTTTTGAAATATCATTGGTACCGGTTTCGGTGCTGGATAAAATTTCGATGGTCTCGTCTTTTTCTTCCAATAATTCTGCTATCGTTTGCAATCGTTTCGAGCCACTGATTGGCTGTTCACATTCAGCTTCCACCTTTGAAAGAAATCAAGAAATTCAAGATTAAATGACGTAATTAAATAGTACACAAACAAGAGAAAAACTCGAAATTGATCCAAATTCACCCCCAAATGCATGAATTACTTACAATTAGATGCAGATTGTCTGGAAACGGGCATTTAATTGGATGATCATCGTCTGGCGGTTCAGATGGATGCTCGAGTGGCTTGAAATTGATCTCCATATCAATAATCACCTCACGATTATCCATTCTCACGATTTCATCAGCACCAAAGATACCTTCATAATCGTCTTTACAATCCACTTCCCCAACTTTCTCCTGTAAAGTTTACAAACGAAATTAGGTTGTTGGTATACCAAATTTCCCAAAAAAGAATCGATTCGAAGTGCCCAACAAGCAAAGATTAAAGAGGAAACCTCTGAGCACGAGATTTTTGGTATCAATACATTCTCACATGGGCATCCCATAGAAAGTTCCTTGTTTTCTTATCAAATTCGAAAAGGCTTCGATTAGACGAGACAAAGATGAACTCGTACGGGGGAACCCAACAAAGGAAAAGCGAGAGAGAGAGAGAGAGAGAGAGAGAGAGAGAGAGAGAGTACTGGAGAGGAAGAGCAGTAGGGTATAAAGCGAGCAGAGATACCGACCATCTTTTAGTTCTTTTTTCTGGCTTTTTCTTTCTTTTCTTTGATCAGGGAAACATTAAAGACTGGATACTAATAAGTGTAGCAATTAAAAAGGGTGCCTAAATTGCCAATTTAAATTCCTCTACAATTGTTTCCATAGAATTTTTGAAAAACTTGCTTGTTTATTTTGTGAATTTTTGCAATATCATTTGAAATTTTTAATCTACTATCATATTATAATCATATTTTCATATATTCTTTTATTCTATAATATAATTATTTAGTTTCTAATACAATTTCCTTTTACTTTAATTTTATAGTATTAAATTTTACCCCATAACTTTTTTTAACATTGCCGATCTATTTTTTGAATGGAAGTAAATTCTTGTCACGTGTTAGTATACGTATTGATATTTTGTTTCGAGTGAATTTACCAATATTTTTTAATATTAGTATATGTATTTACGTATATATATTGATTTGAATAAAATCACCAATACAAGCAAACATATCATATTTGATTATCTTTGTGCTCAATAAAATAAAAATAAAAAATACAACTAATTATTGGACCAAAAACAGTCAGGATGAGATGGTGAATTTTATCGTCAGCAATATTTTGGGTGTGGAGTAAGATTTATTTTGTGGTTATGTCATCATAATATTTGTATCTCAAGCAATTGTTTGAAATTGGGTACAAAAAAAAGAAGATGTTCTTGATTTTGTAAGAAATCATTTGAAATATAACATGTTTGTTATGTTGCTAGGATGCATGTTACATAATAACACCTAACAAATTAGTACATTTTTAGTGGTAACTTTTAACATTTAATGTAATAACTTATTATGTGAATACAAGAAATAATAAGATTAATCTACTCATATATGAGAATTATTTGTACCGGACAAATTGTTAGATTTTACTACAAAATTATTTAACCATGATTATATAACAATATTATGTTATTTTTTTTTTTTTGCTGGTTGAGAACTTACTTATTCACTCTTAATTGATTCATCTCAAATATATAGTTTGACTTGCATGTTGATATTTTGTGATACATACAATAACACAATTGGATTTTTTTTGAATTTTGTTGATAGATTTTGTACACACAAAAGAAGATAACAACAGAGATGAAAATTGAATAATAATAATAATAATAATAATAATAATAATAACTATTTTTTACACTTGCATAATATAACAGGTTGAATATTCTAGAAGAAATTGGAACACAAACTACTTGATAGAGATCTATGCACTTAAATTTAAACTGACAACGGCTACTTTTTGGATCCTGTTCACATATCTATCTTCCTACATGTTGGGTGGGATCCAATGAATGCATTAAATAACGCTCTTTGGCACATGTCTTGGAGTTTGAAGCCCCACATTCAACTCTGGTTATTAAATTGTTCTTTGTTTATGTATCGTTAAATAAAATAGAGAAACAAAATCATGAGGAGATTTTGGTGGGGGCAAGAAAGAAGGAAGATACATCGCTACGTGCAAATGAAATGAAATAGAGAAACAAAAAAAACAAGGGGGGTTTAGGCATGAGAAATGTCACAGCAATGAACCAAGCACTCATACAAAAAAATATATGGAGCATTGTTCAAAATGATAACCGAATCTGGCACCACATAATAAAAGCAAAATACTATCCTTCTAATACTTTCTGGCACACCAAGAGGAATACTAATTCTACAAAATTTTGGAGAAATATTTGCTCTCAAAGACCCTACTTTTATAATAATGTAGAATGGCAATTAGGAAATGGGGAAAAATGCCCAGCAATTGGCTCTCCCTGACACCCAAACCGGCTCTCCATCAAGCCTAGGAATAACTACGAAAGATCCTTAATGGTCAAGGATCTTACTGATGGTAATACATGGGAGGAACACCTACTTCTTCACTATTTGGGACCACAAGCATCAATGATCATCCTCAGCACGATCGCTTTACGTCACCAAATGGAAGATAGAATGATATGGAAACCAGCCAATAATGGCAAATTCACAGTCAAAGAGGCCTATCTGAATATAGGGTCCGGGACTTGCCCAAAGCCATTTGGGCACAAAGTTTGTCCAAACATCATACTCACCGTCCGATTGATATCATGATCTGATTTTATTTGATGGACCTAACTCTCCGTTAACAACTTAACATATACTCTTATCGCTAATTTAGGGATGAAATCCCTAAAATCTCGCCTCACTCTCTCTCTCTCTCTCTCTCTCTCTCTCGTGCACTAGTTGTTTCTCCCTTTCAACTTCAGCGTACTCTTCTAAGACGATACCCTAGACAATCCATCTCCTCTCGTGGAGACTTCAAATAGCCATTGAATCGCTCTGGTTACTCTGTCGCCATTGATTCGAGGAGATCGCCTCTCGTCGTACACCTCAATTCGTCATTTACTCCGTCCATGTTACTCAATCAATTCGACCTGCATCTTTTGTATGCATTAATTCAGTCCTTGTAAGAAATGCTACTAATATTTACTTCAATTGATTTATATTCTTTGTCTGCATCAATTTGATTTGTCGATGTGAGCTCATATTGTTGAATTTGCATTTTGTACTTATTGTTTTGTTCGTTTGCAAAATTGAGGATCAGGTTGGTTGAAACTAACAAGCATGACCCTCACGTTTGACTAATGCACTCCGGTGCTTGAATTATTCCTTGATTTAATTAAAATTTTCTTAATTCTGAATTTTAGGCACAATTGGTTTATCAATGCAAACTAACAAAAAAGGAGACACTAAATTGGGGCTCTTTTTAAATCCGACAGAGAGGCCCACGAACTCTTTTGCGGTATTGTCGTGCCGAGACGGAGTAGTACCATGACAAAATTCATCCTTTGGACTTAATACTGGTACGTTATTTCATTTTATTGAATTTGCAATATTATTTCCAAGTTGTGCTTCATTTTAACAATTAGAGGTAATTTTTTTATTTTAGCCCATGAAGTTTGATTCATTTTTTTGTAGGGTTTGTGATGCAAAATGTCGTGCCGAGACGAAGTAGTACCATGACAAAATTCATCATTTCTAGGACTTATATTGTTATTTCATTTTGTTGAATTTTTAATAGTATTTCAAAATTATGCTTCATTTCTACAATATTATGTGTAGGGTTTAGGGTGCATAGTGAGTTCATGGCAGTGAATTGATCCCGAGATATTGCGTGTTTTGTTTAAAAGTGAGTTCTGTTGAGAATATTATGTGTTTTGTTTTTAAATGATGTAGTCTGAGATTAATGTATGATTATATCTTGTGCTTTTTTCTTGTTTTTAATTTTTTGTATCAATCTTAAGATTTAGTTATGTTTATATGGTTTTGTGGGATAGCTTATTTGGATTGATTTTGTGTACCAATTGATCTAATGATTGTTACATTGATTCATTTATTGTTGGTAAGTTTATTGCTTATGTACCACTGAATTAGAATTCATTTATTATTTAGAAATGTTTATATCCGCATTCATGATGGTGAGGTGTTGAAATCAAAATTTGTAACATTCATACTTGCGCATTTCTTTATAGACTAAATGTAAAAGAACAACTTGAATAGAAAATAAACACACAATGGCTATAAATAGTTCACAAATTTGACTAAAAATATTTTATCATGGCAGTCAGAAGATTTGAGTTTATGTTGTTATCCTATAAATGATGTCCGGTATGCATGGCATTGAGAAGATCACATGCGGATCCGAAACCATATGATCCCTATGTTAAATTTATGAGAAAAAAATTAAGAAATGAAATCATTTTCATAAAAAAAAATTTATAAATGAAGGTATTTTGTTTAATACCAGTAGAATGTCATTAGACGACAATAACGGGTATCCGGAAGATTGAGATTGAGAGAAATTTTCTATTCCTTATATTGTAATATTTTCCGAAGCCGGTTCCTTGTTCCTCCCATGTTCTGTACAAGAAAAAAACAGTTAAAATATATAAATAAAGAAAGTATATATATGAGATTTGTAAACATATGTATAACTAAAATAAAATTTTTACTTCTAGTATTTTTCTTGCCAGTTTCCAATGAACTTTTGTATCGACGACAACCTTGACCTCCGTCTTTTTTTTCTAATACCCTTTGGCACTTTAGTTTGCTCTCGACGTGTAGTTGGATCTAGCCGTCCTTCATCATCAACTCTTGCATCGTGTTGTGAAAATTGCTCCCTTCCCTCATCTTGCTTAAGCGTCTCGACTTTAGACAGTAACTCGTTCGTAATTTCGAGCACATACTTAAAAGCCGTTGGGCTTTGTGATGCACTCGAAAAAATAAAGGTATACGCTCTTAACATCGAACTGTAGCGGTTTGATATATTCAACTTTGGATCTATTTCACTTAAACCTTCCCAATAACCCGTTCTACCCGATTTTGCATCTTTTTTCCATCTCTTCAAATAATATTTTTGGGGAAGTGATAAGGGGATTTTTCATCACCTTTTACGTACACAAAATATAGAATTTAAATACTTAAACATGATTAAAGTATAAGTAATATTCATAATTCCAATTTATTGAGATAAAATACTTTAATATATGTTTTTGTGTTAATTTCAGGTGAAAAGTGCCGAATCTGGAAAAACCACAACTGTAGATGGATCCGTCTCATCTTGCCGATCGATTTGATATATCATATGATGATATTTGATGCAAGCATGAGAGAGAAATCGACTTTTAACTCAAACGGGTCAAAAATGACTCATTTCATGTAGAAACCCGACACACGAACAGCTTCACATGAACAGCCTCATCAAATCCCATGCTCTGACCAGTCAAAGCTAACGCCCTTGATCAACCGTGAACAGAATCTCGTGTGAACCACGCTGCAGCGCACTGACAACTCTCTCTTCTATGCATTACACGATAAGCTACACAGACATCTCTGCAAAGAATCGATTGAGGCGGTTCAAACTGAATGCTTTGGAGCCTTGCTCTCGCGCACTCTCTCCAGTCCATTTGTAACCGCACATCTCCATTTCCGTGTTTAAAGAAGGAAATCTGGTACTCTCTCTCTCCAGTGCTGTAGAAATGGAGACTAAGAGCAGGAATTTCTGCTATTTATGCTGAATTAAAAAAGAATTAATCTGGATCCGTGGAGAAGCTTTGTGATTGTATTTTCAAGTTTGTTTGGCCGTCCGATGTCCAAATTGGATGCGGTTTGAAGCGTTGGATTCGTTGCAACTTGGTCTACCTAACCATGCAAGTTGCAACCTCAGATCTGGAATTTTCGAATTTCCCCCTCTTCTTTTCTCCTATAAATAATCTCCAAGATCCCTCTCTCAACTCACCCTTGGTCCCCATTGGTCAACCCTCTATTCTAGGGGGAAGGTAAGGTCTTAGCCTCTTCCCCCTCCATTGTTAAGAAGCTCTCGAGCTCCTCTCGCTCGTCGTCGAGCCATTTTGCGAGAAGATCGTGTTTCCGCACGGTTTTCGAGGCCGCTCCGAGGATCTTTTCCTCCCTCTCTCAAGCTCAAGGAAGTTGTTCTCCTCGTCCTCTCACCTCCTCTCAAGGCGTGAAGGCTCGAGGACCTCTCCAAGATCCATTCTTGGACTCAATTCTCTCCTTTTTCGGTACTCTCTTTTACAATTGTTGCGTTTTAATTAGGAAAATATTAGATTTGAATAAACTCTGATTGTAGATCTGTTATATTTGATAAAATAGAATTTGTGGAATTTTTGTGGATTTTATTTCGTAATTTTCCTATTTTTCCTTTGTGAAATACTCGATTGTTTTGTGCTGTTTTGTTAATTCCATTTAAAATAGAAAATTACTCAAAAATAAGTCTTTCTCAATATCACTGTTTAGATCTAGATCTGTAGTTTAATATAGTTTTTTGAATAAATCAATTTCCTGCAATTTTCTATTTGTTATTGATTTTACAAAATCAGCCTGTTAAGGACTAAACTGTAAATTGATGAAAAATCTTAATTCTGGACCTCATTGTCTGTGCTGTTTGGATCAATTGTAGAACCGTTTAAATTCCTAATTTCACTAGAAACTTTAGATCTGATATCACTCTTGAATTAGGATTTTGATTGAGTTTGTTTGATATAATTTTCGATTTGATATGAATTTCTAAAATCTGTTACTCAACCTCAAAATTGTCTGGACTATTCTGTAATTTTCCAGGGACCTGGTTGTAATTCGATCATTACTTTTTACTGAAATACCAAATCTGTGAAATTCTTCTGTTCTCTCTCTTAGTATTAAATTGTGAATCTTTGTGCCAAATTTGAGATCTTGTTTTGCGATCTATATTTTTCTGGAATTTGATTAGTGCCTAAAATACCCTTGTGATCTATAAATTTCTTAAATTCGAACATTGTGTGTGTGAAAGTGAAATTTTGACCAGAGCTTTATAAAGTTTAGATCTTGATTGTGACAAAATATTATAGTCTCTGAATCAATAGAAATAATTCTTGAATTGCAATTTCGATTATACGCAAAATTTCCTTGGAACGAACCTCTACTTAGCCTATTCTAGTAGTTGTTTATAAATTGTTTTGATTAACTCGTGAGATTGAATTTACACTTTTAAACGACCTATTTTACGTGTTATCAAGAAGTATCTTAACATTCATGGTATCCAGAACTTTTAAGACATGACAACATTGAACCCCAACAAATTCAAATTTCGAACAAGAGCATGTAATACTATCTTCTACCTCGTTATACCAAACCGTACACTCTTTAATCTTCGTCCCACCTGCTCCGCTTATGACAGCATACCCATGTATATTACCATTTTTACCCCTATGCTGCACTGAACAATTAAGAAACCGCATGTACTCGGCTTCAAATATTGTGTACACAACAGGGGGCAAGATGTTTGCAGCTTGCTTTAGCATATCTGAAAATTGAACCCTCGGGGTCCCTTGATCGGCTCTGTAATCAGATAATAACTCAACCTGACGACGATCATCTAATAGCCTCTCGTAATGAGTAAAAACATCCAATAATCGCTGCTTGGAATCTAAATACCTCTTAATTAGACTATTCAAGCTCTCGCTCCGTTGTGTGCTCTTCATGTCAGCGCAAAAAGCTTGACGCCCGTATACAAGAGCCCATTTTTCTCGAACTTCGAACAATTCACTTAACCATTTGTTATTAGAGAGGTCGTATTTCTCAATCATATCGTTCCAAGCATCCAAAAAGTCTTCATACTCACAATCATAAACACAATTGCTAAAATCTTTTTCAAAAGTTCTCGATCCGCTAAAAACATGACTTAGGTGCTTAGCGGTATTTTGGTACATATGCCAAACACATAGACGATGGATTGTATTTGGCCACACGTTTGCAATAGCTCGGGACATTGCGGCATCTTGATCAGTTAGTATTACTCTCGGAGCCTTTCCTCCAACCGCGTGCGTGAAAGTTTGAAATACCCATTCAAAGGATGAGATTTTCTCATCGTACAACAAGGCAGCACTAAATACAACGGTTTGCCTATGGTGATTGACACCTACGAAAGGAGCAAAAGGTCTACCGTATTGATTGGTTTTATAGGTACTATCGAAACAAATAACATCACCGAAACAATCATAATCGAGTAGGGACCGTCCATCGGCCCAAAAGATATTAGTAATTTGGTCATCTTCATCTAGTTGGACGGCATAATAAAAAGATGGGTCTTCCTTAACCCGCGTTTGGAGGTATTACATTACGGCTCCGGCATCTCCGGCTGCCATAACATGCATGCGCTTTGATTTTAAATAATTCTTGTAATCATTAGGTAGAAAGCATATATTTTCTCGACCTCCGGCTTGTTTTGCCAAAAGATCATAGGTTTGTTTTGGTTTTAATCCGGCAGAATCTGCCATATCGGCAAAAGCTTTTTCCGAATCATTCATTTTTCTATGGGAGTTGAGGAATCTTCGTTTGGATGGTGTCGCTAAAGAATGGTTATGGTTGGCTTCAAACGACTTCACGACGTAAACACCATTTTTGCCAATATTTATTTGCATGTGGGCTTTGCAACCCGTTCGTGTATCTAACTCTTTACGTTTTGATGGTTTATTTCCAGTGGACCTGTCACGGTAAATTCCTTCTTTATTGCAAGTAAAACTTCGCATTGTATTAAAACCGGACTTATTTTTTCGAACATAACCCTTTCGAATACTAAATCCAATTTGAAATGCATATTCGTTATAGAAACAATAAGCTACGTGATCATTAGAAAATTCCATTCCTATCCTAGGTTCTTCGAATTGGTGTTCTGCAAAAAGAAAAAAGAGATTAAAATTAGTCTTTTTGTTTGCTTTTAACCTTAGCAGAGGTCAATATCCAGTACTGGAAAAAGAGTTCAGAAAATTTGCAATCAAATCCCTCATAATTGGACAATTTGCAAAATAACCCCTCATTATTCCTAACTTGCAAAAATATTCCCGAATAATTAAAAAAATTGCAAAATAACCCCTCTTTTTCGTAAAATGCAATCAAATCCCTGCATAATTGGAAATTTCAGAATATCCAATGTTTTTTATTGTAATTTTTGCAATTTTTTGTTGTGCAAAATAATTAAAAGAAGTACCGATTTAAACAAAGAATTATCACCTTGATTATTGAAATCAATGGAAACTTGTTCTAGCGGATTTCTATTTGCTTGCGAACAGGCCCGGCCCTGGGCTTTGGCCCAGTTGGCCCGGGTCACAGGCCTCTCTTTTTTCATAGGCCTCCCATTTTTACATAAAAATCAATTATACCTATTAATATTAACCCGACCCACTAACATTTATTTGCACCGGACCCGTTTGTGCAGGATTCGGACCCGTTTGAACATAAATCAAGCTGCTGAACAGCAGCAACACGCCCCTATGCGAAACCCTAGCGTTGCTGCCGTGCTCTGCGAGACTACGACTGCGACTCGACCGGAGGTATGACTACAACCTGCCGAATGATGATGATGAATGGAGCTCCCTTCTCTTCGAGTTCTTTCGTCATTTTTATCGCCGTTCGTCGTTTTTTCGCTGGACCAGTCATTTTCTTAGTGGTTGTTTCGCTAGGGCAGTCATTTTTTCGGTTTTTTCATCAATTCTTCACAGTCTTCGCTGCGGCACAGTCCTCTTCGAATTTCTCCTCAATTTCTTGTAATTGCTCTTCAATTTCTCTTAATTTTTCCATCAATTCTCTTGTAAGTTGTAATTTCGACTCAATACAATGATTTGCTGAGATTGAAAGATAATTTCGATTCAATACAATACAATTCTCTTGTAAATTGTAATTTGGTTAATGACTTGTGATTTATGTGCTGTAATTTCGTAAATACATTTTTTGTGCTGTAAATTGTAATTTTGTCAAATATAATTCTCTTGTAAGTTGTAATTTCGATTTTTTGTGCTGTAATTTCTTCTGCTGAGATTGAAAGACATTTTTCTGAGATTGAAAGATAATTTCTTTTCTCTCTGTACAATGATTCGAAATGGACTAACACATTGACGCAATAAAATTTCTTTGCTCTCTGTACATTTTTTTATGATTTGTTTAATTTTTTATGATAATCATTTAGGATTCATTTTTTCTTGAAGATTGTTGATGTCGCTATTTCTTCCCTTCGAACTAGATTCGAACAATTCAAAATTTATAAAAATATTTTTGATTTTCTATTTGAATTGAAGGATTTCCCTACCAATCCTTGAAAAAATGTTGCGAGAACCTCGAAAAGTTTCTAAGCCATAAAGGGGAATCGGATATTGATGAATTTTTTTTAATTTTTAATTGATATTATTTCGTAATTTTGGATTATCGTAACATCATGTCACGGGCCTCCGATAACTCAGGACCGGGCCTGCTTGCGAATGCAAGGGATCAAAAGCTCCAGTTACATATGGAGGTGGAGATGGTTCATAGCAATCCCGTTCTACGTCAGATGTGTTAACAAGATGAGAAATTGACGCATCACGATTAACCGATGACATGATATTATGAGAAGATGTTGCTCGAGTTGAAGAGAAAGAGAAGGAGTAATTTTGCCAGAAGAAAAATAGAGGAAACAATTTGCCATTAGAGAATTTCTTTATAGTTCTTTCCATTTCGGGTCAGTAAGTCTCTTTCCAAAACAACCAAAATTCATTAGAGAGCTACAACACGAGAGAGAGAGAGAGAGAGAGAGAGAGAGAGAGAGAGAGAGAGAGAGAGAGAGAGAGAGGCGAGATTATAGGGATTTTATTCCTAAATTGGCGACAAAGGGTATATGTTAAGCTGTAAAATCTGTTAACGGAGAGTTAGGTCCATCAAATAAAATCAAATCATGATATCAATCGGACGGTGAGTATGGTGTTTGGACAAACTTTGTGCCCAAATGGCTTTGGACAAGCCCCGGACCCCTGAATATAATGTTAACGAACAGCACCAATTCAGAACCCTCACATGCCATATGGCAAGAGTTATGGAAAGACAAAACTCTATCCCCAAGGGTCACTCTGTTCATATGGCGACTGTGTCATGATGCTCTAGCCACGGGCAGAAACCTTAACAGAAGAATACCCACCATCGACCCAACATGTCCTAGATGCCAGATCGGAATAGAGGACGTAACCCATATGTGCTTTACATGCCCACTATCGAAGATAATATGGTTCACCTCCTCATTGGCTATTAAAGTAGATAATATCCAAACGGATACCATTATTAAAGATATCATACTGAATTTTAAGCAAAACCTCCCAAAAAAAGAATTCTGCATTTTCACAAACACCTTATGGGCGATATGGAAAGGAAGATGTAACCTCATATTTCAAGGCAAGAAAGTGAATACGGAAGAGACTAACAGAATGGCCACTGCTATTGCAGAATTCTACGACCCCCACTCCACAGAATTTAAAAAGATAATAACCCCTCCTATTAAAACAAACGAAAACTTATATTATGTCTACGTAGATGGCTCATGGGACCAAGGTAATGGTGGCCTTGCTTACCTCATAATGAGAGGAGAAAATTTAGTATTCTATGAAGGAAATTATGGAGAAGGAGACTCACCAATACAAATGGACTGAAATTGTCTGTTCAAATGAACCACACAAACCATCCTTATATAGGGAACAAAACACCCTTTCATCCAATGTGAACGCTCCAGTGTGAAACCTCCAATGTGCATCTCTCCAGTGTGAAACCTCCAATGTGCATCTCTCCATGTTCATACATCTTCTTTAGTGTTTAATCTTTTCACACTTGTACATATTATTAATAAATACATTCATATTTATAACACTCCCCCTTGAATGTATTGGTTTTGTACGCATAAAAATCTGCCTCATTAAAAACCTTGCCAGGAAAACCCAATGGGACAAAACCATGGTCAAGGGCAAAATAGTGCAATGCATACTATGTCTCCCCCTCATTTATGCAAATATCTTTGAGCTGACGAAGTCCAATCTTGTAGACTAATTTCTTAAAAGTCGCTGTTGGTAATGACTTGGTAAAAAGATCTACCAAGTTATCACTTGATCTAATATGCCGAACATCTATCTCCCCATTCTTTTGAAGATCATGTGTTGCAAAGAATTTCGGAGAAATATGTTTGGGTCTATCTCCTTTAATATAACCATCTTTTATTTGCGCAATACATGCCGCATTATCTTCGTATATCACGGTTGGATTTTCTTTAATCGTTTTAATACCGCAAGATTCTTGTATATTTTCAATCATTAACCTTAACCATACGCATTCTCTACTTGTCTCATGAAGCGCTATAATTTCCGAATGATTTGTTGATGTAGCCACCAACGTTTGTTTGGTTGAGAGCCAAGAAATAGCAGTATTACCATATGTAAATACATAACCAGTTTGTGACCGTGCTTTATGAGGATCTGATAAATATCCAACATCTGAATAGCCAATTAATTTAGGTTCTAGAGATTTTACATATAATAATCCCATATCTGTTGTTCCTCGAATATAACGAAATATATGTTTAACACCATTGCAATGTCTTTTAGTTGGTGCATAACTATACCTTGCCAAGACATTTACGGCAAATGCGATATCTGGCCGTATATTATTAGAATATTTTCATCAATGCGCCAATTGCACTTAAATATGGTACTTCAGGACCAAGAATATCTTCATTGTCTTCTCGAGGACGAAAACAATCTTTCTTTATATCTAGAGACCGAACAACCATCGGTGAGCTCAATGGGTGAGCTTTGTTCATATTAAATCGTTTTAAAATATTTTCAGCATAAGTGGATTGATGAACAAATATCCCATCTCTTAAATACTCAATTTGTAAACCAAGACAAAATTTTGTTTTTCCGAAATCTTTCATCTCAAATTCCTTTTTCAAATATATAGCAGTTTTTTCAAGTTCATCAAAAGTTCCAATGATATTCAAATCATCAACATAAACTGCAATAATAACAAAACCATAATTTGATTTCTTGATAAAAACACATGGACTAATGGGATTATTCTCATATCCTTCTTTTGTAAGGTATTCATTTAAACGATTGTACCACATTCTTCCAGATTGTTTCAAACCATACAGAGACCTTTTCAATTTTATTGAATACATACTATGATGTCCTTGCTTATGTGCTTGATGCAATTTTAATCCTTCAGGATTTTCATGTAAATATCGTTATCAAGTGAACCATATAAATATGCCGTTACAACGTCCATAAGATGCATTTGAAGTCCTTCAAAAACAACGAAGCTAATCAAAAATCGAAATGTAATTGCATCTACGACTGGAGAATATGTTTCTTCATAATCTATTCCAGGCCTATGTGTGAAACCCTGAGCTACAAGTCTTGCTTTGTATCTTACAATTTCATTTTTCTCATTTCGTTTTCTCACAAATACCCACTTGTATCCAACTGGTTGTATACTATTAGGTGTCTGAACTATAGGTCCAAAAACTTCACGTTTTTAAGTGATTTTAACTCTGCTTGAATAGCTTCTTTCCATTTTGACCAATCTTTTCTTTTACGACATTCTTCAATTGATCTTGGTTCTATGTCTTCATTTTCATTTATTATGTCAATTGCTATTGCATATACAAACTTTAGATCGACTTCAATTTCCTTTCGATTCCATGTATTTCTAGTCGAGATATAATTTATTGAGATTTCATCGTTTTCATCATTCTCAATATTCTCATGTACATGATCCTTTTCCAAAGTTATTTGTTGAGTTATGTGTTCTATATTTTTATCCGCAACATCTTTTTCGGAAGGATTTATTCCATTAATATTTTCAGAAATATCAACTGTCTTATCATGTTCTTTTCTTTTCCTTGGATTTTTATCTTTGGAACCGATTGGACGACCACGCTTCTGGCGTATATCGCGTTTATTGATATCCATAGGAACTTCAATACGGACAGGAGCATTCAACGCTGGAATATGTGACTTCGTAACTCTTTTTGTATCAACGAATGCATCGGATAATTGGTTTGCTATTTGTTGCAAATGAATAATTTTTCGAACTTCTAGTTCATATTGACTTGTTCGAGGGCCAAATTGAGACATTGCTGATGCATTCCACGTAATTTCTTGTTTTTCTAGCTTTGCTTTATCTCCCCCCCAATGCTGGGAAAACACTCTCATCAAATTGACAATCAGCAAATCTTGCTGTAAAAAGGTCTCCAGTTACTGGTTCTAAATACTTAATAATTGATGGAGATTCAAAACCAACATATATGCCTAGCCTTCTTTGTGGACCCATCTTTGTACGTTGTGGCGGGGCTATCGGAACGTATACCGCACACCCAAAAGTTCGTAAATGTGATATATTTAGCTGCATGCCGGTCACAAGTTGTAATGGGGAATATTTATGATACGCACTAGGTCTTAACTTAATAAGAGAAGAAGCATGCAGTATTGCGTGACCCCACACTGCGGATGATAATTTCGACTTCATAATTAGGGGTCTTGCAATTAATTGAAGTATTTTAATAAGAGATTCTGCCAGACCATTTTGTGTATGTGTGTGAGCCACTGGATGCTCAATTTTAATCCCAATCAACATACAATAATCATTAAATGCTTGGGATGTGAACTCTCCGGCATTATCCAAACGAATGGTCTTAATCGTATAATCTGGAAATCGCGCCCTTAATCGAATTATTTGAGCAAGTAATTTTGCAAATGCTGTATTTCGAGATGATAATAAACATACATGAGACCATCTAGTAGACGCATCCATTAAGACCATGAAATATCGAAATGGTCCACATGAGGGAGCAATCGGCCCACATATATCTCCTTGAATACGTTCAAGAAACTCGGGAGACTCATGTCCAATCTTTGTTTGTGATGGACGCACAATTAATTTGCCTTGATAACATGATGTACATGAAAACTCATTTGATAAAAGAATCTTCTGGTTCTGCAATGAATGACCATTTCAATTTTCTATAATTATGCGAATCATTATCGCTCCAGGATGGCCTAGGCGGTCATGCCAAATCAGAAAATTGCTTCTCAATTTATTGAATTTCTGGTTCATTATAGCATTAATTTCTATTGTGCTAATACGCGTATAATATAAGCCACTGGATAATGCGGGCAATTTTTCTAATACATACTTATTGCCATGTACGATTTGTGTTATAAGGAGATATTCAATGTTATTCTAACTTATCGTTTCAATATGATATCCATTACATCATATATCTTTAAAACTTAGCAAATTTCTTTGCGATTTCGTAGATAATAAGGCATCTTCTATTATCAATTTGGTTCCTCTAGGCAACAAAATAACTGCTCTTCCGAAGCCTTCAATCATGTTTGTTGTGCCTGATATTGTATTGACACTTGCCCTTATTTTTGTAATATTTGCAAAATATTTCGCTTTTCGTAGTATAGTGTGCGTTGACGCACTATCGGCCAAGCATATATCTTCACTATCTATATTATGAATGCTCAGTCAAAAGCACTTCATTTATGTCCACGTATGTATACGGGAATATTTTATAAATTATATCACAACTAGACTTATTTACTTCTTTAACAGATTAATTTCTTTTCTTGTATTACGTTCCTGTGTACACTCCTGTGTTTTCTTTCAACAGGAATATTTTCTTTTCTCGTCACTTTGGACTATAGGAACAATTAGTCAAATAAAATTCACAAGAGAATACCACTGCTCACGGCAATTCACATCAATTCACAGCCCCCAAAAAAAAATTTCTTTTTGTCTTTTTTCTAAAGAGAACAATCATGTACTCTGGTGGCAGATTACATATAATGTTTCACAAAGAAAATTATAGCAAGATCAAAATATAAAAGTTCGAATATATATAAATAGTGAAAAAAAAAATCATATCAGAAAATTACCTATATTTACCTTTGATCGGAATTTCGAGACTATCGTGCTGATAACGTATTATAAACGGAAGGTAAAATAACACAAGAAATAGAAAGAGAAAGCCTTTATTATTGGACTGAAATTGTCTATTCAAATGAACCACACAAATCATCCTTATATAGGGAACAAAACACCTTTTCATCCAATATGAAACCTCCAATGTGCATCTCTCCAGTGTGAAACTTCCATTGTGCATCTCTCCATGTCCATATATCTTCCTTAGTGTCTATTATTTTCACACTTGTACATATTATTAATAAATGCATTCATATTTATAACAAAATGGTCATTATTCCTTTCTTTTCTTATAAATTATTTTAAGCCCAATTGTATGAACGAGGGACTTTTTTATATCGTTAAATGGTTAACATTCCTTTTTTCTTTATTAATATTTAATGCTGACATAAAAAGCCTTGAAGCCCTTCATGATGTTTTACCTTCCATATTTCCCATCCCGCAATTAGATGCTTATATTTTATTTGTAATTATACAAATAATTTTATATTGACTTGAGAAATTTTAATATTCTCTAGACATGTTTCACAACTTGGTTCTGTTAATGCAATTTGCATCCATAACATATTTAGTTAAGTGTGAAAAATAAACAATTATATGTTGTGAAAATTTTTAATAGCTAATTTTGGAATGGGATATACATCCCATATCCTGGATCAAATAAAGACTTTAGATTTTTATCAAGTCAATGTTACATCTATTTCATGATGTTGAAGAACAAAATTTGACTTTAGAGAAACAAAATAATTATAGGAATATACATGCAGTCAAAAAATTACGTCAATCTATTGATATATAATATGCTACAAGTGAATATTTAAGACATGAAATGAATACTCATTTCCAGATGATTGACCCTTATAATCCAGTCTATCAAATGTCTTTCTCGAGTGCTAGGGAAAATGCATCTCAAATACACTAATTAGTAGGTATGAGAGGATTAATGTCAGATCCCCTGTGGCTGTGACAGATGATTGATTTACCCATTCAAAGCAACTTACGCGAGAGACTCTCTTAGACAGAAAATATAAATGGATAGAGAACCAGCGAGCCTTCTCCATCTATTCTAAAAAAATATTGGAAGATACTTAACGGTTAATATATATTTAGTAAAAAATGTGATATGTAATTATTATGATATCTTCTAATATACAATTAATAATTAATACATAAATATATTTATTATGTATTAATACATGTCAATTTAAATGTTAATTTGAATTGAGAAAATTTTGGGAAAAATGGAGACACGGTACAATTTTCCAAATGCTTATATAATTTACCAAATGTATTAATCTCTCGGAGTGTCGTTGTAACAAAAATTAAATTGTATAGCTTTTTGCGAAAAACAAGAAAATTAATTGAAGAGTTTAACTATTTTCACATCATGAATCTCGAGATATTTTTGTTGTTGTTGATAAATAAGGGTCTTGACAAGTAGAAAAAACATGATTCAAAACTCTTTTTAGTCGTCCGCAATATTTATTGGAGAGTTTCACTTATTTAACAATGATTAACACAAGCCTTTATGTTTATGTAAGATAAATGATTATGTGGTGAGTTTTATTTCGATAAAATAAAAATGCATTGATGTTTACATAAGGTTAAATAAACAGAGTGAAAAAGCAATATTGAGAACAAAACAAATATTGAATTTTTTTTTGTAATTAATTACAAACACCCCAGTTGAAAACATTTGAGAACATGTACTCACAGCTCATGTGATATATTAAATGAGCAGACTGTTCACGAGGGAAAAAATTAATAAAGATTCTTTAGATTTCATATCAGAAAAGATAATGGACAACTTCACAACACATGGAACATTACCATAAAAAACTATGCTATGGATCACGATGGAGAAAATAAATTAAAAAATATAACTAATTATTTGTTGTTTTTTCTTATTTAAAAAGGTGACATATACATTTACACATTATTTCCCTATAATAAATAAGGGAGCTTCTATCGTACACCCCTTTTCTTATCATACACTCATTTTCAAGGGTATTTGGAGTAATTATCCATTTATGAATATTTAAGGTAAGATATCAAATATATTTATCAATTAATGTTTAACTAAATTGGAATTTTTTGTTGTTCATTTAAACCAAAATTTCCATAAAAGATAAATTTTATGATACACCTTTTTTACAAATATAATTAATTGCTAAAATACCCAAAATACCCTTGTAAAAGGGTGTATGATAGAACTCCCCAATAAATAAATCTAAATATCATATTCATTCTTAAATTTTTTTTATCATATTGGGGCTTTCTCGAGTCTCTCTGATTCTCTGAAGAAGTTCGGGCTGATGATTGTAAACAGAAAATTGACGATTTTGATACCAAGTGTGCAGATCCAAATTTGATAGTAAGTGTGCAGATCAGAATAATGAAAAAGAATGATGTCAATTTATGTCAATGTGCTCATAGCACAATTGGTTGACTGTTATACGCAAAAAATCATATATTGTAAGAGATTATAGATTCATGTTTTATTGACGTTAATAGATGAATAAATATCGAACCTTATGCATTTATTCTAAGAAAATGTTGTCAATTTATAGGGGACAACGCCAATCGTGTGTACATAGACGTTCAAGATAGTAGTTCTGGAGAAATTTAGAGAGAAGTTTCTCCACACCCACCTCCGTCTTGTGCTCAAACCACTTGTTTTCCATTTGATGATTCAGAGGAGCCATCACTTACTAATGGTGCCATGAATATGTTTGCTTGGTTTTATTTTTTTCATTTTATGTCTTCACATTGAGAGGGTGGGATGCATATATTGCAATTTTCTTTATGGTATGATGCATGCATGAGAAGTGAGGCATGCATGCTTGTAGAAGTAAGATACCCTCGGTCGTGTTTGTTCTTTTTTGCAATGGAGGATTTGTCCGTTGTAAAGGACAATATGTGTTACGAGAGTCCAAAGTTGGACCGTTAAGGCTTAATGGTCCATTGTAACGAAAATTGTCTAGCGTTACAACGGAAGTATACCATTTGGGTCCGTTACAACGGAGATGTCTCGTGTTGCAACGGAAAGTCCTATGACTTTTTGGGACAATGTTTGGTTTGTATAGTCTGACGGATCATCTTCGTGCTCTTTTTTACAATTGTCGCCATGTCATTCTGACATGATGAACATAACAAAGAAAGGGGATTTTGGTAAATTTACTAAATCTTGTAATTTTACCCAAATAACCTTATGGTGAGAGAAAAGGGTACTTTGGTAATTTTACCCAAATTTAGGAAAACATACCCGAACAGTCGGCTCGATGCTATCGATATATGTCCAGTCATAATTCTTCTTCTATGATTGTCGGTTCTTTACCATATTTGTCCTTCTACAAAAAACAAATTAAATATTAATATGTTTATATAATGTACTTATCAAATGAGTATCAGAAACATGCAAATTTTCTTAATCGATGTAAGTGTAACGTGTTGTTAGAGCCACTTATGTTGTGACATCGACTGTCACATGACAATCTATTCACATTGTTCCGTTCCGATTGCTCGTACCATTGTCCTCCAAAACATATCCTCATCGCATGCCCACAATCGAAGAACTATCTTTGTGTCCAACAATTTTTGTTCCGAACTAATCCATGTTTACGGTCCGCCCTGAACTATCATCTCTACCATTTTTCGTGTTTTGTACAAATTATCTTCATAGAGTTTTTGCGCGATGAAGTTCAATACTTTCTGATTCCTTCCTTGGTCCTCATCTTCGGCCCATTGATATCGACGCTGTTTAAAAAAAATATGGAACATATTAAAAATCCAGAATTTAACATATAATAAAAAATAAAAAGATCCTTACGAAAAATTCCGAACGGATCATAGTTAAGGTGTTTTCGTCCAAAAATGTAGTTGACCGCCATCCATTTGTTTTGGCCCTACACAAAATCGAGATATCTCTAGTCGGGTTTGCAAATTTACCATAACATTAGAAAAAAATTGTGTACATGTACTTTTTGCTGGGGGCATTATTGGAAATAAAATTTGTACTCGTCCATTTTGACATGGAGAACGGTGCGATCTTCGGGCTATTCCGGGACATGACTTATTAATGCTCTGCCTCGTCCTTTCTTCCGACATTTCGATACTTGCTGGTCGCCTCATTGTCCTCATCCTCCTCGCCCCCCTCTACATTTCCTTGTTCCTCCTCGTCCTCCTCGGCCTCCTCGTTCCTCGCGACTTCCTCATTCCTCGTGACATCCGTGTTAATCGGAACTATTTCATTCGTCGCGACTTCCTCATTCCTCGTGATAGGCACTGTTTCATTCGTCGCGACTTTCTCGTTCCTCGTGACATGCACTGTTTCGTTCCTTGCGACTTTCTCGTTCCTCGACACATCTTCAGCTGGTGCTATAAGAGGAGGATTGTTGCCATGATTCCCAAACTGTCATAAAGAACGCCTCAAAAGTAAGGGCGCAATGTACCTACGATTGCTCATCATTTTTCTATACCTGTTAAAAAGTCATACTATGAGTAAAATATATATAAAATATGGAAATATATAAGTTGAAAAAATGTAGAACAAATTACATTTTTGAATTAGCTAATATTTTATTCGGAATTGTATAACGGAGATCTCCCTACTCTCGTTTAGCACGAGTAACGTTTTCAGATACAGGTTCATAATTAGAGCTGGCAAAATCTGACCCGACCCGCCCGAACCCGAACCCGACCCGAACCGAAAATATTGAAAAGACAACGACCCGAACCCGAAACCAAATGACCCAAACCCGAAATCGACCCGAAACCGAATGACCCGATCCCGAAATCGATCCGAAACCGAATGACCCGATCCCGAAATCGATCCGAAACCGAATGACCCGATCCCGAAATCGACCCGAAACCGAATGACCCGAAACCCGAACGACCTGAAACCCGAAACCCGAATGACCTGAAACTCATGACCCAAATGACCCGAAACTCGCGATCCGAACGACCCGAAAATTAAAATATTATTGTTAGAATCAATATAATATTGCTAAAATATCTCGGAATCAATAAAACAAATCTCGAATTACCCGAAAACTAAATTTTTGAAAAATCGAATGATTCGAAATCAAATTTTGTGAAATCCGAATGATCCGAAAATCAGAATAGCTAAGACCCGAATGAGCCGAACCCGAAACGACCCGGAACCGAATGATCCGAAAACCGAAACGATCCGGAACCGAATGACCCGAAAACCGAAACGACCCGAATCCGAACGACCTAAAATCCAAACGACCCGAAAACCGAAACGACCCGAACCCGAACGACATAAAACCCGAACGACCTGCGACCTGAATAACCCGATGACCCGAATGACCGGCAAACCGAAAGGACCCGAACCCGAAATGACCCGACCTGTCCGATTGCCACCTCTATTCATAACGCGACTTGCCGCACTTGTCACACTACTCTCATTTACATTTTGAACAAAGGTTAACTTTTAGATTATTTGAAAAATTGCCTATAAAATGAATTTAATTCTTAAAATAACCCCTACAAAGGTTAACTTTAACATTCGATCCAACTTTCTTTTTTTTGGACAAAATTACCCTTCTTGTTTTTCTTTTATAATTTTTTTTTATTCAATATAAATTAATAAATAGTTAAATACATAAATAAATTGAATATTTCATAATAAATATTTCACGTTATTGTAATTAAAAATAGTTTATTATAATATTTTACAACTCACTATTTTATTTTACTATTTATAGTATATATATAGTAATTTTATTAAATAAGTATTATTTCACATTACATTTTTTATTTTTACATGAAATAATTTTATATAAAATCATATAATAAATTATAGAATAATATAATAAATATCATCATATAATATTATGAAATATTATATTGTAAAATATTATTTATTTATTAATTTATAGAATAAATTCAATCATAAACTAAATTGTGAGGGTATTTTGGTTCAAAAAAGAATAATTTGGATGGAAAATGAAAGATAACACTAGTAGGAAGTTTTTGAAGAATTAAAATCAATTTATAAGGAGGGTTTCAAATAATGTAAAAGTTAGGGAGAAATCTCAAATAATGTAAAAGCATAAATTTTTTAAGAACAAGAAGAATCATGTGCATTATAATTAAACAAAGGTGGATTATAATTTTTAATAGAAGTGGACGAATCATGTGGATTATAAAAATGGGAGTGCATCAAGGCACTTCCTCAGAAACTCACTCTAGAGCATCACATTTTCTGATGGAGAAGAGTAGAGCAATGGTAAAGAGCACCAACACTCTTTCGTCTCATGTGCTAATTTACCCCTTACCATTACAAGGTCACATGAATTCCATGCTTCCTCTTGCCGAACTCCTCGTATACTCCGGACACCATGTCACGTTTCTACTCTCCGATCACAATCTCAACATCCTCAACAAAAATCCATCATCCCTTCCTGATCTCCCCAAATTCCGCCTTCTCTCCATCCCCGACGGTCTGCCCATTGAACACCCACGTAAGGTAGACGCGCTATTCTCACTCTTGGTGTCACTTGCCACTAATACAAAGCCTACTTTCAAATCTCTATTACTCGAGCTTCGTGACAAGGAGAAAAATCAAAACGGATTTCCTCCAGTCACTTGTGTGATCTCCGATGGATTGATGCCTTTTGCCATCGACACATCAGAGGAGATAGGAATTCCTGCAATCGCATTTCGTACAGCGAGTGCGTGTAGCTTCTGGATTTATTACTGCATTCCACTCCTCATCCAAAGCGGAGACATTCCATTTCCAGGTATACTTCTTTTTGACGACTTTTTTTTTCGTCAAAAATAAAATAAATTGAGGAATCAAAATAAACAATTACGGAAAATATTTCAAAAGTGAATTGTTGGCTTTTGTATCTGTGAAGATGAGGTGGATTTGGATGAACCAATCAAGAGCGTTCCTGGAATGGAGAACTTCCTTCGCCGGCGAGACGTCCCAAGCATGTGTAGAAATGCCAAAGACTCTGCAGACCCTTTTTTGCAATTAATGGCCAATAATACGGCTCATAGCAAGACTGCTCGAGCCTTCATTCTCAACACATCAGATCCATTAGAATCGTCTTCACTCGAAAACATTCGCCAAAATTTTCCAAACACGTATGCCATTGGACCCCTTCATGACATGCTCAAGACCTGGCCATTGGAAACTAACCCACGTGTCTCAGGCAAAGCAGCCAGTCTCTGGCAAGAGGATCCAACATGTCTGACATGGCTTGATCAACAGCCAGAAAAATCAGTGGTTTACGTGAGCTTTGGCAGCCTCACGACAATTTCAAGAGAGGACTTGATTGAGTTCTGGTTTGGATTGGTTAACAGCGGTCAACGCTTCCTGTGGGTTCTAAGGCCGGATCTGCTCGGAGAGAAAGACTGGACGGCTGGGATGGAATCTCTTCCTGACGAGGTAAGAAGAGGAACAAAAGAAAGGGGATGCATCGTCGTCTGGGCCCCGCAAAAGGATGTATTGGCGCATGTGGCAGTGGGCTGCTTCTTAACTCACGGTGGGTGGAATTCTACACTAGAAAGTATAGGGGAAGAAGTGAGGATGATATGTTGGCCATTTTTTGCCGACCAACAAATAAACAGTAGATTTGTTGGTGAAGTTTGGCAAATTGGAGTCGACATGAAGGACGTGTGCGAGAGAAATGCAGTGGAGAAGATGGTGAGGATGGTCATGGAAGGAGAGAGAGCTCAAGAATTGAGGAAAAATATGAACGACTTATCGAAGAGAGTTAAAATGAGTATTGTCAAAGGAGGGAGTTCTTTTGAGAGTTTTAGTAGACTTCTGCACTTGATTGAGTCGTTTAGCAGTAATTGTTAATCACAGTAAAATTTGTGAGGGTCTAAAGGAATTTATGCTCTGTCATTTTTGTTTCTATATGTCTGTAGTTTCTTGATGGTTTGATCTTTTTCATTGTATCATTTTATAGCTGTAAAATTTGTGGTTGTATTTTGATTATTGTAATATTTTTTTTTTTAAAATTGGTCGACGGTTGTCTAGTGAAATAATGGTATTTACAATTAATTCGATAAAAAGTAAAATGAGAAGGTAATTGCCTAATTGGTCCTTAGATAGCACTCTAATTAGTTATCCTACTTCCTAATCTTGCTTGCTCGGTAACTTGTATGGCTATGATCATTGGCGGATTGGATTTAAGAGCATGCTTCTGGATATGGGAATCGGAATCGAATTCGGACTCGAACTCGGCCTGCCCAACCGACTCGGAACTCGGTCCAATCGGAGCAGACTCGGCCGAGTCGGAAAAAAGCAGACTATCGATAAAAACATATTATAAAATGAAAAAAAAATATAAAAAATATTCCAAAAATCGATAATAATTAATATTATAAAATGAGACATATAGTACCAAATATTTTTTAAAAAGATGCCATCCAAACATATCCTCATTCTAGGAACTATAGTAACTAAAATTTAATTAAGGAAGAATAATTATAATTTACTATTTTCATATAATTTACACATACATGATTTTTTTCAAAAGAGGCAAAGTTTTGTATAGTTTATAAATGTTAATTTTTTTTTTTTTTTGAAAAACAAAATAACAATCATGACATGAAAGTAGTACTAGATTTGCACAAAGTTTTGTATAGCTTATAAATGTTAAATATATATTTCTTTTCTTTTTTAATACAAAGATAATAATTATGACATGAAAGTAATACCTGATTTGCACTAAAATCTAAGAGAACATATATGGTGCCTCCCAATTTCTCCAAGTCACTGCTGATTGAATCAGCATGACATGACCTCAGTATGTTAATTGGACTTGACCAATTCCAAAAATCAGCTTCCTATAAGGACCACGGAGTAGCTTCGAATTAACTCGGTCCTCAATTAATCGTTAATAGGCCCGCGAATTAACTGCTAATCGAATTTTTAAAAAAATTCAAAATTTGACAGGCTCATATATAAACCTCTAACTGTAATCCCGTTTTTCTCTCCTCATTTCCCAGCCGCCACATACTCTCTCTCTCTCTCTCTCTGAGTTTATTCGTCTATTTTGTTGTTTTTTAGTATTTTGGGCCGCAGTCGGTAAGTATTATGAGATAATTTTGCGGATACTTATTACCAGATGATTTGATCTCAATTTACTGTTAATTTCTTGAATTTTTGGATTAATTTTCAGATCTCTTTTTTCTTAAAAAATGGTTCGTTTTTTCGATTAATTTGCAGATTTCGTTTTTGGAATTTTTCGGGATTTATTTGTATATTTCAATTTTATTTGAGGGTTTTATTTGTTGATGGTTAATTGTTGGTTTATTATAGATGATTAATTTTTAATGTTAAATGTATTGTTAATTTTTCGATTTTTTTGTGATTTTTGCATTGTGAATTCACTGCTAATACACTTTAATCGATTTTTTATGATTCTAGGGTTTATTGTATGATTTTATGGTTAATTAAGTGAATCTTATTTAAGGGGATTCGGATTGATTCTCTAGTTTCAGAGGATTCGGATTACAAATAAATTAAGATTGTTAGGCACTTTAAAGATTATTTATCTATTAAGTGAGGTCAAATACACTTTAAATCAGTATTACAATCTTTAATTAATTACTATGAGATTCGGATTGATTCTCTAGCATGACCTCACTTAAATACATTTTAAAGATTCTAGGGTTTATCATACCCAATTTTTGAATCAGTATTACCAGATTACTCATTAATTATCATTTATACAAATAAATTAAGATTGTTACTATACCATAATTGTAATGTAACGTGTTATTAAGGTTTTACTGGTAATAAATCATAATTAATTACTATGTTTAACATTTTATTTTATTAATTCTACTATATTAAAGTTTAACAAATATGGAATGTTAATTAAATTTTGATAGACAGTTAATCCATTTGTTAATTAACATATATTTGTATTATTAAAACGTATATTATATTATTCAAAAGTATGACAAATAGTGTGATTCATATATTAATTAAGTTAATTAATTGAATGTATAATTAATCTTATTTTATTAATTATGTATTTAATATCTTGTTAATTAATTAAATTGTATAATTATTGTTAATTATTATTTGGACTGTTAATTGGTATGCATTAATTTAATTATATTAAAATTAACTGTTAATTGGAGACGTTGTTAATTGGTTGGGAAAATTTTGGAAGCAAATAGGGTGTACAATGATGTCATATTTTTCTTGGGGGCGGGCCTTGCTTAGTGTGTATTTTGGCAGACAAGATCATTGACGACTTGTTTGTACCTAGACTCAGACCTAGCAGCCTCCTCGACCTATCTCTATAGATTTTTATTCCTAATACATAGGAGGACTCGTTTATATCTTTCATGGCGAAATTATTCCCTAACCATGCTTTTATGGTTGTCAAGGTTGGGATGTCATTCCATCAAGGTACAATATGAGAAATACCACCTTGTTCCCACTGAACTTCTTGTAAACACAAGGTTCATTTTCATTTTTGATGAATCCAAACTCTTTGACAACTTCATCAAATCGAAGATTTCAGCTTCGAGATGCTTGCTTCAAAATATATGGATCTCTGAAGCTTGCAAACCTTCACAGGATTATATGGATTGACAAAATCTTCAGGTTCTATCACGTATACATCCTCACTGCCACCCCACCTCTCTTTCACCCCTACGAGTCCACCATTAATCACCTCTCAACTCCACACGAACTTCATTGTTAGAGTTTATCGGATCCATACCCGCTAATGGACATCTCCATTAGCTTTCATAATTGAGTGTGTGCTTGTACCTCATCAAATTTGTTAGCAACGAACTTTGTCTATATGCATGATCTGTAAGTGATGAATCATCACTATTAGTTAGGATAGGTTAAAATACTTTTACTATAAATAGATACAAGCTCCATTGTAATATATACACAAAAATAATGAATAAAGAAATTCCTTCTTGAATTAATCTCAATATTCATCTCGTTCCACCCGACCTCTTCCTAATCCGATCTCGTCCACCATTTTAAAATAAAAGATTTAAAAGAAATGTTAATAGTAATATCTATCATCAAAAGTATCTAAACTGACTTTCATTGTGTATTAGGTATGAAGTGGAAAGGATTATTTTGATCTTCTTTCGACGCAAACAAGGGGAATGAATGGTATACTGTATGCATGATATTTGCTTAACTTCCAGTAGAAGCAGATATGAAATATCAGATTAACTTTTTTTATTTTTTGTTTTTACTTTTATCTTTATGACTTGTATAATATGTACATGGTTAATTAACATTTAGCTAATTGTATGTGAGAATGGTTTCAGCAAAGAAGAATTCGAAGGATGCCGACAATAAATTAATTTTGATCCTTTTTTGAAGATTTTAGTGTGATATATGGTAATGTGTACGGAACAACAGGATTTAAAGATCTTATTGAATTCAACATTTTTAAAAAAAAAATTATGTTATCATTTTTTTGCAGTTTCATTAAATGGAATCTATATGAGCAATAAGTTTTTATTGAAGATAATTACATTATAATATTCGCAGCAAAGTAATTTATGTATAAATTAATGTTATACAAACACAAAATATGTATTTTGAAGACATCAGCATAACATGCTACCCCAAGGGAAAGAGACAGGGCTTCATATTCTTTCTTTAGGGGTATTAACGATATTTCACAACATCACGTGATATTTTGAGATTTTGTAAGGGTACACATGAAATTCGCCTAATAATGTTAGTTTATACATTGTAACGTACCAAAATACTAATAATAAAAAGTTTCATGAATATTTTCTGAGAAAGCAAGCCAAAAGAAAGCTCAGAGCCGAGTCAATAGAGGATAAAGCAACAATGAGACACGCAACAATAATAAGAGTCAAAGTAGCCGTTTTTACCTGCAAATTACACAATTTAAATAAATGAAAAAAATATTAGCACAATTATACAGTCATAAGAATTCAAGTAAGGATTATAAAATGTTAGCTTACTAAACTGGAAAGAAACATTGACACAATTTTTGATATAAATGAATGCAACTCAATTTCATTTTTTGAATATAGATAATTTACTTTACATACCGTGCTTTGAAAGCTTGGCCATTCTATATGCTTCAATTGATTAGGTTGCTCGGCCAAAAAGACAAAAAACTGCTTTAAACTCCTAGAATTAAGATTCAATTTAAACCAATTAGGCATTTTAATATAACATTTAACACAATTAGCTAAAATTGAAGTATTGAGCCCTTGATTGTGAAATCAAGAAAACTTTTAATACATCACAAGAACAATTTAGCAAACTATACTTTGCAATGTGTAACAAAACCCTCAATTCAACCGAAATTTTTACATTCAATTAGTGCTCCAGTAAGTCCCAAATTTACATACCCGAAACCTCAATTCAGCCCAATTTACCTTCAAATAACGCTGAAGCGTGCAATTAATCCCAATTAAACAGTTTATACACATTTTAACTACAATTATCTACCATTGACCGTCGATTTTGCAATTAAGACTCGTTTTTTAAATCTATTGCACTTCAAATTTACAATTTAGACCAGCAACTGTGCAACTAAACCTCCATTTAAGCCAAAATACCTTCAATTAAGCAAAAACAAAAAAGGGGGTAAAATTGTGGTCATTACCATGCAATATCTTCAACAAGACTCGACCAAAAGGACTGAAAAACAGATTCATCATCAGAACGTGAGCTTCTAATTTCATTTGGTTCAGTTGCAGCACGGTTTTTTATGCGAGGAAACCTAAATGATTGCCGAACAATTCGTGCTGAACTCTGCATGAAAATCGCACATTATCAACACTTAAAAGAGAAGTTAGAATTATCCAAAATAGCAATTTTATTTTTCTAGTACCTTAATGCAGGGAAAATTAATGTTTCTGAATTTGGCAACCAAGATTAAAGATTGACCTAAATGGGTTTTTGTAAGCAAGTATTTGTTTACAAAAGATTCAAAAAGTATAAGAATATAATTATACCTGGACAATGAATCTTCATATCAGGAACGACCATCTTCTCTGAAACAGAAGAAAAGTTTCGTGTTGAAAGAGAGAGGGGAGAAGAATAGGCTGATTTGCAAAAATAGATAAGAAAACCAGAAGTTGGATTTCCGGATTTTCTTTGGGAACTGGGTTTCTCAGTTCTCAGAAAATCCGGTTCCCATATATGCTGACTAATAGAAGTCCTAACTTTTCAATATTAGTCATACCAATTTCAGAGAGGTTTTGCTAGAAGGACCTCCTGAGGGGTACCCCATAAAATAGGGAGTTTATTTTATTGGACCAGATATCATATACATTGGGGCAATTAGCCTTCAGTTCGAGTCGACTCGGGTTACGCATTGTCCGGTTCGCGGGCTGTTCACATTTTGAGTTGTTTGAATCGTGGATCGGACGGGTTACCGATCAATGAGATTTAAGTTGAGTGCTTAATTTATATGAGGAGTCGATTAATTAGCTAATCATATCGTTCGGGTTTCGAACCGGACGAACTTTTATTATATTTTAATATTTTTACGTTAGATCTCGGTTCAGCTGGGTTTAATAAGTCCGGTCAAAATTTACCAACTACATGTATATCATATAAAACCTATGTTGCACGGATACTTCAAAAAAAAAAATCATATCGCCGTATCCGTATCGTATCATAAATCATATGTTAAATTATCGTATCGCCGTATCCAACACGCATCGTCGTGGAAGTAAATTATCTATAAATATCTGTCAATGTTTGTCTAATAATGAAAGATGGATGTTAAACCTATATTGGGCTAATATATTAAAGATGTGTGAAATGACGATTCTTTTTTTCCTTCTTGTTTTTTATACGATGACAAAAAATAAATGAGCATGATTTATCGATAACATTTATTCAGATGTCAACACATCAATCATATTAACGGATTTCAAGGAAAATGTGTATCAAAACTCTTATATATATACCAGTGAAGTTTTCACATGCAAAATTTGAAACTACATAAGAGATTATAGCATTCACCCAAATAGAGAAGAAACAACAAGAACTTCAATAGAGGGCACAAGCAACCTGATTAAACCGACAAGGCTTACTCTGGCGGGGCCTTCCACGGCGGCGAATGAATAGATGTCCAACACTTCGGATCCTCTTAAAAAACCAACGACGACGAATCCAACGAACTCGAGTTGCCAGCAACTGGTTATACAAGACGCGGAGATCCTCATTCTCACACGATTGCACTATGTCGTACAGGTGCATAATGCTGTCATCTGCACAACAATGTTAAACATATTCTCAAATGGACGATTTGAAAAAATCATTTAAGGTTTAATTACTTTTTCAAAATGCATGCCAGAAAAATCTAATATCCATGGGGGTTTGCTTAGTTAAAATAAATTATAGAAATACGAACAATATTTACGGGAAGAAAATATTTATGGGGACTTCTATCATACACATTTTTCCTTATAATACACTCATTTCCAATGGCATTTTGAATAATTATTCATTTATGAATATTTAAAATAAGATATCAAGTATATTTATCAATGTTGACTAAATTGGAATTCTTTATTGTTCATTTATAGAATTTTTTTCATAAAAGATCAATTTTATGATACATCATTTTACAAATATAATTAATTACTTAAATATCCAAAATACCCTTTTAAAAGGGTGTATGATAGAACTCCCCAATATTTATATATGATAAAATTGGGAATTCTAGCCAATGATTTCATAGTCCAAATGATTGAGTGCATAACACAAAAAATTGTAGGTTTTGATTTCAAGTCTCATTAATATCATAGAAGGAAAAAAAATTGAAAATGATCACGATTTGTGGACTAGGTTTTCTTAAAAAAATGGAATTTTTTTTTATTATAATAAATGGAGAAGGCTCATAGGTCCTACGTCCATTGATGGTCAATGACGATCGAACCCATAACCTCTCACAACACATGAGTTTTTGTGGCTCACACTCAACCAACTAGACTATGGACCCATTGACAAAAAAATGGAAATTCTAAAGAACGAGGATGTTTTATTTTGGTTGTTTGGAGGTTTTGAAAGTTATTGATGTTTAGAGATAAAATTGGGAATCATGAAAACGTATACGCATGCCACATTTGGTTATTTTTAGGTTATTGATGTTTTTAACTTTCAAAATCATGAAAAAACATATATTGGTAAGAAGAAAAAATCATCAGAAAACTGAACAATATTGACGGGCTTTCACGCAAAAATTCTACGTGATCAAAATGAAAAACAAGGGATATGGATATCTTACAGTTTTCAGAGGAGCGGATGCTGATACTGACTGCAAAAGCCAGACGCTTGATCGAAAAAAGTAGGCTCTTCTTAAACGCCATTAAAATTCAGAATTGATATTGATGTTGTTCAGATTTGTGTTTGCGTACAGTAAAACAACCATGGATATTAATCCCCAAGTTTCTTTCGAAATTTGTCACATTGTATTTTCTATTATTAGTTGCTCGTTATCTTTATCTAACCGCTCGATTTGGTGGAATTACAATGATGAAATCTGTCATAGCTATAAATTACTTTTACTGTTTTCTTTTTTCCCTTCAAGCCAGATGATAATATGAATAACATTAGGTGAATTGATTAGTAATTTTTAATTGATCTAAAACTCATTCCAACATTCATGTATTAAATTTAATATAATATTAAGTTAACTGATTAGTAATTTTTATTGATTTAATTAAGGATATTCAATTGACACGTCAATTTATTTTAATATATTAATATTAATACATGCTAATTGACGTGTCGATTAAATTAAACGATCAATTAAATCGTTAATTAAATTAATTAAAAATAATAATCAAATCATCTAATTGAGTGTGATGTCAATAGTGATGGTATCATCACTATTTTTTCGCATCACCAAAGACACCATATCAAACCCCTTCCGATATTGTGAGGTGCACAATTTATTAATCCAATTACGTGTAACCTTCGAAATACAATTTATCCACCTTAGTCCTTTCGTATGACAAAAAACTGTGAGTTGAGCCACACTTCCTACTATCTCTCTCAGTTCGTCACCGGAGCGTCTCGGCAACGGAAAACCATATTCTGTGATATTTTTGGTGAACTTGTTTCTCTGGTTGAGAAATAAATGATCAGAGATGGTAATTGCCGACGGCAATCGATCCATGATTTCTTTCCTACTGTTCGACATGTAAAAAAGATTTTACATTTTCCATGCAAACATGACAAGTCAATATACCGTGTGCGGACCAATCCAGTATCGTCCGTATGCGAGACAATCATTAGTGGTCCATAAAATACATCTTTCATATCAAAATTATGTTGACGGATGCAAGAAATAATGTTATAGACTAAACATTTGATGTTAGCATAAATGATACTATTTTTTTTGTTGAAAGAAATAGAGTCTGATACTATTATATCAGATATTTGTTATTTTTTTATTATTTAGTGATTTTACCCTATCATATAATATTGTGTGTAAATTGTTTATTATAAATACATTTATTTTAAATGTACCATTAGTTATATAACGGTTTGAACATTATTATAATAAAGCAATTATGATAAATGAGATCGTAAAACTACAAGAATTACAATTCTCTGATCATCTTCGATTTAGAAATTGCGTTGATTCGTCCTTTTGTTGATGGTCCGGTTATTTTTGTTAAAAGAGTTATTCGGTTCTTCCGTTCTAGTCAAATAGGTGACAAATATATCACAAAAATCCAAATTCTTTTCATATTGTGTATTTTCTTTCGATATGATTACTAAAATATCCGTAGTCATATATATAATAGCCTATTGGATAGACTAGAAAATTTGTCCGCGCTTCGCTGCGAATTTTTAATGTAATTGTTTGTATTAAATAAAAGATTGTGTATTCACTTATTAATTGTTATTTGTAATGTTTACAGAAAAAATATCATAAAACCAATATGAAAATTATTAAATGTGTAATTTGATATAATATCATAAAATAAATTAATGAATATCACAAAAAATATGAAAATTATTAAATGCGTAAAGCATTATATAAATTAATGAAATCACAAAATAAATATGAAATCATATCATAAAATAAATTAATGAATATCACAAAACAAATATGAAAAATATTAAATGTGTAATTTGATATAATATCATAAAATAAATTAATGAATATCACAAAAAATATGAAAATTATTAAATGCGTAAAGCATGATATAAATTAATGAAATCACAAAATAAATATGAAATCATATCATAAAATAAATTAATGAATATCACAAAACAAATATGAAAAAAATATTAAATGCGTAAAGCATGATATAAAGATGAAAAAAAATATTAAATGCGTAAAATCACAAAATTAATGAATATCAAATCACAAAATAAATATGAAATCATAAAATAAATATGAAAACCTGATATAAATATTGATATAATTAAGGTAGAACATGATATAAAGATCATAAAATAAATTATTAAATGGTTAAATGGGTAAAACATGATATAAATTAATGGATTACATGATATAAATTAATGGTTATAATCAAATCATAAAATAAATATGTAAATTATATAAATATTAATATGTGTGATAGAAAGTCAAAGATGAGGTGACTCAATGTGAGAGCTCAAAAACATCAACTCTTTAAAAAAAGAACAATATGTCCAAAATAACATCATAGACTATATATGTGTATATTAATAGATCGTATATATCATTAAAAAATTAGATATGAATATAATCCATAATTTTACCTAGAGTTGTGATGTATACTCTTAGAATTCTCTTCCATAAAACTTGATGACGCAGATATAATTTAACACCATATAAATTAACATATAAATATATGATTTAACATCTTAATTTCTGATTTGATGTTCTTAATTTATTATTTTACACTCAATTAAGATGTCTAAATATGAGTTAAGGTGTAAATTTTGAAGACGTCAAGTTATATTCACGTCATCAAATTTCTTAGAAAAGATTGCTAGTTGGATGAATCATCAAATTCAAGGTTCTCTGATTTCCCAAACGTGTGTCTAGTCATTTGTTTAGTCGTGCGCTAAGATACAAATCTATGCCATCTCGAAATTAATGCAAGGTACCACAATACCTTGACCAGGACATGTTTATCTTTTTCCCTTCTTCTCGAGGGTGAAAACGGGATTTATTACATTTATCATGGATCCCGCGAAATAACATACAATTATACAATTTTGATGACAAAATTTTTATGCTCTTAAAAGTTTGTGAGTAATTTATTTTCATGAAATAATTAAAATCATACTCAAGGTTTTACAACAAAGATTACGGCCGCTAATGCCAATTTTAATCAGCTGCTGCCAAACGGCATTCATCATTCATCAAAGGCAGATCCATTTTGGAAATATTCTTAGTAACACAGGAACTTTTAATTACTTATCACAAAAAGAAAATCTCTGTTATTAATGCTTAAAATAGATTTTAAGAAGGCTTTCGATACTATTTCCTGGGACTTCATGTTCTTTATCATTAAAGAAAAAAGGATTCCCTCTCAAATGGATAATATGATTGAAAACTCTTCTTGAAACATCCAGACGTTCAGTGCTAACAAACGATCTTCATGGTACGTACTTCAAACATCAACGAGGATTGAGACAGTGAGATTCTCTCTCTTTCCTCTCTTATTCAATATAACTGCAGATGTTTTACAAACCTTGCTATCAAATGTCAGTCCATTTCTTTCATCGCCAGTCTTATTTGCACCTCAAGTTATTCAATACGCTGATGACACCCTCTTGTTTATTGAAGCCTTCCCGGACAATTTAAAAATTATCAGTCATACGATTAAAATATTCTCTTCTGTTTCAGTTTTAGAAATTAATTGGGAAAAATCTTGCTTTGTACCACTGTCTATACCGCAAGGATTACATGATAATATAGGTACCGATCGTAGGATGTACGAAGAAATGTTTGCCTATCTCATATCTAGGTCTATCTCTTTCATACAAAAAAACCAACAAAACTTTCTTTCCAACCCCTTATTAAGAAGATGTGAAACAAATTAAACACTTGGCATGGCAACATGTTATCTTTGGCAGGTAGAACAACGCTTATCAAAGCAGTTTTAAATATCCTTCCGAGCTATTACATGCAAGTCTTTCTTTTACCAAAATGACTGTTTTTGAAATTAATCAAACTCATGCGATCCTTTTTTGGGGCGGAAATGAATACCACCCCAAAGAAAAATGTCTTGCAAGTTGGAAAAAAATATGCCTACCAATAAAAAATGGGGGACTTGGTCTCTTAGATCTCGAATCCTAGAAAATCTATCCAAAAGAGGATGGACCCACGATGATTCATGTGTCCTTTGCTCTTAAACTTTGGAGACAACAACGCATCTCTTTGTGCACTGCCAATACACCCAAGAATGCTTTCGTTTGTGTGAACTACCCTGCTTACAAGACAACCCCATACAATAGCGACGGAGATGTTTAGGAATCCTTCGAGAACATGGGCGGCTTGCGTACGGACTATATGGAAAGAACGCAACAATCGTATCTTCACGAAGAAGGGGCGCATGCCAATCCTTATACAAGCTGAATGTATTAACACACTACATTCTTGGAACTACGCAAAAATTTGAACAAGGAAGAAGCTATGTCAAATTACAAGATTATTGTAGGAAGAATCTAAATGTTTTATAAAATGTACGTTGTACGAATCCTCATGTATCCTTGTACGAATTTCTTGTACGGTTGTTTTTGACTTTAATAAAAATTCAGAACCCAAAGAGCACGTTTCGTGCTCCAGGTTCTATTTCAAAAAAAAAAAATATATATATTTTCATGAAGAAGATTATGTTTGATGAATGTCATCAAAGAATGCATTCGTCATTTCTGATACGTATTTAAATATTTAAGACAAACTGACGGATAACAATAACGACTCTTTCGAGCGACCCCACAACGGCATATTGTACGCATGCCAGATACACACAACACGTTCTGAAAATTGGACGCAGTAGGATCAGGTGTTTTTTCACAGTAACAATTAAAATCAGGACCAAAATGATAAATTATAGCCATATTGTGGTGGCAAAACACTGATCGATTTCCCATGCATCGTCCAAATTTGATAATTTGAAAAGAAATTACGATTAACCTTGTGATTTGTTATATCATTAACTGGAAGGAAATTGTCGTCTTGACATACTCTAAAATAGACATCGCACAAGATATGTTTGTTTAAATCTTTGGTTATAATTTGTGGGCTGCAGAAAATAAAATTGAGAAATGTTCCATTCCTTCGAAAAATCTTCTAAGACGAAGATTTAGAATTGAAATTATTTCGATTAAAATAATACAATTGAAAAGATAATTGAACCAGTTTTCTTTTAACCTCAAGCATGATCAATTCCAGGCCAATTTTCTGATAGAGCCTCAAGGACGTTTCATATCAATTTGAAAACAAAAGAGAAGTTTGAACTTGAATTATAGTGCGCATAGTTGTTAGTGTTGCACGTTCAAAACAAGTAGAGATTTTCTCTTCCTCTTTCAAAAGTGCATTAGACAAAATGGTCCTCGAAACAAATATATATTTACAACCAAAGTTTAACATCACCCCTCTTTTTGGAAATAATTAATTCACAATTCCAGTTCCAAGAAAAGAACTAAATGTATTCGAGGGAAGTAAGGTAACAATAGCCATTAATCAATCAAATGAACAAAGAAAATCAAATAAAAACGAAACAAAATCAAATCAACTCTATTAGATTACCATTTTTCCCAAAAGATACCCCTCTACCAGGGCTGATCCACGATGCCCATGATGGCGAGGATTTCTCGACTAAATTATTCCCAAAATACCCCTCGTCATTTTCCATTTTAAAAAAATTCCCTCGCCTCGCATCCTGATCCTCCTCGAAAACAACCCACTTCCCAACGGTCTGAATCTCTTCCTCGTTCGGCTGCACCGGAGCCTCCATCTCTTGATTGATCAGGGAAGCCTCCATTTCTTGATGAACTGGAGTCTCCATTTCTGTTACCGTGTCTGCTTGAACTGCATTCATTACAAGCCTCTCCAAATCCAGTATGTCCTCTTCAGGGATCTTCTCCACTTCCGGCAACTCGGCTGCATTCAAAACCCCCAGTCCGCGGCACAAATCGAAGAATGCAGAGAGTTGCGAGCTTTGTTCATGCGCCTTCTTTAAAACCCTCATGCCGATAATGCCTCTTCTTCTCCTAACCTCAGGAGTTAGATTTTCGTATCCAGTACTAGAACCAGATCCTAAAATACCAAGGAGAAATCGAGCAATTCCGTTGCAAATTTGACTGTAAACCTCAAAAATCTCGATTAAAACACAATCCATGGCCTCTAGAATAAGTCCTACCTCCATCCCATCAGTGTAAGGCCTAATTTGCATCAACAACTCGAGCAAAGATTGAAGCTTTTCAACCCGAGCCAACCGTTCATCCTCATTCACCATGTTATAATCGAAAGTGGCAAAAACTGATCGATCATCCAGAAAATTGAAATATGCTCTGATAAATGCTGAAAAGCCCCACGCTTTTGCTCGAGAAGAAGATCGGTCACGAAAATCTGACAAATCGAATGGCAATCTGCCCATTCTATCCTCCGTTGGTAGCGAATCTGCACGCATCAACAGTCCATGAGTCAACATAAGAACTTTCAACGCAACAGGCCAAGAACGAGTGCGAACAGCTCTGCGCGTGAGAGCCCACATGAGAGGGAGATGAAAGGAAGGAGAGACGCGAGCCCAGGCGAAAACACGTCCAGAGTTTTTGTAATCCACGAAGCGATCATCATGACTGGTAGCGCGAATCACAGCAACTTCTAATTCAGGATTGCGAAAGGAAGACGAGGAGGAGGCAAGACGAGTTAAGAAAAGACTCCGGCGATCTTTAATGACAGAGGCAGCCCGACGCCACCACTGGCGTGGTGACGTCATTCTAGGGGAGGAGGAGGACGAGGAGGAGGAGGACGGAGAGGAGGGAGAGGTGGAGGTATCTATTTTGAGCATTGGTGGGTTCGATTGGGAGTTTTAGTTGAAAAATGGAGAATGTGGGACGCACGAAAGAGTCGGACAGAGACGGGTAGAGAGAGAGTGAGAGGGAGGGGCGGGGGAAGGAGGAGGAAGTTAGAATCGGGCGGTGTAGCTGGGTCAACGCGTATCGGAGAGACGGGACGAACATGGCACAAATTGTTCTGTTCAGATGGCTATGGTTATTTCGTACGCATCTTCAAACAGGTCATACATGGTGCCCCTCAAATTTTCCTTACCATCTTTTGTATCATCAATTAACAATTAATTAACATGATAATTAACAAAAATATACTTTATTAATGATTAATTAATATATAATTAAAATACATATGAATTAAGAATTCTTAATCAATATCAATTAACAGTTAATACTTAATAGAGTATTTTTTGTTAATTAACATGTTGATTAATTGTTAATTGATGATATAAAAAATATTGGGAGGAATTTGAGGGACATGATATAATTATCCATCTTCAAACTGCCTGTGGACTAAAATATTGATTGAAGGGAGCTCATGATTATTTCATGACATCCTCCTAATTATAATTATTAGGAACATTACATTTGTTTCCAAAAAAATAGAATAAGTATCTTTGATGACGTCATTGATGATGTGTTAATTTTTTGTTAACCGATTCATATTTATTATAATCTTAATTAAAATTAAGTTAATTTGTACGTTTGTTAGTTGATTCGTATCTATCATATTGTATTAAGATTAAATTTTTAATTTAATTAACGTAATGACGTTATTGATAAGGTTTTTCTGATTTTTGTGAGACACCATATATGTGCTCTTGTTATAATAGGTTAGGTTATGTTGTGTGTTACTTCTTCACTAATTAATATTATTGAAGTTAGGTCTACATATATCATGAGTCGTCGTCATAATTATTATATTTTAGTTCGTTGAGATATTGTATAAAAAAATAGAAGAAAATTTAGAGTTGCTTTGGAGAATAATTTATATGCATCGTGAACAAATATTTTTAATAGTAGTTAGTTTTCTTAAATCAAATGTTATTTTTTATTTGATACCGAGGTTATATATTATTGTTGTTAGGCAAATTCACTTTGCCTTTACAACACCTCTCTCATTCACTATGCGTATGTTGATAAATGTTAGTGAGCTAATTAACATCCAATTAATATACAAAAATAAATTAATCATTAATTTCAAAGTAACAGTAAATATACAAGTTAATTAATTATTAATTTATTTTTACATATAAATCCGATGTTAATTTGATGTTAATTGAATTACTAATTAATAATTAATTGTCATTATCATGATGTTATGTAATAACATTAACGAAAAATATTATGATCGATGGGGGCATAGTATGTTGTGCATGTTGATTATTTAAGTTATTTCTGATTATAATTTAAGTAGATGATAATGTTAAATAGTTACTAGTTTTTGTTTTTGTTTTTGTTCTATATAAATAATTGTACTAAACCGTAAAAACAACAACGAATGCAATTTTGAATGTATTCCTAAAAATCATAAAAGATCAAATTATAAACATTGAATATATTAGAGAATATATATTGGTTCGACTCAGTATGAGAATATACTAGCTTTACCCCCGCGCCATTGCGCGGTCTTGTTTGCATTCACCAAGTTGTTTCTTTGGCGAGTCTGTGTTCATGTTTTGTATTTTTTTCTCGGTTGCTCATTACATGCGGTTTGCGTTCATCGGGCTTGTAATTGATCATTGATGCAGTCTCACGTTCTGACCTGAAAATTAGATTGGGCGAAATTAGTTTGAAATCGATGTTTGTAATTGATCATCGAAACAATTTGTGTGTCGTTAGTGTTTGGTCAGTCACAATTCTTGTTTCGTACCTGATTACTAATTTCGTCGATGATTGTCTTTTGGATGGCGGTTCTTTGACAGTAGAGTCAGGTTGGTCGTCTTTTTCTTTTCTGCGTGATGTGCGACACATGAACATTGCCCGAAAAAGCTTTTACACTATACTTAAATTCATGCGACATCTTTTTAACTCGCAATCCGCTTATGTTTTCATCAAACTTTGCCCTGAAATAAGTTACAAAAAAAATAGTGTTAGAAAATCAGCACAAATCAAGTTCATATTGGCGAGGAAAAATATCTTAGATCGTCCGTTACATTGCTCTTTCGTTTTGGGATTAGTCGTAGACTTGTTGCGACGCCCGATTCACCAGTTTGGTGAAAGGCAACTTGTATTTCTGCCATAAATCGAATGAACCTAAATTCAATTAGTCCAAAATTACATGTCATTTATTTATATTTATATTTGGCTTTTCAGGGGCCTTTTTTGCAATTAAGAAAAATACAGGGGTTTTTTGCAATTGAAATAAAATTCAATTACTCAGCTCTTGAATCACTGATGCCGGAAGCTGCACCGCTCTTCTCCCTCGAGTTTTTCCATATCGATCTGTAAAAAAATTTGGAGTAATTTAAGTAATTTTCGTTAGAATCGAATTATGAAATAAATATGGATTTATTACCTGTTTCAAAAATCCATATCGAGAATCGAAAGGAAATTCGCAGAACCCTTGAGAAGCTTGCTTAAATCTTTTGAATCGAAGAGATTAAATTCTTCTACTGCCGAGGCCATGTAAAAACGCTGTATAAAAAGAAAAAGAAAAATGAAGAGCGGAATTTCATCAAAAAAAAAAAAAACCCTACAATTGGCGAGTAAATTACAACACAAAAGTTCACTTTACCTTCGTGCCATCGAGGTACCTTCAAGCCCGCAATGTACTCTTTGTTTTGCTCTGCAGACATGGAGACATTGTTGATGGAGTCTTTTTTTTTGAGATATTAAGGGGGCGTTTGGTTGGAGCTTTGAAGAACGCCTTGGCATAAAGTATGCCAAGAAATTCAATGCCAAGGCATACTATTCCTTGGAATACTTGATTATCATGTTTGGTTAGAAATTTATTTATTCCATGTCATGCTAATTCATCACAAATATAAAATTTTTAAACATTCTATATTTGCAAAACTAACATATTTATACTAAATTTTTGTTATAAAATAAATAACTCATCCAAAAAAATAATTCAAATTATAAAAATAATTATTTATTGTCAACAAAATATTATAAATCAAGCAACATATTATTATAAAATTGATTACTCAAAATATTACTACTTTCAACCACCAAGCACCCAAAGTACATATTCTTCCTTCACATTATCTGGTAGTGTGAAAAAGTACTTTGTCATGCTTGTATCTTTTGAAATAAGGGCTCTTGCTTTCATGCGGTCTTGACTCGTTAATCCTGGTAATTTCATTAGCTCTTCAAATACTCTATCTTTCTTTGCTGCATCTTCAGACTTAAGAGAAAATCATATTATCATGTGAAAATTCAATGTAGAATCATTTCTGCATGTGCACTTTTACATAATCATATTAGAAGAGAGATGCTTGTTGATCCTATGGAAGAAGAATCTCAAGAAAATAATTTATTTCAGTCGACGAATGAGATAGAGAATAATCGAATTAGATATATCGAAACAAGTGACGAGTGGACACATTGGAGAGATACTCTAGTCGAACAAATGTTTAATCAGTGGAGGAATTCAAGGAATATTAATTAAACCAATTTAGTTATTTCGTATTTTGACGAATTATTAATTTTATTATTGCAATGATATATTTTGTTGTATTTTTTATTTTATTCTAGTATATTTTATGACAATAATTTAATATAAATATATTAATTTAATAAATATGTTGTTTTTATCAGTACAATATGATATGACATGTAATTTCTTTCCCATGGGAATAGAGAAAAGCCACCAATTTTGATGGTAATCCTATTCCCATCAATTATGCCCTAGGGAATGGAGTATTCCGTTACTTTATTACCTAGCGCGCAAACCAAACATGGGAATGGAATCCATGCTGGAGTATGCCAAGGCATTCTCATTCCAAAGCTCCAACCAAACGTCCCCTAAGATATTTGTTTATATTACAAACTAAACAAACAAAGCAAGATTTTTGTTTGTAAAAAAAATCACCTGTTCGAGAAAGCCTGCAACATATTCTTTCTTTTCTTGCGCGATTACAGGCAGCTTCATTGGTGGAGTCCTTAACTGTCTCAATTGTGTCCCATGCGCCTTTCTTAACCGATTCAGCCATATCCTTGACTGAGCCTACCGTACCGACTCCGCCTTCCTTGACCGACTGAGCCACTTCCTTGGCTGACTCGACTTTATTACGGACACTCTACTTGACTGACTCAAGAGTCTCAAGTGCGTCTTTTTTCACTGATTCAGTTGTTTCTTTGACGGAACAAATAAATGTCCTTCTCTTCTTTAAGCCAAATAGCGAACTCATTGTTCTTCGAGAAATAGTCGTCATGTGATATCTTCTTGAAATCCTGTTTTTAAAACAAAAAATTCAAAGATTTATTAATTTCATAACTTATATCAGACGAAATAGAAAATAATTTTGATTATATTGAATCACATACAACATTTATGATGGGCTTCTTTTTTTTATGTTTGCGCTTGCCCTTCGATTTTTTTCTCTGCTAAGGTACAAAAATTACATATTAGACAAATTGATAGTTTATATATGCACTAATACAATAAACTGAAAATATCATGTATAAACCCGGCAAAATGAGAAATAATTGTAAACCTAAACACTGGTAATTCTGAATTTCTCGAGAATAAGCCCGACAGTTGACTTTTTTCTAGCATAAATATGAAAGTTATCAAATTTGCACAAATCATACCATAGATATAATTTTGAACATATCATCATAAATTGACACGTGTACCCTATTTGTTTGTCTATTTCAACCCAATTTGTACCCAAACATATCACCAAAGATTGTATGCCATATATGTTTTTCTATTCTCAACCCAATTTGTTCCCAAAAATATCACCGTGTGCCCTCTTTGTTTTTTCTATTTCAACCCAATTTGTACCCATATATGAAAGGGAAAATATACTTGGCCCTTAAACTCATTCCTTATTCTTGATGGGTGACAAAGTCAATTTATTAACATCTTTAATTAACTTAATTAAATGTTAATTGATACGTTTATTAACACGTCAATAATTTATGATATGTTAATATTAGTAAATGTTAATTGACGTGTCAATTTAATTAAGCGGTCAATTCAATCGTTAATGGAGTCAATTAATAATACTAATCAAGCCACTTAATTCTCTGTTACCACGTCATCAAGGATGAAACTATGACTTAATTGCTAATTTTTTGGGAACAAAAGTAATAATAGTCATATTTTGTCTGCTAATATATAACATTTACAGTTGTGTTATTTAAAAAAAAATAATTATATGTCAATAGATGACATTTCAAATAAATATTTCGGTTCCTTGTATATTATTCACAGTTTCTTTTATTTGTTTTGAAACATAAAATTTGTTTGAAGTATAACCTGTTATTTTTTATTTATTTTGTGTGGATTTATAAATATAATGATGGACTAATTATTGACATTAATATATTTACAAATATATCGGGATTATATTAATTGAGTTTGCGCAAATGCTAATTAAGAAAAAGATATAAAAAAATATGTAAAAACGGGTATCAAGTCCCGCGCAATTGCGCGGGGTATTGCTAGTGGTTAACTAACTTATGGAAATATGAAATTATTCTAAAAACCCTATGGATTTCTCAATTTAAATTTGAATTGATAAATAAAGATATATAAATGCTCATAAACAAACTTAATTAGAATCCAATAATCACAAAAGCAAATTGTTTTTTTTCCTGATTTTTTGCTTGATTTCTTCCTCTTTTTTCGACTTTCTGTTGTTTTCTTTTTTGTCATACTTCCATTTCTTATGAATTCTTCTGCTCTCCTCCTTATGAAGTGGTTCTTTTAGTATCGCAATAGGAATTGGTAATTGTTACCGTATTTGCAGGATCATAATTGTGATAGTAATTGTTCTCGTGTGGTAGTCAACCACTTGTAATATTTTCATGATTTGAATTATGTAGTTGTGATAGTAATTGTTCTCGTGTGGTAGTCAACCACTTGTAATATTTTCATGATTTGAATTATGTAGTACTTGTTGTCATATTTTACAGAATTCATAGATTGTGGTAGGGAGTCAGCATGGTAGTTCTGGCAGTAGGTTGTCACGGTAGTCGTTGTCGAAAGTAAATAATAATCAAATATTATTTTACTCGTCTAACTCTCAGCCAACATTTCCAGGTAACACTCGAGGTGGAAGTGACATTCGCGTAAATTGAGAGCGTAGCGGAGTTTGCAATCATTAGTTACCATTTATTTTATTTTGTTTCGTATGTACCCACCATTTGTGTATTTCATTTTTGTACATTATATTTTATGCTAACTGTTTTTGTATTGTGTGTGTTTGACTCTGCTAATGCTCACATGTATATAAGGTAAGTATTTTGTTCACGCTTATTTTATTTCGGATTGTGGCAACATTTTTGGTATCAGGGCAACGATCCTTAGGGGCCGTTTGGTTCGTGCTTTGGAGAATACCTTGGCATGAAGTATGCCAAAAAATCTCATGCCAAGACATATCATTCCATAACATACTCTAATATTTTGTTTGGTTATTACACTTATTTATTCTATAACGTACTCTAAAAATGTAAAAATGAGTTTATTTATAGAAACCTTGAGTTATTTATTTTTGGAAATTAAAATGAAAATACATTCCCTCCTCGTGGGAATGAAAAAAAGCCATCAATTTTGGCGGTAACCCTATTCCCATCAACTATTTCCTAGTAAATGGAGTATGTCATTACTTTATTACCGAGCGTGTAAACCAAACATGAGAATGAAATCTATAAGAATATTCCAAGGCATTCCAAATCCAAAGCTCCAACCAAACACCCCCTTAAGGACATGCATATGTCTTAACACTATACCGTAGGTACCCTTACCGATTGCGTCTTTAACCGAATTAGGGAGTGAGAATGTCACAGATGTAGAAAACGTATAGTGCTTACATTGTTGGTGCAGAGAGTGCATGATGGTTTGTTACGAAGATGCTGAAATTGGTGGAGCTCAGGGCCACCGATCTAGTAAAGTGTAGTGCTTCCGTTGTTGGTGCTTGGATGGTTTGTCACAAAATTCTTGATCCAAATAGTTCCTTTGCTGCTTTCGAAACTGCAATGTACCCCGCCGCCTCTGTTGAAGAATCTGTTGGGTATCGGAATGACGGGTCCGGTCCGATTCGATATGATTTTGGAGGAAAGCAAAAGCATATCATAGAGTGTGCTTATCTAAGTAGAAATGAGGTATATCGAGTAGATATAGTCTATAGAAGATGAAAACAGAGATGATGAAGACAGAGATAAAAATCAAGCATAAAATGTATAAAATTCAGACAAAATCGTATTGAGCAAAGGAATAACACGAGCAAGGACCAAGGGGGCCATTATGGAGAAATTTCAAGTTGGTCAAGCTTTTACAAAGTAGAAGCATATATAGACAAGCATTGGATATGAAGGTAAAGAGGAGAGGTAATTTATGGTGGCGGAAAATAGAGAGAGAAAAAGGAGTATATGGTGGGGAAAAATATAGTGTTCATTGCATGGAAAAAGGATCCGGGTTTTCATAGAAAATAGGATTTCGATTTATGGTCACATGCAAGATTTGCAATCAAGGTTTTACTCTGTAATCAAAATATTAAGTAGGATTACTTTCCATGTTTATAGAGGATGTTTATTACATGTCCGAAAATAGTGTTTAAATTATAGTTAGGGTTTAACTATTTTTTTTGAGAGGCGGTAAACATTTCATATAAATGCAATAGAAGTGGGACATATGAGTTTACTCTTTTTTTTTTCTTTTTTTTTACAAATTACTAAACTAGCCAAACACTGGTTAGGTTAAGAAAATAAATTATGTTATATAAACCCATATTGCACACAAAATTTATATTTCAAAACAATTACATATATTTAAGTAAGTATTATATTTCATTAAAAAAATATCCTATATCTAAAAAATAAATACTCTCTATAGCAAAGAAAAAAAATCATATTATCTTAATAACCAAAAACATGAATCGTACTGACATGCCAAATTTGTAATATTTTTCAATGAAATATAGTATTTGATTTGATATATTTACTTTTATGCGTAATCAGGCTCGGCCCTAGCATTTTAAGGGCCCCAAGACAATTTTGTAAAAGACTCTTTAAATAAATTATTAAGGAAGACTAATATTTCACATATGATTGTGTGGATTATTTGTAGATTCAGGATTCAAATCTCGTCAGAATAATTTTTTTTTCTCATATTTTCATTGTATTCTAGCGAAATAAATTAAAATTATAGTTCGTAGGGATTCAAACCCATGACCTACAAAATAGATAATTATTCTACGAATAAACAAAAATAATTCTTATGATACATTGTAATTTTATTGTAATTATAATTATTTTTTACTTAATAAATCATTTTTTTCGAAAATTTTGGATCTCTTAAAATTTTGAATCCGAAACCCCGTCTTTGTGGGCCTTACACATGGGCCGGTCCTTTGCGTAATATGAGTATAATAAGGATTTATGTACCACAATTCACAAATTCTTTTTAGTTAACATGGTTATAATTTGTCAACAAATTTTTAGAAATGAAACCTAATCCACAAATGGTGAACATTTTTAGTTTCATATTTTATCGATCATACCACGAGAGTTGAGCTCTTGATCTTTGAAATCTTGTACAAATTACTCGAGCACTAGGCTATAGGGTCGTTGGTATGATTTGTCAAATTTGTTGTATATTGTGGTATATTTTTAGGATAGTAGGCTAAAAACATATAGTTAGAATTTCAGATAATGTAAAACATAAAACATCCGAATTGAATTTGAGAAATCCAAATAAAAACTAAATCTAATAAAGTGACATGGTACAAAGTTATAATTGAATCCTTTTAGTTCGGATTCATATTTTGAATTTGAATTTGGATTTGGATTTGGTGAAAATGAAAATCGGTTAAAATAAACGATCTAAACTCTATTAATCGATAAAAAAACCAGTCAAAGTCAATCAATGTTTTGTTTTTTTAAGACAGACATGAATAATCGAGTCGGCGAATCGCCAATTATCGATAATCGCCGATTATGAATTAATTCGGATTTTTATAACATTGGAGCACCCTAAAATTTCTCTAATATCTTAGGTTAAGTTTTTGTTTTTTTTTTGTTACAAGTCCGTAGGCACACACACCAGAGACTAAATGATATTCTAATAAAAAATTTCATCATATTCCAGCTGCACACATGACTCAAACTCTGCACTTCTAAGAAGTGAGGCTAGATACCATCCGTTTGAACTATCAAAACGGTGGTATCTTAGATTAAGTTGAATGGAAGAATTGGGAGATAAGTCTATATTAAAGAAGGCTCATGTTTGTACAGGAGTTGCGTATTAATTGTTTGAGTAATGATAGGAACCATGATTATTTCCCCGATTTTTTCCACGAATCTGACGTGGCACCATCTGGTGTGCCACAGCAGATGAACCAGTTTCGTTCAAGACAACAAGCTCACCTAAAAAACTAAATTCCTGTCGAGAGAAGAAAGTAGAGAGAGAGAGAGAGAGAGAAAGAGATGGATCGAGAGCTTCAGGCGACGGGTTTGAGCTCTCGAACCCACCAGATCGGACGGCCACCTCACCAAATCGGAGCTCGGACTGACTAGGTCGAACCTTGAACTCACCAAATGGACTTCCACCTCACCAAATCGGAGCTCGGACTGACCAGGTCGAACCTCGAACTCACCAAATGGACTTCCACCTCACCAAATCGGAGCTCGGACTGACCAGGTCGAACCTCGAACTCACCAAATGGACTTCCACCTCACCCCAAATTGGAGCTCGGACTGACCAGGTCGAACCTCGAACTCACCAAATGGACTTCCACCTCACAAAATTGGAGCTCGGACTGAGCAGGTCGAACCTCGTACTCACCAAATGGACTTCCACCTCACCAGATCGGACCTCGATTTCTCCAAATTTTGCCTCCTTTTCTAGATTTACATCGAACTCGCCAAATGGGTTTGAGTCACTCTCCCTTTGTTCCCGATTTTGCCTAATTATGTTAATTAAGTTAATTAAGTTCATAATTTTTTTTCCAATTTGACAGTTCTTTTTTAATTAAGGTTTTTAACAGTTTTAGAACATTTTTTTTTCACTTCGTCCTGAAGGCCACTAATAGAATCAGTAACGACAGACTCGTACCAGGTCCGACATTTACGACGTCAATCTTCTTCTTCATCCATGTTAATGACTCTTTTTTGCTTATTTGGATGTGTGTGAATTATTTGTTGTACAAAATGGTTAAAAGAGTTAAAATTTTGGGTTCGTGTAAAAATTGTGTAATTGAGTTGTACTATTTGATTGTTTGGTTGTAGAATTGAATAATTTATGTAATTGTATTGCAATACTGAGTTGTCACCGGTTATAAGTTTAGAAAAATGTGATTTTTTTTTTTTTTTTTTTTTTTTAAGGAGGTTTGACAATGTGTCGAGACCTCGGATACATTAGATCAAAGAAGTGAAACGAAAGAAAGAATTTGGGGAGAATATATAAGATAATATTCTTATTTTTTTTGAAGAAAATCCTAAGCCAAGAATCGTGGTCATTATAAGTTTTTTTGTTTATATTGATGCCGCCGGGATTCGAACCCACAACCTCTACAACATGATGCTACTGAGAGTATTAAGTACCACATGTTTTTGTGTTTGTGTAATGAGAATGTGAATTGAGAATTTCTAAAGTAGTGTACTTGTTTTTTATTCTTATGAAGCTTTGGTAGAGTTATGTTTATGCTTGAATATGTGAAATTTGAGCCTGAGTACTTATTTACCAAACGTGTTTTGGTTGCGTATTAATATTAAATTATATGTGGATCGATGAATGAAGAAATATTTCAATTCTATTCTAATAATTTCAATTTCAGTATTTATTCAGTATTTATTCTACATGTCTGTATTAAATACTACAATACACATCGACCCACATTCAATGATATCCTAACCTAAACTGGTAAATCATAATCCTATCTCTAAATTCCTACATCATAAAAAAAAACATTCAAAATTTTCACTACAAATTAGCAAGCCAAGTCAGAGATCATGATATTTAAAGAGTTAAACACCTCTCATCCTCACATCAAAGAGTGCTTCCAACAATTTGTTTTCTCTCATCTCTTCGACATTTCTACAAACAGTACGAGGACAGTTTAATTAGAAATGATAATTATATAAAAAACACAAAATTAAGTTTACTTCAGTACTAATTTTGTAATTAAGCCAAATCACATCTAGATTGGGCTCCACTAATCAAAAAAATTGCACATTATGCTCAACTAATCCAAAAGTATATGAATAATATATTTTTTTCATAAGCTCCCATTACATTTTAATAAATCAAATTTCTAATATCCTTGTCAAAAGATTTCCCTAAACACTAAACTTTCACTAGAACTCGGTCATTTGAACTATTGGAATGTAGAAAAAAAATGCACAAAAAATTAAGCAAAACACCAAATCAATTTGAACAGAGAAATGAGGTTATGTAATCATGCTAAATAGGTCAGTTCCAATTTGAACAGAGAATAAGCTTTTTCAACAAAATACACGGGGCATTAAACATAAATGGAGAAAGAGGGAAAGCAGTCATAAAATGAGCAAGAGAAATAGTCATAAATGGAGAGTGAATAAACCCCTCTCTCTCTCTCTCTCTCTCTCTCTCTCTCTCTCTCTCTCTCTCTCTCTCGTACCTATGAGAGAATGTCTCTCGAGAAACCCTCAAAATTTTTGATGAGAGAGATGGAGCAAACCCTAGGCGGAGGGAAGAAAGAAACACAACTCGTCTCTTGTTAGAATTCTAGCGAGATTTAAGGGGTCATGGCTTGCTGACATGGCAGACCATTGCCATGTCAGCAATTCGAGGTAAAATTCGGAAAAATGGGTGTGGTTCCTATCATTACTCTAATTGTTTGGCGAATGAAATACTGTTCACATCTTGCACTCCCTTTTGGAATTATGGCTAGTAGATTCTCTTCTCGGTGAAGCTATCTAGTAAGGCCAAGTGGGCATGAATCCATCTCAAATATGAAATAAATAAAAAAGGTACCTCTCCAACGTTATATTGATACCTTTTACTTTTTATGCACTAAAAAAATTAAAACTTTTTAAAAGGTTAAAAAGATACTCGATTGATGCACCTTTTATCGAAAGAAGAACTATTCATTATCATCAACGACTGCCCGGCCACTTATAAAAAAACATAAATACTATATATAAATGAAAAATACACCCAAATTACAAGAGATAATCTAATTACCTAGAAGAGATGCCATAATTAAATTAGGGCAAATAATTTGATTTTACTTTTAGAATTCAAATAGAATCAGCTTGTGAGAAATACATATCCCGGCATAGATAATATACTTTTTTATAAGTTTAATTTCTTGATTAGTATTTTGTGTATAGTAATATGTATTTATCAAAATTTCAATTATATTTGAATTTGAATTCTTATAAAATCAATTTTACTTAGAATTTCTCATCATTAAAATTCTTAAAACCATTATTTTGTAAACTTGTTTTGGACCATTATTCTTCGGAGTAAATTTCTAGTAAGAACTACATAGGCCATCACATTTGAGTCGATGCCAATCTTCTTTGCTCGGACTTCTGCTTGCATGCGCAACAAGTGATTCGTAGCAAAGTCGCATTGATATGATGGATTGCATTATCCCTTATTGCATGCGCTTTGCTAAGCTCAACCTGTGCCTGGTGACGCGTCCTCTTCGCATTTCTCAATTCTTGTTCGGCAAGCTCAATTTGTCTTTTTGCACATTGCCTCGCTTCGTCAGCTCTCGCCCTATCAGACAATGTCAGCTCGAGACGAGCTTTAGTCGTTTCTTGCATTGATATTGAGTTACAATGGTTGGTATTGTCGTTATCATATCCAATGGAGAGTTTTAAGCTTGTTTTGTGATCAGGTTCGACCGAACGAGGCGCAATTTGGATCGAGTGATTAACCGTGGATTCGGGTAGAAGTAGTAGTTCAAAATTACGAGGCATTCGATCCGGGCCAGGCATTCTTGTATCTGGCCAGGTTGTGGGGCCTGGAATTAGTTCGCTCGATGGACTCGGACTCGTCATAACGCTTGTGCGTGATTGACTGCCGATGCACGTGTCCTGATGCTCAATGAAGCTCTCTACCCTATATGCATTTCAAGAATAAAAGTTAAATCATAGTCAATTACAAAAAAGTTTATAACAAAACATAAGTACGAATATAATGAAGTCTTAAACATATGGATTACCCTTCTCCACATGGTGGTTGGAGGAGGTGTGAAGAATTTAAAGTGAATTTATGTACTAAAAGATAAAGATACGAGCCATGAATTATGAGGGTACGAATATAATGAAGATCAGGTGTAAAATTTTGAACCAATGTGAGGGGGTTCCACGGACAAATGACAATAAATGAGAACTGAAACCGAGGAGCAAATGGAAAGCAACCAATTGTGTGTTTCCGCAGTGCTATTGGTAATTGTGCCTCTGAATCCCTCAGAAGTATTTATCATAAACCAAAACAAAAAGTTTATCTCATTAGTATTTGTTATTAACTAACTAATGGACTAAGGTCTGGTAAACCTTTTTTTTCTAATGAAAATTTTGGTTCTAAGAAATTTATCTCACTAGTATTTGTTATTAACTAACTAATTGACTAATTTAGTTATTAATTTAATATTTGGTGACAATAATGTGGTAAGAGGACCTATGCAACAATAAGTTAAAAAAAATAGGCAATACAAGTTTATGAAAAAGTTCATGGATCTCAACTTTCATGAACATACTTCTCCCATCCCAATCCCTTGATTAGATAGCAAAGTTGATTTATTAACACTTTAATTAAGAATTAATTAATTTTAATACGTTAATATTAATACATGTTAATTGACATGTCGGTCAATTAATTCGTTGAGAAAAGTCTACTTTTCCCCTCTGAACTTTTCAAAAAAGGACAATTTGCCTCCCATACTAAAATCGGCCTCTTTTTACCCCCCAAAGTTTCAAAAATCGTGCATCGTACCCCCTCTGATACTTTTTCCCCCATACTAAAATCGGCCCCTCTGAAAGTTTGGGGGGTAAAAAGGGGCCGATTTTAGTATGGGGGCAAATTGTCCTTTTTTGAAAAGTTCAGGAAACAAAAGTAGACTTTTCTCTAATTCGTTAGTTCATTCAATGAATAGTACTAATCAATTATACTAATCGCACTTTGACACCTCATCAAAGATGTTTGAGTTAGTTACGGGGGGTTGCATATATATCCCCTTCTTTTAATCGAATCTTCATTGTGTTTCTGAAAGATTGCCCACCATGATCCTATCATTCCACAAAGTATCGTTTTTCTAAAGATACACCATGAAAGTACCATAACCCAAAAAAGAGGAACATAAACATTTCTTGAATTTGAGAAGAACAAAATAAAAAAGTGCTGTTTAAAACAAGGAAAAAATATTGGTGCACCAACTACAATGATTTATTTTAAACATTGCTTGATAATCTAATCCGAAATACTGTTATGAGAAAATTGAAAACCATTTTGTCGTTACATGCACACAATATGATAATAATAATAAGTGAAAAACAAAGCTAGAATGAGAACAATGATAACAAGTGAGAAACATGTGTACAAAAGAGGAGATCAAAGATTCAAAATTCAAAATACAAATTATCTTAATATAAATAACACGATCCAACTTTGAATTTGGAAAAAAATAATTGTGGATGAGATTAAGAAAAGAAAAATTACGGATACCTGGAGAATACACGACCGCAATCGCAAGAGTGACCTTTTGTACCACAAGTTTTCAAATGTGCCTTATAATCTGATTGCACAGCGTATCCCTTGGAGCATCTCCCACAGACCCACTGGCGTTGGTCACTATGCTTCCGGCGATAATGCTTCTTGATCCCGACCAAATCACCCAAAGCATGACGTGGATCGTGATGTAGACAGCTTGGCTCCGGGCAGACAAAAGCCCGTTTTTTCATCTCGCTCGATCCTTCTCTTTTTACAAGCTTCCAAGGGACTTTGTGTCTTCTACGGTGCATTTGGAGGTTTTGGTCTCGTTGGAAACCTTGATTGCATATCTCGCACACGTACTTGTCAGACTCGAGGAGGGTTTGAGGGGATAGGGATATGACCTCGGCATCTGGATCTATTATTTGTACGAGTTATTAGCATGAAAATTATAAAATTTTAGAGAGATTGCAAAAAGTTTGGTACCATACCAGGTGTGCCGGCCGGTCTTCGCTTCCTTTTTGGGGAGGGGCTCGTGTTGATTTCTATTGAGGGGAACGAAGAGGCTTGAGTGCCGAATTGGTTCATGATGAACCTAAGGATAGATATGTCTGTGCAGTTTATATAATGAAGGCCACTACTTTCATTATAGGAAGAGAATGCACTTGAAAGAAAGATTCTACAAGAAATTGGTCATTAGAGAAACTTTTTTTTGAAGAGGGTCATTAGAGAGAAACTCTTACAGGTCTTCTCATTGTCTTATAGGAGATGCATACCAAAGATGTAAGGCCGCTTTTAAGATCACTTTTAGGTTTTCTCAGAGGATTGACTGTAGGACTGTTGCTTATGTAAAGAGAGAGAGAGAGAGAGAGAGAGAGAGAGAGGGGGGGGGGGGGGGGGGGATACCAATCAATGTTAAGCGGATATTTCAAAACCCAAACCCTGTCATATCGGATATCGTATCCGATATCTATGTTTTATGTTCGGTTTATACGTATCGATTACTTCATATGATTTGAGGGATTTTGATGGATATGTATTTCAAAATACGGAATAAGCAAAATCCTTTGTATTGTAAACTTTTTATCCATGTATTTTGTTATCCATCTCAAATTTTGGTATATCATTCTTTATATTTTCTTATCCATGTAATCCAATATTATATAATCTAATAATCTAATTGCCATATCATACAAAATATATTCTTATATAATACAATATAATATAATATAATATAATACAAACAATATAATATAAACAATATAATATAAATATATAACAAAAATAATATAATATAATATAAAATAATATAATACAATATAATACAATATAAAGTAATATAATATAATATGACATAATACAATATAATATAATATAAAACAATATAATATAATACAAAATAATATAATATAATATAAAAAGTATAATCGAAAAATAATATAATATAAATAGTATAATCTGAGGTTGGGTGCCTTTGTTAACCCATCTTTCGCAAAATAATTTGAGTAAAAATTTTCCACCTAACACGTATGCCTCTACAATTGATCCCTCTACGTTTGCTTTATTTCTCATTTTTTACTTTAACATCCTTAAAGACCTCTCAAATGAATACATCCATCTATATGTTACGGGTCCGCAAACTCGAGCTTCGTAAGCGAGATGAATTATCATATGCTCAATGGAATCGAAAAAAGGAGGAAATTTTTTCTCTAACTTGCAAAGCGTGACCATGCTATTTTCCTCCATAGTTCTCAAATGGGCGGGGTCCAACTCACTCGCACATAAATCACAAAAAAAAATACTGAGTCCGCCAAAGGTTCCCAAATAAAATCGGGAAGAAAATCATGGAATGCCGCATGCAATAATCTTTGTAAAGATATGTGAGAATCATGACTTTTGAGCGCATTGACATTCATCGTTTCAACCAATATTTGTTTTCTCTCCGCAGTATCCAAACAATACTTCGATTTCATTTCGGCTTGCGCCACTTCCCACCCGTCCACAGTTTATTCAAATGTAGACTAGGTCTACTACACAATAGCTCTACATCAAATCTAGCATTTGCGGTATCTTTCGTCTTTTTCATATTCATTATGGTGTTGAATATGTTATCGAAAATGTTCGCTTCAAGAGGAAAATCAAGTGCGGCTAGTAAGAAGAGGGAAAATGAAGGAGAAAGAAACTAGAGATAACTTATTTATATGGTCCGGGGCAAGGTTTTTTTTTTCCGAGTTTCTTCAGGACATGGAATCCAAGTTTCTTTCAAATTTACTTTTTTCTGTCTCTGGGTTTTCCTTTTGCCGGCATTTGTTTTTCCAGTTTAGTCAAAGTCTGTAATTGTTGTGAGATATTAGTCCTTGATAATGTTGGATTCGGATCATAGAGTTTAGGCTCTACATACCCTATTAGAGACTGTAATAATTTATATTAAATGAAATATATAAAGAAGACGGGGAACTTTGAGCCCTCTCTAATATTCTCAAAATTAAAATAATAAATAAATATATCCCAAAAATATCATGACATATTTGAAGTATCAGAACCTCATTTGTAAGCAAGGTTCTAAAAATCGGCCTAGGCGGCCGCCTAGGCGCTAGGCGCCGACCAAACGCCAAGGTTTACTCTAATCGTTTATGTCTAGGCCTGCACCCTTCCCTTTTTCTTTTTCCCTTTTTTTTTCTTTCTATTTTTAGTAACTTTATTTTGTGGTTTATTTGGTTTGTGTTAATGTTATGTTGTAAATTTCATGTTATGATTTGTTTGGACGTTGTCTTAAATAAAATATATATATATATTATTTTTAGTATAAAAAGTTGTAGCACAAATTATAATCTATAAAAATTAAAAAATATGACAAAAACTATGTAAAATTACAAATCCGCCTACACCGATTAATCTCCGATTAATTCCCGATTAATCCCTCTAGGCGCTAGACGGTGTCCGTCCGCCCGACTAGCGCCTAGCGATTTCTGTAACATTGTTTGTAAGTATTAAATAATAAAATATTTTGAGTGGTGTATTCAATACCGCACACGTGTCTAGCTTTCTCCTTTCTCGTTGTTTTTTCCTTGTAACAAATACAAAGATATCTCTTTTTGGAAAATTATCTTATTATAAATCTAAAATATGGACTTGTTATTATTGTTTTCTGTTTAATTAACTTTTTTCATGTCATATTCAATTAAAATCACTTTATTTGCTCACACTTGTTAGGTATCTTATTTTTCCCCTTTCATTTTGTTTTCCAATTAAGAAAGTATATTGTTAGTTTGTAATTAATTTACATGAAATTTTGCACGTCAGATATCAATTCGAAGTACAAATTTGTTCACATGAACAAAATAAATTTCTTCTCATCCCCTACTAGGTAGAGGTGGCAATTGGGCGGGGCGGGTCGGGTCGGGTTCGGGTCATTTCGGGTTCGGGTCGTTTCGGATTGCGGGTCATTAGGGTCATCGGGTCATTCGGGTCGCGGGTCGTTCGGGTTTCGGCTCGTTCGGGTTCGGGTCGTTTCGGTTTTCGGGTCATTTGGTTCTGGGTTGTTTCGGTTTTCAGGTCATTCGGGTTCGGGTCGTTTCGGTTTTTGGGTCATTCGGGTTCGGATCGTTTCGATTTTCGGGTCATTCGGGTTCGGGTCGTTTCGGTTTTCGGGTCATTCGGGTCTTGACTGTTTTGATTTTCGGGTAATTCAGATTTCACAAAATTTGATTTCGAATCATTCGATTTTTCAAAAATTTAGTTTTCGGTTAATTTCTGATTTATTTTATTGATTCTGAGATATTTTAGCAATATTATATTGATTTTAACACTAATATTTTAATTTTCGGATCATTCGGGTCGTGAATTTCGGGTCATTCGGGTCATGAATTTTGGGTCATTCGGGTTTCGAGTCAGTTCGGGTTTCGGGTCGTTCGGGTTTCGGATCGTTCGGGTTTCGGGTCGATTTCGGATTCGGGTCATTCGGTTTCGGGTCGATTTTGGGTTCAGGTCATTCGGTTTCGGGTCGATTTCGGATTCGGGTCATTCGGTTTCGGTTTCTGATTCGGGTCGTTGACTTTTCAATATTTTTGGGTCGGGTCGGGTCGGGTTCGGGTTCGGACGGGTCGGGTCAGATTTTGCCAGCTCTACTTCTATGTTGAAATCATGACTCGACAAACAACATGTGGGGCCAGGCCTCAGAAATAATTTCAGAATTGGCACTCTCGTTGAAGGATCACAGAGTTGTTCTAAATCGCTCTCTCCGTTTTTGGTAAATTTTCAGGTTGAACTAAGTATGATAATAGCCGAAAATCAATATGCCATTTACTCTTTAAATAGGAACTAACCAAATCTAAGTTGTAAACATTCCCTCGAACTTATTTGCGATAACAATATATATCTTACAAGAAAAGATCCTTTGCTAGAAGCTGACATGTAAAGATGTACATAATATTTTTGGGAAAATGTTGAATATTCTCTGGTATTTTTCCGGACAATTTTTGATGACGCTTATATAATTGAACATAGTATTGTTTAACACATTAAATAATGATTTGACACTTTATTGAAATAAGAAATCATAAATTAAAATAATTAAATAAAAATTTATAATGTCAAATCATAAATTAAATGTAATGTCATCAATAATTGTGAGAAAAAAATACAAGAAAACTTAGTTGGTGTGTTCAAGAAAACCGACCCCTACGTTAGGCAAATGTGAGGGTATCTTGCTTGGTCGAGGCCGGTGCTTAAAGCAAATGGGAGGGTTATGTGAGGGCCCATCAAATTAATGGCATCGTGTCAAAAGTTTTGATGGCACCAACTCATTGATAAGTCGTTCATTTTATGAATGATATATTAGATTTGTCATTTTTCAAGCTAACTAGGTAAATATTAACATTACCCGATACTTTAATATACACTATAAGAAAGAAACATCATCTTTTAATGTCAATCTATAGTATCAGTGTCGGTTTATACGTTTTGTATCGGCTTGATTATACGTTTGCGAGCATAAATTATTGCGTCAAATAAGTCGAAGGTAATAGTTTTAGCATCGGTGCGGCCGATGCTAATTATAATTATTTGCTTTGATTTAGCCCAAACTAAATGAGTTTTTACCAAAAAATCTTGTAACGTCGATAACATTGATGGTTATAGTGTTTCTTGACACGACTATCAAGTCGCTGATGCAAGAAGCTGAAATTACAATTTTGCAAAAAAAACATGCATTTTTTTCCGGTCATAATTTGTGTTCTTATTTTTTTCGGTTCTTTTTCGGGATATTTTTTTTTCTCATTCCCGATTCTTTTCTAGTAACTCGAATATTATTTTCATATTAGGGCCTGTTTGGCGCCATGGAATTTTGGAGGAATTATCATTTTAAAATATGGCAAAAGTTGATTCTCTGTTTGGTGAGAAGATAAAAACAAGAATTATCATTTGCTGGCTTTTACTTTTCCATCTTATACACACAAAACCAAATTCCTCAAAAACTCAGAGCGCCAAATACCGGCAAACTTTGGGTATCAATTGTACCTTTTACACTGTCGCTAATATCTCCTCTCACGGACTAGCATATTACCATTCTCTCTTGCTCTTCTCTCTCTCTCTCTCTCACACACACACACACACACACACATTTGGTTGTTTGTCCAGGCGTAAAGTGGCCCTCTTTCTTTCTCCGTTCTGAGATACTTCTACTTCGCTTTCAGCTACGAGAAGGTACTCTCTCTCTCACACGCACGGGCACATGCACATACAAACATATTCTCTCTGTTTATGAGGAGGGTGTGCTCACATGATGTTTGTGAAATTGATAGATTTTAAAAATGATAAATTAGTTTGGGATTTTTGCTGCTGAATTGTAAGATAATGTAATTTAGAAATCGAAACATTTTCCAGGTGAGATAGAGAAATCGAATTCTGCAGATTCGTTATCTCCAGTAGAGATTTTTCAACACATTATTCTATCATCATTGCATTGTGAATAAACTAATCCGTGATCAATCTACTTAATTTAAGTAGGGTTATGCTCAATTATACTTAATTTAGACTTGAACAGATTATACATGTAGATTTGGTGTTCTTTGAGGGTTATTTGAATGTTTAATTTAATTTAAGGTTGACTTGTGCTCCTTTCTGGCCGGTATTCAGCTAGCTATTTAGGTTGTTTCTGATTGGCAACAATATAAACTTGCTTCTTGTTCTAAATTTTCAATTACAGATTCTGATTTATTTTTTTGTACTGAATTGTGAGTGCACTAAATCTATCTGATTTTGTTTCTATCTTTATTGCAGGAAATTCGATCAATTAGCTTATCAGTTAATGGCATTTGATCAAGCATTTGAGTTTGATTATTTCAATTTCTTTCGAGGGTATTAGTTCTTTAGCATTGAATTCATTGAGGGCTAATATTTGAATCTGATCACAATATGTGTATTTTATTAGTGGTTAATATTAAGCATTGTTATTAGGATATTAGGATGAAGGTTATAGATATGATCATCATTACGATAAGAATATAAAAAATTGAATAAATATATTATATTTGGCTTGTGCTTGTGCTTGTGCTTGTGCCTTTGGTAGAGTTCTATTTTTTATTTGTCTAATAAATTTTATTTAAAGTACAAACATGTCATATTTTTTAGAATATAAAATAACATATAATTTATAGATAAACTAATTAAACATAATATTTAATGAACTATAACTATAAACAATAATGTTTAAACTATTTTCACAATCCTTATACCAATTCCAAATTTTTTTTAACAACCAAACAAAGAATTATATTTTCCAGCATATTATAATTTGAACATCCAAACAAATTTTGGAATTATTAATTCCAGAACTTTTTACTCCTCCACCTGATAATCTAATTCCACTCTACTAATTCCGCTTGCCAAACAACCCCTTAGGAGATTACCCGCCGTGTGGCGGGTTTGTTTCATTTGTTTTATTATACACATAATATTTAGTTGTCATTTTTTGAAACAAACAATCATATAATCATATTGATTAAATAAGTTTGATGATGACAAAATTATTATATTAATTTGGAATATGATACATTACGAAATATTTATTTAGTACTCTAATATGATATACAAAAAAAGATAAATGAGACTATAAAATAATAAAATAACTTGCATTGACATAAATAAAAATCAATAACACGTGATATTTTTAAATTTACATATCTAAAAGTAGGAATCATAAAATTTTAGAAGTTCAAGAATTTATTTGTGTCACGTAAAATTTTATCTTTCATGTTTATTATTGAAATAATATGTTTTATAAGTTGAAGAATTTATTTGTGTTTGCTAAATTAATATCTTTCGTTTTTATTAATATTTTAAAAGATTAACATGAATTGATTTTTTGAGTGCAAATGCAAATATTAAATTCTTAGTAGTATGTACAATTTTTGTTAGATTATAGTTTTAAAAATACTAATTCTTAGACTTACACATTACTAATGTAATTATGCTTAGTTTTTTTTTATTGTATTTCCTATAAAATTATTTTCGTAACTTTACGCTAGAGAAAAATTATTGGATATATGATAATATAGTACTCAAAATAAAGGTAAGATGCAAGTCAATATATTTCATAATTTTTGACATTATATATATATTTTTTGAAAGAGAGCCTAAAACACGAAACGTGTTCCTGCAGCTCTGATTATCATTGAAATGCTCAAAGCGCCATTTGTTACAAACGAAACATTAATGCAAGGATCTGATAATATAGAAAATCTATGGAAATTAACAAGAAGGTTCCTCATGACTTTGGAATCTCTAAAAAGAATCTAGATTCCTGCTAGTTTCCAAGAGTAAACTAGCTCCCTAATATTATCCACCAGTAGTAGTGGAGTTTTTCCCTTGCGGTTGAAAATTCTATTGTTCCTTTCTTTCCACAAAAGCCAAACAGTAGCAGCCCATTTCTGTTGTTGTAGACATCTCTCGGGTTTTGTCAGTTTCCTCTGGTGCATGTGCTGCCACGAATCCAAGAGACAAGAGTGTTTGGAGTTATCCAGTCCTACGTTACCGAAGCATGTTTTGGCAAAAATACAATGATTGAAGAGGTGTGTTGTCGATTCGGTGGTATCAGAACAGAGAACACATGCCGGAATATGAGGCCAACCTCTTTTCATTAGGTTTTCTTGTGTTAGGATTCTATTGTTGAGTGCCAACCAAATGAAAATCTTGATTTTAAGCGGTGTCTTTGTCTTAAAGAGCTGGATTGTCCAGGGGCATAAAATCCCCGGGTGTATTAGTATATCATAGACTTCTTTAGTAGAGTATCTTAGTGATGGTATAGTTCTAGAAAGAAAAGATTTTTGACCCTCTCTCGAATGAGAGAAGAATTTGTATATTGGGAGAAGTTTGAGTAAGTCTTTAACAAAGTAAGAGGAGAATCTTAGAGCCTGTTCAGATAGTAATTGTGTTGGTGGTATTCCGTAAATTTGTTTAATGAAGTGAGTCCACAATGAATTTTCTTGAAAATCTATTTTAAAAAGCCATTTCAATAAGAGTGAAGTATTTTGTATTTGGAGATTGGAAAGACCGAGTCCCCCATGTTTCTTAGGTTGGCAAACTTTTGACCATTTGACCAAATATTTGCCGGTAGTTGTTTTAGTCGTGCCAGAAAAAGTTTCTGATGATGGAGTTGATTTCTTTTAATATTTTGGCCAGAATACGAAATACTTGCATGTAGTATATTGGCAAGGCAGCTAACACTAAAGTGATAAAGTGATTCTACCGCCTAAAGAGAGCATTTGACCTTGCCATTTGTTTAGCCTTTGTGATAATTTGGTAACAAGTGGTTGGAAAGACAGACGAGAAGGCGAGAAGGCTTTTTGATGGAGAGAGGGAGGCCTAAATATTGAATAGGGAGGTCTTTTTTCTCACAGTTTAAAATAGAGGACAAATGTGGAATATTCTCTTCCGGTACCGCAATTGGGACAAAACCCGATTTTGTCCAATTGATTTTTAGTCCGGATATTCTAGTGAAGGATGCAAGGGCATGGGAGATAATACGCAGATTATGTGGGTGGGCCTCAAGGATAATAATAGTGTCGTCGGCATATTGAAGTGTTTGTGAAGCAAAGATAATGGGGGATGAGAAACTTGGCCCAATATTGCGGAGAATTGTTTGTAAACCATCAATTGCTAGGTTGAAAAGTAGTGGTGAGAGAGGATCGCCCTGTCTGACTCCTCTCTTGTGTTTGAAGTATTTACCCTGAGTACTGTTAGTAAGTATCGATGAACTGGAGGAAGAGAGAATGTGTGAAACCCATTTGATCCATTTATCGTCAAACCCTTTCGCTTTTAGAATATATAATAAGTAGTCCCATGAGATGGTATCAAATGCTTTTTGAAAGTCAATTTTAAGCAAAATAGACGGTATTTTCCTCTTATGGTATTGAGAAAGAATTTCTCTTGACATTATATTTTAAAGAATACTAATAATATTTGATATATGTTGTATGATATTATATAAATTTATCAGTGTTAGATATTTTAACTGTTCACATTTCATTTGTATTCATATATGATCATGTAGAATAATATGAAATGATTGAAAATTAAATACAATCCGTCCAACATTAACCTAACGAATAATACTTTGACACATTATCAATGCATGTTGTTATGTCATTCTAAAATTGTTCAAAACTATGTGTAAAATAATGAAAACATAAATATCTAAAAGTTAATTTATCACATATCATAATCCAATAGTTCATATTTTATCACATATCATAATCAATAGTTGAAATGATTTTGATAGTATGGCACGAGAAGATTGCACAAAGATATAAAATAAGGTTGATAAATTATTTAAATCTTTTTAGAAGTCAATTTCAAAATTATTCCTAAATATATACATCTTATTTTTAACTCTAGAAGTCCTATTTTAAATTTTTCTTGTTAAATTCAGTTAAACCCACACAATTAACTCTATTTGCATCGGTTAATCCTACACCACTATTGTTAATTTCGTGGATCGGTCGATGTTAGTAACGTAAATACCGCATCGGGACATTTAATGCAGGTTAGCCGACGCGATGACTTTTAGTGTCGGAATAGCCGACACCAGTAGGTATTGCGTGGATTTTTTTGGAGATGTCAAACGGCTTTTCTTCTAGTGACTAAATCATTAATTATTTATATTTATTTCTCAAGAATTTAAAAGATTCCTCACTTATTTATGCCGACTTAATTTGATGCATTGAAAAATAGCTCATTGGTGTATATATAAACCGAAGAGAGTTTTACATACTCATATATTGAAACTTCCGAGGCAAATGGGATTCTTGACATATCCATGTATTTGATTTGAGCGATTGTGATATACATGGATTGTAAAATACATGTATTTCACTATCCATGTATTTGGTAATCCATGTGAATTGTTTGATTTGATGTATTTTGAAATCATGTATATGACATTCTTTGTTTGAATCTTTGTGCAAAATACAAGATTTTAATATTTAATCCTTTATTATATTATATTATAATATATTATTTTATATTATATTATATTATATTGTTTTATATCATATTATATTATACTATGTTATATCATTTATATTATATTATATTGTTTTATATTATATTATTATGCGATATGATATTATATTATATGATATGATATTATATAATATAATATAATATTATATTGTTTTATATTCTATATTCTATTGCTTTAAATAATACTATATAATATTATTTAATATTATATTATATTATATTATATTATATTATATTATACTATATGATATGATATTATATTGTTTTATATTATACTGTTTTATATTTATATTATATTATATTATATTGTTTTACATTACATTACATTACATTACATTATATGATATGATATGATATTATATGATATTATTTTATATATTGTTTTAAATTATATTATATTAAATGAAATGATATGATATTATTTTATAACATATTGTTATATATTATATATTATATTGCTTTATATCATATTATATTATATCATATTATATTGTTTTATATTATATTATATTATACTGTACTATATGATACTATATTATATTATATTATATTATATTATATTATATTGTTTTATATTCTATTATATTCAATTATATTGGTTTATATTATATTATATTACATTACATTACATTATATTGTTTTAAATTATATTATATTATATTATATTATACTATATTATAGTATGTTATGTTATATTATATAATATTATATTATAATGTTTTATGTTATATTATATTATATTATATATTGTTTTAAATTTTATTTTCTTATATTACATTATATGATAGTATATAATATAATGTTATTATTATATAATATAATATAAATATAATATAATTATTATTCATAAATATAATTTGATAAATATAATTTGAAGAAATAATATTATAATGAAATACATGGATAGCTCTATCCATGTATTTGGAATACATTTTTTTTAGTGGGAGTACAAAATACATGAATAAGAAATCATATCCCATCTAATCCCTCAAATCAAACAAGGGATTTTAGGCTTATCCCGGATATCGAAATCCTATCCCATCTAATCCCTCAAATCAAACATGCCTGATCATCAAGAAAGAAAACAAGCATGTATGTAAGGTAGGGTCCCATGCATCCAATATGCATATGTCTCTGCCTGAAGAAAAAATAGAGGTGGTGGGATAATAAAAAGAGACGTCGTTTACTTTGATTAAGAAATTGGTTAATTAAAATAAGAGTGGTGATGCATGTTCTCCTTAAAATTCCCTAGATTTATTGATGTGTTGGCGTCTGTATTAATGATGGTGGTAAACCATGACTATTTAATTTTTTCCATCCTATATAAGAAAAAAATGTTAAAAAAATTCACCGTTTCACACATCATTAATTTATTTAATATTTTTAACAACTTTGTTTACCACCATCTATAATTAATGAAATTTAAATCTTTAAATTTGAAAATTAAGTTATTAGACTAAATTAATATACCATTGAACATGTGTTAAACGGATACACATGAATAAAACCATCGTAAAAAATAAACAAAAATATAATAATGAAAATGAAAATAATAATTTCACAAAAATTAGAAAATATAAAAGAAATATTTTTCTTTTAAAAAATATTGAAAATAAATATAACTCATCATGTGTTAAATTAAATATAACAAAAATATTAAATAAACCAAATTATTTTTTAATAATTTGATTTACTACCTAATCAAATGTGGTTTAGCACATAATAAATAAAGTTTGCCACAAAATTTAAAATTTAATGCATTTATTATATACTGACAACACATTAATACATTGAGGTGGTGTTTGGCAACGAGATAACTTGAAGATAAACTACTTTATTAATCTTATTCTTTGCCAAACATAACTTACTTTATTAGGTATAAGAAGAAATAGAGGGTATAAGACTATCACTGATTTGAGGAGTGATAAACTACTCCTTGTGTTATACTTCTCGGTTCTTCCAAAAATAACCCTTCCTATGTGCACACTCATCTTCTCTAAACATAGTACATTTTTAAATCTCCAAACATTCTCTTATTAAATCTCAAATTTCTTCTATACATTGTATCATCAACAAAAATTAATTTCACCACTAGCATCTCCGAATTTTTGTCTTTAATTCGAGATCTCAATTGTGGAGGTTTTTTTTAAGTATAAATTAACTAGATGAAACACTATTAGCATAATAACTAACAAAATCAAATGTTAAATTTACTTTAAAAATTATTATGTTTGGTATCCATCCACCTCTTTACAAACTCATTATTAATTTAGATATAAATTTTAATTGACTAAATATAAATAAATCAATTAATATATAATATATGTAACTAAAATTAAATGAAAATATAATCTACTAATGAACATTTATAATTAACAGTACATTTGTTTAAATATTCTTACTTCTTTCTGAAAAGGGTATTTTGGTAATTGTACTAGGTTCTTTTTCAAATTCCAACTTATCTCGATTTTTATTCTTAACCCCATACCAAACAACCATCTAAAATAAAAGAATAAGAAGTGATAATTAGTTATTCCTAAATAATGTTATACCCAACTTATCTTGCATCCAAACTAAGCATGAGGGAATATTAGAGGGGACAAGTATAATTTTTCTTAAAATAAAGATGTTGCTTTTTGGCCTCTGTACGTGTGCTTTTGTGTTGTTTGGTTTTGTTTATTTGGCTCGGAGGATCGGTGGGGGGCACAGCCGCACAGTGCATGGTGGGAGATCTCAATTATCCCAATGTCCCCTCATGTTTCTTAATCCAATAATTAAAGGGGGAATTTCCGGTATGTCCTTCAAAAATTAAAAATATCAAATTTGTCCCTGAAAAAAATATTAATATCAAATTTATCCTCGAAAAACCCAGTTTATTTCAAATTGATGTAAAGTTAAGCAATTTGTTAGACTTAACGGAAAAGTAGTGTAATGAGATGACTCATTTACCCTTAAACCCATCTTCATAAGACCCAAACAAGGTCCCATTACGTAGCAAGTAGGTCCTAGGCTCCTAGCGATGGTCTTTTGAACTGTGGAGAAGATCTTTCAAACCTTGAGGGACTGGTGATGCTCATGGGAACATTTTGCAATTGATATATAATTGATCAAACACCTTAAATTAACCATTAAGGAATCACTGTCCCTACATGCAAATTCAAACACAAAAATATTTTGATCCATCAGAGCACAAAATGTGCACGAAAAGTCTCGGTCCTATATAATTCATGGATGCACGAAAACTGGTGAAAAACAATTTGGTGAAAAGTTACGTAGTAAATGATTCGATCCAAACCATCTAAAAAAATACGTTATTTGGGCTCCTCAGAGAGTTACAAGATTGTTATGATTCGAAAAACAAACTTTCTTAGAAATTTGGTGAAATTTGGTGAAAAGTTACGTAGGGAAATATACAATAAAAACGATCTAAAAACACGTTATTTTAACTCCTCAAAACGTAAAAATATTGCTACGAATCGAATAGAAAACTTTCTTAGTGTTTGTACATTTTGGTGAAAAGTTACGTAGTAAAACATTCGATCCAAACCATCTCAAAACACGTTATTTGGACTCTTCATAACGTTAAAAGAATTGTAAGAATCGAAAAACAAACTTTCTTAACGTTTGTAAAATTTGGTGAAAAGTTGTGTAGTAAAAGATACGATACAAATGATCCAAAAACACGTTATTTGAACTCCTCAAAACGTAAAAAGATTGCTATGATTCGAAAAGAAAACTTTCTTAGTGTTTGTACAATTTGGTAAAAAATGACGTAGTAAAAGATTCGATCCAAACGATCTCAAAAACACGTTATTTGGACTCCTCATAGAGTTATAAGATGGTTATGAATCGAAAAACAAATTTTCCTCGTGTTTGTCACATTTGGTGAAAAGTTATGTAGTAAAAGATACGATACAAATGTTTTTAAAACACGTTATTTGAACTCCTCAAAACGTAAAAATATTGCTATGAATCAAACATAAAGCTTTCATAGTGTTTGTACAATTTAGTGAAAAGTTACATAGTACAACATTCGATCCAAACTATCTCAAAACAACTTATTTGGACCCTCATAGCGTTAAAAGAATTGTTTGAATCGAAAAACAAACTTTCTTAGTGGTTGTGAAATTTGGTGAAAAGTTATGTAGTAAAAGATACCATACAAATGATCCAAAAACACGTTATTTGAACTCCTCAAAACGTAAAAAGATTGCTATGCATCGAAAAGAAAACTTTCTTAGTGTTTGTGCAATTTGGTGAAAAATTACGTAGTAAAATATTCGATCCATACCATCTCAAAAACAAGTTATTTGGGCTCCTTAGAGAGTTATAAGATGGTCATGAATCGAAAAACAAACTTTCTTAGTGTTTGCAAAATGTGGTGAAAAGTTATGTAGTAAAAGATACGATACAAATGACTTAAAAACACATTATTTGAACTCCTCATAACGTAAAAGATTGTTATGAATCGAAAGGAAAACTTTCTTACTGTTTGTACAATTGGGTGAAAAATTACGTAGTAAAAGATTCGATCCAAACCATCTCAAGAACAAGTTTATTTGGGCTCCTCATGGAGTTATAAGATTGTTATGAATCGAAAAACAAACTTTCTTAGTGTTTGTAAAATTTGGTGAAAAGTTACGTAGTGAAACATTCGATCCAAACCATCTCAAAACACGTTATTTGGACTCCTCATAACGTTAAAAGAATTGGTAGAATTGAAAAACAAACTTTCTTAACGTTTGTAAAATATGGTGAAAAGTTATGTAATAAAAGATAAGATACAAATGATCCAAAAACACGTTATTTGAACTCCTCAAAACGTAAACAGATTGCTATGATTCGAAAAGAAAACTTTCTTAGTGTTTGTACAATTTGGTGAAAAATTACGTAGTAAAAGATTCGATCCAAACGATCTAAAAAACAAGTTATTTGGGCTCCTCATAGAGTTATAAGATGGTCATGAATCGAAAAACAAACTTTCTTAGTGTTCGTAAAATTTGGTGAAAAGTTATGTCTTGAAAGATACAATACAAATGATCTAAAAACACGTTATTTGAACTCCTCAAAACATAAAAAGATTGATATGAATTGAATAGAAAGCTTTCTTAGTATTTGTACAATTTGGTGAAAAGTTACGTAGTAAAACATTCGATCCAAACCATCTCAAAACACGTTATTTGGACTCCTCATAGCGTTAAAAGAATTGTATGAATCGAAAAATAAACTTTCTCAGCGTTTGTAAAATTGGGTGAAAAGTTATGTAGTAAAAGATACGATAGAAATGATGCAAAAACACATTATTTGAACTACTCAAAACGTTAAAAGATTGCTATGATTCGAAAACAAAACTTTCTTAGTGTTTGTACAATTTGGTGAAAAATTACGTAGTAAAAGATTCGATCCAAACGATCTCAAAAACAAGTTATTTGGGATCATCAGAGAGTTATAAGATGGTTATGAATCGAAAAACAAACTTTCTTAGTGTTTGTAAAATTTGGTGAAAAGTTTTGTAGTAAAAGATACGATACAAATGGTCTAAAAACATGTTATTTGAACTCCTCAAAACGTAAAAAAGAATGCTATGAATCGAATAGAAAACTTTCATAGTGTTTGTACAATTTGGTGAAAAGTTACGTAGTAAAACATTCGATCCAAACCATCTCAAAACACGTTATTAGGACTCCTCATAGCGTTAAAAGAATTGTATGAATCAAAAAAACAAACTTTCTTACTTTTTGTAAAATTTGGCGAAAAGTTATGTAGTAAAAGATACGATACGAATGATCTAAAAACACGTTATTTGAATTCCTCAAAACGTAAAATGAATACAATGCATCGAATAGAAAACTTTCTTAGTGTTTGTACAATTTGGTGAAAAGTTACGTAGTAAAACATTCGATCCAAACCATCTCAAAACACGTTATTTGGACACCTCAGAACGTTAAAAGATTCTTATGAATGGAAAAACGACCTTTCTTAGTTTTTGTAAAAATTGGTGAAAAGTTATGTTGTAAAAGAAACGATACAAACGATCTTAAAACACGTTATTTGAACTCTTCAAAACGTAAAAAGATTGCTATGAATTGAAAAGAAAAATTTCTTAGTATTTGTACAATTTGGTGAAAAGTTACGTAGTAAAAGATTCGATCCAAACCATCTAAAAAACACATTATTTGGGCTCCTCAGAGAGTCTAAAGATTGTTATGAATCGAAAAACAAACTTTCTTAGTGTTTGTAAAATTTGGTGATAAGTTACGCAGTGAAAGATACGATACAAACGATCTAAAAACACGTTATTTGAACTCCTCAAAACGTAAAAAGTTTGCTATGAATTGAATAGAAAACTTTCTTAGTGTTTGTACAATTTGATGAAAAGTTACGTAGTAAAACATTCGATGCAAACCATCTGAAAACACGTTATTTGGACTCCTCATAGCGTTAAAAGAATTGTTTGAATCGAAAAACAAACTTTCTAAGTGTTTGTAAAATTTGGAGAAAAGTTATGTAATAAAAGATACGATACAAATGATCCAAAAACACATTATTTGAACTCATCAAAGCGTTAAAAGCTTGCTATGAATCGAAAAGAAAACTTTCTTAGTGTTTGTACAATTTGGTGAAAAGTTACATAGTAAAAGATTCGATCCAAACCATCTCAAAAACGCGTTATTTGGGCTCCTCAGAGAGTTACAAGATTGTTATGATTCGAAAAACAAACTTTCTTAGAAATTTGGTGAAATTTGGTGAAAACTTACGTAGGGAAAGATACAATAAAAACGATCTAAAAACACGTTATTTGAACTCCTCAAAATGTAAAAATATTGCTATGAATCGAATAGAAAACTTCCTTAGTGTTTGTACAATTTGGTGAAAAGTTACGTAGTAAAATATTAGATCCAAGCAATCTCAAAACACGTTATTTGGACTCCTCATAACGTTAAAAGAATTGTAAGAATCGAAAAACAAACTTTCTTAACGTTTGTAAAATTTGGTGAAAAGTTGTGTAGTAAAAGATACGATACAAATGATCCAAAAACACGTTATTTGAACTCCTCAAAACGTAAAAAGATTGCTATGATTCGAAAAGAAAACTTTCTTAGTGTTTGTACAATTTGGTGAAAGATTACGTAGTAAAAGATTCGATCCAAACGATCTCAAAAACACGTTATTTGGACTCCTCAGAGAGTTATATGATGGTCAGGAATCGAAAAACAAACTTTCTTCGTGTTTTTCATTTGGTGAAAAGTTATGTAGTAAAAGATACGATACAAATGTTCTAAAAACACGTTATTTGAACTCCTCAAAACGTAAAAAGATTGCTATGAATCAAAAATAAAACTTTCATAGTGTTTGTACAATTTGGTGAAAAGTTACGGAGTAAAACATTCGATCCAAACTATCTCAAAACAACTTATTTGGACTCTCATAGCGTTAAAAGAATTGTTTGAATCGAAAAACAAACCTTCTTAGTGGTTGTGAAATTTGGTGAAAAGTTATGTAGTAAAAGATACCATACAAATGATCCAAAAACAATTTATTTGAACTCCTCAAAACGTAAAAAGATTGCTATGCATCGAAAAGAAAACTTTGTTAGCGTTTGTGCAATTTGGTGAAAAATTACGTAGTAAAAGATTCGATCCAAACCATCTCAAAAACAAGTTATTTGGGCTCCTTAGAGAGTTATAAGATGGTTATGAATAGAAAAACAAACTTTCTTAGTGTTTGTAAAATGTGGTGAAAAGTTATGTAGTAAAAGATACGATACAAATGATCTAAATACACATTATTTGAACTCCTCATAACGTAAAAGATTGCTATGAATCGAAAGGAAAACTTTCTAATTGTTTGTACAATTTGGTGAAAAATTACGTAGTAAAAGATTCGATCCAAACCATCTCAAAAACAAGTTATTTGGGCTCCTTAGGGAGTTATAAGATTGTTATGAATCGAAAAACTAACTTTCTTAGTGTTTGTAAAATTTGGTAAAAAGTTACGTAGTGAAACATTCGATCCAAACCATCTCAAAACACGTTATTTGGACTCCTCACAACGTTAAAAGAAATGGTAGAATTGAAATACAAACTTTCTTAACGTTTGTAAAATTTGGTGAAAAGTTATGTAGTAAAAGATAAGATACAAATGATCCAAAAACACGTTATTTGAACTCCTCAAAACGTAAACAGATTGCTATGATTCGAAAAGAAAACTTTCTTAGTGTTTGTACAATTTGGTGAAAAATTACGTCGTAAAAGATTCGATCCAAATGATCTGAAAAACAAGTTATTTGGGCTCCTCAGAGAGTTGTAAGATGGTCATGAATCGAAAAACAAACTTTCTTAGTGTTCGTAAAATTTGGTGAAAAGTTATGTATTAAAAGATACAATACAAATGATCTAAAAACACGTTATTTGGACTCCTCAAAACATAAAAAGATTGATATGAATCGAATAGAAAGGTCTCTTAGTGTTTGTACAATTTGGTGAGAAGTTCCGTAGTAAAACATTCGATCCAAACCATCTCAAAACACGTTATTTGGACTCCTCATAGCGTTAAAAGAATTGTATGAATCGAAAAACAAACTTTCTTAGCGTTTGTAAAATTGGGTGAAAAGTTATGTAGTAAAAGATACGATAGAAATGATCCAAAAACACATTATTTGAACTCCTCAAAACGTTAAAAGGTTGCTATGATTCGAAAAGAAAACTTTCTTAGTGTTTGTACAATTTGGTGAAAAATTACGTAGTAAAAGATTCGATCCAAACGATCTAAAAAACAAGTTATTTGGGCTCCTCAGAGAGTTATAAGATGGTTATGATTCGAAAAACAAACTTTCTTAGCGTTTGTAAAATTTGGTGAAAAGTTTTGTAGTAAAAGATACGATACAAATGGTCTAAAAACACGTTATTTGAACTCCTCAAAACGTAAAAAAGAATGCTATGAATCGTATAGAAAACTTTCATAGTGTTTGTACAATTTGGTGAAAAGTTACGTAGTAAAATATTCGATCCAAACCATCTCAAAACACGTTATTAGGACTCCTCATAGCGTTAAAAGAATTGTATGAATGAAAAAACAAACTTTCTTAGTTTTTGTAAAATTTGGCGAAAAGTTATGTAGTAAAAGATACGATAAGAATGATCTAAAAACACGTTATTTGAATTCCTCAAAACGTAAAATGAATACAACGAATCGAATAGAAAACTTTCTTAGTGTTTGTACAATTTGGTGAAAAGTTACGTAGTAAAACATTCGATCCAAACCATCTCAAAACACGTTATTTGGACACCTCAGAACGTTAAAAGATTCTTATGAATGGAAAAACGACCCTTCTTAGTTTTTGTAAAAATTGATGAAAAGTTATGTTGTAAAAGAAACGATACAAGCGATCTAAAAACACGTTATTTGAACTCCTCAAAACGTAAAAAGATTGCTATGAATCGAAAAGAAAACTTTCTTAGTATTTGTACAATTTGGTGAAAAGTTACGTAGTAAAAAATTCAATCCAAACCATCTAAAAAACACATTATTTGGGCTCCTCAGAGAGTCTAAAGATTGTTATGAATCGAAAAACAAACTTTCTTAGTGTTTGTAAAATTTGGTGATAAGTTACGTAGTGAAAGATACGATACAAATGATCTAAAAACACGTTATTTGAACTCCTCAGAACGTAAAAAGATTGCTATGAATTGAATAGAAAACTTTCTTAGTGTTTGTACAATTTGATGAAAAGTTACGTAGTAAAACATTCGGTCCAAACCATCTGAAAACACGTTATTTGGACTCCTCATAGCGTTAAAAGAATTTTTTGAATCGAAAAAAAAACTTTCTAAGGGGCTGTTTGGCAAGCGGAATTAGTAGAATGGAATCGGATTATAAGGTGGAGGAATAAAAAGTTCTGGAATTAGTAATTCCACAGTTTGTTTAGATGCCCAAATTATAAGATGCTGGAAAATATAATTCTCTGTTTGGTTGTTTACAAAATTTTGGAATTTCTCCATTGAAAATATAAAACTAATGTTTCATTAAAATTAATACAATATAATAGTATTGTTAAAATATTAAATTAATATAATATTATTATTATTATGTTATTATGTTATTATTATTATTATTATTATTATTATTATTATTATTATTATTATTATTATTATTATTATTATTGTTATTGTTATTATGATATTGTATTATTATAATATTGTAATAATATTATTATTGTTGTCGTTATTATTATATTATATTATAATAATAATAATATTAGTTTGAAAATATTAATAATATGATTATAATTAATATAATATTATTGCAATATAAAATTATCATAATATTATTAATTGTAGTAATAATATTACGGGTACTAATTTTAATAATATTAATATTAATATATTATTATAACACTAATATTAATATTAATATTAAAATATTGTAAATAATAATAATATATTTATTTAAAAATATTTATATAAATATATTATATTAGTAATAATATTTATATAAATATATTAAAATAATATTTACATATTAATATAATAATATAATATTTTAAATACATTCTTATATTATTATAATATTGTATTTTATTCATATAATAATATATATTATATTATATTGTTTATATATATATTTTAATAATTATGTACAGTAATTATTATATATTATTATAATGATATATAATATTATAATATATTTAATAATTATAATATAATTATTCTGTAATTATAATATTTTACCCCACTTTAACATATTAGTAATATAATTATTATAATTATTATAATAATATATAAAAAATACTTTAATATTGTAACTTATAAAATTGAAATGAATTGTTGTATTATTCTATATTATATTATATTTATATTATAATTGTTATAGTAATTATTATTATTATTATTATTATTAAGATAAACTCTAAACTTAATTAGCATGCATTTTATTACGTTTAAACTTTCCATCATTTTGGCACTCTAGATATTTGGAGAATTACAATTTGTAGGTTTTGTATGGAAAAATATTTACCCTCATTTGCTAATTCTACATTTAAAAGTTGTCCAAACAAAGAATTTCAATTTGTTGAATCTTAAAATTCTAATTCCTGTTGAAATTCTTACCTCCAAACACCCCCTAAGTGTTTTCTAAAATTTGGTGAAAAGTTATGTCATAAAAGATACGATACAAATGATCCAAAAGCACATTATTTGAACTCATCAAAGCGTTAAAAGCTTGCTATGAATCGAAAAGAAAACTTTCTTAGTGTTTGTACAATTTGGGGAAAAGTTACGTAGTAAAAGATTCGATCGAAACCATCTCAAAAAACACGTTATTTGGGCTCCTCAGAGAGTTACAAGATTGTTATGAATCGAAAAACAAACTTTCTTAGTGTTTGTAAAATTTGGTGACAAGTTACGTAGGGAAAGATACAATAAAAACGATCTAAAAACACGTTATTTGAACTCCTCAAAACGTAAAAATATTGCTATGAATCGAATAGAAAACTTTCTTACTGTTTGTACAATTTGGTGAAAAGTTACATAGTAAAACATTCGATCCAAACCATCTCAACACACGTTATTTGGACTCCTCATAACGTTAAAAGAATTGTAAGAATCGAAAAACAAACTTTCTTAACATTTGTAAAATTTGGTGAAAAGTTGTGTAGTAAAAGATACAATACAAATGATCCAAAAACACGTTATTTGAACTCCTCAAAACGTAAAAAGATTTCTATGATTCGAAAAGAAAACGTTCTTAGTGTTTGTACAATTTGGTGAAAAATTACGTAGTAAAAGATTAGATCCAAACGATCTCAAAAACACGTTATTTGGACTCCTCAGAGAGTTATAAGATGGTTATGAATCGAAAAACAAACTTTCTTCGTGTTTGTAACATTTGGTGAAATGTTATGTAGTAAAAGATACGATACAAATGTTCTAAAAACACGTTATTTTAACTCCTCAAAACGTAAAAAGATTGCTATGAATCAAACATAAACCTTTCATAGTGTTTGTACAATTTGGTAAAAAGTTACGGAGTAAAACATTCGATCCAAACTATCTCAAAACAACTTATTTGGACTCTCATAGCGTTAAAAGAATTGTTTGAATCGAAAAACAAACTTTCTTCGTGGTTGTGAAATTTGGTGAAAAGTTATGTAGTAAAAGATACCATACAAATGATCCAAAAACACGTTATATGAACTCCTCAAAACGTAAAAAGATTGCTATGCATCGAAAAGAAAACTTTCTTAGTGTTTGTGCAATTTGGTGAAAAATTACGTAGTAAAAGATTCGATCCAAACCATCTCAAAAACAAGTTATTTGGGCTCCTTAGAGAGTTATAAGATGGTTATGAATCGAAAAACAAACTTTCTTAGTGTTTGTAAAATGTGGTGAAAAGTTATGTAGTAAAAGATACGATACAAATGATCTAAAAACACATTATTTGAACTCCTCATAACGTAAAATATTGCTATGAATCGAAAGGAAAACTTTCTTACTGTTTGTACAATTTGGTGAAAAATTACGTAGTAAAAGATTCGATCCAAACCATCTCAAAAACAAGTTATTTGGGCTCCTTAGGGAGTTATAAGATTGTTATGAATCGAAAAACATGAAGGAATAATGCCCTAGGCTGAATGAAATAATGCCCTGGGCTGAACTAAATAATACCCTAGGCTAAACTGTTTAGCTTGTATGTAAACAAAGGATAGTTATTATTTATGTGTTGTTAATCTAATATTTTAATATTGAATTAAAGTTTCATTTAACACGTGTACATGTTATTTAACATATTTAGGAATATGTGAATAAGCCTTGAATTGTATCACTAGTTCATACATCATCATAATATGTGATTATGATAGTAAAACTGTATCAATGAACGTAATACGAATCTAAATGTCCCTGGTCATATATATGATGTATATAGAGATATACATGTCTAAAGAAATAGAATATATATGTACACCAGTATATTCGCATATGAGATGATTATGTTTTACTGATCATGGACATGGAATACATAGAGATGTAGTGATGTCAAATATGGAATATAGATATGTATTAGAGACTACATATTGGACTGACCAACTTATGAGAATATACATGGTTATTGTCATTATATATATTCTCATAAACAAATAGAATTTTAGTTCTTTGACCTGAGGTTATCATTAGATTTCTCACCTGTGAATTGTGATACTTAGATATGTTTCTTTGTTATCTTTAACCGGGTAATCAAGATCATCATTGGGTATTGCATGAAGCATGTTGGAGGATGTGAATAACCAAGATGGAAGTTGTTCCTTTCATGATTGAAAGAGATATCTCTCAGGGCCCCCTGATGAATTAGGATTGAAGGAAATGCGTGGCCACGCTCAATAAGATTAACATGTGTTGTTAATACTAATTGAACATTCAATCTAGTTCTATATCGGGAAAGAGTTAAGTTGATTTAGAAAGGATGACATTTGACCATGTCTTTGATCAACAGATATCGAATGAACAAGAGAGCTAGTAATTTGTCTATTTGATAAATAGGTTATGATCACAAATCATTTATTTAATTTGGGTAGTCATAATGCCTTGCTAGAGGCCAACTATGATTTGCATATTTAAATAGAGATTTAATATGCTGCCAACTTTAAATAAACCTATAGGGTCACACACAAAGACAAGTTAGGACTGGACACAGAAAATCAGGAAAGTAGATATTATTCAGTTTGAATCAGGATGTTATTCTGATTTTGAATCAGGATATTATTCTGTTCGAAAGTGGATATTATTCTGTTCGAACGAGGATATTATTCTGTTCGAATAGAAGGTGTAAAGCATTAAATGAATGCTACATGCATGTATGGGTGCATGACATTAATGCTCTGGATATCATTCATTGGATGAAAGATATTAGGTGGGAAAGAATAGTTTTTTCCCCACTCGATGAAAAACACACACCAAGACTTCTTGAAAGAAAGAAGAAGATTCACTCATTTTTCTAGAACAGATTTTTGACTAAAAGAAAAGAGTTTTCTTGGAGAGTCAAAAAGAAGAGAAAAAGGTTTTCTCAGTGAAAAGAAAAGAGTGAAGCTTGGCTGAATTTCTTTGTGAAAGAAAAGAGAAGCAAGCAGATTTTCTGAAGGGAGGAAGGATCCGACTAGCATCGGAGGCCTTCACATCCAGCCTAGACGAGTCGCGTGTGGATACCGATAGAGGGTAGTGCCGGTTCGAGCACACCAACGTGATCTCAGGAAGCTTCCTTCAACCAGATTTGAACTAAATCTGAGGTGAAAATTTTGAAACTCTTCCTTCGTATCTAATTAGCGATACACAGATCCATGGCTTTAGGGGTTCGGGTAAATTCCGCTGCGCAATCTGATTGCAACAAAGTTGCCCGGATTCCCCAACAGTGGTATCAGAGCCACGTGTATCGTTTATTAGATCGATTTAGTATATTAGATGTACTAGTTTAGAGTTTCTGAGAATTATAAAACTACATATGTATTTTGATTGATATTATGCATAAGAAGGTGCACTGTCTCGAGCAGGATATTATTGCATGAGATGCAAGATGTTATTCTGTTTGAACGAGGATATTATTCTGTTCAAACAGAAATGTACGCTGTCTCACGCTGAGATTTACTGCATAAGATGCAGGATATTATTGCATGAGATGCAGGATATTATTTCATGAGATACCGGATATTATTGTCTGTTTGAACGAAGATATTATTCTGTTCAAGCAGAAGGTGCACTGTCTCACGCTGAGATTTATTGCATAAGATGCAGGATATTATTGCATAAGATGCAGGATATTATTCTGGTCGCACGTGGAGATTATTGCATATGTATTAGTCAAAATGTATATATGTATTTTATAATTCAACGATATATGATATAGCATGGGCCAAAAACTTTGTGTTGTGATTGAATGATGTGATTGTATGTATGTTGTGCATGTTGTAAATTTGATTTATGGCTGAAGGCAACCAGTGAGTTGTCCAAATTGTAATTTTATTTTAATAAGGCAACCGGTGAGTTGTCCAAGTTGTAAAATAAATAAGGTTGTAAATTAAAGAAGATGAAGGAGTTCATCGCCTCAACCGATTACATGGTGAAGGAGTTCATCAGGACAACCAATCACAAGATGAAGGAGTTCATCACCACAACCTATCACATGATGAAGAAGCTAATCGCCATAACCGATCACATGATGAAGGAGTTCATCACCACGTCCATTGTTATAATGAAGGAGTTCATTATAAGTAATTAATTAGGGATCTTTATAGTGGCTTATAAAGATCATGGCCATGCTATGTCATTAAATTAATTATTCTGTGATGTGTGATGTGATATGCTTTTGCATGTGATAAATAAATTAGAAATCCCTCTATTAATTATTAAGTTGAGAAAATGCCTCCCATATTCTGAAATTCTCAGGGCCTTTATATCACTCACATGGGTCATGCCAAAGCTGGGTGTGTGAGATTATATAGTTGGCGGGAGAATATGCATTGATTAATTACCAACATAGGTCATGCCAAAGCTGGGTGTGTTGGTAGATTAATTGGATGATAATCAGTTATGGTTAGTACTTAACTAAGTAGCAAGTCGGACTTGAACTTAGGGCATAAGATGAGATATGTACACACATGGATTTTTGAGTTAGACTCATAAACCCCTGATCTCATAAATGATCTCAAGAGTTGCATGGAGATGCAATTGGATTTGATCCTACCTAAATAACAGAATTCTGAGACGAGCCAAAGCCGATTAGGATTTTGCGAAATATGGATCTTGAGCCACTATGGTACATGTAGTTGGAATGTATCCGAACCAACACAGTGAGGGTTGTTGATTTGATAAAAATAGTGGGAGTATTTTAAATGAACTAAAACATAAATGTTATCATCTATAAAAGTATTAATTTTGCACATCTTATTCCATGTAGAAAAATGTCCTCAAACAGTTTAAATTTGCGATCTCTCCTTGAGAAGGAGAAGTTGAATGGTAAGAACTTTCTGGATTGGGAGCGAAATCTAAGAATTGTTCTTAGGGCTGAACATAAGGGTTATGTTCTTGATGAGCCTCTCCCAACTGAAGAACCACCAGCAGATGCTGACCAAGTGGACCAAGAATACTATGAAAAGTTCATAGATGATGATGTTGAAATAACCTGTCTCATGTTGGCAACTATGTCATCGGATCTTCAAAAGCAGTTTGTAGATTCGCATGCATATGTTATGCACAAACAGCTCAAGGAAATGTTCCAAGAGCAAGCCAGACTTGAGAGGTTTAACACTCACAAGGCGTTGTTCAACTGTAAAATGGTCTCGGGTACATCTGTGAGTGCACATGTTTTAAAGATGAAAGGTTATGTTGATAACCTTGAGAAACTAGGTGCGAAAGTCAGCCATGAGATGGAAACTGACTTGATTCTTGAGTCTTTGACTCCGAATTTCGCACAGTTTGTTTCTAACTACAACATGCACTCTATGGACAAAACAATACCGGAATTACATGGTATGCTCAAGAATTTTGAGGCTACCAATAGGTCCGGAGACTTCAAGGCATCAAATGTCAACGAAGTTCTGATGGTTCAAAAGGGAAAGTTCAAGAAGAAGTTCAAAGGCAAGAACAAAAGTAAGGGCAAGATGTTGCCCAAACCAAAGATCAAGAAATCTGAACCGACCACTTGTTTCCATTGCCATAAAGATGGCCATTGGAAAAGGAACTGCCCTCTTTACTTAGAAGAAGTGAAGAAGAAGAAAGCAGTTTCGGCAAGTGCCTCAGGTATTGATGTTAACTTATCTACTTTGTCAAATTGGGTATTAGATACCGGATGTGGCACTCACATTTGTAAAAATGTGCAGGGACTACAAAGTAGAAGGAAATTAGCTAAAGGTGAAATGGACCTACGTGTGGGAAATGGAGCAAGAGTTGCTGCTTTAGCCGTAGGAAATTACCATTTAACTTTACCTAATGGATTTGTATTAGAACTAAACAATTGTTGTTTTGTACCTGGTATGAACAGGAATATTATTTCTATTTCAAGACTAGCTTTGGATGGTTACAAATTTATTATAGAAGATAATAATTGTACTATCCGTAAAGGAGAAATTTTCTATGGAAATGTTTCATTAGAAAATGGTCTCTATGTGCTAGATCTGAATAATCACAAATCCATATTTAATATCAATACCGAGAGGATAATGTCTCATGTTGATAATCAGACCTACTTCTGGCATTGTCGTTTAGGCCATATAAACGAGAAACGCATTTCTAAACTCCATACTGATGGACTTTTAGACTCATTTGATATGAGATCATATGAGACATGTGAGTCTTGTTTATTAGGCAAAATGACTAAGAAACCTTTCTCAAATGTTGGTGAAAGATCCAATGAGTTGTTGGAGCTCGTACATACTGATGTATGTGGCCCAATGAGCATGGAAGCCAGAGGAGGTTATAGATACTTCATTACATTCACTGATGACTATAGTAGATATGGTTTTGTCTACTTGATGAGACAAAAGTCAGAATCATTTGAAAGGTTCAAAGATTTTAAGAATGAAGTAGAGAATCAACTAGGCAAGAAAATAAAGGCCATTCGATCTGATCGAGGTGGTGAATATTTGAGCCAAGATTTTGATGACTATCTAAGAGATTGTGGAATTGTTTCACAATTAACTCCACCCGGTACACCTCAATGGAATGGTGTTTCCGAGAGGAGAAATCGTACCTTGTTGGACATGGTTCGATCAATGATGAGTCAGACAGATCTCCCGAAATCGTTTTGGGGTTATGCCATTGAAACAGCCGCATTCATACTGAATAGAATTCCATCTAAATCCGTAGAAAAGACTCCATATGAGATATGGACAGGAAGAACTCCGAGTTTGTCTTTTCTGAAGATTTGGGGTTGCGAGGCATATGTTAAACGCATGATGTCAGATAAGCTTGGACCCAAATCAGATAAATGTTTGTTCGTGGGATATCCTAAGGAAACTAAAGGGTATTACTTTTACATCCCCTCAGAAAATAAGATTTTCATAGCTAGAAATGGAGTCTTCTTAGAGAAGGAGTTCATTTCCAAAAGAGCTAGTGGGAGTAAGGTTGATCTTGAAGAAGTTCAAGATTCCCAAACTGAAAATGAACATGAGATGGAAAATATTTCGGGTTCACCAAATGTTGGAGAATCAGAAAATGTTACACAAGAACCACCTCGTAGATCTAGTAGGAATCGTCAAGAGCCCGAGAGATATGGATTTCTCGTGACTAATGATGATGATGTGTTGGCCATGGATGATGAACCAACATCCTACGTAGAGGCTATGATGAGTGAAGATTCACAGAAATGGCAAGAAGCCATGAATGTCGAGATACAATCCATATATGACAATCAAGTTTGGAACTTGATTGATCCACCTGAAGGATTAAAAACCATTGGGTGTAAGTGGGTTTTCAAGAAGAAAACTGACATGGATGGTAAGGTGCATACTTACAAAGCACGGCTTGTGGCGAAAGGTTTCAAGCAAACTCATGGTATAGACTATGATGAAACGTTTTCGCCCGTGGCCATGCTTAAGTCTATAAGAATTCTACTTGCCATAGCCGCATATTATGACTATGAAATATGGCAAATGGATGTCAAAACTGCTTTCCTTAACGGGAACTTGAACGAGGATGTATACATGATACAACCCGAGGGTTTTGTCGATCCAAAGAATTCTAAGAAAGTATGCAAGCTTCAAAAGTCTATTTATGGTTTGAAGCAAGCATCTCGAAGTTGGAATCTTCGTTTTGATGAAGTAATCAAGGATTATGGTTTCATCAAGAATGTGGAAGAAGCTTGTGTATACAAGAAATTCAGTGGGAGTGCACATGTATTCTTAGTTCTTTATGTGGATGACATATTGCTCATTGGTAATGATATACCTATGCTCTTAAGTGTTAAGAAATATTTGGGGAATCAATTTTCAATGAAAGACCTAGGAGAAGCAGCTTATATATTAGGCGTAAAGATCTATAGAGATAGATCAAGGAAGCTTCTAGGTCTGAGTCAAAGTACATACATTGACAAGGTATTGAAGAGGTTCAATATGCAAGATTCCAAGAGAGGATCCTTGCCAATGTCGCATGGTATCTCGTTAGATAAATCTCAATGTCCGACATCGAGAGATGAACGAGAACGCATGAATAGAGTACCATATGCTTCTGCAATTGGATCTATTATGTATGCGATGATATGTACTAGACCAGATGTGTCATATGCATTAAGTGTAACAAGCAGATACCAATCAGATCCAGGTGAGAGTCACTGGATAGCAGTAAAGAATATTCTTAAGTACTTGAGAAGGACTAAAGATGTATTCTTAATCTATGGAGGTTTGGAAAGTGAGCTGGTGATAAAGGGTTATACCGATGCTAGCTTTCAAACCTGCATAGATGATTTTAGATCGCAAAGTGGTTATGTATTCTGTTTGAACGGAGGAGCAGTTGTTTGGAAAAGTTCCAAACAGCAAACTGTCGCAGATTCTACAACGGAAGCGGAGTATATAGCAGCTTCAGAAGAAGCTAAGGAAGCTGTTTGGATCAAGAAATTTGTGGCAGAACTAGGTGTAGTTCCAAGTGTGTTGGACCCTGTGACTCTCTTTTGTGATAACAATGGAGCAATTGCGCAATCTAGGGAGCCAAGGTCACACCATAGATCCAAACACATACTTCGGCGTTTTCATCTAATTCGAGAGATAATAGAGAGAGGAGACGTGAATGTGTGCAAAATTCCAACTGATGATAATATAGCTGATCCGTTTACTAAGCCGCTCTCGATAGCGAAACATGATCGTCATGCTAGAGCTATTGGTTTGGATTACCTCAGAGAGGAGAGTTGAGTGTGTATTATTATTATCAGTTCACCCTAGTGCAAGTGGGAGACTGAAGGAATAATGCCCTAGGCTGAATGAAATAATGCCCTGGGCTGAACTAAATAATACCCTAGGCTAAACTGTTTAGCTTGTATGTAAACAAAGGATAGTTATTATTTATGTGTTGTTAATCTAATATTTTAATATTGAATTAAAGTTTCATTTAACACGTGTACATGTTATTTAACATATTTAGGAATATGTGAATAAGCCTTGAATTGTATCACTAGTTCATACATCATCATAATATGTGATTATGATAGTAAAACTGTATCAATGAACGTAATACGAATCTAAATGTCCCTGGTCATATATATGATGTATATAGAGATATACATGTCTAAAGAAATAGAATATATATGTACACCAGTATATTCGCATATGAGATGATTATGTTTTACTGATCATGGACATGGAATACATAGAGATGTAGTGATGTCAAATATGGAATATAGATATGTATTAGAGACTACATATTGGACTGACCAACTTATGAGAATATACATGGTTATTGTCATTATATATATTCTCATAAACAAATAGAATTTTAGTTCTTTGACCTGAGGTTATCATTAGATTTCTCACCTGTGAATTGTGATACTTAGATATGTTTCTTTGTTATCTTTAACCGGGTAATCAAGATCATCATTGGGTATTGCATGAAGCATGTTGGAGGATGTGAATAACCAAGATGGAAGTTGTTCCTTTCATGATTGAAAGAGATATCTCTCAGGGCCCCCTGATGAATTAGGATTGAAGGAAATGCGTGGCCACGCTCAATAAGATTAACATGTGTTGTTAATACTAATTGAACATTCAATCTAGTTCTATATCGGGAAAGAGTTAAGTTGATTTAGAAAGGATGACATTTGACCATGTCTTTGATCAACAGATATCGAATGAACAAGAGAGCTAGTAATTTGTCTATTTGATAAATAGGTTATGATCACAAATCATTTATTTAATTTGGGTAGTCATAATGCCTTGCTAGAGGCCAACTATGATTTGCATATTTAAATAGAGATTTAATATGCTGCCAACTTTAAATAAACCTATAGGGTCACACACAAAGACAAGTTAGGACTGGACACAGAAAATCAGGAAAGTAGATATTATTCAGTTTGAATCAGGATGTTATTCTGATTTTGAATCAGGATATTATTCTGTTCGAAAGTGGATATTATTCTGTTCGAACGAGGATATTATTCTGTTCGAATAGAAGGTGTAAAGCATTAAATGAATGCTACATGCATGTATGGGTGCATGACATTAATGCTCTGGATATCATTCATTGGATGAAAGATATTAGGTGGGAAAGAATAGTTTTTTCCCCACTCGATGAAAAACACACACCAAGACTTCTTGAAAGAAAGAAGAAGATTCACTCATTTTTCTAGAACAGATTTTTGACTAAAAGAAAAGAGTTTTCTTGGAGAGTCAAAAAGAAGAGAAAAAGGTTTTCTCAGTGAAAAGAAAAGAGTGAAGCTTGGCTGAATTTCTTTGTGAAAGAAAAGAGAAGCAAGCAGATTTTCTGAAGGGAGGAAGGATCCGACTAGCATCGGAGGCCTTCACATCCAGCCTAGACGAGTCGCGTGTGGATACCGATAGAGGGTAGTGCCGGTTCGAGCACACCAACGTGATCTCAGGAAGCTTCCTTCAACCAGATTTGAACTAAATCTGAGGTGAAAATTTTGAAACTCTTCCTTCGTATCTAATTAGCGATACACAGATCCATGGCTTTAGGGGTTCGGGTAAATTCCGCTGCGCAATCTGATTGCAACAAAGTTGCCCGGATTCCCCAACAAAACAAACATTCTTAGTGTTTGTAAAATTTGGTGAAAAGTTACGTAGTGAAACATTCGATCCAAACCATCTCAAAACACGTTATTTGGACTCCTCCTAACGTTAAAAGAATTAGTAGAATTGAAAAACAAACTTTCTTAACGTTTGTAAAATTTGGTGAAAAGTTATGTAGTAAAAGATAAGATACAAATGATCCAAAAACACGTTATTTGAACTCCTCAAAACGTAAACAGATTGCTATGATTCGAAAAGAAAACTTTCTTAGTGTTTGTACAATTTGGTGAAAAATTACGTCGTAAAAGATTCGATCCAAACGATCTAAAAAACAAGTTTTTTGGGCTCCTCGGAGAGTTATAAGATGGTCATGAATCGAAAAACAAACTTTCTTAGTGTTCGTAAAATTTGGTGAAAAGTTATGTATTAAAAGATACCACACAAATGATCTAAAAACACGTCATTTGAACTCCTCAAAACATAAAAAGATTGATATGAATCGAATAGAAAGCTCTCTTAGTGTTTGTACAATTTGGTGAAAAGTTACGTAGTAAAACATTCGATCCAAACCATCTCAAAACACGTTATTTGGACTCCTCATAGCGTTAAAAGAATTGTATGAATGAAAAAACAAACTTTCTTAGTTTTTGTAAAATTTGGCGAAAAGTTATGTAGTAAAAGATACGATACGAATGATCTAAAAACAGGTTATTTGAACTCCTCAAAACGTTAAAAGATTGCTATGATTCGAAAAGAAAACTTTCTTAGTGTTTGTACAATTTGGTGAAAAATTACGTAGTAAAAGATTCGACCCAAACGATCTCAAAAACAAGTTATTTGGGCTCATCAGAGAGTTATAAGATGGTTATGAATCGAAAAACAAACTTTCTTAGTGTTTGTAAAATTTGGTGAAAAGTTTTGTACTAAAAGATGCGATACAAATGGTCTAAAAACATGTTATTTGAACTCCTCAAAACGTAAAAAAGAATGCTATGAATCGAATAGAAAACTTTCATAGTGTTTGTACAATTTGGTGAAAAGTTAAGTAGTAAAACATTCGATCCAAACCATCTCAAAATACGTTATTAGGACTCCTCACAGCGTTAAAAGAATTGTATGAATAAAAAAACAAACTTTCTTAGTTTTTGTAAAATTTGGCGAAAAGTTATGTAGTAAAAGATACGATACGAATGATCTAAAAACACGTTATTTGAACTCCTCAAAATGTAAAATGAATACAATGAATCGAATAGAAAACTTTCTTAGTGTTTGTACAATTTGGTGAAAAGTTACGTAGTAAAACATTCGATCCAAACCATCTCAAAACACGTTATTTGGACACCTCAGAACGTTAAAAGATTCTTATGAATGGAAAAACGACCTTTCTTAGTTTTTGTAAAAATTGGTGAAAAGTTATGTTGTAAAAGAATCGATACAAACGATTTAAAAACACGTTATTTGAACTCCTCAAAACGTAAAAAGATTGCTATGAATCGAAAAGAAAACTTTCTTAGTATTTGTACAATTTGTTGAAAAGTTACGCAGTAAAAGATTCGATCCAAACCATCTAAAAAAACACATTATTTGGGCTCCTCAGAGAGTCTAAAGATTGTTATGAATCGAAAAACAAACTTTCTTAATGTTTGTAGAATTTGGTGATAAGTTACGTAGTGAAAGATACGATACAAACGATCTAAAAACACGTTATTTGAACTCCTCAAAACGTAAAAAGATTGCTATGAATTGAATAGAAAACATTCTTAGTGTTTGTTCAATTTGATGAAAAGTTACGTAGTAAAACATTCGATCCAAACCATCTGAAAACACGTTATTTGGACTCCTCATAGCGTTAAAAGAATTGTTTGAATCGAAAAACAAACTTTCTAAGTGTTTGTAAAATTTGGTGAGTAATAAAAGATACGATACAAATGATCCAAAAACACATTATTTGAACTCTTCAAAACGTTAAAAGATTGCAATGAAGGAAATACAGTTTCGGATCAACCGTAAAAGTGTACACAAGGATAAACGAACGTACGCGTTCGTGGGCATAAATAATGTGTATATTAGATGCACATATGTATATTGGATACACATGGTTAAATTAATAAGAAACGGTTTTTATTAAGAAAACCAGAAAATTCAGTTTAAGCCGTTTTAGTAAAATTGGCATAACTTTCAGTAGGAAACTCCGATTTGAATGGTTCAAATTTGGTTAGATCGATAATGCGATTATCCAGAACTTTCATGTTGTAATATGTTTCATTGGAGCGAAGTATCAGTGTCGTTCTGATGGAATACCGAAATGGTGCGACGGTTTGACATACAGTTAGTAAAACGTCCGTAACTTTCGCATCCGAACTCCACTTGGGCCAGGCCAAATTGGGTTGGAAATATAATAAGATTATCTACAACTTTCGTGAATGTTCAAAGTCAGTTGGAACGACTTAATATTTTCGTTTCAACAGAATACTGAAAGGGTGTCTGCAGTATTCTGTCTGAAAAGGTGTATATGAGATATACATACCTTTTGGCCCATCCTTATCCTATGTGATATAAATATGATGTTTCTTTCTCTCTCTCTAGACCAATTGATTCAGTCCAACCAATTCATTCAGTTCAACCCCTGTGGAATTAATAAGATTAATCCAGAAATTGGAGAGAATCTTTCTCAAGAGTGAAAGAGTGCGAAGAGAGAAAAACCGAGAAAAACAGTTTTTACGGAGAAGAGAATCAATCGATCAAGCAAGTTCGCCGGTGCATCGTCTAGGCAGGTGCATCCGCGACCGACGAACTCCGACTCACGGTGGATACAAGTAGAGGAGCGACACTTGTGGCTCTTCGATTGTGATCAACTCGAGGGAGAGAAAGAACGGTCAAAGACGGTGGAAGCGCTTGGACGTGGGACGCACGAAGACAACCGGAGGCGCGTCAAGACGGTGGGAGACGTGTGGTATGGGACGCACGTGCTAGTCACCAACGTGATCGGGGAAAGAAGGAAGAACGATCAACCCGTCGTGCGTGATCAATTTCACGCTGGTAATCGTCTATCCTACTTTGCATCGTACCCTCGAAGTCATGGCGTGATCTTGGATTTTGGGAACCGGACCGGGCCTTCATATCCGCTGCGCGGGTCCGGGGACGGGAGAATTCCCATCAGTGGTATCAGAACGAACGCCATCGATTCGAGGGTCGAATCATAGTCGTATATTAGATATACGCACGGGTTATCAAAGTCCGTACCCGTTTGCATGATGTTAAATATAAAAAAAGTCAAATTCCGTTAAAATCACATGTGGAATTCGCTAGAGATCGATCAAAAGTTGATTGAGAGTATCTAGGAATGATCATGAAAAAGTTTCATGATTTATCGTTTTGGAAACGAGCGAAAACGGAAGAAACGGCGAAATCTGCAGAAAATCAGAGTTTCTGCCGCCCCGGGGGCAGTTTTTGGCGCCCCGGACGCGTCCCGGGCGAGGTTTTCTCGCGCCCCACGGGCCTCGGATGGGGCAGGGACCCCCTCTCGATGCTGATTTTGTTTTCGCGATAAGTTTGGCTACGAAACTCGAAATTTTGAGTTCTTTATATCGATATGATCGGCATCAATCATACTAGCATATAAACAAGTAATTATTTAGAATAATTAGTCTTCCTAATTAGTACATATGCATTTATGAAAATCTTGTGATAGTGATATAATATGATTATGTCACGAATTAATGAAACATGAAAGTCATGAACCCTCATAATATTTAAGTCATGGAAATGCCTTCCATGTCAACAACCATCGAAATTGGTATCACAATATGTGTGTTGTTAGGCCTTCGTCATGCACACATGTTGTTGGTATCAATTGGTGGCAAGCGTTAAATGGGGACTCACGTGTTGTTTGGCCTTCGTCATGCACGTGAGTAGTCCACTTGACGATACGTTTGATATGGTTATGACTTAACCGTCCAAGCCAATCCGATTGGAGTTCGGGGCATAGTTAGAATGCACACACGGAAATGGGATTGTATATGATACGATCCATCACCGAAATTCTATAAAGGTTCGAGAGTCGCATATGATGCGATTGGATTATATCCTACCTAAATAAGCGAGATCCCACTCGATAGGCCTTCGTCACTTGTGGGAGGATTGCGAAATATGGATCTCGGGTGTTATGGACTTGGAGTCCCGTATCGGTATGAGGATTATCGATTCGATAAAATAATACTATTCATATAATCAACATATAAGCATATAGATTAAGTACGCACGGTTAGGAGTTTATTCTTTATTATCCGTTTAGAATTATATTTTCAAGCAACACCAAATATATCGATGAGATCGATATGATAGATGGCTTTTGGGCCGGAATTACCAAGATTAACCTTGATAGTTAAAGAATAGTTCTTAAACTTAGAGGAACGTGTTGGACACGGAAATGGTAGATTCAGGGCTCGAGGTTTTGGCTTTAGAGAAAGCCGGGTTCGATAAACTTTAAGAAGAAATCGAACGAGATTACGTGCCTTGTGGTGGCATGTATAGACGCAAATTTCTCAAAATTATTTTGAGAATTCGGGTGTATATATACGAAAGTAAAACACAACGCTCATGAAATAGTTTCAAGAGGTAGAGCGCGTTGAATGGTTCAATGCGGCTCAAAGAGTAGGTTAATTTTGAGACGCTTATGGGTCTTTAATTAACACTCGTGTGTTGATGGTACGAGATTTGATCTACGTGACCGAATATCATATGCATTCGATAGATAAGTCGATCCCGGAATTGCATGAAATGCGATTTAAGTTTGAATTGGAGATGCTCGGAACATCAGAGGAATCCAATGCATATAGATGCGTGGATATCCTTGTAATTCAAGGGCGGGATCGGAAGAAATAAATGTCTAAGGGTATTTTGGGAAAAATGTTTTTCCAAACAGAAAGTTCGGACAAGGAGTTGTCCAAAATAATGACTCAAAGAACGGTGAAATCCGAGGAGGATTAAACCTAGAAGTTGATTGCTTCTTTTGGCGTTGCCGTCATGGCCATATAAACGAGATACACGTATCTAGATTTCATATGATGGATTAATAGAATCAATCGAATTAGATTCAATTGGTTAAACACGATACTTATTTATTAGGCAAAGACGACAAAGTGCATCATTCTCCAAAGGTTGGAGAAAGATCCAACGAATTATTGGAAATTACATTTAAATGTAAATGTTCCGATAAGTTCCGAGGCAAGGGGAGGCTATCAGTATTTTGTTACGTTTATGGAAGATTAAAATAGATACGGTAATATCTATTTAATGCGTGCCGAAACAGAGACTTTTGAAAGGTTCAAAGAGTTTCAAAAACGAAATACAAAATCAACTAGGCAAGAAAATCAAAGCTTTTCGATAGGATCGAGAAGGCAAGTATTTGAGCTACGCGCTTCGATAGGATCGAGGAGACGATATTTGAGTTATACGTATTGATGATCATTTATGATTGTGGAATCGTTTCACGATTACCTTCATTCGGAACATTAAGATGTATTCGAAAAAAGGAAATGAACACATGTTGGACATGGTTCGATAAATGAAAAGTCAAACGGATCTCCCAAAAATGTTTTGGGGATACGCCCTTGAGACAGCGGCACTAATGAATGGTGCATATAAGATATAGACCATAAACCTTCTAATTGGTACAAAAGACGCCATATGTGATATGGATCGGAATGGTTCCGAAGTTGTCATTTGTAGAGATTTGAGGATGTGAGTATATTTCGAAATTTGTTTCGATTAAACTCAATCCCAATTCTGAAAATTGTTCGTTTATCATATATCCTTAAGGAAACTAAAGGGTATTAGTTCTAACGTCCCAACGAAAATGAGATTTTCGTGGCTCGAAGAGATGCCTTCTTGGAGGAGGACATAATGCGCACAAGTTTGGAACTTGATGCCATTTATCTCTACGCGGGCTAGTGGGAGTAGAATAAATCTCGAAAGAGTTCGAGATCTGGAAAATGAACATTGTAACGATGAAAGTTGACACGACTTTATCAAGAGTTGATGAATACGAGTCAAACACGCAAAGGAATTTTTCATAGATCCAGTAGACTATATCATAAATACGGATTTATCGTGGCTAATGATGATAGATCGAAATCATATGATGATTCGATATCCTATAAGGATGCTATGAAAATGACGATTCCATATGGCAAGATGCCATGAAATCTGAGATTCGATCCGTGTAGATTATCAAGTTTAGAACTTGATTTCATTACTTTCAGGGTTAGACCCGTGAAATATCAATGAGTTTTCAAGATGAGAACCAACACGGATTGGAATACGCATATAACAAAGCGAGGCTTGCAGCGAAGAGTGTCAAGTAATTCATAGTTGGACTATGAAGAAACGTTTTCGCATGTTGCCAATCTTTCACATTCTCAAAATTATGCTTGTCATGGTCGCATATTATGACTATATGATGTGGCAAAATGGATGTCAAAACCGAATTTTTTAACAGAAATTTTATAAAAGGATGTGTACTTGACACAACCTTACGGTTTTGTCGATTCATAAGAATCGGGGAAAGGATATGCACGCTTTAACGATCCATATGATGGATTAGAGAATGCTTCTCGGAATTGGAACATACGTTTTGACGAAGTTATAAACTGTTATAACATTGTCGGAACGAATGAAAACTTTGTGTATACATGAAGGTTAGTGGGAGCCGCGTTATATTTCTTGTAACGACAAAGGATTTAGGCGAGACCGCTTATGAATTAAGCGTAAAGATCTATAGGATAGATCTAAGAAGTTTCTCGTTCTAGATTATAGCACGTATATCGACATAATGTTGAAAATGGTTTTCAACATATAATTCCTTGGAGGAGTTACATCGAAATGTCGAATGGCAGAAATTCTCTACGGCTCGATGTGAGACATCAAGCAGGGCGAAAAGTAATAATATGATGCTTTACATTTGATGTGAAGATCTATTATATCTGTCATGACATGTATGTGGCTATACGTCGTACACATAAAGCGTCTAATTTACCGTCAATAAAATCCAAGGGAATCACACGAGTTTGAATGTAATGAGATTACATGAGACTAACTCTTGTGAATGTATAATGGTTATACATATATATACATAATGGTTATGTATATTTAAACCCATCGGGATTTGTATTGATAACGGTGAAGTTTATCCTTGAATACTTTGCGAAAGAATTCAGGATTTTATTTTATCTATAATGGTGTGGAGGACGTGTTGGTTATAAAGAGTTATAACAACAACAGTTTCCAAATATGGCACGTCCAAATATGTAGCACGACTTTCGATCACAAAGTGTGTACATGATTTGCTTAAACGAAAACATGGTTATGTGGAAAGGTTCCACCTGACCAATAATTAATGATTCTATTTACGGAGGCGAGTATATTGTGGTTATGAATCACAAAAGGAAGCGGTATGGATCAAGGATACATGACCAAACTCGAGTAGTCACGAGTTATCGGATTTATGGTTGTGTATTGCGTGATACGCAATAGTACAAGCAAAAATGCCGAGGTCACAACCACTTCTAGCTAATACTCAGAAAATTTCATTGATCCATGAAATTTTGTGAAATGATGTGATCGTAGGTATTGGAAATGTTCCAAACATTAAGAAGATTAACACTAACGGCAACGTGCGGAACCGTTTACAAAACCGCTCTCTCTAGTCGCGCATGACTATCATGCGATGACTATGGGTATAGAGATACCCAGAGGAGAAAGAAGAGAGTAGAGTGTAGTTATCTAATACGATAGTCCTCGCAGGTTATGGGTATGGAGATACCCATAGGTAAACGTTGTATCACCCAAATACTTAGTCCATATGAATGCATCCCTTTAAAAAATTTGTTTACTTAAATTAATATGCATTTTCCTTATATGAAAACTGTGTGCGGGTTGTGTAATTTGATTACATGAACCCTGATTTGAACTTATGTGGACGTCGACATAATTGAGGATTATGTGCATCGAAACCGTCACACTTAAAGTTTCATTTCTAAACATCCCTAGTCATGATTCAGTTTGCTAAAGAGTGAAGCATTTACATTATCAGATAATAGACTGAACATGTACACTAGTACGTTAGCCGAGGAGATGATTATGTTTTGCTAATCATAGGACAAAGGTGTTTGTCGAATCGAGAACGTAGATATATGTTAGGTGACATATATTGGATATGACCGAAGCCGCGAGACCATGACATGGTTTAGTCATTATAGATGGACTTGCGACGAGTAGGGTATTAGGTTCTTCAAACTTGAGGGGACCATTGATTGCGTTACGTGCGTAACACAATGCTTTGATATGACCTTACGCTCCCCGTAACAGGGAGTTAAAACGGTCATCATTGGGTATTGTCCGAAACACGGAATTCAATGTGAGTCTCCAAGATAGGAATTGTTTATTCCGAAAGGAAGAGATATCTCTTTGGCCACTCGATGAATTGATTAACGAAAACTACGGCCGTAGTCAATGATATTAACGGTTAATATCGATTGAAATTGTTAAATCAGTTCGGAAACGAGGAATAAGTATAGTTAATCAAAATATAAGGATGACTACCACCATGCCTTTTGGTTAACGGATATCGCTAATAAGAGAACTAATAACCGCTATTCGAGATAGGCACAATGATCACAATCATTCTTCGTGTTAACATGGGTAGCCATGATGGAGTGACTAGATCCCGCTCATGGGCTTGTAGTGCTTTGGAAACAGCCTACTGCCATCATTAACCGAACCTACATGGTCACACAACGAGTCGTACTAAGTCGGGCTTGATTATAAAGTTGGCACATAAGATGTGCATAGCTTGGTATTTGATACGCGAGCTATATTCTCTAAAATTGTGTATATTGGATATGCATGAGTACCTTTTAGGTACATCTGAAATTGAGTGGGAGACTGAAGGAAATACAGTTTCGGATCAACCGTAAAAGTGTACACAAGGATAAATGAACGTACGCGTTCGTGGGCATAAATAATGTGTATATTAGATGCACATATGTATATTGGATATACATGGTTAAATTGATTAGAAACGGTTTTTATTAAGAAAACCAGAAAATTCAGTTTAAGCCGTTTTAGTAAAACTGGCATAACTTTCAGTAGTAAACTCCTATTTGAATGGTTCAAATTGGGTTAGATAGATAATGCGATTATGTAGAACTTTCATGCTGTAATATGTTTCATTTGAGCGAAATATCAGTGTCGTTCTGATGGAATACTGAAAGAGTGCGACGGTTTGACATACAGTTGGTAAACCGTCCGTAACTTTCGTATCCGAACTCCACTTGGGCCAGACCAAATTGGGTTGGAAATATAATAATATTATCTACAACTTTCGTGAATGTTCAAAGTCGGTTGGAACGATTTAATATTTTCGTTTCAACAGAATACTGAAAGGGTGTCTGCAGTTTTCTGTCTGAAAAGGTGTATATGAGATATACATACATTTTGGCCCATCCTTATCCTATGTGATATAAATAGGATGTTTCTCTCTCTCTCTCTAGACCAATTGATTCAGTCCAACCAATTCATTCAGTTCAACCCCTGTGCAATTAATAAGATTAATCCAGAAATTAGAGAGAATCTTTCTCAAGAGTGAAAGAGTGCGAAGAGAGAAAAACCGAGAAAAAAAGTTTTTCGGAGAAGAGAATCAATCGATCAAGCAAGTTCGCCGGTGCATCGTCTAGGCAGGTGCATCCGCGACCGACGAACTCCGACTCACGGTGGATACAAGTAGAGGAGCGACACTTGTGGCTCTTCGATTGTGATCAACTCGAGGGAGAGAAAGAACGGTCAAAGACGGTGGAAGCGCTTGGACGTGGGACGCACGAAGACAACCGGAGGCGCGTCAAGACGGTGGGAGACGTGTGGTATGGGACGCACGTGCTAGTCACCAACGTGACCGGAGAAAGAAGGAAGAACGATCAACCCGTCGTGCGTGATCAATTTCACGATGGTAATCGTCTATCCTACTTTGCATCGTACCCTCGAAGTCATGGCGTGATCTTGGATTTTGGGAACCGGACCGGGCCTTCATATCCGCTGTGCGGGTCCGGGGACGGGAGAATTCCCATCATCCAAACCATCTCAAAAACAAATTATTTGGGCTCCTCAGAGAGTTATAAGATTGTTATGAATCCAAAAACAAACTTTCTTTGTGTTTGTAAAATTTGGTGAAAAGTTATGTACTAAAAGTTACGATACAAATTATCTAAAAACAAGTTATTTGAACTCCTCAAAACGTAAAAAGATTTCTATGAATCGGATAGAAAAATTTCTTATTGTTTGTACAATTTGGTGAAAAGTTACATAGTAAAACATTCGATCGAAACCATCTCAAAACATGTTATTTGGACTCCTCATAGCGTTAAAATAATTGTTTGAATCGAAAAACAAACTTTCTAAATGTTTGTAAAATTTGATGAAAAGTTATGTAGCAAAAGTTACGATACAAATAAGCCAAAAACAAGTTATTTGAACTCCTCAAAACGTAAATAGAGTGCTATGAATCGAATAGAAAACTTTCTTAGTGTTTGTACAATTTGGTGAAAAGTTACATAGTAAAAGATTCGATCCAAACCATCTCAAAAACACGTTATTTGGGCTCCTCAGAGAGATAAAAGATTGTTATGAATCGAAAAACAAACTTTCTCGGTGTTTGTACAAACGATCTAAAAACAAAATTTGGTGAAAAGTTACGTAGTGAAAGATACGATACAAACGATCTAAAAACACGTTATTTGAACTCCTCAAAATGTAAAAAGATTGCTATGAATCGAATAGAAAACTTTCTTAGTGTTTGTACAATTCGGCGAAAAGTTACGTAGTAAAACATTCGATCCAAACCATCTCAAAACACTTTACTTGGACTCCTCATAGTGTTAGAAGAATGGTATGAATCGAAAAACAAACTTTATTAGTGTCTGTAAAATTGGGTGAAAAGTTATGTAGTAAAAGATACGATACAAATGATCCAAAAATGCGTTATTTGAACTCCTCAAAACGTAAAAGGATTGCTACGAATCAAAAAGAAAACTTTCTTAGTGTTTTTTCAATTTGGTGAAAAGTTACGTAGTAAAAGATTCGATCCAAACCCTCTCAAAAACAAGTTATTTGGGCTCCTCAGAGAGTTATAAGAATCTTATGAATCGAAAAAAAAACTTTCTTAGTGTTTGTAAAATTTGGTGAAAAGTTATGAAGTAAAAGATACAATACAAATGATCTAAAAACACGTTATTTGAACTCCTCAAAACGTAAAAATATTGCTATGAATCGAATAGAGAACTTTCATAGTGTTTGTACAATTTGGTGAAAAGTTACGTAGTAAAACATTCGATCCAAACCATCTCAAAACACGTTATTTTTACTCCTCAGAGCGTTAAAAAAATTGTTTAAATCGAAAAACAAACTTTCTTAGCGTTTGTGAAATTTCGTGAAAAGTTATGTAGTAAAAGATACGATACAAATGAAACAAAAACCTATTATTTGAACTCCTCAAAAAGTCCAAAGATTGCTATGAATCGAATAGAAAACTTTCTTAGTGTTTCTACAATTTGGTGAAAAGTTACGTAGTAAAACATTCAATCCAAACCATTTCACAACACGTTATTTGGACTCCTCATTGCGTTAAAAGAATGGTATGAATCGAAAAACGAACTTTCTTAGTGTTTGTAAAATTTGGTAAAAAGTTACGTAGTGAATGATATGATACAAATAATCTAAAAAACACGTTATTTGAACTCCTCAAAATGTAAAAAGATTGCTATGAATCGAATAGAAAACTTTCTTAGTGTTTGTACAATTTGATGAAAAGTTACGTAGTAAAACATTCGATCCTAACCATCTGAAAACACGTTATTTGGACTCCTCATAGCGTTAAAAGAATTGTTTGAATCGAAAAACAAACTTTCTTACTGTTTGTAAAATTTGGTGAAAAGTTACGTAGTGAAAGATACGATACAAACGATCTAAAAACACATTATTTGAACTCCTCAAAACGTTAAAAGATTGCTTTGAATCGAAAAGAAAACTTTCTTAGTGTTTGTACAATTTGGTGAAAAGTTACGTACTAAAAGATTCGATCCAAACAATCTCAAAAACAAATTATTTGGGCTCCTCAGAGAGTTATAAGATTGTTATGAATCGAAAAACAAACTTTCTTAATGTTTGTAAAATTTGGTTAAAAGTTATGTAGTAAAAGATACGATACAAATAATCTAAAACACGTTATTTGAACTCATCAAAGCGTTAAAAGCTTGCTATGAATCGAAAAGAAAACTTTCTTAGTATTTGTACAATTTGGTGAAAAGTTACGTAGTAAAAGATTCGATCCAAACCATCTCAAAAACACGTTATTTGGGCTCCTCAGAAAGTTAAAAGATTGTTATGAATCGAAAAACAAACTTTCTTAGTGTTTGTAAAATTTGGTGAAAAGTTACGTAGTGAAAGATACGATACATACAATCTAAAAACATGTTATTTGAACTCCTCAAAACGTAAAAAGATTGCTATGAATCGAAAAGAAAATTTTCTTAGTGTTTGTACAATTTGGTGAAAAGTTACATAGTAAAAGATTCGATCCAAACCATCTCAAAAACACATTATTTGGGCTCCTCAGAGAGTTATAAGATTGTTATGAATTGAAAAACAAACTTTCTTCGTGTTAGTAAAATTTGGGGAAAAGTTAAGTAGTAAAAGATACGATACAAATGATATAAAAACATGTTATTTGTACTCCTCAAAACATAAAAAGATTGCTATGAATCGAATAGAAAACATTCTAAGAGTTTGTACAATTTAGTGAAAAGTTACGTAGTAAAACATTCGATCCAAACCATCTCAAAACACGTTATTAGGACTCCTCGTAGCGTTAAAACAATTGTATTAATAAAAAAAAAAAAACTTTCTTAGTGTTTGTAAAATTTGGTGAAAAATTATGTAGTAAAAGATACGATATGAATGATCTAAAAACACGTTATTTGAACTCCTCAAAACGTAAAAAGATTGCAATGAATCGAATAGAAAACTTTCTTAGTGTCTGTACAATTTGGTGAAAAGTTACGTAGTAAAACATTCGATCCAAACCATCTCAAAACACGTTATTTGGACTCCTGAGAACGTTAAAAGATTCTTATGACTGGAAAAACAAACTTTTTTAGTTTTTGAAAAATTTGGTGAAAAGTTATGTAGTAAAAGATACGATACCAATGATCTAAAAATACGTTATTTGAACTCCTCAAAACGTAAAAAGATTGCTATGAATCGAAAAGAAACTTCTTAGTGTCTGTACCATTTGGTGAAAAGTTACGTAGTAAAAAATTCGATCCAAACCATCTAAAAAACACGTTATTTGGGGTCCTCAGAAAGTTTAAAGATTGTTATGAATCGAAAAACAAACTTTCTTAGGGTGTGCTCCAATGAGAGGGAATGGTTGGGAGGGGATGAGAATGGAGGGGAAGGTTAATTTTTACCTTGCTCCCAAGTTTTTTTATGATGAGGGAGAAAGAGAATGGAGGGGAAATTATTTCTCCTCTATGTACAAAAGAGATCAAATATTTTTCTCCCCAAATTTGGAGGGTAATGGAAGGTACAAATTATAGTACCCAAAATACCCTTACTTCATTCATTGTATGACATATGGGTCCCATTGTTCATTGTAATACATATTTTTTCCCTCCAAAAATATTGTTTCTTTCCATCCAAATATACACAACCCTTTCATCTTCCATTGCTATCATAAAAAGAAAATTTCAACTTCTCTTTCTTCTTGTTCCAGCCGTGAATTTTCTCCTAGAAAATAAGGTTAGCAATTTCTTAATATTTCTTAATTATTGTTATTATTATTTGAGTGTTTTTTCTCTTCCAATCAATTGCATGTTCTTCTCCTTTATAATTATGGTTTTTTTTTTAACATATTCTTTTGAACAAGGAGATAGTTAGATTAAATCAAAATTCTTTTTGATCTTTTATTGTTCAAATCTGCATTGGATGATATGAAGATATGAAAATTACATGAATGAGAAAAATTGTTATACTTGTATGGATCAATTACATGAATAATCAAAATTGTTGGCTTGATATTTTGATATGAAGATTTTTTTGAAGACATTTCAAATCATTATCTTCGTAAGAATCTTATCATGAAATTGCAAGATTCATCTTAAATTGTTGGGTGAAAATATTTTATTTTGTCGTATATTTTAATTGTCTTTTTCATGTATAAGAAAAAGAACAAGTTATTAATTACTTATAGTATGTTATATTTTGATTGTATGAAAAATATTTATTTCATGGTTAAAAGGGTAAAATTGTCATTTTCTCATAGTCTTATTTTTCCCCTCCTTTCTCCTTCATTAAACATTTTAAAACTCGGGAGCAAGAAAAATCTCATTTCTTCCCATCCCCTTCATTCTCTTCCCTTCCATTCTCTTCCCCTCCATTATCTTCCCCTTCGTAAAAAACTGGGGAGCACACCCTTAGTGTTTGTAAAATTTGGTGAAAAGTTACGTAGTGAAAAATACTATAGAAAAGATCTAAAAACACGTTATTTGAACTTCTCAAAACGTAAAAAGATTGCTATGAATCGAATAGAAAACTTTCGTAGTGTTTGTATAATTTGATGAAAAGTTACGTAGTAAAACATTCGATCCAAACCATCTGAAAACACGTTATTTGGACTCCTCATAGCGTTAAAAGGTTTTTTGAATCGAAAAACAAAGTTTCTTAGTGTTTGTAAAATTTAATGAAAAGTTATGTAGTAAAAATTACGATACAAATAAGCCAAAAACAAGTTATTTGAACTCCTCAGAACGTAAAAAGATTGCTATGAATCGAAAAGAAAACTTTCTTAGTGTTTGTACAATTTGGTGAAAAGTTACGTAGTAAAAGATTCGATCCAAACTATCTCAAAAACAAGTTATTTGGGCTCCTCGGAGAGTTATAAGATTGTTATGAATCGAAAAACAAATTTTCTTAGTGTTTGTAAAATTTGGTGAAAAGTTATGTAGTAAAAGATACGATACACATGATCTAAAAATACGTTATTTGAACTCCTCAAAACGAAAAAGATTGCAATGAGTCGGAAAAAAAAACTTTCTTTGTGTTTGTACAATTTGGTGAAAAGTTCCGTAGTAAAAGATACGATACAAATGATCTGGAAACGCATTATTTGAACTCTTCAAAACCTAAAAAGATTTCTATGAATCGAAAAGAAAACTTTCTTTGTGTTTGTACAATTTGGTGAAAAGTTACGTAGTAAAAGATTCGATCCAAACCATCTCAAAAACAAGTTATTTGGGCTCCTCGGAGAGTTATAAGATTGTTATGAATCGAAAAACAAACAGTCTTAGTGTTTGTAAAATTTGGCGAAAAGTTATGAAGTAAAAGATACGATACAAATGATCTAGAAAAGCGTTATTTGAACTCTTCAAAACGTAAAAAGATTGCTATGAATCGAAAAGAAAACTTTCTTTGTATTTGTACAATTTGGTGAAAAGTTACGTAGTAAAAGATTCGATCCAAACCATCTCAAAATGAGTTATTTGGGCTCCTCGGAGAGTTATAAGATTGTTATGAATCGAAAAACAAACATTCTTAGTGTTTGTAAAATTTGGTGAAAAGTTATGTAGTAAAAGATACGATACAAATGATCTAGAAACACATTATTTGAAATCCTCAAAACGTAAAAAGATTTTTCTATGAATCGAAAAGAAAAATGTCTTAGTGTTTGTACAATTTGGTGAAATGTTACGTAGTAAAACATTCAATCCAAAACATCTCAAAAACAAGTTATTTTGTCTCCTCAGAGAGTTATATGATTGTTATGAATCGAAAAACAAACTTTCTTCGTGTTTGTAAAATTTGGGGAAAAGTTAAGTCGTAAAAGATACAATACAGAATATCTAAAATCATGTTATTTGAACTCCTCAAAACATAAAAAGATTACTATGAATCGAATAGAAAACAATCTAATAGTTTGTACAATTTGGTGAAAAGTTACGTAGTAAAACATTCGATCCAAACCATCTCAAAACACGTTATTAGGACTCTTCATAGCGTTAAAAGAATTGTATGAATCAAAAAAATAAACTTTCTTAGTGTTTGTAAAATTTGGTGAAAAGTTATGTAGTAAAAGATACGATACAAATGATCTAAAAACACGTTATTTGAACTCCTCAAAACGTAAAAAGATTGCAATGAATGGAATAGAAAACTTTCTTAGTGTCTGTACAATTTGGTGAAAAGTTACGTAATAAACATTCGATCCAAACCATCTCAAAACACGTTATTCGGACTCCTCAGAACGTTAAAAGATTCTTATGAATGGAAAAACAAACTTTCTTAGTTTTTGTAAAATTTGGTGAAAAGTTATGTTGTAAAAGATACGATACAAATGATCTAAAAACGCGATATTTGAACTCCTCAAAACGTAAAAAGATTGCTATGAATCGAAAAGAAAACTTTCTTAGTGTTTGTATAATTTGGTGAAAAGTTACGTAGTAAAAGATTCGATCCAAACCATCTAAAAAACACGTTATTTGGACTCCTCATAGCGTTAAATGAATTGTTTGAATCGAAAAACAAACTTTCTTAGTGTTTGTAAAATATGGTGAAAAGTTATGTAGTAAAAGATACGATACAAATGATCTAAAAACAAGTTATTTTAACTCCTCAAAACGTAAAAAGATTGCTATGAATCGAATAGAAAACTTTCTTAGTGGTTGTAAAATTTGGTGAAAAGTTACGTAGTAAAACATTCGATCCAAACCATCTCAAAACACGTTATTTGGACTCCTCATAGCGTTAAAAGAATTGTTTGAATCAAAAAACAAACTTTCCTAGCATTTGTGAAATTTGTTGAAAAGTTATGTAGTAAAAGATACGATACAAATGAAACAAAAACCTATTATTTGAACTTCTCAAAACGTAAAAAGATTGCTATGAATCGAAAATAAACCTTTCTTAGTGTTTCTACAATTTGGTGAAAAGTTACGTAGTAAAAGATTCGATCCAAACCATCTCAAAAACTAGTTATTTGGGCTTCTCGGAGAGTTATAAGATTGTTATGAATCGAAAAACAAACTTTCTTAGTGTTTGTCAAATTTGGTCAAAAGTTATGTACTAAAAGATACGATACAAATGATCTAAAAACACGTTATTTGAACTACTCAAAACATAAAAAGATTGGTATGAATCGAATAGAAAACTTTCTTAGTGTTTGTTGAATTTGGTGAAAAGTTACGTAGTAAAACATTCGATCCAAACCGTCTCAAAACACGTTATTTGTACTCCTCGGAGCGTTAAAAGATTCTTATGAATGGAAAAACAAACTTTCTTAGTGTTTATAAAATTTGGTCAACAGTTATGTAGTACAAGATACGATACAAATGATCTAAAATCACGTTATTTGAACTCCTCAAAACGTAAAAAGATTGCTATGAATTAAAAAAGAAAACTTTCTTTGTGTTTGTACAATTTGGTGAAAAGTTACGTAGTAAAAGATTAGATCCAAACCATCTCAAAAACACGTTAGTTGGGCTCCTCGGAGAGTTAAAAGAAGATTGTGATGAATCGAAAAACAAATTTTCTTAGTGTTCTAAAAATTGGTGGAAACTTACTTAGCGAAAGATACGATACAAACGATCTAAAAACACGTTATTTGAACTCCTCAAAACGTGTAAAGATTGCTATGAATCGAAAAGAAAATTTTCTTTGTGTTTGTACAATTTGGTGAAAAGTTACGTAGTAAAAGAATCGATCCAAACCATCTCAAAAATAAGTTATTTGGGCTCCTCAGAGAGTTATAACATTGTTATGAATCGTAAAACAAACTTTCTTAGTGTTTGTAAAATTTGGTGAAAATGTATGTAGTAAAAGATATGTTACAAACGATCTAAAAAGACATTATTTGAACTCCTCAAAACGTAAAAAGATTGCTATGAATCGAAAAGAAAACTTTCTGTGTTTGTACAATTTGGTGAAAAGTTACATAGTAAAAGAATCAATCCAAACCGTCTCAAAAACAAGTTATTTGGGCTTTTGAGAGAGTAATAAGATTGTTATGAATCGAAAAGCAAACTTTCTTAGTGTTTGTAAAATTTGGTGAAAAGTTACGTAGTGAATGATATGATACAAATGATCTAAAAACATGTTATTTGAACTCCTCAAAACATAAAAATATTGCTATGAATCGAATAGAAATATTTCGTAGTGTTTGTACAATTTGGTGAAAAATTACGTAGTAAAACATTCGATCCAAACCATCTCAAAACACGTTATGTGGACTCCTCATAGCGTTAAAAGAATGGTATGAATCGAAAAACAAACTTTCTTAGTGTTTGTAAAATTTGGTGAAAAGATATGTAGTAAAATATACGATACAAATGATCTAAAACACGTTATTTTAACTCATCAAAGCGGTAAAATCTTGCAATGAATCGAAAAGAAAACTTTGTTAGTGTTTATACAATTTGGTGAAAAGTTACGTAGTAAAAGATTCGATCCAAACCATCTCAAAACACGTTATGTGGAGTCCTCGTAGCGTTGAAAGAATGGTATGAATCGAAAAACAAACTTTCTTAGTGTTTGTAAATTTGGTCAAAAGTTTAGTTGTAAAAGATACGATACAAATGATATAAAAACACGTTATTTGAACTCCTCAAAACTCAAAAAGATTGTTATGAATACAATAGAAAATTTTCTTAGTGTTTGTACAATTTGGTCATGAAAAGTTACGTAGTAAAACATTCGATCCAAACCATCTCAAAACACGTTATTTGGACTCCTCATAGCATTAAAAGAATTGTTTGAATAAAAAAAAAACTTTCTTAGTATTTGTAAAATTTGGTGAAAAGTTATGTGGTAAAAGATCGATACAAATGATCCAAAAACACGTTATTTGAACTCCTCAAAACGTAAAAAGATTGCTATGAATCGAAAAGAAAATTTTCTTAGTGTTTGTAGAATTTTGTGAAAAGTTAAGTAGTAAAAGATTCGATCCAAACCATCTCAAAAACAAGTTATTTGTGCTCCTCAGAGAGTTATAAGATTGTTATGAATCGAAAATCAAACTTTCTGAGTGTTTGTAAAATTTGGTGAAAAGTTATGTAGTAAAAGATACGATACAAATGATTTAAAAACACGTTATTTGAACTCCTCAAAACGTAAAAAGATTGCTATGAATCGAATAGAAAACTTTCTTAGTGTTTCTACAATTTGGTGAAAAGTTAGTAAAACATTCGATTCAAACCGTCTCAAAACACGTTATTTTGACTCCTCAGAGCATTAAAAGATTCTTATGAATGGAAAAACAAATTTTCTTAGTGTTTGTTAAATTTGGTAAAAAATTATGATTCCGAATTGAAATCACTAAAAAATGTGTTACTTCTCTCTTTTTTTCCAACTAATATCAAATATAATACATAAAAAAATAGAATGTCAAGATCCGGATATGGATACCCGAATTCCAATCGGAGGACCTTATCCGGAAAATATGTCCGGATCTCTATAATACCCGGAACCGGATCTGGATCCGGATCCGACACTAGAACTGAATATCGGATCCGAATTAAAGTACCAGGATGCGATCGGATCAGAATATTTGTCGGACACAATTTGGGTCGGGTCGGACAATATTCCGCACTATTACATCCCTAACCGTATCATATAATGATATTAGTTTGGTAGGAATTAAATACTTCATGTGATGCATTTGAATTTTTTTTTTTTTTTTGATTAACTGATATTTGAATATTTTATGTTATAACTCAATAAGTCACACCAAATGATTTTTTATAATTCCAGGGTACGTTTCATATAAAACTTGTACTTTTGACGTACGAATAAACATGCTTATATAGATTAAACATCAAATTTCACATTAAAATATAAAAGATATAGATATAAATAAATAATTGAAAATTAATTTACGATATGATATTTTCAATAACAATCAACTCTAAGGGCTTGTTCGGCAAGCCATGGAATAGTGGATTAATGGAATAGATAAAATCCATCTATTCCATTTTATTCCAAGCATGTTCGGCAAACAATCATGAAATAAAAACATTGATGAAAATAATTTAAAAGATACAATGACCAAAATACCCTTTTCTATAATTATGTTCAATCAACATAATAACAAAATTAATTTGCATAATCCATACATAATTATGTTCAATCAACATAATGACAAAATTAGTTTACACAATCCATACATATTTAGTTTACAAATTAAATAACATGCAATATAATATAATATTAACAAAATAAAGAACACTCGAACAAAATATTATAGATATCTTATTTTAAATTTAAATAGTTACTTTGATTTTTAAGTCATCAATTTACAATTAAGTTGGATCTCATTCTCTTATATTCAAAACTGGTGATTTTACCATTTCAACCCTGAATAGTTAGATAATTATTGTGCTCAAGTTTATCGAACCATAATTGAAGCACTGACTATAAAATCTAAATTAAAATTATGACAAAGTACTTACTACCATGACTTGGATTGGATTCAAGTTCATCAAGAGATGGATGTTTTCCATGGTGTGCTTTTCGATCCACACAGCCATGAATTTCTTGCTGTAATCGCGGCATGAGGGAGTTTGTCAGCCTTCCGACGATGGGGCATTGTGCCTCTATTATTCCAAGCACCACCAAAACCAACAAAAAAAATGTGCCAAATATTAAGTTTTAGTGATAATTTGAATTAGGAAAAATTGGTGCATAACTTACAAGCAAATTTAAGGCTTAATCTTCTGTTAGTGTACCGCATCAATGTTATCAACACTCATAGCCCTAATTGCATAATCAAGTGTTGAGCAATTTCAAGGGAATTCAAAACTGCAATTGAATTTGCTTTTTTTATTCAACTTAAACATCAATTTGAATTTAGTGTGCTAAATTAATCCAAAGTTAATTAGAATTTTAAAAACAAAATGAATTCAAACCTGCCATTTATGTAGTGTCTCGAGCCAAAAGAAGTTTCTAATCAAATCTTCAACCTCTTCACTCTTCAATATCCAAAGTTAATTAGTCTTTTATAAACCATGGAATTAAAAAAATGAAATAAAAAATCATGCTTTGAAATCAGTCATTACCTGTTCTTGGGCTTCTTCAGTTGCTGTAAGAGCGCGTCAGTCTCCCATTCACAGTCGCCATGAAAACTTCAAAGAAAATCTCAAGCTGGTTTGTATTTTAAAGACAAAATCATATTGATTTGGATCTCTTTCGAGAGAGAAAAACGAGTAGATCTCGTACTAGCTACTTGTTTAGACCATTGGCTGGTAGATTGCCACAAGATCGACGACAAACAGATTAGGAGGAGGAGGAAGGTGCACGGGAAGAGGAAGAAGAAGAAAGACTAGAAATTAGTTTTTTATTTGCAAGGTGGGCCCAAATGGAATAAATAAGGGCATTTTCGTCCAAATATTTTGCCAATTCCATGGAATAGTCTACTTCCAGGTACCCCATGGAATAGATTAAATCCGGAATTTTCCCTCTTATTCCGAGTTATGCCATTCGTGTTCGGCCGGAATAAAATGGAATAAGCCATTTAATCCACTATTCCATCCATGCCGAACAGGTACTAAATATTTTACGCTACATATAAAATTTATATGTAAACATAAAAATAATTAAATAAATTATCATAAATAAAATATTATAGGATATCATTATACATATTATATTATATATTATTTTTATTGAAAATTAAATATTACATAATGAATGCTTTATAGAATGAATTGATAAAATGAAGGGTTGAGATCTGTGAAGTAATAAATATGTGGCTAGGATTGCCTTGAAATTTTGACTCTACGACAGAACGACATGTGGTGAGAAACCCAATTAGCTTGTATAAAAGATATAAATGTCATTAACATACTAAGTGACTATAGGTGTGTTTAATAAAAAATGCCTATTAATTCCTTCACACGTTCATGCCTTACGATCTAACTATATGACCGAATTATTCTCCGGCATATTGTATTATTTCATGCTGAAAGCAAGGCAACACCCTAAATATTAATATAAGACATAATAAATTTAAACTATGTAACCCCACAAAAACTAATACCTTGGCACTAAATGTGTGAGAGAGTCATTTTGATTGAAACAAATATATAAACTAAACCTCACAAGCATTAACACGTACCTTAGTTTTAGGATGTCTAAGATGATTCTTGGCCTTCAAGGTTTTCCTAAGAGAAAGAGAGGCAACACCGTATTTCGATTTGAGTCATTCTGCGAGCCTGATTACCCAACCCGGTTGAATAGCTTGTCTTTCGAAGAGAATGTTCGAGCCATATTAGGGTTTGGAAGCTTAGAGAATGTTGCTCAAGCTGAAGCAAAATTTTGGTCATTTCAGCTCGAGCTAACTCGAAATCCTCCGACCATCATAAGGTTGTTTGTAGTTGAGGAGGAAGTCAATAAATTATCTACCCATTGGTGTCATTATTGTCGTTCGATTGGTACGATACCTAAACAATTTTTCTATGCCGTGCTTTCTTCTCGTATTTAAATTTCATCGATGTATAGGATGGGGCGGGCATCTAATTTGCAACAAAAGATTTCACTTTGTGCTACCTAGAAGAGAAGCAACTCAGCATGGCCATAAATTCGGCATTGAGATCAATGGTGACAGACATTTGATGCACGGACTCGTGCACTCAAATGGATTCGGACATCTCATAACCATAAATGGTTTCACAGGAGGTTCTGAGTACATTTCTGGCCAACAAGTGCTGGATTTGTGGGATCGGATCTGTACCGCTCTACGAGTAAGGTAATCGTTTTCTCTTTACTTTCATCTCTCAAGTAAAGGGAGTAGACACCAACACTGTAGTTTTACTGAATATATAATCATATTGAGACATAAACTTGGACAAAAAAAAATACACAATCTATCATTAGCCAAAATAAAGAGATCTAGATTCTAGACCAAAAATTCTCGTAGTTTTTGCCAGCCTATTAAGTATTAACTAAACAATCATTTATCAAATTTGTTTGATACTTTCACCTATTTTAGGAAGATAAGTCTCTTGGACAAGGCAGAAAGAGACAACATGGGACTGCGTCTAATCTACGGTGTCGCTTTCGGCAAGACTTGGTTTAGCCAGTGGGGATATGTATTCGCACGACCAACTTATGGTGTCACGTATGAAATGTATATTCAATCACTTGCAACCCTACAATCTTTCCCTCTTTACCTCCTCGTCCCTCACTTCGGCAAAGAGATTCCGTTTATCATTGCAAAATATCAGACCATAAGTAACCAACAATTAGTCACACTGGGTGACTTGTTCAAGTTCATGCTTGAGTTCAAGTCACGTTTGCCATTTCATTCTCTAACGCCAATCAACTATCACGGCCTAATATCAGAAAGCACAAGTCGTTGGTCAGCCAAACGTGTAGAAATGGCAGCACGTGTGATAGTCGACGCACTGAAACGGTCCGAGACAAGATGGGTTACACGACAGGAAGTGAGGGACACGGCTAGAGCATATATTGGTGATACGGGGCTTCTAGATTTCGTACTAAAATCGCTAGGTAATCATATAGTTGGAAATTATGTCGTGAGGCGTATGGTTAACCCTGTGACCAAGGTGTTGGAATATTGTTTGGAAGATTTCTCAAATGTTAATTTGCCACCTACTGTGAGTGGAAATAACAGTGGAAAGAATAGGGTTAGGTTGCAAATGACCAAGTTGCAAGTCGTAAGAGACCTATCGCATCTCTACCGAAACATCCTTATGATGGATCCTGGACAAGGGGTACGTACCAATGTCTCCGCGGTTGGCACGATACCAGTGGCTGTACGGATGGTTTTGGATACAAAGCAGTTCGTTAAGGATTACCAAGAAGGGCAAGCAAAAAAGATCAATGATGTTCATAACCAGGATTGTGTCAACATAAATTGCACCATTCGTATAAGAAATGGAGATACGTATCCATTTATGAAAGAAGTACTTCCTTATGAAAACATGAGTTTCTCTATTCATGCAACCATCGGTGAGTTAAAAGCAGATGTTCAGAGGCACTTTAGAAAGAAGTACTTTGGTTTGAATAGCTTCGTGGCCGAGTCATTGGTTGGATTCAACGGGTTAGATTCATGCTCCTTCTATAGCTCAATAATTGGGCTCAAAGGTTGTGTCATGATTGAAGGAAGACTCGATCAAATGGGCGTGAATGAAGTTTTTGAGGGAGGGGACGATAACATTGTGGTGAAATGTGGATGTGGTGCTTTGGATGAAGACGGGGAGAGACTGATATGTTGTGATATTTGTGAAGTTTGGCAGCACTCACGTTGTGCAGGTGTATTGGATTGTGAGGAAATTCCACGTGTCTTTCTTTGCAATAGATGCGAAAATGATATTGTATCTTTGTGTCCAATAAATTTCTAGCAGGGATAAGATATCGTAGGTTTCAGTTTTTTCTTGTTCTTTGTTAGAAGTCATATGGATCGTATTAATTTTTTATGTATTATTTCGATACTATTTGTGCAATGTTATCCAGGATTAATTGTGGGGTTGTATATGGCGCCCCTCAAACAAGGCAAAAAATGTTAATTGAATCGATGAGGATTAAAGGAGTTAATTAGATTGATTATCACTCAAATCAATGATTGGTTTCACTGATTCAATTAAAAGATCTAATCAATCCAATTAACCCTCCTCGATTGACGCATCCGCGATTTTTTTTTTCATGAAGGCATGGCATATTTACCCATTAATTATAGTGATGATTAAAATAAAAAAAACTAGGAGAATACTCGCGCTACGCGCCGAACATTTGAATTATGTTTTTCACTACAATACAAATTACACATTTGTATGTCAATATTAATAAAATCATCTTAAAGTAAAGTTATTCGGTTTCATATATCTATAATTATTCATATGTTTTACAATTATTTTGCTTTATGATAACAAAAAATCTCATTTTTTTAACCAAATAATAATACTTATGTTAGTGTCATTATATAATAATTTATGAGATATAATACATTTTTACGAAAAAACATAACAACGAATATTATATCATTGTTCACAATATTTCACACAATATCAAATATAAAAATCATAAATCATAAATCATACGACATATGTAGTAACATATTATTAATTATATAGTACTAACATTTTTTATTGATTCAGAATGCAATGAAAAATATAAAATAATATCAAACTTAATAGTGAAAGTAATTTAATAAATAATATAAAAATTTAATTTATAATAAACATAAATACAAATTTTTTTATATCATATAATTTTTTTAGATTTACAATTTTTAAAATAACAATACTATATGATAGGTGTTTATAAGTTTAAGAAGTTATTTAGATAGATAACTATTTTTTAATTCTATTAATTTTTATAATACTTAAAAATTGTTTTATGCAAATAAAATACTTAAAAATCTGTTATGTAATATGCTATGTTGCACGGATAAGGATACTTGTATCGTATCCGATACGATACGGATACGGCGATACGGCAATTTTCAAAAAATCACGGATACGGATACGGCTATATAATTATTATTTTAATATATTTATATTTTATATAATAAATAAATAATAAATTAAATAATATTTTGAATTTAAATATCATGACAATAAATAAAATCAACACAACAATGCAAGTATCATAAAAGTATTCTAAATTTATTCTAGAAATATCTTAGAACTAATTTAGAAGTATCCTATATAATTTATTTAAAAATATTATGGGCCAAAATATATAATGGGCCGAAGTATCCTAAATGGAGTATCTCAGCCGTATCCTGAACGTATCCCAGCCGTATCCCCGCCGTATCCGAAAAAAATAAATATTAAAATAATCGGATACGCCACGTGGCGTATCCGATACGTATCCGAGCCGTATCGTACCCGTATCCGTATCGGATACCCGTATCCTCAGGATACTTCTGCGTTTTTGAAGTATCCGCGTAACATAGGACTAATATGTATTTTTTGCATTTTATTTTCTTACGTAATACATTTACAAATTGAAATTATATGATAAACGATATGTATAAACTATGTTAATATGGATGTCAAAATAAAGAGAAAATTAAAATGAATATACTTGATGGGTTCTTAAAATTAAAATTCTAAAAATAATATTAATATATATTGTATCTTTTATAATATTACATATTAAGTTATTAGTATTTTATATATAAACATTTCATATTCCATTGAATTCACATTAGAACATGTAATCTTATGTGAAATGTTAAAAAATTATTTATGCTTGGTCTAATGTGAACCTAATCAATAACAAGAGTCCACATCATTAATGTATGATCGATGATGTGGCTTTCTAAGAATGCTTAAACCAAAACACGTAAATACGAATTACGAAATACAAAAAAAAATAATAAGAACATAAATAGGATCAAAACGAATAGGAATAAGAATATGAGCACGAGTATGAAAACGTAAAACAAATACCAATACCACGAACTGCAAAATACAAACTAAATTAGAGCCTAAATGCGAATAAAAAATACAAATATTGGATACGATACCTTTTGATTCATTTTGTTGACTTTGCCAATGATGTATGAAAAATAAACAAATTTTAAAGCAAAAACCGTTTGAATTGTTGAAGAAAGCCGGCTCTTCAACAATTCAAACGGTTCTTGCTCTAAAATTTATAAAATCATGATTTATTGAGGCAAACACAATATCCGTACAAATTTTATGTCCAAATTAAATTGTTCGTTCTTTTTTAATGATTGTTGTGAAATATTCATATATTAATTTTTGTACTTGTCATTTACAATGTACTTATAATTAGTTCATATCATGTATGCAATCAACATATACAGTAGAGTTATTTATATTAAAGATAAATTGCATCTTCGTTTAAAAATAAATGTTCATTCCATATCAGACACACATGACACAGTAATTTTGATATAAATAATTATTGAACCTCGATTTGTGTTTGCCGAAACAGTTTTTTATTTACAAGGAATGCAAACAATGAACAATGAAACGAAAAAATAATTACCAAAATGTAAAAATTGGTTAACAAACCAGTCATTTAAATTCGTTGGCTTTGTGAAATTTCCCGCAATTCCGTACAATTTCACTTTTTCGCTGCTACTGAAAAATAACTTTCGCGACATATATGCACAAATCCGCACAATCGCGAGGGAGCAGTGCTAATATATTCTATTTTTCCAAAAAATCTAATATGCCGGCCGGCTTCATTGCTCTTTGAATAGCCATGATAGGTTTTTTTTTTTTTTTTGACGGAGGAGGCGATTGCCTCGCTCGAATTTTGCATTAAATAAAGCAGTTCGAAAACATTACAACCAAAATTTTCAAAAAGAAAAAAAGAAAAGAGCAAAATAAATTTGCCCCACAACAGTTCGAAAACATTACAGCCATGGTAGGTTTATTGATTTCATTTTTTGAACTCACAACAGTTCCTCCCTTGGCCAGCTGTTTTTTTTCTTTTTTATTTCCGGGCTGCCTTATTTAATATTTTAAACTTAGGCCTTATTATAAATATTGAATAACTATCTCAAGCATCGTGGTCCATCTGACATTGTATCGGAGAAAGGATGTATATGAGCCTTATCTATAAAACTATACATGATTCGTATATGAGATGGGTACAACCACTTTTTAAAGCACATCAGTTTATGATTGTATAACAGATACGAAAAAGGATCAAAATTAAATCATCAAAATTCGAACATATTTTAAATTTTAAATTTTCTAAGTTTTATTTTTCTGAAATTAAAAAAAAAATCATTCTTAAAAAATATTATGTTGCATTGTCATGTGATTAATAATTATTCTCCTAGTTGTTCCCTCAAAACAGTTGACTTACGGCTTTTTATATTTCCTCTAAACCCTTTCTTTCTCTACAATCCAAATAATTTCCACTAAAATGGCTTTCACAAGGTTAAATTTGTCAACAATAGATCTGAGATATATCAAAAAAAAAAAATTAGGCGAATGAGAATTTGTTAGTTTCTTGTTCTCTTTTTGTCTGACTTCCTGAAAAAAATAAGCTCCAAAATCGAATCGAATCAAGTGTGATGGTATCAATTTCTTTTTTTATTAAGTGATGGTACCAATTTCATGTAATAAGTTTGGATGATACTTCCAAATTATTCAATAAAACATATTAAAATCAGACAATTATCTTAATTCATTGGATATTCGTTCTTGTGATTGGAAAGCATGAGAAGTTCTGAGATACATTTTTTTCCTTACGATTCATTTTTTCAAGGATATTTTGAGCAATATTTCAGAGTGAAGTCTCAATTTACTCTCAACTGTATTTATCAATTAATCGTATGTTAAATAAGAAATATGTATTGTTCGAAAAAAAAATCATGAAATATATGTTTCATGATATCTCTTCTAAAAATCTGATTAATTGCTAAATACTCATAATATTCCTGAAAACATACGTACTAACCGTATGAGTTTATTCTTTTTGAAGTGAAACATAATCCTTGAAACATAGATATTATTGGTTTCATTTTTTTTATTTGTGATATCAATGAGATTTGAATCATTGACATTTGGTATTTTGTGCTAACCATACGAGCTTAAATTGACAAAATTTGAGGATTTTAGATATTCCACAAACATAATTCTGGAGAGTCTTGAACATAATTGGATCCATCAATATCATTTGTCATTAAGTAAACAAAAGCCCCAGAAGGCGACACTAAACTTAACCTATGAAATTTTCAACAAATTATATAATACACTACGCGCCTCAAGGCTCCAAACAAATTATATAACCTTAACAACTCCTACTCTCCCTCATCACACTAAACTTTCAACTGTTCCATTGCTGGTATGGAAATGGAAACACAATTTGTAACCCTAAATTCTGGTCGCACCATGCCGGTGCTCGGATTCGGTACATTTTCTCCCTGCCAACCTCCTGATCTCGTACCGACTTTCATTCGAGCTATCCAAGTCGGTTACAGGCATTTTGACACGTCACCTATCTACGGCACCGAGAAGCCTCTTGGTCTTGCCATACGTGCCGCGATTTGTCAGGGTTTGATCAAGTCACGTGGCGAGTTGTTCATCACTTCTAAGTTGTGGTGTGCCGATGCAGATCCTCAACTCGTCCTTCCTGCCTTGAAAAATTCTCTTTCGTACGTTATCTTGATCTTCTTTTTTCAAGTAAATGAGATTTGAGTGATATAATATAGGACAACAAATTATAGATTTTGTGTTTAATTTTCACTGCCACCAAAATGAGTAATTCTACGCAACATGCTCTCGCAACATGATTGGTAGCATGATGATGATGTAGGGTGTGAATTTGAATTAAGTTAAACTAATTTACAGTGTAAATACAATATTCAACGTAGGATCAATACCCTGCTGCGAGAGTATTTTGCGAGAGCATGTTTTGTAGAATTACTCCCACCGAAATAAGGTAGAAAAAAAAATATACATATTCAATAAAAATATATCACAAGTAAATATGATTAGATAGGTCTAAACTGAGGACAAAATTCTCTAATTTGAAGGAATTTGGGTCTTGAATACTTGGATCTCTACCTAGTTCATTGGCCAATAAGGGCGAAACAAGGAGAATACAAGGTTATATACCCAAAGGAGGAGTTGCTTCCAATTGACATGAAAGTGGTATGGAAAGCCATGGAAGAATGCCATTCTCTAGGTCTTGTAAAATCCATTGGTGTTAGTAACTTGTCGTCCAAGAAGTTATGTGATTTGCTGTCTTATTCTACCATTCCTCCAGCTGTAAACCAGGTATGTATAAACTTGTTACCATTATAGTATTTATTGTATGTTCTGTCCTTGGGATACAGAATAATGTATATTCATTCGTAGAATATTGTTACATTGTGTACAACAAATAATGTAAAATATGTTAATCATGTTATGGTTGAGTTGAATAACTGTACTGAATTTAAATAATTATTAGCAATGTAAACTTCTATTATTTGAGTAGATTTTATTTTATTATGTTCCTCCAAATATCCATCTCAATATTCACCGCAATAATTCGCAAATTATATGATTATATTATTAATCAATAGGTAGAAATGAGCGTCAAATGGAGCCAGCCAAAACTAAGAGAATTGTGCGAGAAGAATGGGATTTACATAACCGCATGGGGGCCTTTAGGAACGTACGGCGAGACTTGGGGAACCAAATTGATCATGGAAAACCCTACTATGAAAGATATCGCATCCGCTAGGGGAAAATCTGCGGCACAGGTAAGTTTATTTATTCAAGTACACTTCGTAAAATCAAGTTGAACTCAAAGAAAACTCGTGTCAAATTTAAAACTAAGCTGTCTTCGAAACTTTTAAACTAGCATGTAAATATATTTGAATAAATAGGTGGCATTGCGGTGGTTACACGAGCAAAAGGTGACAATGGTGGTGAAGAGCTTCAACGAGGAGAGAATGAAAGAGAACATGCAAATATTTGACTGGAATTTGACAAAAGAGGAAGCCGAGTTGATCTCGAAAATTCCTCAAGAAAGACGGTACAATGGTGCCGAATTCGTTTCGCCAAGTGGGCCTTACAAGACTATCGATGAATTATGGGATGGGGAGTTATGAGTATTTATGTACACCTCGAAAGGATCTCGTCGTCGTTTCAAAAGAAAGGTGCGACTTGTATGCTTGTGTAAATTTACATTTTAACAAGGGCTACATTTGTTTGCTTGTTTGTCACTTTGTATTTATCAATTCTTATTTACTATTTTTTCAATAAATCAATTGGTATTTACTATTTGCAATTTATTGATTTTGTTTCCTTGTCAAGGAATCACATTACATATGTGCATTACTTAAGAAAACTCATTTTGTTTTCAGTTAACTCGAAACATATGATTTCATGCACAAATCATAACAAGTGAAGTTACGCTTCGAAAAAAACTAAGCAATCCTACTTTATCACACTTTATATCTCATAATTATCTAATTTACACTTTCCTATTTTTGTAGTACCATAGCAAAAAACTAAGTATCGAGTCCATGCCTCCAACCATTACTTCTAGTAAGACGAATCTATTTTCAAAAAAGAAAAAGAAAAAAATTAATGAAAAAAAACAATGTATTTACTTCGTATAAGTTTATATTACAAAGCTTTCAGAGACCAATAAATAAAAAGAGAAATACTTACCTGGGCAAAAGCATAAATTGCTCTGATAATACGAGCATAATCAGTTCCTAGCATTTGAATCACCACATCGGCCAAAAATGTGCCCCACATTCTTCACAAACAACAAAAATAAAATAATAAAAATGTTTAATTATAATTCCTACATGCAATATTTTTAAAAAGAAGAAACATACAATGGACCAAGAAGCGTCATGAAACTTCTGAGACCAAGATACCGCGCAGCCGCATGAGCCAATCCCTGCAAGTCGATTTAACAATCCTAATACGCGAATACTGAAAATCCGAGGGTCAAAAGCGTAAAAAGACAAACCTGTCTCGCAGCGAGCAAACCGGCTCTGCTTTCCAAATTTATAACTGCCAGCTGTCCCCCCTAAAATGTGTACCCAATTTGTCGTAAATCTAATAATCTCAATTTCGTAATCGAGATTGAAAAAGTGTATAATAAATAATCAAATACCCTTTTGATAAGTTCTTTTTTTATTTCGTAATTCGCAGCCTCGGCCAAAAGCTTTCCAGATAATCTCTTTGCTAACTAAACATTAATTTACCACAAATTATATGATTTATTTATTTTTATTCGAATTAGATTTTTCTCGTACCAGTTCATAAATCTTCTCCATGGTCAATGCACCACCTCCCTATAAAACATAAATTTAGTCGAAATACAATAAATTCAAAAAAAAAAAAAGAAAAAAAAAGATGTGATACCTTTAAAATTATATTTTTGAATCCTTCGCCACCGACTTTTAAGGTAGCATTGCTAAGTATCTTCCATTTACTAAGCCCACTTTCAAGCCCCGAATTATTTCTTGGCTTACTATACATATAAAATGCCATTTTAGTAGAATTAAAAAAAATGATTTTGATTTTTCAATCAAAAAGTCAAAATACCTCGAATTTTCGCTGAATAAATGCACGAAAATCTCTAATTCGAGATCTTCTGTGGCTAATTTTCTGGAGCAATTAATACCGAGTTTCCCCCTTACTTCGAGTAACACGCCTCGATATGATGGTCTCCAACCCCTGTAAAATCTTAAAATATCAGATATATCCCTACGTAACCGAAAATATCATGAAATGTTAAAAATAATGAAATAACCTTATTACTGATTTGGCATCAGCAGCGAGAAACAAAAATCTCGATTCGAGATGGGATATAAACATTTCTCTCTCCTCCACATCATCCAAATCCAAACTATAATACATTTCTGGTCTTTTCGTAATTGATTTTATCAGAGGACTGAAATAACTGTAAAATAAAGATTTTCAATTTTTCATCTATTTTTATTTCATCTATATTCTATACTGAATAATGTGGGAATCAAATTTTCTGTTTTTATGATACCTTGTACTGAAGAGAATCCTCTCGATTTCTAACAATTCATCATTTGAAGCTAGATCAAGTACCAATCTGAGCTCTGGGTCGGACATACCTACATGAGAAAAAACGATAAAATCAAAATAACCATCAAATTGCATAGTTAAATTAAACATAAAGAAAGCATGAATTACGAATTTGGTTAACCTAAGAAATAGCATTTACTATTCAGTTTAAATTATCTAGTTTTTTTTTCAAAAATTTACAATTTTGAAGTATCAATTTAGTGTAAACCCACTAATACGTAACAACCCCCAAACAGAATACCATCTCTTGAAGAAGTAGAAACCATCGCACGAGGCCGCCGTAGCCGGAAAGACCCATTTGAGCCCCCATTACAAATCCCAAGTTTCGTGTTGGGTGATTTAGCAAGGTTAACGGCCGAGGCGGTGAACTTAGAGGAGGAGCTAGCGTGATGCAAGGAAGTGAAAAGGGAAACGGAATGAGTGTGAGGAGAGATTGCGGCGACCACCATTGATCGGCGAGTTCGCCGCCGGTTAGAAGTTGGAAGTCTTGAGTACTGAGTAGTGGGAAATTGAAATACTCCTCGGCCACTTGATCGTTTGTTATTAAGCATGAATGAAATGGATGGATAATTAAGAAGCAAGTGTTAAGTTTGTTTAATTTTTATTTTTTAACAAAAAGCTGTATAATTTTGTGCAATATTTTAAAAATCGGAACGGATCGATTCGCCGAGTTTCGGGATCGTTCCTCGGACCGGTAGATCAACCGATTCAATCGTTGGTTTGAAAAAAAATATATATTAACAAAGTTTAATATGATAATCTTCATAATTAACATGAAAAAAAATATACATATTAACAATAATAAAATTTTGTATTAAACATATACAGAGATCATAAAATTAATTAGCATGCAAACTTGAGTTTAGCAAAAACCCAATATATGTGTAAATTGACATATAAACTTATAAATGTAGAAATAAATTTTAATGAGAATTCAACAATAATAATCTGTAATATTCAGTGAAAATTCTAGTGGCATCGTGCAATCAAATACCAAAAAAAAGTCTGAAATTCTCAATAATCAGAAAAACCAGTAATTTTCGGTGAAAATAAATCCCATTAAAAATTTAGAAATTCTCAATAATCAGTTAAATTCTAAAATTACCTGAAATTTGCACAATCGACATTGAAATTTTCTCTCAACTCACTTGTATCGTGAAATATCTGTCAAAACCAGTTGTGACATCTCTCCCAATATACTGGTTTCGTGTAATCTCTGAATTTGAGACAAACTGCGAGAGAAATTTAACCACACTCTTATTTTATATCCAATTTTGTACAATTTTCTTGTGTCGCATCACATCACAACCATCTCACTCATTAGATTATGATGTGGCTAAATATAGGCCGCTGATTAATTATTGACTTTTTATAAACATATTTTCTTTGTAATCATTTTGAGTGTCCATTCTTTTATATCGTGTTTTATATATTCTTAGCACATCATCATATATTAATGATGTGGATTATTAATATTTGATAGTTTCATGTTAGACTAATTATAAAATTGTTTATAATTTTATATAAAATTACATGATCAAATGTGAATGTAATGAAAGATGAAAAAATTTATATATGAAATATTAATAACTTAATATTTTTTATTAAGCACGAATGAATGGAAGAATAATTAAGATGTAAGTAAGTTTTAAGTTTGTTTTATTTTTATTTTTTTAGCAAAAGTTGTACTATTTTATGCAATGTTTTAAAAATCAGATCGGACACCAATCCGGCCCAATCTGAGAGTTTATTGGTCGGGTCGATAGATCACCTGGTTCAATCGTTGGTTTCAAAGAAAATAAAAATCATCATATTTAATATGATAATCTTTTTTAATTAGGATGAAAAAGATTATACATGTTAACAATAATAAAATTGCTCTTTCAAACATTTTATTAAACATATACAAATATCATGAAATTAATTACCATGCGAAGTTTAATTTAATCAACATAATTTTTTATTGTTTATAAATTCAAATTCCATGTAAATTACTTTTAATGAGCATGAAAATTCAACAATAAAAAAGTTCCGGCCAGATAATGAATCTTTTGATTATTTTTTTATTTTTAATTATCATGAAAATTCAACAATAAAATTCAACAAAGAGACAACAATAATCAGTAAAAACAAATCCCAGTATCTATGTACTTTAGCATGCAAAATTATATATGTAGAAATAAATTCCAATGAGAATTCTACAATAATAATGATACTATTAAGTGAAAATGTGTAATCAAATCCCAACAAAATTTTTGAAATTCTCAATAATCAGTAATATCAGTAATATTCAGAAAAAACAAATATCATTGAAAATTCAGAAATTCACAATAATAAGTTAAATTTTGAAATTGCCTGAAATTTTCACAATCGACACTGAAATCTCTATCAACCCACTGGTATCGTGAAATATCTATCAAAATTGGTCGTCGTATCTCTCCCAATCTACTGGTTTTGTGAAATTTCTGAATTTGAGACAAAAACCGTGAGAGAAATAGACATAAGTAGTGAGAGGAAAAGAAATATTTGCAGAGATTGGGTGAGAGATAGAAATCGCGATAACATATTTTGAAAAGAGGAAATAATTCGAGTCGAAATAAGCAAAAAATCACAGAAAGAATCAAGTTCGCAAGAGAAAGATAGCTTGAAAAAGTAGAAGGATTGAAGAAATAAGACAGCTGATTTTTACCGGATTGGTTCGGTCTGGTTTTTTTTACAAACCAGCTAGTTCAACTCGGTTTTTGTCTATGTTTATAATGGGACCCAAGCCGTTTTTTAATCGGGTCCAGTTTTTTCGAATGAACCAGCCGGTCCGGTTTGGTTTGGTTTTCAAAACAGTAATTTTATGGAATTGAAAATATATTGATCGTTCAGTATTGCCTTCTTTTATGCCGAATGTATAATATATTTGTATATTATTTTTTTATTATTTACAAAAAAAAATATTAGCACAAACAAATTTATTTCATGTTATATTCAGCTATTTCGTCAAAATTGATATGAGGGGGCATATGATGATATATATGGCAAAATGTGACGATCCGTTCCGAATCGAATCCGAACTGGATCGAAAAATCTTGAAAATCGAATGACCAGAATTCAAAATTGATCGGAAATCGAATAGTCCGAATTCGAAATCGATCCAAAATAGAATGATCCGAAAATCGAACGACCCGAAACCCGAACGATCCGCAACTTGAATGACCCAAAACATGAATGACGAAAAACTTACAACACGAATGATCAAAAAATCGTGATCCGATATTTTTTTTACGTTAATAGTTTAATAAAAATAAAAAATAAAATAAAATATGTGTATTAAAATAATAGTATGATCACGTTATAAATGATATAGTATTACTTAATATAAATCAACATTAAATCTCTCGATGTATTAATCGGAATACAAACGAAGTATACTAAACAAAAATATGAACGACTCAAATCAAAATGAACAAAATTATATATGTATTTATCCAACTATTGAATTGATCTGAGAAAAATTTGAACACTAAATATCTTGGAACGCTAGTAAATCAAACAACAAGCATCACGGAATCCGATTGACCCGAAATTCAAGTATTTGGAAACACGCACGATCCGTAATCTGAATTACTTGAAAACAAAATTTTGAGAAATAAGAATGACCTTAAATTTAAATTTTCGAAAACCCGAGTGATAAAAAAAAAATCAAACCTTTCGGAATCTGAAAGACCTGAAAACCGAATGACCCGTAATCGAGCGATCCAAAAACTAAAAAAAAACCCGAAATCGAATGACCGAAAATTGAAATGACTTGAACTCGCAAACTGAACAACCGACAAACAGAACTACCAGCAATCTGAATAACCCGACAAATTAAACCCGTCAGATGGCGTCCTCTAAATGTACATACTTAAATAACAACGAGCCTATTATATTATCTTATATATATAATTGAGTTTTGCTCAAATTTGAAACGGGTTCATTTTTAACATTCTCTGTGATTCAACTGTACAATTTAATATGTATACGAGTTAAAAATGCATTAGATACATATCTATTATATATTCTACAATTTCTCTCATTAACAGTGTTCCAAAAATTGGTATATGACGCAGAATAGTCGCATATTAATCTCAAGTCGGTGCCCATGCGACAAATTATTGTCATGTCTTTCGTGAAAGTTGGCATACCCGATTTGGGCTGATTTTGCTGTTCTTTTCGACTTTTGATCGATTTTTTACCGGATAAGTCAATAATTTATAATTCAGTTTTTAAAAAATATATTAGATAATTTAGGTCTCATTTTTCCGGTCCAAAATCATGTATTTTACTTATTATGTTTCTCTTTCCTATTCCCTCTCTCCCAAAATTACTTTTTTTTTACTGTTAGGTTTATTTGTAATTCAAATTTGGTTGTTTATTTTGTTTAAGAATTTTTTTTATATTTATATGAACTTGACTATATTATAAAACGCAACACCGCAACCTACTAAATAGCGCCGCAATATCGTCGCAATATCGCGCAATATCAGTGATCATATGTAAATTACAGTGCAAGCGCAATGGACCGCTATATCGCAATTTAAAACATTGGTTTTTAGACATAGAATTATGCTATTTATGTTTCGTATGAACTTTGAATTAGTTCAATCAGAAATTTAAGTTATGATTTTTAAGTTATGTTAGTTATTGTTAATTAGAAGCAGGATAAATTATTAGTCGACAAATATAATTTAATATATGAATAAAAATTAATGAATTGGACAAATTACAAGTTGCGATTAATAAGTTAATAACCAAGTCTCAAGTCAGTGTCCAATCCGATCTGTTCCGACTTCTGACATTTACAACATTGCTCATTAATCAGAAAAATTGACACGTGCATAAAGTTTAGTTTTGCTTCAAAAAAAATTGTGATTTAATTGGATTGAACTAATTTGTAGATGCCAAAAATACATTAAATTTATGTAAGACTATATATTGTATCTTACGTACAAAATTAAAAAAAAAATGATGACATGAAGCGAGTCACGTAGGTACTTAATAATTGGATTCACTATATATTAATTAAATAGTTACTATTTAATTAAGTGGTAACTAATTGATCCACTAAAATTTATTTGACCCGATATATATTAATAAAATGGTCACTATTTGATTAACAAAAAATACATCAATACTTATTAATCTGTACCAGTGTTTTAAATTGCGGCGATATTGCGGCGATATTGCGGCGATATTGCGGACTGATATTTTAAATCGCAACATCGTACTGAACTATTGCGAAAATATCATTTTGAGAAATTGCCGATATTACGGCGAGATTGCGGGGAAATATCGGTATTAGTGCGGCCATATCGGGTCAAAATTGCGGATGTAAATAAAAAATGTAGTACCGGGTTGTCTGACAGACCAAAAAAATAAAAATAAAAATAAAAAATGTAGTACCGGGTTTAGGGTATAATTTACATCCATTAACAAAAAATATCTAATCCATTAACTAAATAATATCCATTCTCATGATACCCGATCCGCTAACTAAAAAAGAGCAAATAATACTCATCTCTGTTGTGAAATTAGCAAAAATCTCAAGAAGCAACACTCAAGAAATAAGAGAAAATCATTCATGAAAGAAGAGACGAGAGAATGGTAAATATTTTGTCTCTTTCAATTAACTCACACCTATTACAATGAGAAGGGGGGAATATATATATAGCCTTATCATGGATGGTGACCTACACAATACCATGGGTGATAATCTACACAAAACCATGGATGGTGCCCACAATATACAATACCATGAGTACAATACCATGGATAGTGTCATGATACATACAAATAAATCTAATAATAAATACATTCACATTGCAATATATTTATAACACTCCCCCTTGAATGTATTTATTCTGCATGCGTGAAGAAGATGCCTCCTTAAAGACCTCGCAAAAGAAGTGAATAACTATTATCCAATGAATTGAAGTCTTGTAGAAATACAAAGCATCTATGATTGTAGAACTGGTGCTACAAAGTTTCTCTTTGATTTCTATATCGTGAAAGTATGCCTCGTTAAAACCTTACTAGGTAAAACCCAATGAGACAAAAGTCTTAGTGAAGGAAAAAGAGTGCAATATTATTATGTTATGTACGCATCATAAGCTGCCTCATTAAAACCTTGTCATGCAAAATTCATTGGGACAAAACCATGATCAAGAACAAAAAGAATGCATTGCGTATTATTTCTCCCCCTCATAGATACAAATATTTATAATCATATAAAGTTTAATCTTTTGAACTAGCTGTTCAAAACGTTATTGCTAGTTACACATAATTCCTCCAGGGAATTATTTAATGTAGTTGCAATCCATAACAAACTATTTGGTATCGAATATCTTTCGTCTCAAATTCGTTAATTAAGTAATGTGTCCGTTTGGAACTCTTCGGGAGTTTTAATAATCATAAATCGAATACACATTATCTACGAATTTGATTATTGATACACACATATAGAATTTCATCGATATTAAAAATGATTATATCATATATGCTCGGATTACTTTAATTCATATAAAGATCTTTGTTATTTAATACAATATGCTTCGTGCATATCTCTCGAGAGTTTAAATAATATGCTTCGGGCATTCTAATCCTTCATGGATTTTCATGAATATAATAATCCAATGAGCATATGAATAATCTGTTATAATGTATATATGATACATTCTGAGTCCTTCCGGAACATTCAAATGAATATACCTTTTCATTATCATTGTAAGGTACATTTTTCTAGACTACAAGTCCATAAATTTTACATCGTCATGTGAATTTAGTTTTGGCCAATACTTTGCTTTCGTCGACATTTTTTCAATTGATTTTATACTAGATCCTCATTTTCATTGATTATCAACTGTAAGTGCATACACAAATTTCTTAATAACTATAGTTTCATTTCAATTCTATCTTTTCTAGTAGAGACATTTTTTTGATATCTCGTTATTTTCAACATATTCAATGTTGACACGTATCTGAATTCATTCATTCATGTCATCTACTGATTAATCTTTCAATATCCTTTTCAGAAGGACATATTTTGTTAGAATTATTAACAACTTCTATTATACCAACCTTTTATCATGCTTTTTCTTATTACATTGATTTATCTTGGTGGAACCGATTGGTCGACCATGCTTCGGCATATATCAAACTTAAAATTACCCAAGAATATTATATTACAAATATGAGCATTTTACACTGGAAAATTCTAGCATCAAATCATTTATTTGTAATTTGTTGCAAATAATTAATTCATGAACTCCTAGTTCATATTTATTTTTCCGAGAATCTAATTTGACGATGCACATAATTTCTTACTTTTCCAGTTTTATTTCTCACCCCCAATGTAAGCATGAGTAATCGATAATTTCTAGTGAAGTTCTTCGAGACTTCCACGGTATATTATATATTGAACTGTTTTACTCATGTTTGACCATCTTAGACATTTATTCTATTTCTCCTTCAATGATTTGCATATCTATAGTCAAATGTCTATCATGCTTCGAGCATGTTTTCTATATTTTTTTTTACAACAAAAAAAAAAATAATCCTTTGGGGATACTATATTTACAACATGCATATTTGACTATTGTTACTTCCTTCAATGTAAACTTCTTGTTTACATATATATTTTAAGATTCCGAATTAAGCATGCCATTTGAACTTCTAGTTCAATTAAACAAAATGTTGATGTTACAAAATCATAGAGAATAAATCAACCCGTTATATATGCCGGACAATATTTTGTTTAACTCATCCTTGTATGATATGTAGTGCTACTGGCACATCTACTACACATCTAAATTTAATGAGTACTTTTGGTTACAGACCAATCAAAAATTATAATGGAGATTTGGGGAGTACTTGTGATAATTAGTTGGATTTAATCTAATTATTATTGTAGCATGCATATCTTATGCTTACAATTAATCACAAAAGCATTAAATTATTCTTATCAATAATGAACTTTTGGTTCAACCACTAATTTCAATTGTACTTATACATGCCACAAATTACTCTTCAAGAGTAATAAAATCATGACACTTCGAGAGCCAAAAATCATAGTCATTATTTCAAATATGTTTATTTTTACTCTTCTAGAGTATTATAGATAATTACTCTTCCTAAGTAATCAAAACAATAAATCATCCATTGTCAAATAGATAATTAATCTTCTACAGTAAATAAAACAACGACTCTTCCAGAGTCATCAATCATATTCATGATTTCAACTATTGAAATATATACATGTCTATTTGTTTATTAAACATACAAAATAAATACAAAACAAGTTTTGTATTGATGATTGTATTGCTTCGATCGACAAAGTTATCGTCTTGATTCTTTTTCAGTCTCCTCTTAAAGAGGTTTGATAAATAAATTAAAATCATATGTTGTACTACTGGTACAACCATTTCAAGTGAAATCTTGAAAACATATATTTTAAGATATCTTTATATTATATTTTGTCGGATTTTGTTTCTCATGTGATTTTCTTATTATAATCACCTTTATTTCAATTATATATTTGATCCTTTCAGACAACATTCACTTCTGGAAATGACTAGGATCAATCAAACTTATATCTCAATTAAAATAATTTATCGAAGAAGACAAGATAATATGAATTCAAACATTTTTGAATTATTTTCTTTGCTCTGCCTCTTCGGGAGCAAATGACAAGCATAACAAATAGACAATGATTGATATAGAATATCTTCAGATATTCTTTCTCTACGAAATATTCATTGAGATTCAATATTTTATATTTTGGAATTAGATTCAATTACTAACTCATAATACTGCAACTTCAAGTGCATTTAATAAAAGATCAGTAGAATAAGATCCACAAAATAAAACAATAAAAAAAATATGACATATAGATAAATTCTGAATTATTTAAATAAATAAACAACTCATGCTTTTAAAAATATTCATAATGTTTACCTGGAATTTCGGATGAAATTGAAGACTTAGATTGACATTAAAGATTCGTTATTTAATTATTTTTCTCCTTATGGAATTTTCATCTTTTAGATGCAGATGGTATGCAACGCTTCAAGCGTGCTTTAAGAATCATTTGCTAATAATATTGAATTGTCCTTCCGGGATATCAATTCAATTTGCGACATTTGCAACAAGAATATGTGATAGAATCAACAGATGCGTCGATCAATTGATTCATAATATTTTCTAGATTAATAATCCTTTTGAACTTATAGTTCTCATAATGTGTCGAAATGAGACAATGATATCTTTCTATTTAATACCATGCTTAATTTTGTTTTTCCTTTTGTACATAATAAAGGAAAATAAAATGTCTCATCAAATGGACACTCAAGAAATTCATTATGTGAATAAATCTCATGGGTTCAAGATATCAAATTATTAAGGGTGATTAAAACCCAACATATATGTTGATCCTTCTTCGTGAATTCATTTGATTACGTTGTGGCGGTACTATTTGCACACAACCACACAACCAAAAATTGCTAAGATGAAAATATTTGTTTCGTGACCAAAATATGACGCAGCCCCAAATATTGTTGGCAATCTTGATTTCATTATTAGAGGTCGTGCTTTCAACTGAAATCTTGAATTAATGATTCTTCTGGATCATTTTTGTATATGAACATGAGCTACAAGATGTTCAACTTCTATTCCAATTGTAAACACAAATCATTAAAAATATAACATGTAAAATTTGTAATATTATCAAGACGGTTCCTTATTCCATTATGTGAAATATTTTGTCATAAGGAAATTCTTTGTGCAACTAATTCTCAAAAAGTTCCGTGTTGCGACTTGGTAATAAGAAAACATTAAACCATCTTGATGAAGCATCAATCAATATCGAAATTATTCACATGGTGGATCTACATGTCCATAAATATCCCCAAGTATATATACTTTTGAAATGTTGGGAGATTTAGTTCCAACTTTATTTTTCATGGCCTAGTAAACAATTTACTTTGATAACCTCTACAAATAAATCCATTATTTGTTAGGATCTTATGGTTCACCATTGATGACCAATTCATATTTTTTCACATGATAGCACAATATGAAATGTCAAATGATTAATAAATTCGAGTAAATAAACTTCTGATTTATTACCAAATATTTCTCAAATGTACTAATATGTGAATAGTACAAATTAGTTAAACAAACTGATAGTTTTGTAATATATTCCATCCCTGAAATATTACACAAAATGCATAAATATTCAAGATTCATCTTGATATGATATCCATTTGAGCGGATGACATTATAAATAATCAAAGACTTGGGGGAACATAAATATATTATGTATGAAAGAAAATATGGCTTAAGAATTAACTTGGAAGAATTTATATAAATAGGCAATTCTGCAGTCAGAATTAGGTTCGTTCGAACGAACTATATGAATGCGTTCGAACGGACTTATTCGTGACAGTAAGATTTGGGTTAGTTCGAACGAACTACTTAAGTGCGTTCGAACGAACTGGGTTCGTTCGAACGAACTATTTAGGTGCGTTCGAACTGACTTAATTCCTATATATATAGAATTCTGATTTCGTTTTAACCTAAGTTTTTCCAAGAAAATTAGGGTTTTGAGCCGTCGTTTCTCTCTCTTCTTCCACAAAAATTCAGATCAGATCTGGAGAGATTGATAGGGAGATTTGAGCGAAGAGCTTGAGAGATTTGATCGTAACGTCGACTAGAACGACGTTGGCGATTCCGATCGGACGAAATCGAGGTGGACACGAGTAGAGGGATTGCACGAGCACTCCTTGGAGCAGGTTCACGGATTTGGAGAAGAAATCGACACGTGCTAACTTGTACGAGGTAATATTCTCCGCAACTCTTCCTTTTTGGATGGTTTTCGAGCGTGATCCCGGTAGAATTAGGTTACGCATGCGAAACTAATTCCGCTGCACACTTTGATAAACATGTGCGTAACCCTACAGTGGTATCAGAGCAATCGCTCGTTAAAACCATCGAAAATCGATGTTTTAATTCGAATTTAGGAAATTTTTGAATTTTCGGGCTAAATTACAAAATTACACAAAATTGAGCAAATATATATGATAGGAAGACCTTTAATAAATCAATTATTGGATATTTGATGTTATTAAAGTGTTAAACAGATTGGATCTGTTGAAAATTGGATTTTCGGAACAAAACGACAAAGAAATCAGGTTTTCAGAAAATTGACAGATTGACGTTTGTTCGAACGAACCTAGGGTTCGTTCGAACGGACTGAACGAAACCTATGGTTAGTTCGAACGAACTTGGAGTTGCGTTCGAACGAACCTGAGGTGAAAATTTTTCTGTCGTGCGTTCTAACGAACTTGGCGTTGCGTTCGTACGAACAAAATTCTGGACAACCAAATTTTTTTTCTGTCAAAAATGCCCAATGATTTATAAATTCGATTCGGTATAGCATATAGCCTAAAACGGGGATGATTGTCTGTGAATGTTTGTATGTGTGTTGTGTGGGGGCCGGTGAGCTTTCCAAATTGTATTTAATTTAATTATGTGGGGACCGGTGGTGAGTCTTCCAAAGATGTAATAAAATAAAATAGGTTTAGTTTTGAAGAGGGACCTTCAAGGCAAGACGACACGACACGAAGATTGGATCTTTAAGAAAAGCAAGGGATCATCTTGGGTTTTAAGGTTGGGAATTTAGGGTTTTATGATTGCTCATAAAACTAAAAGGCCAATATGCTATACCGAAATATTTTATTTGTTTTTGTGAATAAATACGATAAATGATTTTATTAAAAGAAAATCCTCCCACGTAATTATCAAGTTATTTTCCTCCCAAAGTGAAACCTTCAAGACTAGTACTTGTTTATTTGTGTTGCATGGCCTTCGTCTGGCACAGATTTACACGTACGTAGCATGGAAGGCATGCATTGATTAGGAATTGACGTGTTGCATGGCCTTCGTCTGGCATGTCAATTCGCTAATTGAATGATACTCCACTTGTGGTTTGGACTTGACCAATTCGCTAGCTAGGCTAGGATTTGGGACAAGGAGTGAGGTACACACACACTGGTTTTGAGTTGGACTCAATACCGGTCCTCACGAACAAAGCAAGAATCGTCTTGGACATGATTGGACATTGTCCTACCCAACGTAACGTATTTTCTAAGTGGTTGGCCTTCGTCACCTTAGAGATACGCTAAATAGGGATCTTATCCATTACGAGATTTAAGGTATCAAATATTCGTTTCAATAATGGGGGCTATTTGAAATGATAAAATAATGGGCATTTCAAGTTGTTTAAAATGAATTTTAATATATGAAAGACCACGTTATTAATTACATTGTTTTTCAAAATTGTAGAATTCATGGCTTTACCAAGTAACAACCGTTTTAGTTTGCGTTCCATTTTGGAAAAGGAACGAATGAACGGAAATAACTTTCTCGACTGGCAGAGGAATCTGGGATTCGTTCTGAAACAAGAAGGAAAGGCACATGTCTTGGAGACGCCTCTCCCTCATGTGCCAGGGGATAAAGCAACTGAGGATGATGTATTCGAACATACGACCATGTTGGACGATTCGAATGATGTCACATGCGTCATGTTGGTTACTATGACTCCTGAATATCAAATCCAATTTGAGAAACAGGATGCATACGAGATTATGAAACAGCTCAGGGAGATGTTTCAGGTTCAAGCAAGGGTGGAGAAGTGTCAAGCTCTTGGCAATACGACGCAATGCAAGATGCAAGATGGTGCGCGTGTTAGCTCGCACCTTCTCAAGATGAAAGGGTATTTCGATCACCTTGAGAGGCTTGGCACGAAATTCGAGGTGGAGTTACAAACTGATTTGATCATGTTGGCACTGCCACCGAGTTTCGATTCGTTCATTTCGCATTTCCACATGTCAGACATGGAAAGGACCATTCCCCAGCTTATCGGAATGCTCAAAACATTCGAAGGTGACATGAAACCGCGGTACATGAAGTCTAGGACTTCGGAAGTATTGGTGATTGAAGGGAAGAGTCCAAGCAATGGGAACAAAAACAAGAAGAGGAAGGTAAAGGGCAACAAGGTTGCGCCTAAGCCTGTGGGCAAGAAAGCCAAGGATGACAAGAAGTGTTTCCACTGCCTCAAGGAGGGGCATTGGAAGCGTGATTGCGAGATCTTCCTGAGGGAGAGCAAGCAAAAGACCGCTTCCTTGGACACACCGGCATCAGGTATTTCCGTTATCGAATCTTATTTCTTTACTTCATCATCATGGGTGTTGGACACTGGATGCGGGACTCATATTTGTAATAATATGCAGGGCCTAAGAAGTAGAAGATCGTTGATTCGTGGCGAAGTTGATTTACGCGTCGGGAATGGAGCTCGAGTAGCAGCATTAGCCGAAGGGACAAAGATCTACTAGCAAACCGAATAACCCGAACAACTAGCAATCTGAATAACCCGACAAATTGAACCCGTCAGATGGCGTCCTCTACATGTACTTGAACTCGCAAACCGAACAACCGACAAACAGAACTACTAGCAATCTGAATAACCCGACAAATTGAAACCGTCAGATGGCGTCCTCTACATGTACTTGAACTCGCAAACCGAACAACCGACAAACAGAACTACTAGCAATCTGAATAACCCGACAAATTGAACCCGTCAGATGGCGTCCTCTATATGTACTTGAACTCGCAAACCGAACAACCGACAAACAGAACTACTAGCAATCTGAATAACCCGATAAATTGAACCCGTCAGATGGCGTCCTCTAAATGTACTTGAACTCGCAAACCGAACAACTGACAAACATAACTACTAGCAATCTGAATAACCCGACAAATAGAACCCGTCAGATGGCGTCCTCTAAATGTACTTGAACTCGCAAACCGAACAACCGACAAACAGAACTACTAGCAATCGGAATAACCCGTCAGATGGCGTCCTCTACATGTACTTGAACTCGCAAACCGAACAACCGACAAACAGAACTACTAGCAATCTGAATAACCCGACAAATTGAACCCGTCAGATGGCGTCCTCCACATGTACTTGAACTCGCAAACCGAACAACCGACAAACAGAACAACTAGCAATCTGAATAACCCGACAAATTGAACCCGTCAGATGGCGTCCACTAAATGTACTTGAACTCGCAAACCGAACAACCGACAAACAGAACTACTAGCAATCTGAATAACCCGACAAATTGAACCCGTCAGATGGCGTCCTCTAAATGAACTTGAACTCGCAAACCGAACAACCGACAAACAGAACTACTAGCAATCTGAATAACCCGACAAATTGAACCCGTCAGATGGCGTCCTCTACATGTACATACTCAAAAAACGACGAGCCTATTCTATTATCTTATATATATAATTGAGTTATGCTCAAATTTGAAACGGGTTCATTTTTAAGATTCTCTGTGATTCAACTGTACAATTTAATATGTATACGAGTTAAAAATGCATTAGATACATATCAATTATATATTCTACAATTTCTCTCATTAACAGTGTTGCAAAAGTCGGTTTATAACGCTGACTAGTCGCATAATAATCTCAAGTCGGTGGTCATTCGACAAATTAGTGTCATGTCTTTCGTGAAAGTCGGCATTCCCGATTTGGGCTGATTTTGCTGTTCTTTTCGACTTCTTATCGATTTTTTACCGGATAAGTCAATAAATTATCAGTCAGCTTTTAAAAAATATATTAGATAATTTAGGCCTCATTTTTCCGGTGCAAAATCACTTATTTTACTTATTATGTCTCTCTTTCCTACTCTCTCTCTCCCAAAATTACTTTTTTTTGTTATTGTTAGGTTTATTTGTAATTTAAATTTGGTTGTTTATTTTGTTTAAGTATTTTTTTTTATATTTATATGAACTTGACTATATTGTTTTTTGACATACAATTATGCTATTTATGTTTCGTATGAACTTTGAATTAGTTCAATTAGAAATTTAAGTTATGGTTTTTAAATTTTTAGTTATGTTATTTATTGTTAATTAGAAGCAGGTTAAATTATTTTTTTTTTAAGGAGGTTTGACAATGTGTCGAGACCTCGAATATATTAGATCAAAAAAGTGAAACGAAAGAGAGAATTTGGGGAGAATATATAAGACAATATTCTTATTTTTTTTTTAAGAGAATCCTAGACCACGAATCGTGGCCATTATAGGTTTCTTTTTTTTATATTGATGCCGCCGGGATTCGAACCCACAACCTCTACAACATGAGGGTTTATTGTGCTGAGCACTCAACCATCTAGGTTATGGGACCATTGGCAAATTATTAGTCGACAAATTTAATTTAATATATGAATAAAAATTAATGAATTGGACAAATTACAACTTGCGATTAATAACCAAGTCCCAAGTCAGTGTCCAATCCGATCTGTTCCGACTTCTGACATTTACGACATTGCTTATCAACAGAAAAATTGACACATGCATAAAGTTTAGTTTTGCTTTAAAAAATTGTGTGATTTAATTGTATTGAACTAGTATGTAGATGCCAAAAATACATTAAATTTATGTAAGACTATATATTGTATCTTATGTATAAAATTAACAAAAATGATGGCATGAAGCGAGCCACGTAGGTTCTTAATAATTTGATTCACTAAATATTAATTAAATAGTTACTATTTGATTAAGTGGTAACTAATTGATCCACTAAAAAATATTTGACCCGATATATATTAATAAAATGGTCACTATTTGATTAACAAAAAATACATCGATACTTATTAATATGTACTGATTATTATTAACCGCACAGTCTTCCAAGGAATTATTAATATATATAATTCTAAAGATATCCTTACTTAAAGAGAAAGCCACGTGGTCATGTTGATCTGGACCATTTGATCTTAAATTTTAAATCACATGTTAAAAAAATATTTAAGAATTTTCTTAAAATTAATTAAGTTAATAAAATAATAAAACTATTTTTTTTATTATTACATATGAAAATAGAAAGTTATTTTGGCCAAAAAAAATTAATATCATCAATGATTAGTTTTAATCTCAATGGGGATATTTGAAAATAAAAGTTTGGTAGATACTTTTTGGAATTTCAAAAAAGATAGGGATTTTTTAAAAAAAAACAAAAAAGTTAGTTTTTTTTTTAAATTCCCCACACCCAAATCTATTCTCCCTCTTCATTATTTTCGGCAGCTAAACCTAACGAGACAAATAAGTGCGATGATGGAGGCGATTTGAAACGTGGAGATAATGGCAGGCGAATTCGAGACGGGCGAAAAAGGAGAGAGATATTATGGATATTGAAAGATAGTGATGGAGACGGCGAGAGCGAGTTATTATGAGTGTTTCAATTTTTGCTTAATGCATGACTATTCATAATAACACCAACAATATCGCAAATAAAGGAATTCAAACAAAATACGAAAAAAAACATGATGACACCGCGAGAAATTATATTCAATCACAATAATTATGTATAAAACAACAAATACTTCAGAAATAAAACAAAAAAAATAAAATTAATATTAAAAATTGACATAAAAAAAATAAAATCACGATAAACTCGAAAATTCCTGCGTAATCGTTCGGGAAAAAAATCTGACAGTTAATTTGCTACCTTCCTTGTTACAAGATATTTAGCCTATCATACGTGGATCCAGAATTGAGCATTTTAGAAGTACACGACTCTTCAGTTAAGGAATTTACATAGTAACAAAATTAATAAAACTACGACGTGTAACCAACTCAACAAATGAAAAGTAATAATAGCTTGGTGTGGTGGGAATTAATTCCCTCCAGATTAAATTTAGCTATTTCCTAGTAATTACAACAACGACCAACCAATTCAAAGTTTAGAATTTTAAACCCTCATGCTAGTCTTATGTGTGTGTATATATATGTACGCTCAAAATAAAGAGCAATCAATTTTTTTATCAACAATATTCTCTATAAAATGGTAAAACAAATGTTAGCCGTATGGATAGCAATTGGATTCTTCCTGTCTGTGTTTTTCCTAATGGTAGTTATTAAATTGTTGTGTTTTTTAAAGACGCAAACCCCTTCTTCGTCAACAGATTTTGATGGTCGTCGTGATTCTGCAGATGTAGCCATGGAGGATGTTGGTGGTGGTGATTCTGCAGATGTAGCCATGGAGGATGTAGTTAGTGGTGGTCCTCCTCATCATGGAGGTGGTGGTCCTCCTCCTCCTCCTCCTCCTCAACATGGAGGTGGTGGTCATCATCATCATGGAGGTGATGGTCATCATCATCATGGAGGTGGTGGATGGTGGGGTGGAGGATTTGGTGGTGGAGGAGATGGGGGTGGCGGATTTGGGGGTGGAACCGGAGGAGGTGGGGGTGGAGGCGGCGGAGGTGGGGGTGGCGGTGGTGGTTGGTAAATTAGTTTGAAAGAAATTCATATAATTGTATTTGTAAATAAAATTTAGTTATGTTTGTAATTAAAGAAACTAGTGAACTTTGTATTATATTTTTTTTGCAATAAAATACTTTGTATTCAATTTAGCGTTATTTTGAAAATAAATAAATTCTTTCATATTCCATTACGTTTAATTGAAATAATAATAAATAAGTAAAATCATTATGTAAACTAAGAAAAATAAAATATGATACACTTAAAATTAATATGATAGTATTTTATCTTACAATATTATTCTAAACACAATATTTTTTTTATTTATCCTTAAAATATTACTTCTTCTTTCAAAGACGGAGAGAGTGTGAGAGAGAAAATCCTCTATTTCCACATTTTTTTCACTCTTTCACTCTTCCACGCCCCGGAATAGAGTTAAATCTTCCATGTGTTTATTTTATTTTCTTTTATCTTTTGTTCGGCGGAATGAATCATTTTCTTCCCCTCTCTTCCACTATTTCACCTTTATTCCATGTCGAGGACCGAGCCTAAACTACAAGCTCCAATGATGAAGAGGGTTTTGATATGTGCGGACAAGGCTTGTATATGCAGAGGGGTGTGGATCTTACTCTTTTTAATTTGATTGGTCCATAGAGATCTTCAAGGAATAATTGAGACCAATTAATAGACGAGATTTGAGACAAGATTTATGGCAAAGATGTATATATTCCGTCCTCTTTTCCAAGCATATAAAGTTTGTCTCATTTGGAGTCCGGATGAGAGAGGTGACTCTTGGAAGATCACTTGCAAATTGTACTCAGTTGCGGCCTGATGGGAGTTTTCCTTTCTTTGTATTATCATCGCTTGGCAATAAAGTTAGGCACAACGCTCTCTTATCATTTATGATTTTGTTTAGATAATTATTTTGTGATTAATATTATAATGTTTGTTGGTTTTTGTTCTGATTTGTATAAATGAAAATGATTAAATAGAGTATGAATCACTATTTATTAGTCATGACTTCGCTTTTTGTTCTACTGTCATACCATTTCAAATGCAATTATAAAACAAGTAGTTAAAAAGAAAAAATAATGTTAATTTGATCTCATAATTCAACATACATACAATCTCAATATTTACTTATATCTTCAAAATACAAACACGCAATAAATCTGTAGGATACATAACACAAACAAACAAAATACAAACACTTATCAAATTTACCTATATTTTCACAAATCACTCCACATTTTTAATCAAAAAGTATACCGACCCAAACAAATTTTACCGAATAGCTACCGAAGTCTGACGTGGAGGTGATTCCTCTCTTTCTCCCTTCCACGCTCGCAAGCCAAGTCTAAACTTCCCCAAAATCTTCTCTTGATTTCCTCTCAAAATCTTCTCCCTTCCTGTGATGGTTCCTCTTTTAGCCAACTCTTTTCTCTGCTAGATCTTCGTCTTCTGATCTCTCCGCCAGATTTCTTTCCTCCGCCCCCGTCTCCTCTTCGCCAAAGTCTTCACTCTACTAAGGTCTCCTCTTCGCCAAAGTCTCCTCTCCACCAAGTTCTCCTCTTCACCAGATTTCGTCGACAAAATCAGAATTTCGTGCTTGTTGGTCTTTGTTAAGGTAAATTTCTTTTTAATTGTATATTTTGATCTTTAATCAAGACTTCAATTTTCAATTGACTCTCCTCTAGAATGGGTTACTGGAGCTAAATTATTGGAGCTCGTATAATCTGTGTTTATTGGAGCTAAATTGAGTGACATTGGGCTAAAATAATTGTTTTTTTACTCTATATGAATTTAGGGAACAAATTTAAACTGGTGAATGGAGGATTTGGTAATGCTATTATTTTATTTGCATCTATTTTAGTAATCTTGTAAACATATGTTGTAGCATCTATTTTATTTTCATAAATTAAGTGGATGATTTTAAACTTTTGTTTCTAGTATTTGAGTTTCAATTTTCTCTTAGGCATTTTTACAAACAATTTGTGCTCATTGTCAATTGCTAATTGAAAAGCGTAATCTTTATTGAAATATATGTTATTATGTATTTTTTTTGCTTCGAACAAATAAAATATATGGAACTTCATATTGAATGTATTTATGCATTTTTCATGTATCTGGTACTTTCTAGTTTTCACCAGCAATTTATGCATATTTTACTTCAAACAAATAAATATATGGAACTTCATATTAAATTAAGTGAATGTATTTATTTTGCTTACTTATGTTATTATGTTGTTCAGGATAATGCACGGTTTATGTTTCGGCAACAATGACCACACAAGAAGACACAGACGGGAAAGCATAAATTAAGTGAATATTCTTATATAATGCAAGATATGCTAAAATGTGTGGATTAGTGGGGGGAAAGTTCTTGTAAAAAACTGAGAGAGAAATGGAATGCTACTTTTGAGTATACTCAAGCGGGTTTGCCAAGACAAAGTGATTCAATTCCATTTCGTTTAACCTGTTGGGGTGGACAAGGAAGCCATCTGTCAAGTTCATCTTTATTTTCTTGAAGTGTAACGACATGTTTAGGTTGAATTTTCCGATTTGTAATGTTTTTGTGATGATTTATGGGTTAATTAATGATTAGAGTTTAGTTTGATGAATTGCAGTTTAATCTTGATGCTTACGGCTTCAATTTTGGTGTTAAGGATTCGATTTTGCAAATTATTGTTTTTCAATGATTAAATTTGTTCTGACGATTTCAAATTTGGCGGTTCTGTATAATTTTAGTAGTTGTTAGTAACAAAACATTCTAAAATATATTTCAGTTGATACCGAGTTGTTATATTTCATACCTGCTAGCATCAAAATAAACTTCAAAATGTATTTCATTCATCGAGAAAAAATTACAAAGTATGACAAATATATAACAATGAACTACAACCTATAAGATGATAAAATCCTCTATGATGAAACTATAATTTCACTTCTTCGGACCCGTTCTGTGATAAGTATCTTCACGGCTATTATTTTTCGGTGATCTTCACTGCTATTACTTTTCGGTGACGAAGGTACTCGAAAATATTGCATACCAGTCCACAGCTATGATTTCTCGGTGATGAAGGTACTCAAGAAAATTGCATATCAGTCCTTGTAAGTTATAAGTTTGACAATTCATTGGAATAGTGTTTATTCGGTCACAAATTGAAGTCCCGACTAAAAAATAGTTGCAAACTCTGCAGTGTTGAAAAAAGGTGTTAATTTAGCTCCTAATTAAGTGAATGATTAAAGAATAGAAAAAAATATAACTGAAATAGAAGTTAATTGAGCACCGGTTGAATTGATAATGCTAATTCACCGTAAAATTAAGTTTTAAATGTGAGAATTGTTAGGACGGCGACGATCCGGCGCCGTCCGTTAATAAAATAATAAATTAATTTTTCCCGTACAAACGGACCGTACTAACTATGTGAATTCAACCGAATAATCTTAATTAAAACCGTACCTTAACCGTATGCGGAAGCGTATGAAATTCGTTCGAATTGATGTCGCGTCATCATTGTCGTTGCGTCCATGAAGCCTTAGTTGCAAGAATGGAATTCCAAGTACTTTATGATGTCCAATTTAGAGTCCTTTTGTTTTTCTCTAATGGAGCTCTCTCTCTAATCTTAATGGGGCAGATTTAAGAATGGATTTTCATCATCATATGTACTTGGGACCAATTTGCTTTTATAGCCACAAGACATCTTTTCACAAAGACGTACATTTTGGGCTCCCTAATGTGGATTTTCTAATTCAGCCCATCATAGAAAATAGAAGCACCACCCACAACATTCTACACATCAAAAACCCACATCCTAATTAACACATTAATGCTTAAATTTATTAACTAAAATTGATCACTATATTAATAAACATTTAAATGACAATATTACAACACATAATATTTTACATATAAGTCCAATGTTGGAATAATGTTCCAACAATCTCCCACTTGGACTATATGTAATTCCTTATAATTACGTATTGAACATAAACCTAAATACGCGTACTTGTTTGTCATCAAAAAAAACTTTATGTGTCCCTAACCAATTCCGTCCATCAATAATATCAACGTAGGATCAAAGCGGTTTTCGTCACATTTAACGCAACTAAACCTTCAATGGTCACGTACACTAATATAATTGAATGACATGAATCATGATGTGGATGTGTAGCATGGAAATTTCATGTAATGTGATCTTAACATGCCTATTTCCAACTTGGTCCTCCTAAAAAATAAATTTAGTGAGATCCTTAAAATCGTCTCCTTTAATAACTTAATGAGACAAACCGTCTCCTTTAATAACCTAATGAGACAAACCGTCTCCTTCAAAACTGTATTGAGACAACCCGTCTCCTTTAATACCTTATGAGACAAACCGTCTCCTTTAAACTATATTGAGACGAACCTTATCTAAATCAGAGTAAAGTGATAAATGTAACTTGAATTCTGCAGAATAACCATAATACCGTATCATATGTCTATGACATATGTTTATATCACGTGTCTATATCATAATAATTGTACAAATATTTACTCCCACTATAACCGAATATCCTTAACCGAAATTACACCCATATAAGCAACGTCTTGCTTATATAACATATTGGGTAATTATACCTTATTGGAGTTTGTACCAAAATATATATGATAGACAAATATTACTCTGAATTTCTTTACTTTCTCTCACGTAAGTAATGGTATATTTAATAATTAACAAAATTCATCTCAAAATAAATAAGATGATTTTGTTATAAAACCAAAAATATATATATACCAATATCAATGTTCTTGAGATGTCTAAATTTGTCTTTTCGGCTAAACAAAAATTGTAGCCGTATTTCCCCCCGCAAACAAGACATCATTAAAGAATCATATTTCCAATAAATGTGAGTACCGAATTAATGTTAAAAAAATAACTATAATCAAGCATTGTATTGCTCACCAAAATAACCGAATAATAATAATAAATTTAATTAAAGGTTATCCCCATCATCAAGATATCCCTTTTCCGTTAATATTTTGACTTTGGCCAATCATATTAACTTCTTATTAATATCTTGGTGTAGTAATCAAGAATAGATAATAAATTAACGTGTCAATAAATTAACCTTCCTTTGGGCCGATTAAATAAATCACACGTAAAACCGAATAATTATCACACACTTATTACCACAGATGCATATGAAATTATATAAAATATTGCCTTCCTTTGGGCCGGTCAATATTTAAATAATATCATACACATATCTTTTTATATTTTAAAATATAATTAATTTCAACAAGAGAGGTCACTTTGGCGACATGTTGCTGATTTTAATTAATTTTAAAACACATACCTTAAACCCTTTAATTAAACTTAAATTTATACCGTAATATGGATAATTTCCTTAATTTGAATATTCAAAATTTGAATATTTTGAACTTTAATATCCATCATTTTCAAATTTCGGATTTTTTTTTTTTTTTTTTTTTTTAATATTAATATCCAGGATTTTGAAAGTCCGGATTTTAATATTCAGCTTTTAACATTCAGAATTTAAAAATCCAGAACTGAAAATCTCGAAATTCAAAATCCAGAACTGAAAATCCATGTACTAGATTTAAATTCTCAGATTTTAAATTGCTTTAAAAACTGGGAAACTGTATCCAAAATATAAATCCCAGTTTTCCTTTTCCTGAATTTATGAATACCGGATTTTAAATACCTTTAGAATAACCAGAATATCAAATCCTAAATCTAATTCCCGATTTTTCTTTCCAAATTTTCATAAAATCCAAACTTTAAAATCCGGGATTGTATATCCTAATTTTATATTTAGAATTTGTAATTCCGGATTTTAATAATCTTTAAAAACCGAGAAAACAAATCCAAATTTTCAATCAACATAAAAATCGGGACTCCAAATCCCGTCTCTCCCAAAAAAGAATATTATGACCAGTCATTAGACTTCAAACCATTGAATGATTGAAGGGGTTCCATTCTTTCATGGCATCTCACGATGAAATGGTCACTGGACCTTTCTGACCGACGGGTCCCTCCGTCACCGGCGTCCGCAGACGAAACGGAGACCACAGACCTCTCCGGAATCGCCCACTGAGTATAGAGAGATAGTACAAATTTTCTATAACCTTTTCTTTCTCTCTAATTTCGCGACCCGTTTATGACCCGTTTTGATAAAAAACGAAATTACCCAAAATTAATCGAAATTGGACGAGAGAAATCGTGTTAAACACTGTATACTTCGTTTCTCTTCCATTTAAACTTTGATTCGACATAGTTTCGCTCTGATACCAATTGTTAGGACGGCGACGATCCGGCGCCGTCCGTTAATAAAATAATAAATTAATTTTGCCCGTACAAACGGACCGTACTAACTATGTGAATTCAACCGAATAATCTTAATTAAAACCGTACCTTAACCGTATGCGGAAGCGTATGAAATTCGTCCGAATTGATGTCGCGTCATCATTGTCGTTGCGTCCATGAAGCCTTAGTTGCAAGAATGGAATTCCAAGTACTTTATGATGTCCAATTTAGAGTCATTTTGTTTTTCTCTAATGGATCTCTCTCTCTAATCTTAATGGGGCAGATTTAAGAATGTATTTTCATCATCATATGTACTTGGGACCAATTTGCTTTTATAGCCACAAGACATCTTTTCACAAAGACGTACCTTTTGGGCTTCCTAATGTGGATTTTCTAATTCAGCCCATCATAGAAAATAGAAGCACCACCCAAAACATTCTACACATCAAAAGCCCACATCCTAATTAACACATTAATGCTTAAATTTATTAACTAAAATTGATCACTATATTAATAAACATTTAAATGACAATATTACGACACATAATATTTTACATATAAGTCCAATGTTGGAATAATGTTCCAACAAGAATAACAAGTAAAAGAACTCAAATAGATGTCAATTCAATCCATATTCCATAATCAATACCAATTCAACCTCCAACTAGTGAAATATGGAAGAACAATCAATAAAACAAATACAGAAAAAATAAACGATATGGCTCACCTTGGCCAAATCAGCACTATCGAGTGCACGAGCTCCGCCTCTGTTTCTACGGTTTAAGGACCGGTGCCGTAACCATGCCGGTACATACATCAATTGAGGAAGAGTGAGGACAAGAAGACTGAGCAAACAAGTCCCTGCCGGTACAAACAGTAACCTACCGTAACCCACGGAAATCTCCCAGTTTTGGAGAAAAGGGAGCGTGAGCTGTGAAGTTGGACGAATTAGCATTATCGAGTACACGCCGAGAAGTGCTTTTCTCACCGTCTTGCTGAGTTCACGAAGGCTGTGAAGTTGAGCGTCTGAGAAAAGGGGTAAGGTTACGAAGTTGGAGTCGGGAAGAAGGGTTTGTGTTTCTTTTCTCATATAGACATGGTATTCTTACGTGGGAGCATACCTAAATGAAATCGTCTCCACATCAGACTTCGATAGCAATTCGGTAAAATTTGTTTGGGTCTCTATCTTTTCATTTTTAAGTAAATCATCTCAAATTCATCACAAAGATGTTCAAATTTGTAAATTACGCCGAATTCAGACTAATACCATATGAGTTCCTTTTTTTCAAGCCGGCCCAAAAAGAAGTCACCAATTAAACACGCAATAAACAAATAAAAATTAAAAGAATACTCAAGAGTCGAAAAAATTACCTTCCAACTGAAATATGATGTCAGGAAAGCACAAATCCTCGGTATCCCAAAATGAAGCAATAGATCATTGAATAGAAGATAAATTGAATTTGATTCGTGTACCATTTTTATTTTTGGAGGAAAGTGAACTTGATGAAAAGGAGATAGCAACCCAAAAAATGGACAAAAATTGTAGGTTTCGTCTCCTTACCGATCGCTGCTTCCTGAAGAGAACCGAGTTTCATGAACCGACAATAAGTTAGAGTTCCCATCTGTGTTGGCCAGATGTCCTCTAGTTCCAACCTGACGGTGATGTCTCACCTTTTCGCTTTCGGCCTCCCCCCTTGTTGGCTTCATAACCGAAGACGGTGAGAAGGTGTGCAGTTTTTTTGCTCAGTGGCAGCAGAGCCCCTAGCCCCTGCCTGCACTCAGTGCCGCCCTTCCTCCGCTCGAGAAAGGAATCGACAAGAAAGACAGATGAGAGCGAGCGTGGAAGAGAAGGGATGACATTGTTTTTCTTAACGGGTCGGGTATTAGTGGGTTTAGGTTAATGTTTTGACATGGTTTTGTAATTGAAATGGCATGTGCGCGTGCGCCACGTCAGCGTGCGGGGGTAGGTGCGGGGTTAAGAAAACGGGGTGCCTAATCTTATTGGTTGTTTTTGCATCATTTTTGTTCCGAATGGCTTTCAACTGCGAGAACTCAACAAATGGAAGTAAATAATGCACTTCATGGGAATCAAATTAAGTATCACAATTATAGAAATAACGAAGTAAAAATAGAATGATAACTGCACCCGCTCCTTCTCGGGTCTGCACTAATATTTCTGCAGCGATTTCTCAGGTCTGCGATAATAACTCGTCTATGGCAGCGAATAATCCTGCGGTAGATAATAATCCTGCAATAGCTAATATTCTCGGATCTGAACCCACTCTCTCTCCACTCTCTCTTATCGGGTCAGATTTTAATTCTCTTGGACCCAATATCTCAAAAGCTTTTACATCAAATAATCGAGATCTTCCTCTCTTATTGGATCACCCGATTCAATGTGACAACATAAACCTAGATGAGGAAAAAAATTCTAATTTCACGACAAATAATGTCCTCCATACTTCTTCATCACAATATGAGGGTCCACTATCGTCCCCCCTTCTTCTTGGCTCGGGCTACCCTCTAATCTCTAATGATAACCACAAAAAATCCCTAAGAGAGGAAATTCGTACTACTCACGAAACAACAAAACAAACCACAAAAAATATACGTACCGCTCATAAAAAATCGAAGAAAAAATTCCTAAGAGAGGAAATAATAACGGAACTCCAAAACGAAAAAAATGAGACAACTCCTCTTTCTTCAAACACTATTGCGGAAATTCGTGACATGTTGGGGCTCCCTAAAACTCAACAAACCGAAAATATACTCACCTCAACCAACTTACAAAATCAAAATATTAAACCTAAATCTATCTCTATTATTGAACAAGTAAACTCTATTACTAATTCAACTCTCTTGTTGCAAGGTTGCATTAATGAGGAGCATAGAGATCATGAAGAGGAGGATGGCCCAACAAGCGTGCCTTAATCATTTATAGATTTTACTTTATCTACCTTTAATCTTTCTTTAATCTCATCTTGTCTTTAATCTTTCTCATCTTTCGAACTCAACATCTTTGTCTTATGATGAATCAAATAAATTTTTCTTTGATTACATGGAATGTAAGAGGGCTAGGTTACAAAGATAAACGTAATCTAGTACGTGAATCGCTAAGAACTTCAAAATGTAGCATGGCTTGCATACAAGAAACTAAGTTATGCAACCCAAATAATTTCTTAATAAAATCTGTTTTACCCAATTATCTCGCCTCCTTTGAATGGTCTCCATCTATCGGGACAAAAGGAGGACTCTTATCATCTTGGTCTAATCAATTTTCTCTTATCTCCTCATACTCCACTCAATTCTCCCTCAACACGGTACTATCACTTACGGATGGAACTCATATCCTAATATCCAATATATATGGACCATCAAGCCAATCTTTAAAACAATCCTTTTTGTTAGACCTCCAAAATATAAACTTAAATGGTTTACCTTGGATCCTTATCGGTGACTTTAACCTTCTAAGATCCCCAAATGACACTACGGCAAATAATCCTAATCTTGGCCTCATCATGCAATTCAACTCGGTAATTGACCAACTAAATCTTATTGAAGTGCAATTAACTGGAAGGCACTACACATGGTCTAACAAACGCTCGTTGCCAACTCTGTCGAAGTTGGATCGGGCATTCATATCAAATGACCTCCTCTCTCTCAACCTAGAATTCTCCTTTGAGGACTTGCCGATGACCACATCGGACCATCCACCACTAATTCTGAGAATCAAAACCCCGTCTCTAAACAAAAAAAGACCGTTCAAGTTTGAAAAACATTGGCTTAAGTGCCAAGATCTTACTCCGATTCTTGAACAAATATGGATTCCTAGACATCCTCTACCGCCGATTCAATCCTTCATAAAAAAAATGAAATCATCCAAATACAAAATCTGTCAATGGGCTAATGATAAATTCAGAAATATCAACCCGATTTTATCATCTGCGAAAGAAGTCGTTCGCTCTCTTGACATCTCTGAAGAATCTAGATCTTTATCTCAAAGCGAGTTTATATTGAGAATCGATCTCCGCACTAAGATCTCAGAATTAACCTCAATATTAGAGGAAAAATGGCGCCAAAGAAGTTCTAATAGGTGGCTTAAACTAGGCGACAATAATACGGCTTACTTCCATAGAGTAGCTTCATATAAAAAATTCAAATCCAACATATCGGCAATTAAAGTACAGGGTCAAATCATTACATCACCTACTCTAATTCTCACTCACTTCTCTAGATTCTATCAAGAACTCCTAGGCTCTAGAAGCTATACAAACTCCCAATCTTCGTCACTCTTTTTTCAAAAAATATACTCACAAACCATCAATGACGATCTCTCTAATTTGACTCTTCCCTTCTCGATGGAAGAAATAAGGTCAACGGTAATGTCTCTTGCAAAAGAAAAATCTGTGGGTCCGGATGGATTTGTCTCTGAATTCTTCCAACAATACTGGACTCTATTGCAAACAGATATCTTCGCGATCTGTGAATCCTTTCATCAAAACTCAATTCCCATTAGAGACATGAAAAGGATAAACTTCGCGGACATCTCCTTATTAAAAAAGAAAACAGATGCTTTGGAAATGACCGAGTTTAGACCAATTAGCATCATCACCCCGATCTCCAAAATCATCTCCAAACTCTTATCTAATAGAATTCAACCTATCCTTCCAAACATTATCTCCAACAGACAAGCCGCATTTATTCGACAAAGATCAATTGCGGAGATGTTTATATCTACTCGAGAAATACTGTCACATTTGCATAAATCAAAAACTCCATCAATCATGCTTAAAATAGACTTTCGAAAAGCATTTGATACAGTCTCGTGGGACTTCCTATTCAATCTATTATCGGCGAGGGGTTTTCCTGAATCATGTATTCAATGGATTAAAGCCCTAACATCCTCCTCTTCCTCTAGAGTCCGAATCAACGGACAACGGGGTCTTCTATTTGATCATCTAAGAGGATTAAGACAAGGAGACCCTCTATCTCCGCTACTATTCAACTTAGTAGTTGATTCACTACAAAACTTATTAGAAACTCTTAACCCAATTCTATCGGTCCCAATGAAATTTGCACCGAAAGCCATGCAATATGCAGATGACACGATTCTCTTTATCGAGGCGAGACCCCATAACCTCAAAATCATTTCCCATGCACTGGATATTTTCTCTGAGTTATCCGGCCTCCAAATAAATTGGGCGAAAACTTCCTTTGTGCCTATAGCAATACCAGAGGAACTACACTGTGTCCTCACGAACATCCTCAAGTGTCCCCAAACCTCTTTACCCATCACCTATCTAGGCATACCACTCTCTATCCGAAAACCACCTAAATTAGCATTTGCACCTCTTATCCAAAAAATGAGAAATAAGCTATCCTCTTGGAAAGGACTCCTTCTTTCCTCAGGAGGACGCTTGACGCTGGTCAAATCGGTACTCAATGCTATACCCATCCATTATATGCAAGTCCTAAAATTACCCCTATGGGTCATTAAGGAAATCAACTCAATATCTAGAGGTTTTCTATGGAAAGGAGAACAAAAGTGTCTTGGAGGACATTGCCTAATTAACTGGAGCAAAGTCACCTTACCTAAATCTAATGGTGGGCTAGGTTTGGCGAATTTAAAACTACAAAATGAAGCTCTCCTCATGAAATGGATACATAAAGCCAATAACGACCACTCTTCTCTCTGGTCTGAAACATTAGTGGAGTTATACAACTCTACAAACATAACCCATACATCAATCTCCCAGCAAAGAACGTCCTCTTTCTTTATCAAAGACTTGGCCAAACTGATGCCATTATACAATACTTTCAACTCTCTTACAAGCGATGACTCCAACGAACAACTTCAACCTTTCAAGTCCAAAAACATCTACTCCTTCTTCATAAATCCGGGTGTTATCTGCCCCTGGAACACCTTACTTTTTAAAGCACAAGCTCCGCTCAAAGTCCGTTTCTTCGGTTGGTTAGCCATCCAATCTCGCATACTAACGAGTGATAGGCTGCAGCTAAGAGGATGGCCGAACAACCAAGTATGTCCCCTATGTAAAACAGAAGAGGAGACAAATACGCATTTATTGTACGAATGTCCTTTCTCTAAAGAAATATGGGGCAATCTCACCGCTCGATTGCAAGAATTACCTCCTGATATATTGAAACCATTCGAATTTTGGTCGTCAACTCATACCACAAAGATATGGAAAACGGCATGGCTGTCAACCATATGGAATATCTGGAAATCCCGCAACGACTCCATCTTCAACGACAAACCACAATCTTCAACGCGGATCTTCAATCTTGTAATACAAGACACGGTATCCTGGAATAAATACTGCGAGTAGTCCTTTTAGGTTACAAGTAGTATCTTATATAAGAAGTAGTCATTTAGATCTTCCAAATTATTGTAAAATGTAACACTTCTTTGATATAATATATTCGAGGTCTCGACACATTGTCGAACCTCCTTCAAAAAAAAAAAAATAGAATGATAAATAACTGTTAAAGTGATTAGGTGAGCTCGCTCGTCCCGCGTGAACAAAAAGATTCTCTCTTATCAGATTGGCTATACAGTGAATGACCCAAAAAATGAAGTAAAACTTTATTCAGCACACATAACAGTCACGAGCCTAGAATAATATCAATAATAATAATAATAATAGAGAAACTCCGCTACAATTTTCTTTAAAACAAAAAATATAAAACAAGAGACAAATCCATCTAAACGTCAAAAAAACATAATATTACTCCCCTAGGGACATAACCATCTCAGTCTCTAAAAAGAATTCGATCCACTTTACACCACAAACACCACCGCAAATTCTCCTTCCCCCCCTACTATCATCACAAAACACTATAAAAAACAAGAACGAGAAGAAACAAACACATTCCTAACAATATCCCTCTCATCTATCCGCGTCGCGATACATTTATTCGCACTTAATCGAGCGATAAATGTGGCGCACGAAAATCAGAGCGGCACGGAACCCGACGGAACCGAGCATGAGGAAAAACCCGTAGCAAACGCACGCCATGTATCCGAAGAAAAACGAGGTTTGCATGAACCCTGACATGTCAGACCTCGCAAAATAGTAGTACAAGCAATATCCATATATGAACAACCCCGTCGACCCTCCGCACAAAAACGCCCTGTCCCCCACAAAAAAAAAAACAATTTTATTTATCGGACCAAAATACCCCTAAAGAAAATAAAATAAAGGGGGATTTACATATTTACCCTTCTTAAAATTAAAATATATTTACCCTCATAAATTTAAAATATCATATTTACCCAAAAATTAAAAACCAGCCAATTTTTCCGTAAAAATTAACGGTCATTTAAAATTACTATTTTACCATTTACATATTTACCCTTCTAAAAAACTAAAATATCATATTTACCCTTCTAAACAAAAAATCATATGTACCCTTTCGAAACAAAATATCATATTTTTCCGTCTAATTTACAACATACAAAACAATTTAGAACAATTTATATAATAATTTATTAAGGATTTGGTTTCCCGGTTCTCAAAATCCGGTTTTTTAAATTGGACGGTAAATATGATATTTTATTTCGGAAGGGTACATATGTTATTTTTTCATATCGGAAGGGTAAATGTGTATTTTTAATTCTAGTTAGGGTAAATATGATATTTTCAGTTTTCAAATGTTGACCTTTAGTTTCAACGGAGAAATTGGACGGATTTTAATTTTTGGGTAAATATGATATTTTAGATTTAAGAAGGATAAATATGTAATTTTAAGTTTAAAAAAGGGTAAATATGTAAATCTCCCTAAAATGAAAAGTTAAACGTACCTCCACCACCAATCGTGGTCTTCGGCAGCGAGTTGGAAATATGTGAGAGAAATGGTGATGAAAGCAGTGACGATGATGAGAATGATGAACACGATAAACAAAATGCTGTATATGGTGTAAATTCTATGGCCCCAAACGCTGGCGAAAATATAGTAAAGCTCGATGTAAATTGCGCTGAAGGGCAAGAAACCGGCCATGACCATTTGCGGTGCCGCTCCTCTGTACCATTGCAACGGAGGGATTTCTCTCGGGTACTTGGTGGTACGAGTCGGGGCTTGGAATTCAACCTTGCTGTTCTTGCCAGCTATTCCTCCCAAGACGAGCAATGGGAACGTGACAAGTGTCCATATTAGAAGGATTACTAGGATCGTGCCGATTGGTAATGCGGCCGTGGCGCTGTACAATATCGCGACCGTGTTCAAGAAACAGAATGTCAGGAAGAGGGGCCCGCAGAATAAACATCCTGTCAGAATCAAATTCCTGACCTGAAAAAAGAACAAATTTAGAACCCGAATTTGCAGTAATGATTATATTGAAAGGGTTTTGGGAATTACCCAGTTTGATCCCTCGAGCTGGCAATAGAAATTGGTGGCTACATAACCGGCAATACCAGACGTGAGTGCATAAATGACGACCAAAGCGGTGAAAAGAGCGCCTCTATTGTACGGGTAGAAAACACCCACCAAAGCAAGCACGAAAATGAATATTGTACTGTACGAAAATATATTATTAGAACATATTAATAAATTATAATTAATTTAATTATATATACTTACAGAGCGAAGAGTTGAGTGCCCGAGCCAACACACGCAGCGAGAAGCGATTTGTTATTCGGATACCTAAACACATCGCCATGTATGTATTTCCATCCCGTCTCCTCTTGCTCCTCCGCCGCTTCCTCGTCAGTTGCATACCTACACCAATCTCAAAGCTTTAGAGAGAGAGAGAAAGAGAGAGAGAGAGAGAGAGAGAGAGAGAGAATAAAAGTATATCGTACTTGACAAAGTCGTTCTTGAGGATGCGCATTAAGATGGTGGCTAAGAAGCCGGTGAGGAGCACAACGGTGACGCAAGAATTGACGATGGAGAACCAATGGATCTCGAGATGGTGAGGGAGAGCCGAAGCTTGGGCGTATTTCTCCATTCGTTTCTCGAATGGAGTAGGAGTCTCCTTCCACTTGACCGAGTAGAGAAACTCAGTCTCGACTTCCTTGTCTTCGGTCACATCCGTTAATGCCTCGGAATCCGTGCGCGCGCTCACTTCGATCACGCGGTCCCCGTTGTACAGCACTTCGAAATGTATGTGCCTACAAAAAGTTTAATATGATATTTTTGGTTTTTAAAAGGGTAAATGTGTAAAATTTACGAAATGAATACCTGTAAAGGAAGTATTTGTACTCGCTGGCATCGGCCTTGCCTTCTCGTTCTGCTTTGCCAACGAATCCCCAAAGAGGGAGATCGTCGTAGTACATTTGGAAGTAATAGTCTTTTATGACTGCGTTTCTGAACATGATCACCTCTTCTTTTGAGAGTTTTTTCTGGCAGACTGATTTTGAATCTATGTCTACGCGGAAATCGAGCTTGTATGGTGCTTCGACGAGCCTGTCTCCGTTCAGAACCTCGCCGAATGCCTCGGATTTTTCGTTTATATGCTCTGAATAGAGAAAATAGACATTGAAAAGGTTTGATTATTTGAATTTGTAATGATTTGAAGAATATAAGATGCGGTGATTTACCTGGAGAGCAGAATGGGAGATCGAAGTATCGGTATGTCTCACTGCAAAAGATAAAACAAAGGTATAAATAATCACAACAAATTACATATATATTTCCAAGAAATTTAAGCATAACATCCAGATCTCACGAAGAAATAGCAGTAAAAACAACCAAAAACATAACGAATCAGATAAAAAAACAAATTTAAGTGAGGCTTATTAACACAAAATATCTAACAAAAATGATCAAACATTCTATTAGATCCCTATCATAACGCCCACAATCACACGAAACCCTAACACGAAAGTCAAATCCAAATACAAATAATTCACCAGATCCGAAGAATTAACATGAGATCTAACTCACAACAAATAAAAATAAAAAATAACCAAAATTGAACAAAAATAGGATAGAAAATTTAAAAGCTCGTACCTGGGATTGTGAAACGGGCCGACCTTGTTGGCGTAGAGAGGAACCGGATCTCCGGCGCTGTAACGGTGATCCGACGCTCCGGACAGTACGCCGGATACGGCGAAACAACAGATCAAGAGCGAAATCGCAAATCCGTACACACTCGTCATTGCTCCTGTTCCCTATTTCCTTTTTCCTTTTGTTTTCGTCTTTTTCACGTTTATAACATAGAGAGAGAACCACCGAATGGCAAAAGAGTAAAATCAGGTGATAGAGAAGGCGAGATACTAACCAGAATGGAAAAATAGAAAAACAGTTCTCGATATCGGGTCGGGTTGATTATGATGGAAAATGCGGATCCACAATTGGATTGCGGCCGCTGTATTCGAAATTAAAGTCTTGTAATATATAGCCCATGGGCCTGTTGCTAACAAAAGAATTTTAAAATTCAAATTATCAATTTTTTCATTAATAATATACGATAAATATTATAATTATAATTCCAAATCAAAGCGAGGATACGCTCTACGATTACGTAGAAAATTGTGATATTGGCATAGAGATATTATTAGATTAAAGATTAGAGAGAAAAAGCATAACCGATTGTACCGAATGAGAAAAATGCGTGATGAGGCAAAACAAGTGTGACATTCTTCAAGGCGAAAATCATGGAAGATAAATATTACAACACGAAGGATTAGTCGCTCCATACGATTGCTAAAGGCTAGCCATAATATTCGAACGTGGAAAGATTCTTTGCATAGGCCATTGGAGGAAATCAAGGATATAACAAAAAACTTGTCTTTACGAAGTTTGACAAGCACGAGGACAATATCGTGTTTAGTCTCGGATCTGCACGGTTAGGAAACAAGTAGAAATTATAACCGATTTATTTAAGAAATATAAAATATATGCTTATACATCTGATTTTGAAAGCGGGATTTATTTATGTCCCAATTACTCAATCAGGGACGAGCCAATGCGAAGGTTCTTCCTGTTCAAGGATGGTTCATTTTCACATTTGTAAATGAGAACAATTTGGTAGTTAATCTCATAGAAATTAGTGTTATTACCTTAAAAGAACGAAATAAATCCTTGATCCATGAGCGTTTCCGCTTCTAGTTTTACCAATAGTTTCAGTTGGAGTTTTTTCAATAATTATGAGTAAATAAATTAGTGGTTACGTTACGTTTGTATTAAGGACTAGAGGATTTTTTTAATATTATAAATAATTTTCTTTTCATAATTCTGTAAAACTCATTTTTTATAAATAGAGCATGGAAGTGAAAATATTGCAAGTCTTTTTCCATTTTGTTAAAAAAAAAACTGGTTTGAATACTACTTTTTTCGAAAGAAATTGTCTTTACGAAGTCTAAAGTGTAAAACATGTATTGATTTGCATTCTTTATTCACAAGTGATTGTTTTGTTAATAAATCGGTTTGAAGAATTATCGAGATCCCAAAAGGAATCCGTCGCCAAAACAAAAATCACAAAACCTTCAACTTCTCGCTAAATCCTTTTCTTCATGTTAGAAACTCAAATCGTCAAAGTTTCTCGTCACATCGTCTTCTCCTAGATTGATAAAGCGTGTTATGCACAAGCAACAATCCCTCGCTAAGATACAATGGCTCGCTTCTGGTTCTATTAACAATCGAAGCTCCCGATGCAGGGACGAAACTACCTATTATTCCTTCTGGGGAACCCAGTTCATCTCAACATCCTATTTCTTATACAAACGAACGGGAAACAATCAAACAATTCAGTTGTATACGGGTCGTAGTCTTATTTCTTAGTAACTGTTAGAGGTGTACACGGGTTGGGTTAAACGGGTTTTGATGATCACTATGACCCAACCCAATCATGTCCGGTTTGAATTTTTGAATCCGACCCAACCCATAATATTTGGAAAATTCATTCTATATGATAAAGGTCGGGTTGGGTGGGTTGGCCGGGTTGGCCGGGTCGGATAGGTTTTGAAATTGATTAATAATAATACAATTAAACATAAAATAATTTCATGAAAAATAATAATTTTATATGTCATACTCAGTAGACAATAAGATGCATAAATTTTATTTTATAATGTCACTAAAACAACATAAATAATGAAATTTAAAACTAAAAACTAAAAAAAAATCGACATCTCAAAAATCAAAACTTTTAAAAACTATCTTATTAATTTAATTTAATAAGAAATTTTAAGCACAACGCTTATATCTATTATTTGAAATAAAAATATATATATTAGCACAATAATAAGTATATATGAAGTACTTGATATATTCAATATATACCAACCATGTGACAATTTAATTTATAATTTAAGATCTCAAAATCGAAATAACAAAAACTTAGATAAAACTATTCGAAAAAAATTAGAAAAAGAGATTAATTATTTACCTTGGACTCAAATCTGGAGGCCAAATTTGTGATGAAAAAATGGTAATTGCAATATGGAAGAGGCACTTTTGATGAAACTCTCTTGATGAAATAGAATCGAGAAAAAATTAAAAAAATATTTTGTGGAATTAAATGATTAGTTCTCCGTTTCATGAAACATTTGATGGCATGTCTTTTTGTTAATTAAATAATGAATAGGAAATAATACCATGAATGAAAAAATATATTATTGGCATGTTATATTGTTTCCTAAAAAAAAACACAAGAAAGAAATAATTTATATATATAAGGAAATAAATGAATTACAATTATACACATTTTCTCCAAACATGGCAAGTCATACTTTTATATTCGTAAAAAAAATTCATGACATATTTAGTTTTATTAAAAATAATTACTAAAAATAAAAAATACGAGTCGGGTTGGGTTAATTCGGGTTTTAATTTCTAACCCATAAACCGACACATAATTTCGGGTTTTCCAAAATTAAAATCCAAACCCAACTTAATAGCATACAAACTCGTAAAAAACGGGTTAGGTCGGGTCGGGTTGGGTTGGGCGGGTTGGGTGGGTTTTGGATTTATTGTACACCCCTAATAACAGTTAACGCTAAAAGTAAAATGGTGTCATCATTTTGTTTTGCCAAAATGGGTTTCTACCTTTCATATTAAATACTACTAAATTGTCATTGTATTATTTTAACAATTTGTCTATTTTTTTTTAAGTTGGAATAATGTCATAAATCAAAATTATATATATATATATATATATGGGGCCGGTTCCGTTGAGATCTTATTTCGAGTCCTTATTTTGAGTCCGTATCTTAGCCCTTCATCTGATTTGGATTTGCGGTTGAGATTTACTGAAAATAAAACATTAAACATCTGCCCAAAGATACAATTGCTCTGCCCAAATTCAAAACCAACCCTTAACCCAGATATTTCCTCTCTCTCTCTCTCGTACAGACTATCTCCCTCTCTTAGGAAATATATCTAGAGCTCGCCATGGAAGAGCTCATCTGTTCACATGATAACCCTAGATTTTTCTTGCGCCTGAGTCTCTTCAATCAATCCAACCGCACCGTTCTCCCTCTTGTGCGATCAGCCCTCAATTCTTCCCTTGCGTTCTTGTTTTTTTTTGGATCTACATTTGACGAGTTTTTCTTTTCAAATTACTGGTGTCAACAGCGAGTAGTACCCATCATCGCTAAAACCTGTCTCAGAAGATCAAATTTCACCGATTAATTGAGATGGGAATCGAGTGTAAAGACACCCCTAAAGTCTGATACGATTCATCAGGTTTTTTATTGATTGTTTTTGTTTTACATTTAGTATATCTTTTACTATATTTCAAATTTCGTGTGGATTATGGTTGAATTATCACCATTTTTCCTGAAATTGCAAATGGGAGAATTGATTGAATTTCCTTTCTCGATTTAATTGGACAAAGGGTTTTAAGTTTAAAATTCATTAGCAACAGTAGACTTGAAATTAATCAATACTCACTTAATTTACAGGGTCCTTGTTTCCAATTGGCACGGTGTGCGGCTCGTTGATTGATGAATCGCTACTTTGTGCGGCTCATATGGAAGAATTAGTGGCCGATGAAGGAAAAGCAAGATGCAGATTCAGATATTGCTACTGGTATGTGTTATTGAATTTAGAGTCGGCACTTAAGCATATCAACATACTTGTTTTAACTGCCAAAATTGTAAGTTAGTTCTTCTCTGAATCGCTACTTTGTTCTTCATTTCAGGAACACCAGTACCCTTCTCGGCATGCCAGTCTTCAATGCTTCTTCAATGACCGAGTTTCCTCGAGCAATCGATTGTGGAAGGAGCTCTCTCTCTCTCTCTCTCTCTCTCTCTCTCTCTCTCTCTCTCTCTCTCTGATTTTAGGATTTCACTGATTTTAGGGTTTTCGTGGAATTCATTTGTAATTGAGGGTTTTGCGAACTTCATTTCTTATTGTAAGCTATTAAGGATTATTCATGTCAAATTTATATTAGCAAATTACATTTACACAATTCTGGCAGTGAGCGAAAAAAAAGCTAAGAGGTCATTAAAAATCAACAAAGTCAAATAAGTCCAATTTGAATATAAATTTCAACAAAAATCAGATGCATTTGAATTGCGCGGGATCGTCCAATTCTGGCGCAGGATCGTCCATCCACCCAAAAGAAATTCACTGCCCTATCACTTTCATCCATTTGAATTGCATAAAAAAATTGCGGATCGGATGCAACTTTGTTCACGAAATACGTAAGGACCGATTGTGCATCCCCACCATCTAACTGTAAACTTCTCAACCTCAAATTTCTCGAATTGTTATAACAATCTCTCTTATCGAAACCGATAACATCTCCATCAAAAAGTGAAGAGATTTTAGAAACCCTTACATTTTCATTATGAAATTTTTCCGTTAAAATTTTTATATGATCCGGCATTTGTCGATTCGACCTCATCTTAATCCTCTTACTTGGACTCACAAAACCATGATTATGAGTGTTATCGAAAACAGAAACCTTCCATATATATATATATATATATATATATATATATATATATATATATATATATATATATATATATATATGGGTTAGGTTCAATGTCCAACACTCATGTTTGGCCAACACTCGTGTTTGGCCAACATGGCCAACACTTTCTTAGCCATCGGATGGTGAGATCTATGGTTAACTGTGATAATGCTATTATTTTTTATCAGACCAGTTCATCGTGATTTTGAAATAAAATTGCTGAAATACGAAATGCTTAAATAAAATTAGATTTTGAAATTAGAACTAACGGCAATATTATTTTACTGCTAGTTTTGATGTTCACTCATGCATTGCTAATTTGGTAAAAAAAAAGTATTTAGTAACTATTTTTATTAACAACTATTTAACATTAGAATTAAATACTATAATAATATTAATTTGTCAAGATATTTTCAGGAATATTTTTTATATCATACTTTTATTAAATTTTAGTTTTCAATGATAAAATATTTAATAAATAAAAGATTAAAATTACGTATATGAAATATAATTTTTTTAAATTAGTATATATTAAAAAATATTTATAATCATTTTAAATTAATAAAATAATACAAAAGTGTTTATTAAATTTAAATATGAAAAATAGAAGGTTATTTTGGTCCAAACAATTGTAATACCATGAAATACCTCTATAGGAGGGTAATTGAAAAGAAAACCTTGTATGTATGGCTATGTTGCACGGATACGGATACGGCGATACGACAATTTTCAAAAAATCACGAATACGGATATGGCTATATAATTATTATTTTAATATATTTATATTGTATGTAATAAATAAATTAAATAATATTTTGAATTTAAATAGCGTGACAATAAATAAAATTAACATAACAATACAAGTATCATAAAAATATTCTAAATTTATTCTAGAAGTATCCTAGAACTAATTTAGAAGTATCCTAAAAGTATCCTACAATTATCCTATATAAGTTATTTAAAAATATTATGGGCCAAAATATATAATGGGCCGAAGAATCATAAATGTAGTATTCCGGCCGTATCATGAACGTATCCCCGCCGTATCATGTCGTATCCCCGTCGTATCCGAAAAAAATAAATACTAAAATTATCGGATATGCATGGCGTATCCGATACGTACCCGCGAACCATATCGTACCCGTATCCATATCGGATATCCGTATCCTCGGGGTACTTCTGCGTTTTTGAAGTATCCGCGTAACATAGATGTAGTATTTTTTTTGGAGTTTCTCAAAAGTTAGTATTTTTATGTAAATTCAAAAAAAGTTAGGGGGTTATTTGTAAATTTCCTTTGTATGTTTCCTCGAATAAAATATAAAATTCTGACTTTTAATTATTCAGTAGCCCCTTGAAGCTTTAATAGATTATATAATAATAATGAAATAAAATCTTGCAATAAAAGCCCATGGCCCGTTGCTTACAAAAGAATTTATATTTATTATGCATCATATACTTTTCTTGTAACTTAAAATTATCAATTTTTTCATTAACAATAATGCGATGATATATGAGACATATAAATATTACAATTACAAATCTAAATCAAAGTGAGTATACACTGATTACGTAGACAACTCTATATTATCCCAGAGATATCATCAATAATTATAATTTAGAACATAGCACAGGAACCTGACACGTGTTCTATTTTTCTTTTTTATGTTAGTTTTGTTTCTATTGCAACTTAAATTATACTCATGTATGCAAGAAAAATATAATCGACTTCCAAACTCATCATCAATAGTTATAATTTAGAACATAGCACAGGAACCTGACACGTGTTCTATTTTTTTTTTTTTAATATTAGTTTTGTTTTTATTGCAACTTAAATTATACTCATGTATGTAAGAAAAATATAATTGACTCCCAAACTCATCACAAGATCCTTGATAAGGTGACAAAGTGAAATGATTAGTATTTTCAATTGACTAAACTAAATGTTAATTGACGCGTTTGATTAACACATCAATAATTTATAATATGTTAATATTAGTAAATGTTAATTGATATGTCAATTCAATTAAACGGTCAATTAAATCATTAATTGAGTCAATTAATAATACTAATCAACCTACTTAATCCTCTCTTGCCGCTTCATCAAGGAAGTTATTTTTGTGTTATTGGAGCTTCATATATAATTTTCGTATAAAACTATGGCTCAATTGTTTATTTATTACGGTATAATTTTAGAAATGTGTTCTTTTTTAAAAAAAATAATTTTTTTTATGTTAATGGATAACATTTGAAATATATATTTCGGTTTTATGTGTATTATTCAAGGTCTCTTTTATTTATTTTGAAACTTTGATTTTGTTTGAATTATAACTTGTTATATTTTATTTATTTTGTGGGAATTTATAATAGCAAATTTCACGAACCTTTATTAATTTTGTTATATTTTATTTATTTTGTTTGAATTATAACTTGTTTGAATTATAACTTGTTATATATTTCGGTTTTATGTGTATTATTCATGGACCTTTATTAATTATAATGCATATATCATAGCAAATTTCATGAACTTTTATTAATTATAATGCATTTATTGATATTAATATATTTGCAAACATATCATGATTATATAATTGAGTTTAAACATATCCGCGCAAATTCTATTTAAACAAATTATACAAAAAAATAAAAATAAAAAGATATGAAGTCCCGCGCAATTGTTGCGCGGGTTATTGTTAGTTAGATTGAAAATTAGAGAGAAAAAACATAACAGATTGTACCAAATGAGAAAAATGTGCGACTTGAGGCAACACAAGTGTGATATTCTTCAAGGCCAAATTTGTGAAACATAAATAAATATTACTCCATTAAAGTTTCATTGCTCCATACTACTATAATATTTCTTGAATAACATCGTTAATGGCTAGCTATAATATTTCTTGCTTTCAAAGGTTATTTGCATGGAATACCGGAGGAAATCAACGCTACAACAAAAAAAGTGTCATTACAAAGTTTGACGATCACGATGATAACATCATGTTTAAAAATATAATTTTCGTCTAGGATCTACCCGGTTATGAAACCAGTAGAAATTATTATCGGTTTATTTAAAAAATGTAAACTATGTAATAATTCATCCGATTTCGGAAAAAATATTTTTTTATTTCTCAATTATATACGAGATAATGAAACGATGCAATATACGACTGGATAGTTTAACGAGGAAAATTTGATAGTTTATTTTCTAAAATTTAGTGATATTTGGCTACTAGTTTTATGTTTTTTAATATTTGTTTATGAAACGAGAGGTGCTTGCAGCAATTAAGGCCGGCTCTGATTAATTTTGCTGAAAATTTTATTGTAATATGTTATAATTACGTATAATAAGAAATATAGTTTTATATAACAAGATTTTTTGGAAAAACATACCATGCTAATAATGATTATATGAATTAATCCATTATATGCTAACAATATATAATATCATATTATCATATTACTATTTTTAAATATATACATATTACTACATTTTATCACAATTTATTTATAGAAAATCACTTTATAATTTAGATACTGATTTTTTATTTCTTCAATTTATATATATTAGTATTTATTTAGACACTAAGCATATTGTATGCACAATATACTTGAAGAAATTTATAATATTATATTTAAACAAGAAATTTGGATGATAAAATATAATATATATTTATATAATTTGTATTTATTTAAAAAAGTAAAATTATAATATGATATATAATGAATATTCTTCATAATATATAATATATTTATTATTAAAAAATATTTTTAAGGCTTATTTTCTTTTTTAACTTAAAATAATTAAATAAATACAAAAAAAATGAAAAGATAATGTTTGATAATGAAATTGTTATAAATGCCTCTATAATCTCACCATCTAGATTAATCATTTAGATTCATGAATGACTTTTGAGAATATGTTGCATTAAATGATGATGCATGTATAATAGTTATTATAATGCATCATCTAGAGTTTTCTATGCATGTATGAGTACCCATCCTTAGACTATAAAAGTAGGGGTTGTGTTCATTTGTAAGACAAGCCAATTATTAAGAAATCCATTTAGTAAAGAGATTTGCTTTAGTCTTCTTCTTCCTCTCTCTCTTTTGTCTACATCCAATCTATATTCCATTAGTAGCCGCACGTTACCTTAACAAATTGGTATCAGAGCGAAGCACATCAGTACTTTGTTGTTTTAGTAAATTGCGCGTTTAAGGTTGTGTTACTATGAATTCAAATGCGGTTATGTCGACCAAATTTGATATTGAGAAGTATGATGGCACGACAAGTTTTGCGCTTTGACAAGTACGGATGATGGCGATTTTGTCGAATCAAGGTGTAAAGGCTGCTCTATCCGAGTGACCGGAAGCGATGGAGGGCGACGATAAAGATGCCGAATGGAATTTGATGGATGATAGAGCTCTCTCGACGATCCAGTTGTGTTTAAGCAACACGACTCTTCAAGAAATCCTCACAGAGACTACGGCAGCAGGTGCATGGCAGAAGTTAGAGGGAATCTATATGAAAAAAATCGGGTACGAACCGGTTACGTTTAAAGCAACGATTTCACTCTTTGAAGATGGCAGAAGGTACATCTATTAAGTCCCATATTTCAGATTACACCGCGCTTCTAAATGACATGGAGAAGATTGGTATTAAGGTGGAGGATGAGGATAAGGCCATGGTGTTGTTGTGTTCGTTGTCTCGGTCGTATAAAGGGTTTAAGGAGACTATGCTTCATAGTAGAGAGTCGCTTACTCTTGATGATATTAAGAGCAATTTGCTGGTGAAGTCTGACATCGACAATGACTTGTCGGTATCCGAGAGTAATCATCAAGAAGTTGGATTGATTGTCGAGCGAGGAAGACAAAAGGAGAAAACCCAAAATTCAGAACGGAGTCGTTCAAAGTCCAAGCACAGAAATTTGACCTGTAACTATTGCAAGGTGAAGGGACATATTAAGGCCAACTGTTACAAGCTCAAAAATAAACAGAAGGCAGAACAAAAGGGTGTCCAATCCGAAGAGGCCAACGTGGCAGAATCTGGTGCAGGTGATGTACTTTTTGTGGCGGACGGGAAGGAGAAATTTGAGAAGAATTGGGCTATGGATACAGGGGCTTCTCTGCATATGACCCCAAATCGAGACTGGTTTACCACGTACGAGTCGAGTAGTGGAGGGGTCCTCTTGGGCAACGATCATCTATGCAAGGTTGCTGGAGTTGGCACGGTGAAGATCAAGATGCATGACGGGATCGTTCGTACTTTGACGGGTGTGAAGCACATTTCGGACCTCAAGAAAAATCTGATCTCTTTAGGTGCTCTTGAAGATATTGGTTGCAAGTTTCAAAGTGAAGATGGAGTTCTAAAGGTTTCTAGAGGAGTTCTCACATTGATGAAGGCGAAGCGAGTCGGTACATTATATTTTCTCGAAGGTTGCACCGTTTCGGGCTCGGTCTCCGTCGCTAGCTCTCCCTCGGACTCGGACACTACCAAATTGTGGCATATGAGGTTGGGTCATATGAGTGAGCGTGGTATGACAATCTTGAGCAAGAGAGGTCTATTGTGTGGCCAAAGTACCGACAAACTGGAGTTCTGTGAAGATTGCGTGTTTGGCAAGCAAAAGAGGCTCAATTTTAGCACCGCCGTTCATCGCACAAAAGGAATGTTGGACTACATCCACTCAGATTTGTGGGGACCCTCTCGCGAGCCTTCAATGGGTAATGGTTCTCGCTATATGCTCTCTTTTATCGATGATTTTTCGAGAAAAGTTTGGGTCTATTTCTTGAAGGAAAAGAGCAAAGTGTTTGTGACCTTTAAGCAATGGAAGACTCTTGTGGAGACCAAACCGGAAAGAAGATTAAGCGTTTGAGGACCGATAACGGTCTAGAATTTTGCAACAAGAACTTCAATGAATTTTGCAAAAATGAAGGAATTGTTCGTCATAGAACAGTTGTTGGTACTCCACAACAAAATGGTGTGGCCGAACGGATGAATCGGACACTACTTGAGAAGGCGAGATGCATGATTTTCAATGCGAGTTTGGGCAAGGAGTTCTGGGCAGAAGCCATTAATACTGCTTGCTGGTTGGTCAACCGATCTCCGAATACTTCCATCGAATGCAATACACCCGAAGAAGTCTGGTCGGGCAAACCAGCAGATTACTCGAGTCTACGTGTGTTCGGATGTCCCGCATATGCACACACAAATGATGGAAAGCTCGAACCTAGGGCTAAGAAATGCATTTTTCTTGGATATGGTTCTGGTGTGAAAAGGTACCGTTTATGGTGTACAGATTCGAAGCCTCCTAAACTCATCATTTTGAGAGATGTGACCTTTGATGAATCGGTCATGTTACGAGCAAAAGAGCAAACTCCCGAAACGAGTACAAAGGTGGATGAGACGGTCCAGGAGAAGGTGGAGTTCGAAATTCCAGATCAACATGGCGTAGAAACTCAACCAGATTTGGAGCATGATGATAATCCTCATAGTGACAATGACGAGTCAAGTGAGGAAAGTCAAGAGGACGAACGACCGTATGCTCTGGCAAGAGACTGTGTCAGGAGGCAGATTAAACCACCTACGAGATATGGGTATTCAGATTTTGCCTATTGTTTGGCGATGGCCGAAGAGGTGGAGTTTGGCGAGCCATCGAGCTATAAGGAGGCAATTGCTTCACGTGAGGCGTCAAAGTGGAACACTGCCATGGAGGAGGAGATCAAATCTCTTCAGAAGAATGCAACTTGGGTACTCGTCGAGCCACCTAAAGGGAAGAAAGTGGTTGGCTGTAAGTGGGTGTTTAAGAAGAAAGATGACACCGTTGGTATCCGTTACAAGGCGCGTTTAGTGGCTAAGGGATATAGTCAAGTTGAAGGCGTGGATTGAAGGGGAATATCCCCGGCCCCGGGCCCGCGCAGCGGATATGTAGGCCCGGTCCGGTTCCCCGATTCCCGAGATCACGCCACGACTTCGAGGGTACGATGCAAATAGAAGGTTAGATCTTTACCGGTGCAAAATTGATTGCACACGAAGGGTTGATCGCTGCCTTCTTTCTCCTGTCACGTTGGTGACAATACGCGCGTCCCACACCACGCGTCTTTCACCGCTCGTTGACTTCGCCGATTCGCTTGATTTCGTCTCCGACTCAATCTACTCGTCCGAATCGATCACAATCGTGAGAGCCTCAGTTGTTGCTCCTCTACGTGTATCCACCTTGAATCGCAAGACGTCGGTCACGGATGCACCTGCCTAGACGATGCACCGGTGAACTTGCTTAATCGAATTGATTCTCTAAACCGTAAAACACCTTTTCACGGTTTCTCTCTTTTACACCTTTTCACTCTCTAGAAATTTGTCTCACAATTTTCTGGATAATTCTGAATGAATTGCTTAATCAAGATGAGAGAGAAAATCCTATTTATATACAATAGGATCAGGATTAGCCAAAAAGCATGTATATCCAATATACACCCTCTCACACAGAAAAATGCATGAACCTGGTCAGTATTCTGTCCAGACGAAATTGATAAATTTCTCTGACAGAAAATCAACCAACACGAAAGTTGTAGATAATCTCATTATCTACTCGACCCAATTTGGCCCAGCCCAATTGGAGTTCGTATGCAAAAGTTATGTCTGTTTTACTAACTGTATGTCATACTGTTGCACCCTTTCGGTATTTCACAGAAACGACACTTATACTTCGTTCATATGAAATATATTTCTACATGAAGGTTATAGATAATCTAATTATCTATCTTACCCAATTTGAACCATTCAAATCGGATTTTCCTACTGAAAGATATGGCTACGAATGTACGACTACATTCGTTTATCCTTGTGTACACTTTTACGGTTGATCCTGAAACTGTATTTCCTTCATGGATTTCAATGAAGTCTTCTCACCAGTGGTTAAGCATACTTCTATTCGAGTATTGCTCTCTTTGGTTGCTATGAAAAATTTGGAGTTAGAGCAGTTGGATGTGAAAACTGCATTCTTGCATGATGATTTAGATAAGAGTATCTATATGCAACAACCTGACGGTTACGAGGTAGCTGGAAAGGAGAGTCAAGTGTGTTTATTGAAGAAGTCATTATATGGCTTGAAGCAGTCGCCGAGGCAGTGGTACAAGAAGTTTGACTCTTTCATGGAGAGTATTGGATTTTTTCGGTCCAACTACGATAGTTGTGTCTACTTCAAGAAGTTGTCGGATGAGACCTTTATGTATATACTTCTTTATGTAGATGACATGCTAATTGCGGCGTCAAACAAGGAGGAGATTACGAAGGTTAAGGGACAGCTGAGTTCTGAATTTGATATGAAAGATTTGGGTGCTGCCAAGAAGATTCTCGGAATGAAGATCATTAGGGATAGACCAAATGGAAAATTATATCTTTCACAGAGGGGTTTCGTTGAGAAAGTTCTAAATCGATTTAACATGAATGATGTAAAATCGGTTTCTACCCCGCTTGCGACCAAATTCAGACTATCAAGACAATTTTGTCCGAAAACGGAGAAGGAGAAGGACTACATGTCACGAGTACCTTATTCTAGTGCCGTGGGGAGCATCATGTATTTGATGGTTTGCACTAGACCTGACATTGCTCATGCCGTCAGCATGGTGAGTCGCTATTTGTCATGTCCTGGAAGGAAACATTGGGAAGCGGTCAAGTGGATTCTTCGTTATTTGAAAGGCACCGCATATTCTCGTTTAGAGTTTGGGAGAAGCGATGATAAGCTGATCGGCTATGTGGATTCGGATTTCATGGGCGAGCTCGACAAGAGACGATCTTTGACTAGTTATATTTTCACTTTGGGTGGATGTGCCATTAGCTGGAAGGCTACTCTACAATCCACCATTGCCTTGTCTAGTACGGAGGCTGAATATATGGCGATCACGGAAGGCGCTAAGGAGGCAATTTGGCTTAAAGGTTTGCTTGGAGAAATTTCTACATATGGTGGTCCTACTGTTATCTATTGTGATAATCAGAGTGCAATTCATTTGGCGAAGGATCAGATGTACCATGAGAGAAGCAAACACATTGATGTTCGCTATCATTTTATTCGACGAATTGACAAGAAGAAAATAGTGGAGATCAAGAAGATTGATACTGCGGACAATCCAGCGGATATGCTCACAAAGCCGTTGCCAACCGCAAAGTTTAATTATTGCGCGGAGTTAATTTCGGTGTGTCGTTAGTTTTGTTTTAATTGGGTGAGATTTTGAGTCAAGGTGGGAGATTGTTATAAATGCCTCCATAATCTCAGCATCTAGATTAATCATTTAGATTCATGAATGACTTTTGGGAATATGTTGCATTAAATGATGATGCATGTATAATAGTTATTATAATGCATCATCTAGAGTTTTATATGCATGTATGAGTATCCATCCTTAGACTATAAAAGGAGGGGTTGTGTTCATTTGTAAGACAAGCCAATTATTAAGAAATCCATTTAGTAAAGAGATTTGTTTTAGTCTTCTTCTTCCTCTCTCTTTTGTCTACATCCAATCTATATTCCATTAGTAGCCGCATGTTACCTTAACAAATATCTTAACATTAAAATATATAACTAACAATTCAGTAAAAGGGAATTCCAAAATTTTCTGAATATTAAGAACAAAACTCACATTTTTTGGCTACTCAAACAAAAATCACAAAACAGAGTTTTCAATTCTCATATAGGTGTTGAACTTAAGTCTGTATGATACTAAACAAAATTCGGACAAAAATACATTTTAATTTTTGTAAAATTTAATTTTTATAAACAATATTTTTTATTATTTAGAAAAATCATAAATATTTAATTATGAATTTGTTATATTATAGTTAATAAAATTATATATTAACTCGTATATTTACAAAGTGATATATTATTTGACATAATTTTATTTTCGCTCGAAACAAATTTGAGTTCAAGTTTTCGCTTTCCCTAAAATGGGACCGCGCATATTAACGAAACAATGGCTGGTATTATTAGCAACGTCACTAATCATCCCTCTATACTTAATATGAAGTTGCAACGGGAGAACTAAGATACTAAATTTAAATTCTCTAAATACTAATACTTGCTATCAAATTTAAATTCTCTGAATTATAAAAACTAAGATACTAAATTAAAATAAAATAAAAGAATAACTAATCCTTCTTCAATAGGAAAGGCCTAAAACTCCAAAACATTTTAACCTTCCCAACAAAATATCTAATTTATATATTTCACGGAGATTAAAAAGATCAACAGCAACAAACTGTTTATTTTAGCACTACAAAAGATTTCTGCAAATTAATATTATTATTGTGAAATCTAAGAATAAGATATTTCTTCATTTATAATCCTGAAAAACAATGTATGCTATAATATCCAGAGAATTTAAAATTAAAGTTATCAATTTTCTCATTAACAATGCAATAATAATACATGAGAAATATTACAATTCCGAAACAAAGCGAGGACACGCTCTGTGATTACGCAGAAAACCGTGATATTGGCATAGAGATATTAGATTGAAGATTGGAGAGAAAAAAGCATAATTGGTTGTACAAAATGATAAAAGTGTGTGAGAGCCGAGAGGCAACGCAAGTGTGATATCTTTCAAGGTGAAAACTGTGAAACATAAATATTATTACACCACGAAAGATTTATTGCTCCATACGATTGCTAATGGCTAGTCATAATATTTCTACGTTCAAAGGTCACTTGGATGGGCCATTCGAGGAAATCAACACTACCCCGAAAAAATCGTCATTACGAAGTTTGATAAGCACGAAGATAACTTCGTGTTTAGAAGTTCTGTGTTTGTCTATGATCTACACGGTTACAAAACCAGTAGAAATTCTGATCAATTTATTTAAAAAATTTAAAAGAAGTACTCATTCATCCAATTTCGAAAGAAGAAATTATTTGAGGGTCTCCTTTATAGAGGAAATGAGGCAATAAAGCTTTGTCAGATGAGATAGTCATTTCCAGATTTGTAACGAGGAAAATTTGATAGTTCAGTTCCTTTAATCTAGTGATATCTTAACCTTCTAGTTTTATGTTTTTTCATATACTAATTTTCGTTTCTAGTTTTAGCAATAATCTCAAATTGGAGTTTTATAATAAATGTGAATTATGAATAATTGCTTATATTTTTATTGGGGTTTGATATGGTGCCCCTCGAACTCAAAAAAACATCTTTGATGAGGTGTCATGAGAGGAATAGGATTAAATGAATTGATTAGTATTATTAATTGCTTCGATTAGTAATTTAATTGATCGTTTAATTAAATTGGCGCTTCAATTAACATGTACTAATATTAACATATTATAAATTATTATTGTGTCAATTAAACATGTTAATTAGATATGCTAATCAACCCAATTAACTTTTTTTTGACACCTTATAAATGATTTTGGGATGTGTTTGGGGACAGAATATATTTTCCCTGTTTTTATTAATTTTTATTCAGGGTTAGAAGGTCATGGCGACATTTTAAATAATTCTTCTTTTATGATTTTGTAAAACTCATTTTTTATGAAGCAATATTGCCGTTCTACCCTCGTTTTGTTAAAAAAAAATGGCCCTGCTTTAAATACTATTTTAGTCGAAAGAAATTGTCGTTAGAAAGTCCAAAGGTATCGAAGGCGTATCAATTTATGTGGTTTATTCACAAATCATGTTTTTGTTTACAAATCACTGGTTTGTTGTTAAACCAATTTAAAGAATTAGCGAGATAAAAAAATAAACTGTTACCAAAACAAAAAATCACAAGTATACGCGGCCATTAGTATTTTAATTTTACTAATCAATTTTTGTGGTTTATTTTAAATTAGTATTTTAATTTTACTAATCAATTTTACTAATCAATGTTTGTTGTCCCAAAGAATAGAAGGCACATCAATTTATGTGGTTTATTTTAAATTAGTATTTTAATTTTACTAATCAATTTTACTAATCAATGTATAGAAGGCGCATCAATTTATGTGGTTTATTTTGAATTAGTATTTTAGTTTTACTAATCGATTTTTTCTTTTTAAATAATTAATAATTAAACATATTATGTCAGTTTCACTACAAATAAATTTTAATTTAGGCCCTACTTAGCCCTCTCTTCACTGCGGGTGTCGTACGGCCTATAAAGATACGGGAGGGTGCGTCCCCTCTATGATGATCTACGTAAGAAGTGCTCAATTCCCCTCCTTCTGATCCAATCCGTTGCTTCGGCTAAGCTTCAATAAATTTAGGACAATTATACTTTTTCCCCTCATTTCCCCCACAATTCTCCCACACTAATTAATTTCATAATTAACAAAACGGATTAACAATTAATTCATGATTACTAAAAATTTAATATGGAATTAAGATCCATACTAATTAAAGATTAATTATAAATATTTAAAAACAGATAATTATTGGATTAACCATGAATTATTATTGTGGGAGAATTGTGGGAGAATTTGAGGGGCATGATATATGGCCTCATAAATTTATTCGTTGAGAAAACATTTTGGACTAGTCTAGTTACTTATGGAGTCCATGTACCAAAGAGAGCAATTGCAATCGCCTTGTCCACCCAACAAACAATCTTTCTGAAATACCTTATTAAAAATAAAAACAAAATTCGAACAAGAAACATGATAGAGAACGATGCCGTGGATATTAATAAACCAATGATTGATATTATTAGCTAATGGCTAGCAGGGACGGTCCTGTATTTTCAGAGGTCTGTGACGATAATTGTCAGGCCATCCTCCCTAAAAAGTTGATTTTTAATTATATGTTAAAACTCTATATTAACAGTATTTAGTATTTATTGATTAATATGTTCCGGAAGAAAGAAACAATTAAAAAAATATTGGAAATAAAATACAAAAGAGGACACTGATAAAAAAAATTTTGCATGGTCTAGTTTGCTTGAACCACCTAATCCCATCAATTATCAATTGAATTATGTTATATTTTGTGTTATTAAAGTTTTTTCAGGTTGCAAATATAATAAATGATGTTTCTCATCTATACTATATACTAATTCAAGGGGATTTGCAGCCCCCTGGTGCAGCCACGTCACCAGGGGCCTATTCGTAAAAAAAAAATATTTTTTTACATTTTGGTCCTTTTTTATTTATAATTGGGTCCTTTTTTTAAAAAAAAATTACATTTTGGTCCTTTTTTCCTTACATTTTAGTCCTTTATATTTGCATTTTGGTCCTTCGAGTTTTAATATTCACATTTTGGTCCAGCGGCCTCAAATTGGTCCTGTTTTTTAAAAAAAATTACATTTTGGTCCCTTTTTATCACATTTCGGTCCTTTATATTTGCATTTTGGTCCCTCGAAGTTTTAAAATTTACATTTTGGTCCTTTATTATTTTTCTTGCCTGGTGCAGCCACGTCACCAGGGACCTATTTGTAATAAAAAAATTTACATTTTGGTCCTTTTTTATTTACAAATTGGTCCTTTTTTCGAAAAAAATTACATTTTGGTCCTTTTTTTTTTACATTTTTGTCCTTTAAATTTGCATTTTGGCCCTCGAAGTTTTGAAAAAAAATATTTATTTTACATTTTGGTCCTTTTTTATTTACAAATTGGTCCTTTTTTCGAAAAACAATTACATTTTGGTCCTTTTTTTTAAATATTTATTTTATATTTTGGTCCTTTTTTATTTACAAATTGGTCCTTTTTTCGAAAAACAATTACATTTTGGTCCTTTTTTTTTACATTTTGGTCCTTTATATTTGCATTTTGGCCCTTCGAAGTTTTGAAATTTACATTTTAGTCCAGGGGCCTCAAATTGGTCCTATTTTTTAAAAAAAATTATATTTTGGTCCTTTTTTCACATTTTGGTCCTTTATATTTGCATTTTGGTACTTCGAAGTTTTAAAATTTACATTTTGGTTCTTTATTATTTTTCTTGAAAAACTAAAATAAAATTATAATAAGTTGAACAATATTAATAAAAGAACATCTTGCAAATATTTAAAAATAAAATATCACAAAACTATTAAAAAATACATAAAAAAAAACAAACATAAAAAATAGATGTTTAAATAGATATTTTCTATGAATATATTTGCAAGATGTTTATTTATTATCATTTAATGTTAGTTTTTTTATGAATAAAGAATGTAATATTAAAATTATATAAACAAAATATGTAATAATTTAAATTTTTTTAAATCACTACGTGTTAAGAAGTGTTTATGAATTTTCTTAAAATTAATAAAAAATAACAAAAATAAGTTTTAATTATTACATATGAGATTTGGAGGGTATTTTGGGAAAAAAAAAATTAATATCATCCATAAGGAGTATTTTAAAATAAAAGTTTGGTAAAGAGTTTTTTTTTTTTGGAGTTTACGAAAAGATAGAGAATTTTTTATAATGTCCAAAAAAAAATTAGGGGGTTAAAAATATACCAAATCATGGATGTGCGAATAATCATGACATAATTTAAATTAAAGGTTCGAACGAAACGGTTAGCGATGACATCGTCAAACTTTGTTGTTGGCTGACCACACAAAGGACGAAAAATATTTGTGCTAAATATGTAGCGAAATTAAGGATTTGTGAAATTAAAAACACTCTTTTTTTCAGCAATGTTTTCTGAACTATTATGTTCTTAATAAATTTCATGACGACTCATTCGTTCTTTTTCCTTATTTTACTTATGAAGTATAAAATATATATAATTTTTTTAGCAATAACCGTTTGAATTATTCAAGAAATCCGGCTCTTAAAATATTCAAACGATTTTTGCTACAAAATTTCACTCGCACACAACACACTAAATTACACATATAATAATGATTATAAAAAGAAAGTCACATACACAAAATGAACAACAATTTTTTTCAACTACATTACTTATAAACCCGAACAGCCCCGCGCAATTGCGCGGGGGTAATGCTAGTATGTATATAATATCATGAGTGATGTGCAATATTAAAATGTCTCATTACAAAAAAAATTATTCATTTTAGTATACAAAAATGAATTTATTGACTCGTTATAGAAAAAGTATATATAAAACGAGACACAAAAGATCTTTAATCTTCCTTTCTAACCATTGTACATTTACAGCGGAGCATAGTTAGTTAATAATAATCTATGTTGCACGGATACGGGTACGAGTATCGTATTCGATACGATACGGATACGGCGATACGGTATTTCTTGAAAATTCTAGGATACGATACGTCATATAAGTATATTATTTAATATTATTTTAATATAATAAATATATATTTATATAATTTTATTAAATTATTATAAAAATTAAGATGTAATATCGGTTTGGATATTTTACGAATAAAAAAATATGTGATGTAAAATAATATTGAATAGTAAAAGTATTGGGTATTTTTAAATTGGACAAAAAAAACAAAAAACAATGGGTCAGCCGTATCGGAACCGTATCCCGCCGTATCGGAATTGTATCTAGCCGTATCGGAAACGTATCGGAAACGTATCGTGCCGTATCGGAAACGTATCGGTTCAAATTTTTATACTAAAATAGTTCGATAAGTCACGTGACGTATCGGATACGTATCGGTGCCGTATCGGTGGCGTATCCGTATCCGATACGTATCCGATACGAGTACAATTTGTTTTTTGAAGTATCCGCGCAACATAGATAATAATCCCACCTTCGTTTGACCAATCGTTCAAGCCTGGTTTGCCTACATAATCAAGAGCCTATCACCAAAGTTCATATATTTATGAGGCCGTATATCATGACACCTCAATTCTCCCACAATTCTCTCTCACTAATTAATCTCATAATTAATGTGGTGAATTAACGATTAACTCATAATTATTTATTTTTAAATATTTAAAATTAATCATTAATTGATATGGATCTTAATTACATATTAAAATTTTAATAATCATGAATTAATCGTTAATTCACCACTAATTATGGAATTAATTAGTGTTGAAGAATTTCAGGGGAATTGAGGGGGCAAAATATAATTTCCCTATATTTGTCATGTGCTTGCCCAAGTCCGAATCTGAGCAAATTAGCAACATAGTCTAAATCTAAATACTTACCATTAATACTATTGAGAGGCCTTTCCTAAATTGGAGCCATGTGGCACTCATCTATTGGGCCAAAGTCATTGGAGGAAACAACATCGCGTTTTGATGACTAGCCATACTATTTCTAACATTCGAAGATTATTTTGCACAAGTCATTGGAGGAAACCAAGGGTACAACAAGAAACGTGTCTTCACAAAGTTCGATAAGCACGAAAACAACATCGCGTATAGAAATGTTGTTACTGTCTTGGATCTACATGGCTGCAAAATCAGTATAAATTATAACCGGTTAATTTAAAAATCGTAATGTGCTCATTCATCCGATTTTGAAAACATAATGTATTTATGTCTCCATTATGAACGAGATAAGGCGGTCATGACGGAAAATTAACAATGCTTGATCCTTTTGTTTCCGGATTTAGCATAGGTTTCAAGTTACTGTTGTTTAATATATGTAAAATTCATATATCTTTATATTCTATATATCATTTTTTTCCAAAATAAAAATCGGCATGAAATTGTGCCAAAAAACTTCGTTGTTGCCAAAAATGCAAAACAGAACTCTTTTCACTAAAATATTAAATATTGATCATCCAGTTTCAATCACACGCTACTAATTAAAATCACGGAAGAGATTCAAACCCTCCAAATTGTTGACTTTATTTTTTGCAATAAAATACACGTCCTCAAAGTAAAAGAACCAATCAGAAATTTGATCTTTTAGCAGCATGCGACAAGCTAATCCGCCATTAGCAAAAATGGCAATGAAAGACAAGAAAAAAAAGGCCTTAATAATGGATTTGCTAGCTTATTTCCGCTAGTAGACGCTCCCTTTGTTTTGAACTGTATGTATTATTTGATTCAAGAACAAAAAAAACAAAAAGTTTTTTTTTAATCTTAATCGAAACAAAACTTCAATATATTTTTAAAAGGAAAATTAATGTATAACAATATTGAACAAATATATAAGATACAGTGACAGATAAAACATATATAAATTGATAATTGTAAGATTATAAAATATGTTGATATTAAAAATGTGCAAATAGTGTAACAAGAAATACATTAAACATATATATAAGGGAGCGGCTAACGCAGTCCGTACCGCTCGTTTAAATCAGAGAGTACCACGTGACAAAACGCGTGCTTAAAAGAACGCGAGTAGAAAATTACACGAGCAATCGATTTTTTTTTGCAGCGCCTAATATTCGGGCAACGTCCAATATATCTGCCGTCTTCAGAATTAGCTAGTTGTTTCAGACCTTTAAATTGGCAACTTCGGACACCCGAAGAAATCATTTGAAGAGGTTAAAATATTCGGGCAACGTCCAATATATCTGCCGTCCAATATATAAGGCTAGCATGGAGAGAGAAATCATCGGACACCCGAAGAAAATAGGCAACTTCGGAGTGCAATTCTCCGAAAAGGCAGATAACGGACCATCATTTGAAGTGCAAAATCATTTCTTTATATAATGAAGTATGAAAGTATATACATTGAATAAATAAATAAAAAATTGTACTAACTAAAGAAAAGATATTATATTACGAAATATTATTGGACAAACCTATGTTGAAGAAAATACATTAGACGGATATAAATGTATAAATATAATGCTTACATAAAATAGAATAATATATAGGTTGACGATGATTAATAATGAGAATAAATAGATATTGATTTAATAATGAGAGAGATTTGCCAGGTCTCTTGACTCGGAGTTGGAGATGCCATGATTAAATCTTATTCGATTCGATTCTACAGTTGCCTAGTTAATTAATTACAATTACATTAAAAATAGTAGTGAGAGGGTTTTGTTTTCAAATATTCAAAAAACTTAGGCCTTCTTTAAGAATCCCCTTTCCTATTTTGTAGGGACATTTATGATACTTTTGAGATTTTGCAAGGGCATTAAATGAAGTTGCGCAAAAAAAACTTTTTTGTTGCCAAAATTGCAATACACAACTCTTTTTCATTAAAATATGGGGGATTTATATATTTATCCTTTGTTAAACTTAAAATTATATATTTACCCTTCTTAAAATTAAAATATCATATTTACCCTTTCATAAATCAAAAATATCATATTTGCCCAAAAATTAAAAACCATCCAATTTCTCCGTTAAACTTAACGGTCAACCTTTAAAATTACTATTTTACCCATTGTATATTTACCCTTCTAAAAATCCAAAATATCGTATTTACCTCTTTAAAAATAAAAATATCATATTTACCCTCTCAACAATAAAAATAACGTACGTACCCTTACTCACTGGACAAGAAGAAATCACACCCTACAATTTAATAATATTTTTAGTTATGATTATATTTTTGCAATGAATCTATATTTTTTATATTTTTGTTTTTGTCATTTGAGATTGATAGAATGATTATCTTTTGGAATTGTATTGATGTATTTTTTGTGTTTATATTGTTATCTATGATATTACATTGTTATATTATTTGGGTAAATATGATATTTTTATTTTTAAAAAGGTAAATGTGATAATTTGGATTTTTTTAAGGGTAAATATGTAAAGGATAAAATAGTGGACCGTTAATTTTAACGGAAAAATTGGATGGTTTTTATTTTTTGGATAAATATGATATTTTAGATTTATGAAAGGGTAAATATGATATTTTAATTTTAAGAAGGGTAAATATGTAATTTCAAATTTAAGAAAGAATAAATATGTAAACCCCCCTTAAAATATTGATCATGCCGTTTCAATCACATGCTACTAAAATTAAAATTATTGAAGAGATTCAAACCCTCAAAATTGTTTTGACTTTATTTTTGAATAAAATACACGTCCTCAAATTAAAAGAACCAATCAAAATTTGATCTTTTAGCAGCATGCGACAAGCTAATCTGCCATTAGCTAAAATGGCAACGAAAGACAAGGGAAAAAAAAAGCCTTAATAATGGATTTGCTAGCTTATTTCCGCTAGTAGACGCTCCCTTTGTTTCGAAATGTATGTTTTATTTGATTCCAGAACAAACAAACAAAAACTTTTGTTGTATCGAAACAAAACTTCAATATATTTCTAAAAGAAAAATTAAAGTATAGTAATATTGAACAAATATATAAGATACAGTGATAGTGATAGATAAAACATATATATTAATATAATTGATAATTGTTTTTTTTTATAGAAATGGAAAAGACTCGTACGTACTCCATCCATTGATGTCAATGAAAATTCAAACCACAAATATATATATATACTAAAAATGTCCAAATAGTGTAAGAAGAAATACATTAAACATATATATAAAGGGAGCTGCTAAAGCACTCCAGAATTAAAGCAATCCGGACCGCTCGTTTAAATCAGAGAGCGACACGTGGCAAAATGCGTGATTAAAAAAATGCGGAAAGAAAATTAGACGAGAAACTGTTTGTTTTTAGCAACGACTAATATTCGGGCAACGTCCAATGTACCTGCCGTCTTCAGATTTAGATAATTGTTTTATACCTTTAAATTTCACATTTATACTTTCCAACTTCATATTTATACATTTTTACAATGAAAAATATATAATTGACAACGGAGTTTCATCCATATTATAGAAAAAATATAAATATTTCGTTGGATTTTTTTATACATTTCACCTTCATATTTATAAATTTTACAATGAAAAAATGTAAATAACAACATATATTTTTCATTGTATAGAAAATGTACAAATAATATAAATATATATATAAATAACAACATATCTTTAATCCATAGCATAGCACCAAAAATGTATAAATAACAAAAAATCTTTAATCCCAAATATAAAAAAATGTATAAATAATAATACAAAAATATAAATAAACAGCAGGTCTTTAATCCATAATATAAACAACATATTTTTAATCCCAACTATAGAAAAATGTATAAATTATAATAAAAAAAGTATAAAAAACATATAGTAATAAAATATAAAATATAGCAAACAATATGGTAAAAAAGTATAAATAACAACAGATCTTTAATCCATAATATAAAAAAACAAAAAAATATAAGTAATAATAAAAATGATATAAATAACAAACTATCTTTTATCCATATAGTGTTGAAAAAGATATTAAAAATATAAAAACATATAAAAGACAATAAAGCTAGCGTGGAGTGAGAAATCACAGGACACTCGGACAGTGGTCAACTCCGGAATGTATTCGAAGTGCAATTCTCCGGTCAGTGCATAACGGGCGGTAATTTAAAGTGCAAAATCATTTCTCTATATAATGAAGGCATATAAAGATACAGTGAATAGTTAAAAAATATATTGTACTAACTACAGAGAAGAGATTATATTACGAAAAAAATATTGGACAAACGTAAATACATATTGCATAAATAAATAAATAAACAAATTAAAAAAAAAAAGATATGTCGATGTAGAAGAAAATACATCAGATGGATATACATGTATAATGCTTAAATAAAATAGTATAATATGTAGGTTGACGATCATTAATAATGAGAACAAATAGATATTGATTTAATAATTAGAGAGATTTGTCAGGTTTTTTATATTCTAAATAAGAAATAGATGTTAATTACTTGGAGTTGGAGCTGCCATGATTAAATCTTATTCCATTCTACAGTTGCCTAGTTAATTAATTACAATTACATTAAAAATAGTTAAGTAGCTAACTAAGAGGAATTATCCTCTTGTTCTTATGATGGTAATTGTGCCCCCCTTTCCCCTAGTATATATTCTCGTAAGACTGACAACCTCTTTGCCCGACAAACCGGTCCCACTCGCAGACCCGCGCGGTACACCTGCGAACTCTCCTACCGGGTGGCGCACCGGCCTCGCCGGTCTCATGACAAGCTTCTTGTTTATATCATGTAATGTTACACAACCCTCAACGCCACCCGGTTTCACCGCCGTAAATGGATAGAGAATAGCCATTGTAAATTTTCTTGATCTCTTGTTACCCTTCTTAATCTTCTCATTGTTACCTAATAAATCAACAAATTCACATATTTAAAAAATAAAAAAGATAAAATATATCTTAATTATTATATAACTTGATACTTCATATCTAATATTTAATGATTTTTTTATAAGAAGTCAAGGGATCTTTGTTAGGTGTTTTACAAAATTAGAATGCTTACCTGGAAGTGTAAAGTTTTTAATTGGATGTTTTGGCAAATTTTCTTGATTTGAAGAATCAGAATAGAAGGACCCTTCGTGGAGCCCAGTTATTGGTTGAATGTTGAGGCTGTCTGCAAAGCATTAAAAAGGAGGTTATTGGCAGGTTTGGTCTTTGGACCCCATATCCTTTATTATTTGCAATCTTATAATTTTTAACTTGCCAATCTTGTGATTTCATTATCTACCTCTTGAATAGAAATAAATAAGTCATACTTTTTTATTATGCTAAATTCTAAATTGCTAAGCAGAATTGTTTAATATATACTGTATGTTTTCAAATTATTCAATAAAAGCATCCATAGAGGTTAAAATAACATGATTATTATTATTTTTACTTAATTGGACATGATTTCTTAATTATTGGCAAATTTGGTAGGTATTTTTGGGAATGATTTGAAAACACGACTCTAATATTTTTTATTTTTAATTAATATGTGTTAGCCCTACTTCACTAATAATCATGCACAAATCATGCCTCTAGCAACCTTATTTGATATAATATTGTTGTGGGTCACTGATTTGGGTTTGAAATAATCTTATTTTGACATAATTAATTCAACACCTTTTTGTCTTGGAGTGATAAGTAGGCATTCATAAAGATGATGCAAATTGTAAGCACAATAGTAAGGAGACAAACAAAAAAAACATAACAAAAAATCTTTATCAAACTTTTTACCTAAGAGCAAGTTACTTCTCTCTTGAATAATTCCATTCATGTCATTTCCAACTTCTCCAAAGCCACTTGAATCCCAAAAATTCTAAATTAAGAAGATAATTATAAGAAACAAGTAAGTATAATTAGTTATTTATTTATTAAGGAATTTCCTATTACAAATTACAAAAAAATAACATCTCTCCTCAAGAGTCTCTAGATTTAACTTTATATATTTTTATTTATTTAGATGCATCAGATTTGACCTTCTAAATTTTCACATGAATGCATGTGTTTTTAGAAAACAATTAGTCTTATCATAAAAATACATGCTAGTTGGAATAAAAATACATGCTTGTTGAAGAGTGAAGATGGATCTTTTTTTGCAATTTCACCTAAATGTGTTTTTGCAATTTCTCAACTGTTTAGTGTAAATAATTGCAAATTCTACTTAAAATAAGTAAGAATTCCATTTTGGAGACAAAAACTCAAAATTCATGAGAATATGAGAGAATTACCTGAAAAACACCATTTAAATCTTGAATTTGATCACACGTCGCAAATAACGGATCATGAAAACACGACGGAGTTGTATATATTCTCCTTCTCTTGCACGAAACAATTTCATTTTCATCTTCTAAACATTCACTTGTAATTGGAAGCTCCATTGCTACACCATTAAATCACCAAAAACCAAAGAATTATGAAACAATTACAGAGCAGTCATGGTGATAAATAATATATTATCAATCAATTACCTGGTGCATTAAACTGGTCGTTTCCTTCTCCAATTTCAAAGCTTTGAGGATCCCAATCAAGCAATGGTTGGTTGAAGAAATGATAAACGCTGTCTAAGGCCATCATCTCTCTCTCTCTCTCTCTCTCTCTCTCTCTCTCTCTCTGATGTATTTTTAGATGTATGATACTCTCTCTCTCTCTCTCTCTCTCTCTCTCTCTCTCTCTCTCTCTCTCTCTCTCTCTCCTGTATGGTTCAGAATGAGTGCTTAAATAGGAGGCTTTAGCTAATGGAGGTATCCAAATTTGGAGAACGCATCCTCTGTTATTATCTACTAATTATAGAAGTATGAAATTTGGCGATAATTTCATAAAAAGATAAAATAAAAAAAATTCAGGAGATCAGAAAAATCAATGACCAAGAACTACTGATCTCGTGATGAAGTTATTATAAACCTAACATACGCAAAGTTATTTGCAATAATTTGAGGGGCCATTTGATTTATTGCAATCGTTGAATTCTAAAAGTTTACATTTTATGGAATCATGGATTTAACACATTGACTAGATCACTCGTATGATTGGAAGCAGTGAGTCAATGAGGAAAAGATTTATAAAGAAAAATAGAAAAAAAAAACATTCAATTTGTTTTGGTTCTTTCTCGTGATTAACTTCAACCTCTCTTTTCTTTTCTTTTTGCCTTTTACCTTTTTCTTTTGTTGTTAATTAACTGAGTAACTGAATAATTATAATTATAATATTCATATATAAGACGAGAAAAAGCTCAAATTTTATGAAACAAAAAGAAATATTTCTTCATGTGCTGATTTCTTATTAAAACCGGCTACCAAAATGTGTTATATTTTGATTTTTAATTTATTTAAAAACGAATGACACGACAATTTTTCAAATCTGCATACATTTAAGGGATAATTTTTTAAATCTCTCAATATATGTATACATTAATTTGTTTGTAGTTTTTGTTCCCATTAGAATTTCAATAAAGTTCTGAAGAGTTTGCATGGGTTGAAATTTTTGTGGGTGGAGAACTAAATTATTACAAGAAATCATGTGAGTTGTGTGGTAATTCCGAGGCAGGGCTCCACAAGATTTGAAAAAGCTTATTATTCGAACAAAATAAATTTTAGAAAATATATGAATGAGAAATACTAGAATGCTGTATATGTATAGCTACTGATTTCCGTAAATATCTGTAAATTTATTTTTTTGATAAAAATCACGAGAAGATAATTGCCATCCTACACTTAATTTCATGAATGCCCTCTCAAACATATGATATTGTTAGGATCGTCGCCGCAAACACACACACAAGAACAACACACACGGACACAAGTATTTTTACGTGGAAACCCCGAAGGGAAAAAACCACGGCCGCCGGCACTCAAACTTATTTTACTATACTGGAGAAATAGAGAATACAATTGTTTGTGCTTTGTTGGAATGAATAAAACTCTAGCCTAGCCCTCTATTTATAGCTAAACTCCTATCCAATACAAGGAAATAATACAAGGAAATAATCATTGCCTTAATTACCATTCAATCATGGCAATATCAATATATGGAGAGTTTTCCTATTTCTTCAAGGTTTCCTTTTTCCAATTTCCTAATCTTCAGGTTTCCAAAAGTCTCCATACCATAACAATCTCCCACTTGGAGACTTTTGCACCAGTCTTCTTTCTCCCGTCCCGAGCGGGACTTCCTTGAGTCCGGCGACAGCTCCCATGGTTTACGTGACCAGCCCCACTGAGGCGACGCACAGCCTCAGCTTGTCGGTGGAGACTTCCTTGGTCAACATATCTGCAGCGTTCTTGGCACCTTGGATCTTCTCCAGCGATAAGACCCCGTCATTCACAAGTTCCTGGATGTAGTGATACTTCAGTTGGATGTGCTTGGTCCTCGAGTGGAACACCGGATTCTTCGCGAGACATAAGGCACTTTGACTGTCGGTGTAAAGTGTCTTGCATCCTTGAGCTTTCCCGATCTCCTTCAGAAAAGTCAAGAGCCATACCATCTCCTTTCCGGCCTCCGAGATTGCCACATACTCAGCCTCCGTTGTCGATAGCGACACACACTTCTGCAATCTCGACATCCAACTCACCGCCGTGCCTCCCATCGTGAAGACATAACCGGAAGTGCTCTTCCGACTATCCACATCTCCTCCTAGGTCAGCATCTACAAAGCCTTGCAAACTCGTGCCACCTTTCTTGTAGCACAGTGACATGCTTGCGGTGCCCTTCAAGTATCTCAGTAGCCACTTAATCGCCTCCCAGTGCTCGATGCCGGGGTTTGCCATGAACCGGCTCACGACTCCCACTGCATGAGAAATGTCGGGTCTCGTGCACACCATGGCGTACATTAGGCTACCCACTGCCGATGAATACGGCACGTTCTCCATCCTCTTCTTCTCCTCCGTGGTTTTCGGTGACTGCGCCTTGGAGAGTTTGAAATGTGCGCCGAGTGGGGTACTTCTCGGCTTGGCGTCATCTACTCGGAATCGCTCCAGCACCTTCTTAATGTACTTCTCTTGCGACACTGTGAGAGTACCCTTGCTTCGATCTCGAGTAATTCGCATCCCAAGAATTTGGCTCGCCTCTCCTAAATCCTTCATTTCAAATCCTCTTGACAACTCCCTCTTGAGCTTGTCGATCTCCCTCATGTTCGCACCTGCAATGATTATATCATCAACATACAAAAGCAATATAATGTATGTTTCTCCACTGCTCTTGTAGTAGCAACAATGGTCGGTGTCACCCCTACGAAAACAACGATCACACATGAACTTGTCGAACTTCTTGTACCACTGTCTTGGAGCCTGCTTTAAACCGTACAAGCTCTTCTTAAGGCTGCACACAAGATCCTCCTTTCCCGGGATCTCGAAACCTTCAGGTTGCACCATATAGATGTCCTCCTCCAAATCGCCATGAAGGAACGCCGTCTTGACATCCATTTGCTCGAGGTGCAAATCCTCCGCTGCTACAATACTTAACACCGTGCGAATAGTCGTCAGCTTTACCACCGGCGAGAACACCTCCGTGTAGTCGATTCCCTTCTTCTGAAGAAACCCCTTGACTACCAGCCTCGCCTTGTATCTCTTGCTGCCATCTGACTCATCCTTCACTCGGTAGACCCATTTGTTTTGCAGCGCCTTCTTGCCATCTGGCAACCGGGTCATTTCTCAAGTATTGTTCTTCCGGAGAGACTCAATCTCTTCCTTCATCGCGCGCTCCCACTTGACCGAATCACCTCCGTGTACCGCCTCTCGGTAGCCTTCTGGTTCACCCGCATCGGTTAGCAGCAAATGATGGAGTGATGGTGAATAACGGTTTGTAGGCTTAATTCTCCGGCTTGATTGTCCCAAAATCGGAGTTTCTGGGATTTCGTCTTGCGCGATTTCAGACACGTCTTCGTCCCCATTTTCAGTCACATCCTGGACCGAAAACTCGTCTTCCTCGGGCTTGCTCGACTCGTCATTGCTCGTGATTTGATGGACACTCTCCTCCAGTTTCGATTCGCCTCCGGAACCGAACCTGTTCTTGTAGAGTTCCCCTTCATTAAAGGTTGCGTCTCTTGACCGAATTATTCTTCGACCTTCCTCGATCCAAAACCGATAACCGAAGTAATTCGATCCATAACCAATGAACACACATCTTTGGGCCTTCGCGTCTAGTTTGTCCCTCTTCTCTGCGTCGATATGGACATACGAGATGCTACCAAAAATTCACAAATGACCAAGAGAAATCTTCTTTCCTCTCCATTTCTCTTCAGCTAGCTCGAGGTTGAGAGATTTCATCGGAGTACGGTTGATAAGGTATGCGGCCGTGCTAACCGCATCCGCCCAGAACATCTTCGGCAATCCCGCGTGTAATCGCATCGCCCTTGCTCGTTCATTCAGAGTTCGATTCATCCGTTCTGCCACCCCGTTCTGTTGAGGTCGATTTGGGACCGTCCGAATCTGCTTGATTCCTTGTTCCGCACAAAACCCTCTGAACTCTGCACCGTCGTACTCCCCTCCATTATCCGACTTCAAGCATTTCAGCTTCAAACCGGTCTCGGTCTCGACTTCTACCTTCCACCTTTTGAACACATTAAACACGTCAGATTTGTGTTTAATAAAATAGATCCATACCTTCCTAGTTGAATCGTCGATAAAGGTGACGTAGTATCGTGACCCCCCGATAGACTGGACCGGAGCTGGCCCCCACACGTCGGTATGCACCAGGTCTAACTTCCCCATCTTGAGTTCTCGTCCAGCCTTCGAAAAACTAACCCGTCTTTGCTTGCCGAGCACGCAGTTCTCACATAAATTGGTTTGTACCGATTTTACCTTCGGTAACAGACCCTTGGAAATTAACACTTGCATCCCTTCGTGACTCATGTGACCGAGCCGATTGTGCCATAACATCGGATCAGTCGCTGCTCCTGAAAACGCCAAACAATCTCCTATATTATCGGTAAGATAGAGGGTTCCCGTCTTCGTACCTCTCGCTATCACCATGGCCCCCCTTACAATCTTCCACGACCCGTTCCCGAACACCGTCTTGTAGCCTTCGCTATCCATCTGCCCGACGGATATCAAGTTCTTCTTCAGACCGGGAATGTACCGAACTCCTCGCAAGATCCATCTAAATCCGTTGCTCGATTTTATCTGGACATCACCTATGCCCGATACGCTCAAAGGCTTTCCATCTGCTAGGTGGACATTTCCTAAATCTCCTGTCTTGAAATTTAAGAACTTATCTCTCTGCGAGGTTGAGTGGAAGGATGCGCCCGAGTCCAAAACCCAGGACTCGACGGGGTTGTCGACGCATAAAACGAGAGCGTCGTCTCTGTCTTGCTCGGTGACAACATTTGCAGAACAAGATTCCACCTTCTCCTTTCTCGGGGCTTTGCAGTCCCCTTCATGTGACCTTTCTTGCCACAATTCCAGCACTCCAGCTCGCCACGTGGTCTTGACTTGCTACGCCCTCTCGACTTGGCTCGTCCGCGGTTGTTGCTCTTCTGACCTTCACGGCCCCGACTCTCCAAATTCAACGCCGAACCCGAGGAACCCGAGGTTTCGCTTCGCTCCTTTCGCCGAATGTCGTCATTCAGGATGCGGTCCCGCACTTCCTCAAAGGTCAAATCCTCCTTGACGCCGATAACGTCTACCGTCGTCGTCCAGCTCTCCGGGAGAGATGACAGTAGCATAAGTGCCTTCATCTCATCACCAAGGTTAAATTTGAAAGAGTCTAATTGGTTTGAAATAACCTGAAAAGAATTTAGATGCTCCGCAACAGATCCGCCCTCCGTCATTCGCAGATTGAAAAGACGACGCACCAGGTGCAGCTTGTTTAGCGAAGATGGTTTCTCGTACATGTTGGACAACGCCTTCATGACCCCGAAAGCCGTCGTCTCCTTCGCTACGTTGAACGCCACGCTCTTGGCTAGCGATAGTTGGATATAGCTTAGCGCCTTGCGGTTCATCTTCTTCCATTTGCCTTCGTCCGTAATACTTTCCGGCCTTGTCTCGAATAGCGTCTCTTCTAGGTCCTTCTGGCATAGCAACGCTTCTACTTGCATCTTCCAGTAACCGAAGTCTCGCCCATCGAACCGACATACCGAAACCTTGTTCTCGTCCATCTCTCGTCTGCTCGAACCTTAACCTTTGCCCTGATACCACTTGTTAGGATCGTCGCCGCAAACACACACACAAGAACAACACACACGGACACAAGTATTTTTACATGGAAACCCCGAAGGAAAAAAACCACGGCCGCCGGCACTCAAACTTATTTTACTATACTGGAGAAAGAGAGAATACGATTGTTTGTGCTTTGTTGGAATGAATAAAACTCTAGCCTAGCCCTCTATTTATAGCTAAACTCCTATCCAATACAAGGAAATAATACAAGGAAATAATCATTGCCTTAATTACCATTCAATCATGACAATATCAATATATGGAGAGTTTTCCTATTTCTTCAAGGTTTCCTTTTTCCAATTTCCTAATCTTCAGGTTTCCAAAAGTCTCCATACCATAACAGATATTTCACGAATACCTTTCCGAAACCCTTGAAATATCATATGTAAAACATGAAAATATTTAAATTTTTTTCGTTTAAATTTTTTTTCCTGTTTTGCTCATTTGTAAATATAGTAGTTAATTGTTTATCTTTGTCGGGGTTTGAATTCAGTTTGTTTTTACGAAGAGGAAACTCGTAATTTTTCAAGGAATAAATTAATGCCTGAGAATTTTTAATTTGTATGATTTTTGGTATTTATTAAAATTTAAAAAGTCATTTTGTTAATTGAATTAAATGATTGAATTGTTATAAATATATCATCTGTATGCGAATGTTGTTCGTGTTTGATGTTATTTATATATTAAATTACAGACGGCCCGCCTATAAAGTCTCAACAATTTACCGACGGACCGCATGTAAAGACTTGTAACTTGTAAGACAGTATTTTTAGACGTCAGCCAGTCGTACATAGAGGTGGCAATCGGACGGGTCGGGTCGGGTTCGGGTCGGGTCATTTCGGGTTCGGGTCGTTTCGGTTTGCGGGTCAATCGGGTCGTTCGGGTCGCGGGTCATTCGAGTTTCGGATCGTCTAACCCGACCCGCCCGAACCCGACCCGACCCGAAAATATTGAAAAGTCAACGACCCGAAACCGAACCCGAACCCGAAACCGAATGACCCGAACCCGAAATCGACCCGAAACCCGAACGACCCGAAATCCGAACTAACCCGAAACCCGAATGATTCGAAACTCACGACCCGAATGACCCGAAATTCACAACCCGAATGATCCGAAAAATAAAATATTATTGTTAAAATCAATATAATATTGCTAAAGTATCTCGAAATTAATAAAATAAATCAGAAATTACCCGAAAATTAAATTTTTGGAAAAGCGAATGATTCGAAATCAAATTTTGTGAAATCTGAATTACTCGAAAATCAAAATAGTCAAGACCGAATGACCCGAAAATCGAAACAACCCGAACCTGAATGACCCGAAAACCGAAACGACCCGGAACCGAATGATCCGAAAACCGAAACGACCCGAACCCGAATGACTCGAAAACCGAAACGGCCCGGAACCGAATGATCCGAAAACCGAAACGACCCGCGAACAATCCGAAACCCGAACGACCCGAACGATCCGAACCCAAATGACACGCAATCCGAAACGACCCGAAATGATCCGACCCGAACCCGACCCGACCCGACCCGCCCGATTGCCATCTCTAACTGTCAACGCATCAAGACTAGTGAGGGAAATGAGAGGGATATACAATATTTTTCTATTCTTAACTTATCCTACTGCCGCTTCGACGATGACCTACTTCTGGGACTTGCTTTCCTAAGTTTGAATCATATGATTCGGATAAATACTTTCACGGTGTGGAGAACGATTTCGTGGAGAACATAGAGGCCGATGATCACAATATGGATGGGGGGTTATATATGGTACCCCTGAAACATCACGCAACACCTACGATATTGGGGGGGCCAATTCGCATCTCTCATTTTTTGTACCCAAAAATGTATTAACCGTTAATTAAAATTATTATTTTTGTTAATAAATAGTACAATTGTATTAACCGATAATTAACTTCGAATTAACCGTTAATTCAAAATTGAATTAACAAACAATTGAAATGGTTGGGTGCAATTTGGGGTTTCATATATTCACCAAACCCATATAGAGGGTGTTTGGTGATGATTGAGGGGAAGAGTATAGTTACCCTATGGATAAGGGGTGAGTTTTTTTATGTATCGGACTTGGTCATATTTGTGTGTGGATTTGTTTATGTATTGATTTGTGTATTTGTTGTTGGATATATAAGTTGTGTTGGTATGTATTATTATTATTATTATTATTATTATTATTATCTATTATAATTAATATATATATTTAATATATTTAATTAAGATATTTAATTAAATATTTAATTATAATAATTAATATATTTAATTACATATATAAGTAAATAATTAATTATAATAATTAATATATTAATTTGATATATTTAATTAATACATTGTTAAATATTAAATTACAATAATTAATATATTTAATAGTTATATTTAATTATAATAATTAATATATTTAATTAAATATATAATTAATATATAAATAATATATTTAATTATAACAATTAATATATTTAATTAAATATTTATTTAATATATAAAAAATATATTTAATTAACTATTTAATTAATATATAAATAATATATTTAATTATAATAATTAAGTCATCTAAGACGGCCGTAGTAAAAAGAAACGTCGCCAAAAGTATATTTTACGACGGCCCGTAGCAAGAAATGCCGTTCCCAAAAATATAATTACGACGGGCCGTAGCTATCAAAACCTTCGCCAAAAGTATAATTACGACAAGCCGTAACTATATAAATCGTCGCCAAAGCTAGTTTACGAGACTGCACGCCGCAAAAGAACAACCGTCGCAAATATGCCGTCGCAAACTGCACTATGACCTTGTCTTATAGGAGAGAACAAGGGCTGCAGCAGATCTCGAAACCCTAAAACAATATCCTTTAAAGATCCTACGAATTTGTCAATTTGGATAGCTTAATTCGCGATGGAGGCTGATGATGGATTGTATATTTATAGGGCTTTTATGATATTTGGTTATTTTCATATTCATATACATGATATATTTTAGTTTTTGTATTGGTATTCATGATATTTCTTATTTTACAAAGATATACATGAAACTGCACTTTAGACCAAGCTGACAGTTAACTCAAGGTAAAACAGACGTCTTTATACACGCCAACAGGTTAATCAATGTGAATAAAGGTTCAACTTTTTTCGTTAACACAAAAGTGAGGAATAAACCGTAACTTTTTTTTCCAATTTTTCAGAACCAATTATCATCCTATAAATCATAGATTAACAGATATTTCAAAATTCATATAAAAATTTGTTTAAAACTTAAGAGGTTTGCTAGGTGTACTGGTTTAATACAATCATTCAAATCTACCAATAAACAAGTTATAAGCTATTCAATATATTTTCCATCTCACCTAATTAGCATGTGTGTAGCACCAATATAACCGGTTCAGGGAATGCATGAGATTAAGACAAGATGGACCCAAAAAAAAGTACAGCAGTAGCACCTTCTATCTATCTCTCTCGTGGCCCCGAATTGTTTGTTTCCTTTTCTCCCTTTTCTTCTTTTCTTTCCCTTTTTTTCGCTTTACTTTATTTTTAATTGTACCACCTTACTGTCTCCTTGTCAATCGCTTATGCTGCACCAAACTTTAATTTGAGTGTCTCCTAGATTGGGAAATCCATATCTTTTGCAGACATACGAGATAAGGGTTGTGAGATCCATTGCTCGTTCACTTGCTACACAATCATAGAGTGTTGAGTGGATACAGAGAAAGTTTTGGTTGCATGCTTATCTGGCAACATTCATGCTGTGGCACCAGCATGGGAAAAAATTGGTGAACCTGATTGATGGTACCGTGGTACCAAATGGAAACCAGTAATGTGTTTGGTAAGTAAGGTTCTTTAATGAAGGTCACGAATGGCGCGTTTGAGACTGAGATGGAATTGTGAAAGTTAACTGGGTGGAATTGTCAAGCAAGATAATAACCCTGTGGTATTGGTAAAAAGTTTGAATTTTGGCGTACAAAATGCATTAATGTTGTGATTGTTGCCGTGCTTCACTTCAGAATCAGGACTGCATTATAATTAGTGCATGGATCAAACATAAACAAATTGGGTGATTCTATGGTAGAACCTTATCGAAAGGATATTTTGAGAATTTATAATTAATTAGATATTCTTAATTAAATTAGTTTCCTGTTCGAGCATTGTATTAATTATTATTTAAATTGTAAGATTGAAAAATACCTAAAATACCCTTGTTAATTTGTATAAGAATTGAAAAAAAGATTCTACCATAGAATCACCCAAACAAATTTATAATATTAATAAGCGCGTGTATTTGAACATTTTTTTTTAAAGAAATCTAATCCACGAATCGTTGATATACATATTTTTATTAATAATAACAACGAAACTCGAATCCAATACCTTATCGTATATCTTGTGTTAAGCACATCACCACAAGGTTGTGGGACCGTTGGTATGTATTGAACATATTAAATTGAGTTATGAAAATTTTGATATGTATATGTATTTTGAAAAATCTAGCGAACATATATAACTAATGAGCTCATAAGCCAGTCAGTTGAGTTTGAGACATAAAAAATCATATGTTGTGAAAGATTGTGAGTTCAAATATTAATTATTAACATCAACAGATGAAGGACCACCGAACATTCTCAATTCACTCGTTTTTTTTTTAAATCTAGAGAAAGTAATAGTCCAATTTGAAATTAGTATTTAGAAGTTACGACCAAAATACTACATTTGTGTTGATGGAGTTTGTGTAAAGGCTGGTAAGTTTCTACGGAGTAGCGTTTGCTGGAAGGTCTCGTTGGAGCGGCTGGGCTTGGGCGAAGGGGACCAATGATAATTCTATTCTATCTTTATAAATACACCATTTTTTATGTGTAATTCAAACATCAAGAACAAATGAATAAATGAGTTGAAATGAATATATAATGGATACATATTTAATAATTTATAATAAAACGTAACATGTGACATTTTCTGCCGAGTTTGTAATCAGGATTGGAATCGAAATATGTTTGTATTTACCTTTTGTCAAACTTAAAATTACATATTTACCCTTCTTAAAATTAAAATATCACATTTATCCTTTCATAAATCTAAAATATCATATTTGTCCAAAAATTAAAAATCATCCAATTTTTCCATTAAAGTTAACGGTCAATATTTAAAATTACTATTTTATCTTTTGCATATTTACCCTTCTAAAATTCCAAAATATCATATTTACCCCTTTAAAAATAAAAATATCGTATTTATCGTCTCAATAATAAAAATAACATACGTACACTTAATCACTCGACAAGAGTAAATCACGCCATACAATTTAATAATATTTTTAGTTATGATTATATTTTTACAATGAACCTATATTTTTTACATTTTTGTTTTTGTTATTTGAGATTGGTAGAATGATTATCTTTTAGAATTTTAGTCATGTATTTTTTGTGTTTATATTGTTATCTATCAAATTACATTGTTATATTCTTTGGTTAAATATGATTTTTTTATTTTTAAAAAGGTAAATATGACATTTCGGATTTTTATATGGGTAAATATGTAATGGGTAAAATTGTTGACCGTTAATTTTAACGGAGAAATTGAATGATTTTTTAATTTTTGGGTAAATATGATATTTTAGATTTATGAAAGGGTAAATAGGTAATTTTAAATTTAAGAAAGGATAAATACGTAATTTTAAGTTTAAGAAAGAATAAATATGTAAATCCTCTATTTTTAAAATATATTAAATTTACGGCATAAATTAATATGCAGTGTTGATCCACTAGGAAGTCATAGACTATGATAGCCCCCGTTATCATAATTGGTTGCAAAAAATACCTAACCGATACAGATCCCAATATCGCAATTAAAAATCTTGACTATTATTAATTTAACTATAATTATGAAAAATGTTCCTACAAAATTGAGAAAATGAAAATAAAAATAATGGCCTGGCCTATGACTTCAAAATATTATAAAAGCCCTTCACATGAAATAAGAAATACCATAAATGCCCCTATAGTTATGATAAGAGCCAGGTCCCCCCGCCTACTTCGATATAATTTTATGATTTTTTAATATATAATAATTGTTTTAATATAAAATATCATTTTAAATAAAATATAATTGAATGTCTGATCTACTTATTCTCATTCTCATGCTGTAATTAAAATGTCATTAAAAGTTTATTTATATTATTTTTTTTTTGCTTAATAAATTAAACAGAAAAAGGTTTTTATTATGAGACATATATATGCAGTATTTTTACAATGAACAGTTACTAAATAATCCAAAAATACAATAAAAGAACATGTAACTCTTTTTCCTGAACATAAAATTTAAGGTATAGCTTAAAATATTCTGTGATTGGCTTTCCATATATGCATCACTTCTTTTTGTTTGTAAATGGTTTATAAACATGTATTAAAACGAAAAATCATTAATCAATGATACTTAAACATGTCATTCCCGATAGTTTTAGATAGGTTTTCATTTGCGAAGATTATACATACTAGGAATATAGCCCGCGCTTCGCTGCGGGATATATTATTTGATATATTATTTCGCTGCGGGATATATTATTTGATATATTATTTGATAAGAAAATATAAATATTTGTGTGAATAGTATTTTATTAAATTCAAAATAAAATAAAATTCTGAAAAAGACAAACAAAAAAACATAAAAGACGCAGCTTGGTACCAATCAAAAATATTATAATAAACACAAAAAAAACGCAGCTTGGTACCAATCAAAATTGTTATAATAAGCAAAAAAAAAAATAATAATACCAGCTGAGGCTAACAAAAAGTATTTGTGTGAATAGTATTTTATTAAATTCAAATATTTTATTTAGAATACAAGACATATGTCAATTATATTTATTAATACGATGAAAAATTCAAATATTTTATTTAGAACCCAAGATATATGTCAAATAAAATAAAATTCAAAACAAAAAAAAAATGAACAGTAACCGGGATGAACAGTACTCGGTTGAACAGTGGAACAGTACTTGTGAACAGTGCCGGATGAACAGTGTTCGCCGACGTGGCCTCACCAGGTGTCTTGTATTCTAAAATTAATGGGAGGGGAAATTATGACTTGAAAAAGATGTTTTAATGCTCAGGAGCGGATCTAGTCCAAAGGGTTTTGGACGAGATTTTGTACAAAATCCTTTCACAACCACATGATTTTTCATAACAGTTGATAATTTACAAATGCAAATTTACATTAACATCCTTGCATTATTTTCAAATTACACAAAATCACGAATACCAATAAAAATCGTATCAAATTGTTCAATTTTTTCGTGAAAAGTAAATGATTTATTTAATTTGATCTTATATTATTCAAATATGATAATTGTTTTATTGAAATCAGATAAAAAATTTAAAATTACGAAGAACTTTGGACGGAATCTTGTCCAAATCTCTTTGGGCAAGATCCGATCCCTTAATGCTCTATGTAGGGATTTTAAATTATAAAATATATTTGCTATCAATGAAATTATTTTATTTCTTACATACATTATATTATTTCGAGTCAATAGACTCAGTTGGTTGATTGTTTGACATAAATAATTATATGTTATGAGAAATTATGGATCTAAATTTTATTTTCATCGGGTGGAGGACAATCTTTTCCGATTTATTTAAAAAAGAGATTATATTATTTCGAAGGTCAGCTAGTCTCTAAGAAAGTCTCTTTTTTCAAAATAATCTTTTAAGACTGAAAAATCTAAGTTAAGGAGAGGTCACATTATAAAAGAAAGGGATAATTATACCATACCACCTCATTTCCCCCACCACATCTTCTATATCACCAATTAACCATTAATTGATGATTAATTAGCATGATAATTAAAAAAAATACATGCGATTAACAGTTAATTAATATTAATTAAAAAGTGTTAATGTATATGTATTTTAATTATATATTAATTAACTGTTAATGGAATGTATTTTTATTAATTACTTTCCCAATTAACCATTAATTAGGCAACTGAGGGTGTTGGGAGAAAATGAGGGGTACTCTATATGGCCTCTTATAAAAGCCCTTGACAAGGAGGCCTTAAATGCTCCCCTTTTATCTCTTGAACAAATTGAGAAAATACAAATAGCAATGGGGTTTCTCTCCTCTAATCCAACCCAGCTAGCTCGCTATAATCCCCTCTCACACTTCGGCCCAACAGAACAAAAATCTTTCCGAGACCCACTCTTCTCAAGTCCAAACATGAATTACATTTCCCTTTAATTGTTTCAAAGGCCTCCTTAGTCCTTACCTAATTCGCACACACATACAAATATGAGTACCATAATTACATGGGCTTGTTTTTTTTTTGTTTTGGATTTTATTGTGCAAGTACAATAATGTGATGCATTTCGTGTAAGTACAATAATGTTTTAGCAAACACAAAATCAAATTTCAAAAGTTATTTATAACAAAATTACAGTGTTATGAGTAATGAACATTTATTTATGAAAGAAAACACATTTTATCTCGAATCTAAATAACTCTACGATATATGCTAATTGCATGCATGATATGAACGAATTATGAGTACATTGTAATTGACATGTATAAAAATACGTAACACATGAACATTTTATAATAAAACAACACATAATGTGATGCATTTAAAAAGATGGAACAATTTCTTTGGACATCAAATCTGTACGGATGTTGCGTTTGCCTCAGTAAATCATGATTTTATAAATTTTTGACTTCATAAATTTTAAAGCAATATGTGCGGCTACAACCAGGCTACGACCACCCTCGATTTCCTTTCAGGTCAAATCCTCTGGAAATTCACGGCTTCAAATTCTTACACAGTTCAATCGGCATATATTTTTTTTGTAAATCCAGGTTTAGTGTAAGATTGGAATAAGCCACTATGGAAAACTTAGGCTCCAATTAAAATAAAAAAAATTCTTTAGCTAGTTTTTCAAAACAAACTTCTAATAGCCGAGGTCCTATTATGCCGAAACATGCCCACAAACCTCTTCTCTGAATCATGCCCGTTTTGCTCTACGCACACGGAAACGATTCATCACCAGCTTCTGGACTGTCCTTTCACACAACATGTACGGAATGGCTCGATATGGACATCAGTAGGACCAGTGGACCAATTGCGACCGATGGTCTACTAAAAAACTGGCTCGATACAAGGTATCGATGCTTCTCTAAGAAATCACACAGCCCACAAAAGCTTATCCCCAAGCATCGTACCTGGCATAGCGAAATCAGAAAATCAGATGCGCAACTCTGGATGACAATAAGATAGACGAACCATGAGGGGTTAATGTAAAGGAAAAATATATTATGCCCCCACCTCTCACTTTTTTTGAGGAGGTGTTGAGCAAAAATGTGACATCTCGAATTTTTTCTATTAAAGGTGAAAGGTAATTATAGATATAGAGGCTAGTGATTATGTAGGAGAAACAATTATTCTCCTTACATAATTCGATGAATTGGTGGTGTATATGTACACTGGATACATTAAGAATCTACAAAATTAAGAGTTCATCTAGACTAACTCTTGGATAATATTTTCCAGGAGGTAAATTCGGCCAATAGTAGTTCGTACTTCGTACACCACTCCCGAGGAAGCTCTTTTTTTTTGGTAAATACTCACATTTTTATTTCTTTCCAAATATTCCATGTTACTTTCAGCCATAGTTTCTTCCAATCATGTTCATTTGCTTTGTTAATGAGAGTATTCGAATTACAAAAGTCTGATGAGGTTTGAGGAAAAACCATTTGTAGATGAAATTGGGCGACTGGCTATGTTACGCGGATACTTCAAAAACGCAGAAGTATCCTGAGGATACGGGTATCCGATACGAATACGGGTACGATACGGCTCGGATACGTATCGGATACGCCACGAGACGTATCCGATTATTTTAATATTTATTTTTTTCGGATACGGGGATACGGCAGGATACGGCTGGGATACGTTCGGGATACGGCCGGGATACTTCATTTATGATACTTCGGCCTATTATATATTTTGGCCCATAATATTTTTAAATAAATTATATAGGATACTTCTAGGATACTTCCAAATTAGTTCTAGGATACTTCTAGAATAAATTTAGCATACTTTTATGATACTTGTATGATTATGTTGATTTTATTTATTGTCATGATATTTAAATTCAAAATATTATTTAATTTATTATTTATTTATTTATTATATACAATATAAATATATTAAAATAATAATTATATAGCCGTATCCGTATCCGTGATTTTTTTGAAAATTGTCGTATCACCGTATCGTATCGGATACGATACCTGTATCCGTATCCGTGCAACATAGGCGACTAGTGCATTCCAAATACGTGTCGAGAATGGGCAACAAATTAGTAGGTGATTCGTTGATTCTATCGTAGCATTGCATAGAGTGCAATTGGGGTTGTTAGGCCAGCTCCTTTTCGCTAGGTTTTTACTTGTGAGGTTTCTATTTTGGATAGCTAGCCATCCAACGATTTTTTTTAAGTGAAACATAATCCATAAAACATGTATATTTTTTGTTTCATTTTTTTATTTGTGATTTCAATGTGACTTAAACCATTGATTTTTGAAATCTTGTGTTAAGCAAATTATCACTAGGCTAAGGTCCATTGGTCAAAGAGTTTGTTTTTGTTCAGTACTTTAATTTTTCAAAAAATTTCGTTCCACCAAACTAGGATGCTCCGGTGGATGAAGAAGTCATAGAATTTAATTGAATATATTTGATACGTCACTCGAGGATATTTAATTGAATTGGTTAGACTCCGTGATTGAATCAATTCAATTGATCATTGATTTAGATGTTAATCAATCCATTTAAACACCCTCGGTTAACGTATCAATGATTTTTAAATGAGAGTTGGGGGCACCATATCGAACTCTTAATTTACCAACCCCCTTATTTTGGACCCATCTTTATGCAATTTCCTCATGCTACATCATCACTATTATTTCAATCATTAGATTATAATATGTGACAACTTATAAACCGTGGATTAACCTTTGATTTTGTGTGATTATGTTTTATTTGTAGACATTTATGTGTTCCTTATTTTACACTTAATTTTAAGTAATTTTAGAATACCACATCACCTTATGTTGATGAAGTGTCAAAATATTATTCGTTAGATTCATGTTGGACCAGTTGTATTTAATTTTGATTTTTTTCACAATATGTTACATGATCAATTGTGAATACAAATAGAATTTGAAGAGTTTAAATATCTAACATTAATAAATTAATATATAATATCATAAAACATACATCAAATATTGTTAGTATTTTTCATAATATAATTTTAAAAAATTAAGAAATATATTCACTTGAATTTTATCTTTATTTCGAGTTCCATATTATCATATATTCAATATTTTTCTCTAACTTAAAATTATGAAAACAATTATGTAAAAAAATATATAAAAATAATTATAATTACATTAATGACTTGTAAGCCTAATTATTATTATTTTTAAAGATATAATTGAAAAAATTGCTCAAACTAATAAGTATGTTATATTTGTATTTTTACTTAAAACAATTTCATGTTAATCTTTACAAAAATTAAGAAAAATGAAAGATAATTATTTTCTAAACACAAATAATTTTTTTTAACTATATTTTTCAATAATAAACATAAAACATAAAATTTACCAGACATAATTTTTTTGAACTTTTAAAATATTATTATTCTTATTTTTTATATGAAAATTTAAAATATCATATAATTTTGCTTTTTATTTATGTCTACGCATGTTATTTTATTATCTTACAATAACATTTATTTATTTTTGTATGTGTTGTATTAAAGTACTAAATAAATATTTCGCATTGTGTCTGATTCAAAAATATTTTAATAATTTTGTCATCATCGTACTTCATTAATCAATATGATTTTTATTTTCACAAAGTATTATGTTTGATCCCGAAAAATCACGAAAATATGGTATGTGTATGACAAAACAAATGAAACAAAACCGCCGCGAAGCGCAGGTAATCTCCTACTGTAAATGAATCTATGGGTCGTTGTAACTTCTACAAGAAACTCCTTTTATTTTAACAAAAGCGAAAATGGGTGGTACCACTAGTTTATCACTTGCATCATGAATAATTTACCGCATTGTTACCAAATTGAGTGGGTTCCGGTCAATTTATATCTAAATCCCCATTTGCATGAGGGATAAGGAGGGGATAACCCAACTGATTTCCTTATCCCTTGCCAAACATATAGTGGATATAAAAAAAAGAAAGGATATAGATTAGTTAGATTAGAAATAGAGTTATCACTAAAAAAAAGGATGATAAGGTATATTTATTCTTCGCCTCTCTCAAATTTTTACTAATATACCCTCACATATTATTAGTATTATTATTATTATTTGATCCAATAGTTTTAAAGAAAGGATATGGATCATAATTTTGATTTTTTTTAAGATTAAACAGATTCGGTCCAATAGTTTTATATTTGTTTTTTTGTCTGACCCGGTGCATTTTCCTTTTTGTTTTGTTTTCGAATTTGGAACAAAACATATATGGATGAAATCAAAGTATCCGTTAGGTCTTCAACTTTTAACAACAGAGAACATAATTTTTGTTATAATTCCTAAAATCTTTTCATTTTATAATGAATTTCATTTCTTCACCACAATCAACGTTCAAATCACTCTTTTCTCGACCATCATCCTTCTCAATCCTTGCAAAAGTCTAAAAATAACCATGAGAGAAACACTATCCAGATTCTTTACTGTTTTTATAATGCTACTTTTTATTACTAATGGAGCTAAAATAGCAACAAACGCTTCGGCAATCGACTGCTCAGTACCTTCGGCGAGCCTGGCCAGTTGCTCGGAATTTATTCAAACTGAGAGCTCAGAAAACAAACCCGAAACTTTGTGTTGTTCGGACCTTCAACAATTGGCGAAAGAAAGCGTAGCATGTTTTTGTCAAGCGTTTCATCTTCTTAACAAGCCGGGACTTTCACTTGATATGAATAGGACACTATCTTTATCTTCGACTTGCCGCGTTAAAACTCCTCCAATTAGCAAATGCAACAGTAAATATCTTTTTTTTTCTTGTAATTAAATTTTTTTTCCTTCTTATGTTATACTAATTATGAATTTGTGTATTATCTATATTGCAGTTATTTTTCCTATAAGTGTACGTGCTCAAGCTCCGGTTACGTCTCCACGTATGTCAATTTACTAAATAGTTCTCATTTTAATTATACATTTATTTTTCTTTTGTATAATTTAGTATCAAACGAACTATCTTCAAACCCGATTTTTGAAATAAATTGATTTTTTTTATATTTTAATTGTATTTTAGTTGTTTTATCTAAAAGTGGATTTGGTTATGATTCAATTTGCATCTTACCTTCATGTTCCACCTGTTAAAACTCCTAATATATTTTCATATATCTGATTTATATTTTAAAAAAGTTTTGTAAACGATCAACACTTTCATCTTCTTCTTCTGATTTTGAATTTCCCCTTTCCAAATTATGTTTTGTAAATGATATTTTATTTACCAAAGATTTATTATCTTAAATTATATATATCTTCTTCATTTTGTGTAATTAATTAAGTATTAAGTATCAAGTAAAATGAATTTATATTTGACTTTAGAAATATATTTTTTCTTACAAATGACTGGATTTTATTGTTGAATATGCAGCTTCTCGTCCTGTTGTACATGCTAAACCTCCCGTTGTATCTGCACGTATGTGATTTACCAAATAATTATTTTATTTTATTTTATCTTTTTTTTTTAATTTCTTTATATCAATGTATGTGAATTTTGTATGGGTTAATTTGCAGCGCCTCTTCCGAGTGCACGAGCACCGCCCATGGACTGCACATCAACTTTGACGAGCATGTCAGACTGCTTAATATTCATTCAAACTGGGAGCAATACCACAAAACCAGATAAATCGTGTTGTTCGAGCCTTCAACAAGTGGCGAAGGAAAATTTAATTTGTCTTTGCGAAACGTTTGATTTTAGTAAAAAAATGGAAATTTCACTCGATATCAACAAGACACTTTCTTTACCTTCCGTTTGTCACGTTCAAACTCCTCCTTTTAGCACATGCAATTATAGTAAGTGTCGCGTTTTTTTTTAATCTTTCAGTTCCTCTTCACGATTAATTTTTTTGTTATGTATATAATTAATTTTGTTTTGTTTACTTTGCAGCCTTTCTTCCTAATACATCTACTCATTTTCCTAATGCGTCTACATGTACGTCAATTTGACAATATAGAATTTTTTTTGTACTATCAACCAAAATACATTCGACTTCGAAATTACTTTTACTTTTATTGTTTTATACTAATTTGGACTTGAATATGTTCTTTTTTTGTAGTGTATCTTCCTGGTGCACCTACCGCAACATTTCCAGGTGAAGTCGATGATTCGGATTATGCAGATGATTATCTTGAAAATGGGGTGCAACGTTTGATATCATCGTTTAGTTTTACGCTCATGACAGGATTTGTTGTAACTCTCCTTTCATACCATTATCTTAGTAGTTAATATATGAGAATGTTTCTATAAACACATACATTACTATCTTTATGACTATGATTTACTAATAATCAGAAAAATGAATAATTAGAAATTCATTGAAGTCAGATTTTAGGGTTGTTTTATTTTTAATGGTAAGAACATGATAGAGTTTATGGTTTAATACGAATGTACAGTTGAATGAATCGTCAGTCACGTAAATATGTATTTTCAGAGTTGAATGGATTGTCGCGTAATTGATGAATGGTTAATATTTCTTTCTATTGTTATTGTTTTGTATTTGGTCGATTTTTTTTAATATTTAATTGATTTTCTTGGAGCATTTGCACCAGAAAGAAAATACTATTGCTATGGGGAAGAATTGTGATAAAAAATTTGTGAATTCGATTATATATTCACGACATGAAAATAACTATTTCCAGTAAAAGTTTTTGTCGCAAATAAACCTCATTTTGGTTCTTCTATTTTTGTTTTCAACATGGATGCAGATACATTATAGGTCTTTTTACGATTAAAATCATTTGCAAACAAAAAATAATAATTTGCTCACACGTATGCAATTTACCAATTGTTTCTTCATTTTTTTTTTATCTTTGTTCCTGCTTTTATATGATGGGATAATTTATGGTATGTTCCTAAAAAAACGCAAAATATCACGTTTTTTTCGCTTATGGCAATTCTCCTGAAATAGTTTTAGTTAGATGAACATAAATGATAATTGTTAATTTTCGGAAGGTTAACCTTTTTTCTCTTAATAATTGAACTACAATTGTATGTCACAAGGAGGAAAAAAAATCCATCAATAATTTTGAAGCATTATTATATATTGAGTAATATAAGTAACAAATTTCTGGATCGATTACTTTACTCTTTAGGCCAAGATTAATCGATTGTTTCTCTGATCAGGGCCGGCCCCGGGACAAGCCCGACAAGCCCACGGGCTAGGGCACCACTTGGATTGTGGGCACCATTTCAAAATTTAATATATACAATATGTTTTGATTTATATTATAAATATGATGTTAGCACAATTGGTAACTAGTTTAAGGGTGGTTTAATAGGTCATGAGTTCAAGACCCAAATAATATTTTTTTTTTCTAGTTTTAAAGATTTTATTTGATTCATTTTGATTTTTAATCTTAGTTAATGAAATAATAATTATAATATGACTATAAAAATATTTTATAAATCTTGAAATATCAAATATTTTCATCTAAAAAATTTAAATGTGTTGTTCAATCTTTACTAGATATTTTTTTATCTACTATAAAAAAAATTATTTTTATTGTCTATAATGGATTCGATTATTTTAAATAAAAATTTATTTATAAAAAATTCCCACTAATAGTGTTTCAAATATATATTTTTTAACATAAATGGAGAAGGTTGATATGTCCTCCATCCATTGATGTCAATGAAGATCAAACCCATAACCTCTCACAACTTATGTTTTTTTGTTCATCACACTCAACCAATTATGTTATAACCCATTGACAAGTGTATGAAATATTCTTTTTCGAAATAACCGCATATTCAATTAATTTGGTAATATTTTTTATTTTTATTTTCTTGAGGAGTATTTTTTAATAATATGAATAACAGTTACAAACTCGGGCTAGGACATCCAAAATGTCGGGACCGGCCCTATCTCTGATGACCAACTTTGATTTGCTATTAACTCATAGCCTGTTATGTCAAATATTAGACTTTTATATGCATTTTGCTGAAGTTGTAGCAATCAATATTTATTGGGTGACACTATTGCAAAAACTAACATGGATAAATTGAAAGTGATTTTAATTTTTTTTAATCACATGACCTCCAGCATACCAATGATTTCAGGTATTAAGTGGCATGAAAACCTAAATAAACAAACAAAATATATTATTAATTATAAAAAGTAATATAAAATCAAGATAATAACAATACGGTTCCAATCACTATTAAATCTGTCAAATGTTTCTACTTTTCGTTGACCCCAACTAACTAATAGCAACATTTTATATGAATCATCTATACAAATCTTTTCACTGAAAAATTCTCCGATTTAATAATTAATAACCTACCAAATAAACCACACTAGGATAATACTCGCGCTATGCGGCGAAAGTTTTATTTATGTTTTTAATGTAATACAAAATACACATTTATTTCAAAATAATATTATTCAAACTCATTTATCTATGATTATTCATATGTTTATAATTATTTTACATTATGATAACAAAAAATCTCATTTTTCAAATCAAACAATAAATCTTACGTTATTGTCATTATATAATAATATATGAGATATAATATAATTTTACGAATAAACTAACAACTAATATTATATCATTGTTCACAATATTTCATACAATATCAAATATAAAAATAATAAATCATACGATATACGTAGTAACACGTCAATAATTATATAGTAGTAATAATTTTTTCTTGATTAAAAATGCAACGATAATTATAAATAAATCAGCGTCGCACAAAATTTCCTAATAAAATCTTCGTCGGATTTATTATTCATGTACATGCTATCCGATATTTCGTTGAGGTTAAGTTTATTTGTTTCTTGGATCGTTGCAAGAATCGTACAAAAACAAATCCGTGAGGTGAGTGGTGTCCACTTCAATACCTACTTCCTTAACTCGAAATATACACGAAGTGTCTCTAGAGGTTAAGGGAATAGTACAATTGTTGATGACGATTGATTTGATATTATCGTGATGATGCTCAATAAAATAGGAACACCACAACGATCGGAATTTTATTCCATTTAAATGAAAAATCCAATCAAATTCTTCTTTTCTAACTACATTTCTTTGTTCATCGCCCAAATCACATATAATACCAAAAATTGTCGAATTTTTTCCCATATAGATCCATTGACGTGCTATTTTAAATAAATCCAACATAAAAAGTCATATAAATTCGCGACAAAAAATACAAACAATTCATAATTTTTTTTAAATAACAAAACATATCATTGTTTCGGTGAGCTATAAAAATTGGCATAATAAAATAAAAATAACAAATGCAATCACTTTTATATAGGAATGGTCTATAGTAAGTTAAAAAGGAATATATGATTTGGAAATAATATGAATACGTTAAACAAGAAAAAATCATCTAAATATGACAGTCAATACATTATTATAAGATTTACAAAAATTTAGGAGGAGCCGCTTTCCCCTCTAGCTCCTTAATTGATCCGCCACTACCTCTCGGTATTAGCCGTATTGAGCTCACAATCTGAAATATATACAAATCAAATCACTAGTTAAAAATGTTATTTCAACATCTCGAGATAATGAAGGCAATGGAGATACTTACCCTTGACCCTAACCAATACCTGATTCTCGGTTAACCGTAATTAAGCTCACATAAACTTGAATTATTCGCACTACAACAGATGGGAGTATCAGCGACGGGCGTATGCCATCAGCGACGGCCCGCCACAAATAAAACAACCTTTCTGCGACGGCCCGTCGGTGATGTTCAAATTTTTCTGTCGGTCCGTCGCTAACTATCAAAACCGTCGCTAATAGTCTGCGACGGCCCGTCGGTGATGCTATACCCGTCGCTAATACTCTTCCCACGGCCCGTCGGTGAAAGAATCCCCGTCGCTAATACATTTTCAAAAAAACCGCCAAATTTTCAAAAATTCTCCGACGGCCCGTCACTAATAGAGCCGTCGCAGAAGCTAAACCACGGCCCGTCGCTGATGTACATACCGTCGCTGATAACCTAGCTACGGCCCGTCGCAGATGAAATAAAGCAGCCCATATAAACCCTGGCCCCCTTCTCCCTCCCTTTACAGCCCCTCTTCTCTCTCCTCTCGCTCTCCTCCCCACACAGCCCTCTCGCGCTCCCCACACAGCCCCTCTTTTTTCCCCACCACAGCCCTCTCTCTCTCTCTCACGCTCTCAGGTGACCCCCCCCTCTCTCTCTCTCTCTCTCTCTCTCTCTCTCTCTCTCTCTCTCTCTCTCTCTCTCTCTCTCTCTCTCTCGATGCAGTAACTCTCTTAACCTCTCTCTCTCTCGATCTCGCACAGCCGCCGCCTAGCTTGAATGGCTTTCTCTCTCTCTCTCTCTCTCTCTCTCTCTCTCTCTCTCTCTCTCTCTCTCTCTCTCTCTCTTTTGGGTTAATTTTGCTGAAATTAGGGTTACTTTTGATGAAATTAGGGTTAATTTAGCTGAAATTATGGTTAATTTGCTGAAATTAGGGTTAATTTAGCTGAAATTAAGGTTAATTTGCTGAAATTAGGGTTAATTTAGCTGAAATTAGGGTTAATTTGCTGAAATTAGGGTTAATTTAGCTGAAATTAGGGTTAATTTGCTGAAATTAGGGTTAATTCTGTTTTAATTCTGTTTTAATTCTTTTTCGGGTTAATTTTGTTTAAATTCTGTTTTAATTCTGTTTAAATTCTGTTTAAATTCTTTTTTGGGTTAATTCTGTCTCTCTTTCGGGTTAATTCTGTTTAAATTCTGTTTTAATTCTTTTTGAACTATTTTTAAACTATTTTTAAATCCTGCTTAAATTATGTTTTGAATTGTTTTAATTCTATTTTTGAATTATTTTTGACTGTTTATGTCCTGAAATTAGTGTTTATTTGCTGAAATTATGTTTTATGTGCTTAAATTAGTTTTTAAATCATGTTTTAGGGTATAATTTAGGGCTTAATTAGGGTTTAATTAGGGTATAATTAGGGTTTAATTTAGGATATAATTAGGGTATAATTTAGGATTTAATTAGGGTTTAATTAGGGTATAATTTAGTTCATTTCTGTTTATTAATTTCTGAAATTATTAGTATATTAATATTATTATATTTTTATATTATGTTTAATTTTTTTTTCAGAAAATAATATTTTTAATTAATACTTAATTTTATTGTGTTATTTTGCAGCTTGTGTTGAGACGTGATGCCGATGAAGATTCGAGACGCGGTGCTGAATTAGTGGGTATTTTCGTAATTTTCAGAAATTTAAAGGTACCACAAAGAATTTTATGCAATTTAATCTCCTAAATATTCTGATTAGTGGATTAAATGATTAATAGTAATAATAAATGATGAATTGTGCAGTTATTGAGGTGCAAGGAAAGGATTATGGTACGCCAAAGGTGGTCGAGACGTGGCGCCCATGTGATGCATCGAGAAGATTGAAAGAAGAAGGCAAAGAAGGGACCGAATTTGGGCAATTGGAGTACACCGAAGACGACTATCAAAAAGAACTCGAACACAACGAAAATGACGAGGAGTGGCTTCCATTTTAACATTTTCAATTTGTGTATTAATTTGTGTTGAAATTTGTGTATTAATTTGTGTTGATTTGTGTATTAATTTGTGTTGATTTGTGTATTAATTTGTGTTGAAATTTCGAAATTATGATTTGTGTTAGTTGTTAATTTGTGTTGAAAATTTGAAGTAATGATTTTGTATTATTAATTATATATTTTTATATTAATTAATTAATTACTTATTAATTAATTAATAATTTAATTTAATTAAGTATAAAAATTGTTCATAATATATACTGTCAAGATTAATATAATTATTAATCTGTAATTTATTAATAATAATTGAATTTATTAATTATAAAAATTAACATAATTTAATACACACTTTCAGCGACGGGCCATCGCTGAAAGTGGTATTAGTGACGGGCCGTCGGTGATACGTTCAGTGACGGGCCGTCGGTGACCTATTACCGTCGCTGAAAATGGCATCAGCGACGGCCCGTCGCTGAAAGAGGCATTAGCGACGCCACTTTCAGCGACGGTTTTTCAGCGGCGGGTGGCCGTCGATAAAGACTTTAGCGACGGTTTTTTGGACTTTTAGCGACGGTTCTTACCGTCGCTGATGCCCTGAAATGTTCTTACCGTCGATCGAATGAATTGTTTTACTTATATTTGCTTCAAAAAATAAAATACGAAAAAACAATACTTACGTTACAATAAGTATTTATTATAGTAAGAAGTAATATTTGTAAACTCATTTGAATTTTAAAAAAATATTTATATTTCAAAATTCTCGTATTTAAATTCATCTCGAGCCAACTAAAATGTAGGACCGTCTCGCTTGAACCACTGTTGTAAAAAACGGTGAAAAACGGTGAAAAAATGGTGTTTCGGTGGAAAAACGTTCCATTTTTTGCAAGACGGTTTGAAAAAACGGTCAAACGTTTTTTTACCGTGTTTGATCGTTTTTTTTTTTTTGACAAATTTTTTTTTATGGTTCGAAAAGCTTCCGTTTTTCACAACAAAAAAATAAACTTTTGATTATTTTACGTTTTTCAGTCCATTTATTTTTTTAGCCCAATAAAAAATCTCTTTTTTTTATTTAACACAGCCCATTTTTCTACTCATGTCCTCACTCTCTCCTCAGTCCTCACCTCACTCTCGCTCACGGCCTTTCTTTCTCTCTCTCTCTCTCTCTCTCTCTCTCTCTCTCTCTCTCTCTCTCTCTCTCTCTCGCTCTAAGTCAGGACTCAGAAGTGGGGCTATTAACGAACCGAACTCGAACGAACCAAATCATGTTCGAGTTCGGTTCGAAACTTATCGAACATTGTTCGATTCGGTTCGATTTGAAAACTTAATGAACATTGTTTGTTCGGTTCGTAAATATTCCGAACAGTTCGGTTCGTTCGATATTTGTTCGAAAACTTACAAAAATTCATATTTTATTCATTTTCTTTATATTTAATTAATAAAAATATCAAATTAAAAACCTTAAATTTTTTAAACAAGAACAAACAAAAATTTTAGCTCTTTAATATCAAAAAGAAAAATAACATTTATAATCCACACAAAGTATATATCTAACTAAAATAAAACATTAACTTGTAAAGAAAAGAAATAAATACAAAAATGTACCAAGAAATAATTTTGTCATTAAAAAAGAAATAAAATTATTTGAGCTCGTTGTTTATTTGAATCTTTAACATTTGTTTTAATTTATAATGTTTAATTTTAGTATGGACTCTAATTTATATTTATTAATTAATATAATAATCGAACAATCAAACGAACCAAACGAACACAGTCAAGTTCGAGTTCGGTTCGTTAGTTATCGAACAATGTTCGGTTTGGTTCGATAAGAATTCGAACGGCTATCGAACGAACAATCAACGAACGAACTCAAATCAAACTCAAACGAACATCGAACTTCGAACAAAACTCACAGCCCTACTCAGAAGTAGAAGTGTAGAACAGATCGCTGCTCTCTCTCGCTCGAAGCTTCTCTCTCTCTCTCTCTCTCTCTCTCTCTCTCTCTCTCTCTCTCTCTCTCTCTCTCTCGCCTCGCAGCCCTCTCGATGTCAGCACAGCAAACAGATCGTCGCTCTCTCGAAGTCAGCACAGCAAACATAGATTAGCATCACAAATTTTACTCACTATCAGTATCATTTGAGCAAATGGATGTTTAAAATTTTTAAATGTTTAAAGTTTGTACTTTGTGGATGTTCAAATGATACTGATAGTGAGTAAAATTTGTGATGTTAATCTATGTTTAATTTATGCTTAACTTACAATTATTATATATTTTTTTGGTTTCATTTATAACTTTTAATTAAATTATTATCGATTTCGGTGACCGTTTTTTTCACCGTTTTACGATAATCCCATTTTACGGTCCCGACAATTCCGTATCGTTTTCCGTATTTTACAACATTGTCTCGTATACACGCAACATAAGAGAAGTGACAACGACACGGTAATTAATCTAAGTAATACTTATTTATTTTATTTTTGTTTAATGTGTCAATTTTGATTGGTACCAAGTTATATTAAGTTTCAATTTTGATCGGCACCTTTAATTTTGATGAAGTTCCCTTCAATTTAAGATTTTCGGGACAATTACATTTCTTAGCCCAATGTCGATAAAATCATTGGATATTTTTGCATATTTCACTTAAATTTCATATTTTTTGCAAGAAAATATTGTAAACTCAAATGAATATTAATCAGTTTATAATTTCAAGATATTTTCATAATATTCGTCAAAAATCTTCGAAAATGTTGAATCGCCCTGATTCGTATAATCCGTTTACAGACCTAATTAATTTATCGTCAAAACATTTTTGAGACCTGGTCATGTACACAAGTAAAAGGAAACCTGTGAATCATGTCTCTCAAGTCTTATCCCTGTTATTTTAAGAAAATAAAAGAGAACCAATGCAATTGCAAGCATTACAATTTTGATATAACAGAGAACACATTGTTGGGACTTGGTACTTAGCAAAGCAAAGACTGGGTCATAAATTATTTTATGATAATCACGCGGTCACCCCTTAAAAATAATCATATATAAAGAGCTGGAAGCTACAGTTATGCAACCAACAACCATCCATAACCTTTTTAGTTCTTTGAAATTTCCAAAAACATAATCTTTTTTCTCTCAAAAGAGGTTTCAGAAGCTCTTAAGTTAACATAATGTCGTTCAGTTTCACTCCCTGTTTCGGCCGGAAAACAAATGGGTCTGTAAAATTGAGGGGCAAGAAGGTTAAATACGGGACGCATCCTCGTTACGTGCCGAAGCGGGGCAATGTATTGAAAAATGTCTTGAAGACGGTTATAGGACGCGGGAGGCCGAACAAAACCCGGCCTTTGCAAGAATGAGAAATTTGATTCATAGATGATTGATTGTGTTCCTCTTCTTTCATTTTTATTTTTTTGTTTGTTATTTCAGTTCGGTGGTGACCGGCAATGTAGATTCCAAAATTCTTTTGTTCGTTTTTAAGAGGAGAAAATATGTCTTATTCATTTTTATTTGACAAACAGAAATGCAAAAAGAAAATAAAAACTAATGTATACTAATAATACATTTCTCACGTCGTACCTCTTTATCAACTGCCAACCTCATGGTTGTATATTGGATCATGGATTCATGAGTTGAACTATTTCAAATTCCGTTTTTCGCAATTTGTTATTTCGAAGATACTTGAAATACGGATATTGTAGATACATACGAAAATGGCACTTGACCATTAATTATTATTTAATGGTAGAATTTTTTGAAAAGGTTATTTTGAAAATTTATAATTAATTAGATGTTTTCAATTAGTTTGGAAATTTACAAATAACCCTCTAACTTTTTTTGAATTTGCAAAAAAAACCCTTAACTTTTGAGAAACTCCAAAAAAAACCCTACATACAAGGTTTTCTTTTCAATTACCCCACTGTAGGGGTATTTGATGGTATTATAATTTTTTTGGACCAAAATACCCCTCTATTTTTCATCTTTAAATTTAATAAATATATTTTTGACAATATTATTTTATTCATTTAAAATCATTATAAATATTTTTTTACATATACTAATTTAAAAAAACTATATGTCATATACATAATTTTAATCTTTTATTATTATATATTTTATCATAGAAAACTAAAATTAAATAAAAATATGATATACAAAATATTCCTGGAAATATCTTGACAAATTAATATTATTCTAGTATTTAATTTAAATATGAAATAGTTGTTAATAAAATAGTTACTAAATAGTATTTTTTTACCAAATTAGCAATGCATTAGTGAACATCAAAACTAACATTAAAATAATATTGCCATTAATTTTAATTTCAACAGCTAATTTTATTTTAGCAGATTGTTTTGTAATAATTATTTTATTAACTATTAGAAAATTAGCTGATGAAATCAATAGTTGTTAATAAAAATAGTTACTAAAAACTAACTTCTGAAAAAAATAGTTACTTCTAAGTTCTAAGATAAATTAGACAAAAAACGTAGATTCAAATTACATATTAGAAAAATTTGAAACATAACATACTCGAAGACTCCCGCCCAATTGCACGGGAAAAAATGTAGTTACTTCTAAGTTCTAAGACAAATATCTCATATCAAAATTGTATGGCAATATTATTCGTGGTCGCAATCTAGAGTATCATATAGACATAGATTATTTTCATCTTCCATTAAAACTAGTTTTTTTATACATATACATCTGATGCTGGGTACAATTTAGGCACAGTGATCAGAAAACATATGTGATGCTAGGTACAATTTGGGAACACTGATCAGAGAACATGAATTTTAGTCGGGAATAAAAAAACATCAGAATTGATTTATGGGCTATTAAATCCGGAATTTCAAAAACTATAAAATAAAAATCTAAAGTTTGTCTTGGGAATAACTTGTGAACCGTAATTCCAATTTCAACAAATGAGCAGTCGATTTTCATTGTTTCGACAAGACGAATTTGTTGGCATTATATGTTGTGTCATTCGAATCGGGAAAATTTCGAGTCTGCATCGGAGCATGTCATATTTCGAGTGCATGTCGTCGTTGTTGTTGTAAGTAGCAATCAATTACAGTAATTATTTTAGTTTCGACAGGACGAAAAGCTTGAGCAATAGGAGAAGGAGGTCGCAACAGATTAGTAGGCAACAATTGAGTTTCTCGTAGGTAGCCCTAGTTTAGGTGGGTTTGTTCATAATAGTTGTCACGCTCCAAAATCATATGAATGGGTTTAGGTAACCACAACAATCACAATCCTTTTGGATCCGCAAGGTTTCATAGCATATACATTCACTCAAAACAAATAAATATTCAAATCTAATTAATGTTTAATAATACTCGACTAAACATAATAAAATATCTTGACAATCTAATTATTCCTACTCATCCTTTTTTCTTTGGTATATTTGATTTCTCCAGGAATAACGTTGTTGGATTCATAAAGGAATGTGTCGGTTCTGACTTCTGAGAGTCATTTTATTCTTTCGGTACGTAGTTCGTTGAGGATGTTATTTGAATAGTCATGCACCAAGGACATGTTGATTTGATGGATTTCAAAATACATTGTATTTTCGAATACATGTATTTTATAATACATGCGGGCATGTTTGATTTGAGGGATTAGATGGGATAGGATTTCGATATCCGGGATAATCCTAAAATCCCTTGTTTGATTTGAGGGATTATATGAGATATAATTTCTTGTCCATGTATTTTGTACTCTCACTAAAAAAAATGTATTCCAAATACATGGATATAGCTATCCATGTATTTCATTATAATATTATTTCTTCAAATTATATTTATCAAATTATATTTATGAATAATAATTATATTATATTTATATTGTATTATACAATAATAACATTATATTATATACTATCATATAATGTAATATAAGAAAATAAAATTTAAAACAATATATAATATAAAATAATATAATATAATATAATATAACATAAAACATTATAATATAATATTATATAATATAATATAGTATACTGTAATATAGTATAAAATAATATAATATAAAATAATTTAAAACATTATAATATAATGTAATGTAATGTATTGTAATATAATATAAACCAATATAATATAATATAAAACAATATAATATAATATAATATAATATAGTATCATATAGTATAGTATAATATAATATAATATAAAACAATATAATATGATATAAAGCAATATAATATATAATATATAACAATATATTATTAAATAATATCATATCATTTCATTTAATATAATATAATTTAAAACAATATATAAAATAATATCATATAATATCATATCATATCATATAATATAATATAATGTAAAACAATATAATATAATATAATATAAAACAATATAATATAACATAAATATAAAACAGTATAATATAAAATAATATAATATCATATCATATAGTATAATATAATATAATATAAAAAATATTATATAATATTATTTAAAGCAATATAATATAGAATATAAAACAATATAATATAATATTATATTATATTATATAATATAATATCATATCATATCATATTAAATTAATATCATATCGCATAATAATATAATATAAAACAATATAATATAATATAAATGATATAACATAGTATAATATAATATGATATAAAACAATATAATATAATATAATATAAAATAATATATTATAATATAATATAATAAAGGATTAAATATTAAAATATTAAAATCCTGTATTTTGCACCAAGATTCAAACAAAGGATTTCATATACATGATTTCAAAATACATCAAATCAAACAACTCACATGGATTACCAAATACATGGATAGTGAAATACATGTATTTCACAATCCATGTATATCACAATCCCTCAAATCAAACATGCCCGTAATTAACAATCCAAAGTGTTTGTTCCATTGATGAATTCTAGAATGCATGACTTTCAAATCTTTTGTTTGAAAAGAGATCACTTATTTTCTATGTTGCACGAATACGGATACGGATATCGTATCCGATACGATACGGATACGGCGATACGATAAATTTCAAAAATCACGGTGCAAATACGACTATATAATTATTATTTTTAATATATTTATATTGTACATAATAAATAAATTAATAATTTTTTTAAATTAAATATAATGACAATAAATAAACTCAACATAACAATACAAATATGATAAAATATCCTAAATTTATTCTAGAAATATTCCAGAACTAATTTAGAATTATCCTATATACTTTATTTAAAAATAATATGAGCCAAAATATATAATGGGCCGAAGTATCATAAATGGAGTATCCCAGTCGTATCTTGAACGTATCCCAACAGTATCCTGCCGTATCCTGTCGTATTCCCGCCGTATCCGAAAAAATAAATATTAAAATAATCGGATACTCCACGTTGCGTATGCGATACATATCCAAGTCGTATAGTACCCGTATCCGTATAGGATAGCCGTATCCTCAGGATACTTCAACATTTTTGAAGTATTCACGTAACATAGCTTATAATATATTCAAATTTTATTATCCGCGTAACATATTCTGTATTTTTGAAGTATCCGCGTAACATAGCCGTATCCCATTCCCGCGTAACATAGCCGATATTGCGACGCTGGTTAGTATGTTGCGGTATTGCTTTTTTGAAATATTTATTGCGATTTACGCTATGACGGCGCTATGACGCCGCAATTTAAATCACACACGCGTGAAATATAATTAAATATATAAATTAAAATTAAAATAGTAACAAAATATTGTATATAATAAATATATATTGCATTATAAGTATTTTGAAGATTTCCGTAGTGTCGTTCGTATCGTATCTACAATATTCGTATTTTCCGTATCTTGGAAATAACAAATGATCTGAAACTAAATTTGAAGTAATGCAATCTATGACTCGTAGAATATATAATCATCGCATTGACAGTTGACATCCTGGCCAATACGCTATTAATAGACATTTGTTTTTATTCCTTTATATTTCTATTAGACTATTAGTCAAATAAAAATGAATCAGACATTATTTTCTCCTTTATAAACAACAAAACAATTTTGATATCTACATTGCCGGTCAGTGGAAACGAACCAACAACAAACCAAGAAAATAGAAAATAAAAATAAAAGAAGAGAAACATAATCATGTATCAATCAAATCTCTCATTCTTGCAAAGGCCGGGTCTTGTTCGGCCTCCCGCGTCCTACAATCGTCTTCAAGACTTTTTTCAACACATTGCCCCGCTTCGGCACGTAACGAGGATGCGTCCCGTATTTAACCTTCTTGCCCCTCAATTTTATAGACCCATTTGTTTTCCGGCCGAAACAGGTTGCGAAACGGAACGACATTATGTTAACTTAAAAGAGCTTCTGAAACCTCTTTGAGAGAAAGGATGTGTTTTTGCAAATTTGAAATAACTAAAAAGGTTATGGTTGGTTGTTGCATAACCGTATCTTCAAGCTCTTTATATATGATTGTTTTCAAGGGGTGACCGCGTGATTATTATTAATTTATTATGATAAAATAATTTTATGACCCAGTCTTTGCTTTCCTAATTGACATAGTCCCAACAATGTGCCCTCTGTTATTTTCAAATTGTAATACTTGCAATTTGTATTAGTTCATTGAAATTAGTTCTGTTCTCTAGTTTTATAAATAACAGGGATAAGACTTGAGAGACAGCATCCACTGGTATCCTTTACTTGTAGATAGCAAGACTAGGTCTCAAAAATGTTTTGAGGAGAAGTTAATGGTCTATAAACGGGTTTTACGAATGAGTTCAAGACGGGCTAATTTTGAGTGTCTGACTTAGTTTCACGCGGGAGAAAGGAGTTCAAGTAAGGGCGGTCTTACATTTTAGGTGGTCCGAAACGAATTGTAACTTGTTTAAGAGGAGAATTTTGAAACGGGGGATTTACAAGTTTACTCTTTTTTAAATTTTAAATTATATGCTTATCCTTTTTAAAATTAAAATATCATATTTATCCTTTTATAAATTTTAAATATCATATTTATCCAAAAATTAAAAACCATTCAATTTTTCCGTTAAACTTAACTGTTAACATTTAAAATTATTATTTTACCCTTACATATTTACCCTTCTAAAAATCCGAAATATCATATTTACCCTTTTAAAATAAAATGTCATATTTATCCTGTCGATAATAAAAATAAATTCATCTTATTAATATGAAATTCATCTTAATACTTATTCTGATATATAAATAAATTCATTCATAGTATATTTTAATATAATATTAAAATCAAATTCACAATAACACTTATTTTAATATATAAATAAATTCATAGTATAGTGTGTACGCAATTTTAGAAAGGTGTTTAAGATCACATGAAAGTGGAAATGAAAAAAAAAACATATATTTCAATTTCGTTGCAAAAATAAAATTTTAAATTTCTTTTATTTTAAAACGTTTACACCGCAATTAAAAAGTTAGTTATATTAGAAAATAATAATTATTCTTATTCTTGAAATTATAGTAAATATAATTTTGTCGAGTAAAATAGAATAATAATATCACATGTATAGTATAATTAATCATGTATACCATTATAAAATTTAGAACAAAATATGAACCAAAAATTCTTTGTAACCTCACAAATCACAAATATCAAAATAAAATGTATCACCTACAAAATTTGAAATATATGAGATGATCATTTCATAATATCATAACAAAAATAGAAGATAATATTTAATTTCCTAAAATGTAAATTATAAAAGAAAAGTAATAATTTAGCATCATAAAATTCATTATTTTATGTTCCCGAATCGAAGCGAGGGTACCTTCTAGTTTTACCAAGAAATTATTTCGAACAATCTAAAAAATGTACAAGTGCTGAAAAAGGAATATAGGCATGGTTATTGTAGATAGTAATAATATTTCCAAATATTCAACAACATGCTAGAGGTTAGAGGTTATGTAATTGCTGCCTCCTTTCATTATTCACAGTAAACTACAATAACTGTCTTACATTAATAACTGCTTTCTCATTCATAATTGTTGTTTTATTTTGTAGATTGGAATTCGACAAGGAACTCCTTCAACAGTCGCGCGAGTCGAGGAATGATACGTTTAATTTAGGGTTTCATTTTTCTATTTTAATGTTGTATTATGTATTATTTATGATGTTTGTTTATTTGCTTGGAGTATGAACTATGTTTTTTTATGGGACTATGTTGCAAGTTTATTGCACTATGTTGCAAATTTATGGGACTATGCTGTAAGTTTGCTTGGAGTATGAACTATGTTTGTGATTTACTTATTTATTTTGTTATTTTTATGATGTTTTGTGATTTTTTTATCTTATGAATTTTTGTGATTTTTTTTCAAAATAATTTTCGAGCTGGTTCGAGCCGAGCCCGAGCTGGCTCGAGCTTTTTTCGAGCCGATCTAGAGCTGAGAATTCGAACTCGAGCCCCTGTTCCAAGTCAAGCCGAGCTGGCTCGACCCAGACTCGAGCCGAGCTCAAGCTGGATTGTGTTCGGCTCGGCTCGTTACTAGCCCTAAGTACAATCTTATATTTGTATGTTTAATTATAACATCTTTTCTTATTGTACCATAAATCAAGCAAATATTACTACGTAGACACATTTAGCAAAAAATATATTGTTGAAATTAGAAAAATTTGTTGGTAAATTAGAAAAAATATATTGTTATAATTAGAAAAATATATTCTTGAAATTAGGAAAATATATTCTTGAATTTAATAAAATATACTCTAGAATTTAGCAAATTTATACTCTGAAATGTAGCAAAATAAACTATTGAATGTAGCAAAATATAATGTTGAATAGAACAAAATATATTCTTGAATTTAATAAATTATATTCTTGAACTTAATAAAATATATTTTTAAATTTAACAAAAATAAACTCTTAAATGTAGCATAACGTATTATTGAATGTAACAAATTATATTCTTGATTTCAATAAAATATACTCTTGAATTTAATAAAATTTATTTTTGAATTTAACAAAAATATACTCTTAAATGTGACAAAATATAAAGTTGAATGTAACAATTTTTTTTTTTTTAATTTAATAAAATATATATACTTTTGAATTTAATAAAATATATTATTAAATCAACAAAATTTACTCTTAAATATAACAAAATATACTGTTGAATTTAATAAAACATATTTTTGAATTAACAAAATATATTCCTAAATATAGCCAAATATACTGTTGAATTTAACAAAATATACTCTTAAATGAAGTTGACCGACCGTTGCCGGAGTTGATCGACAGATGACCGAATTGATTTTGACTGGCGGTTGACTTTGATTGAATTATTTTAGTGGATTTTTATTGGATTCTCCTCAGTATATATATATATATATATATATATATATATATATATATATATATATATATATATATATATATATATATATATATATATATATATATATATGCTAGGCTCAATGGCCAACATTCTTACTTTGCCAACATTGGCCAACAACGCTTATTTTTCAAAATATATAGATGAAAATGAAATCTTAACCGTATAGATGTGATCTATATCATCTAGATATATTGTAAAATAAATTTTGTATAATTTGAATTTTTCTATCTAACAAAACAAATAACAAATTTTCACAACCGTCCATTTCGGTAAAATTTTAGATTTCCATGAAGAAAAACTCGAAACATAGTAAAATTTTATCCTAACCCTATCTATATAACTTAAATGAAATCAAATGCAAAAAATTCGAATTTTAAAATTTATTTTATGATGAAACATGTCGTACATGTTATTGACCATTAATATTTTTACGTATCATGATGAATATGATAGATTTTTTTATTTTTCATAAAATTGAATCTATAACATTCTCAAGTGATATTGATTACATCGATACGGTTCAAATTTAATTTTCATTCGTAGATTGTGAGAAATAAGCGTTGTTGGCCGCGGTTGGCCAAACAAGGATGTTGGCCATTGAGCCTAGCCCTATATATATATATATATATATCAATGATTTAAATTGCGGCGCAATTGCACAACCATACCGCAAATCGCAATAAATATTTACAAAACGCAATGCCGCAACGTAGTAAATTGCGACGCAATATGCCGCAATATCGCCGCAAAATCGCGCAATATCGGTAATCATATGTAAATTACAGTCCAAGCGCAATAGACCGCTATATCGCAATTTAAAACATTGATATATATATATATATATATATATATATATATATATATATATATAGTATGTGTTTTAAATTATTTATATTAAATTATAAAATAATCAAGACTTGGTTTTAAAAAATAATAGCATATTACTACATCATAGTATAGTATGTGTTTTAATATCTGAATTGGATCCATATCCGTATCCGACAATATCTCAGTATCCGTTTTATATCCGATCCGTATCCGGATCCGTACCTGAAAAAAAATATGGATACGGATCTGGCATGACCACTATCCGAACCGTTGACACCCTTAATTTTATTGGAGAAATTTCATGCGTATCTTAGCAAAAACTCAAATTGGTAATATCGTGTTTATCCTTCTTAACCATTCAAACCATATAAAATTACGAATTTATCCAAATTTATTAAAGCATCGTTAGAATCATTAAATTATAATTATAAATGACAATTTTTACTCTCTTCTCTTTCTTGTCTTGCTTCAAGAAAAATATAAAAAAGAAAACCGCAATAAATACCCCTTGCCTCTCATCATCTATTCTTCTTTTTCGCGAAAACTACTTCAATTTCTTTTTGTTATAAATAATTCAAGTCATCAATCTCCAAAACAACACTAATCTTTAATAAAAAAAACTGAAATATTACATGAAGGTTACTTCGTGTTCTGATTTTTTTTTTTTTTTTTTTTTTGGAATGAAATAACAATGAATTTTGAATTAAAAACAATAATTCTTTTAAAATAAAGAAACATGTTTTTTGGTTTTGAGGTTTAAGTATAAAATACTAGCATAAAGAATGAAGTAATCAAGGGCACAGGAGCACCCAAGGGAATGCCAAATTTGTTAAATTTATCAAAAGATCTCTAGAGAGAGAGAGGTAGGTTTTTACTATGGGGGCTTCTATCATACACCCATTTCCTTATCATACACCCATTTTCAAGGATATTTGGAGTAATTATCCATTTATGAATATTTAAGGTACGATATCAAATATATTTATCAATTAATGTTTAACTAAATTGGAATTTTTTGTTGTTCATTTAAACCAAAATTTCCATAAAAAATAATTGTTATGATACACCCTTTTTATAAATATAATTAATTGCTAAAATACCCAAAATACCCTTGTAAAAGGGTGTATGATATAACTCCCCTTTTACTATATCAACAATATTTGAGTATTGTTAAATTGTTTCCTGAGATGAGACATGAAAATAAAACAAGACACAACTTTTGTATAAAGAAATGAAACAGAGGATTCACATTTGAAAGGGACAGGAAAGAAATTATCATTTGAGGAGGGTGGAGGAAGGGGAAGGTATTATTGTCATTTTACCTCAATGGTGTTAGTTCCAACAAAAAATAATTATGACAAGTTAAATTTGATAAAAATTGGGTTTAAGAGGAATAAATATGATATTACTAATTCAGCAAAGATAAATATTTATTTGAACATTTAGTAGAGATATATAAGAGATTATCCCTATTTTATAATACATGTATTTATCAATTCAAAATGTTTGTTCGATTTGATGAATTCTAGAATACATGACCTTAATATTCTTTGTTTGAAAAGAGACCACTTATTTCTAAATGATGATCATTTGTCCAATATTTCATATTTGTAAAATATAATATACTAAAATCTTATTATTTATAAAGTATGTAAAAGAAACACTTTCAAATAATGTATCTGCTATTAAATTTTTAGAAGTAAACTAAAAAAATCATCCCATTGATGAATTTTTTGAAGTAAACTAACAATATTTTTCCTCCCATTAGGAGCAAAACTAAATGATAATTTTCAGGATAATCTTAATCTCATTAAAGAAACTCGATATAATCTTGTATTATTTACTTTACTAGCTAGTATACAAACCAAATACAAAAAGCCTACATAATCAGAAGCAAGTATTTGAGCATTTTTATATTTTATAACATGATTATTCAACTATAAAAAAATTTAGGTATATTTATTACGACAAATATATATATTTGATGAGTGAAAATAATTAAATATATAAATTATAATCAAAATAATAACAAAATATTATACATAATATTATGACAGGTACATATCATTTGATAAACTGAGAAATTAACAAAAGAAAAGAAATAATTAAACTGAGAAATCACCCAAACGAAACAACAAACAAAATAATAAAAGAAGAGAAACATAATAATGTATCAATCAAATCTCTCATTCTTGCAAAGGCCGGGTCTTGTTCGGCCTCCCGCATCCTATAACCGTCTTCAAGACATTTTTCAATACATTGCCCTGCTTCGGCACGTAACGAGGATGCGTCCCGTATTTAACCTTCTTGCCCTTCCATTTTACAGACCCATTTGTTTTCCGGCCGAAACAGGGAGCGAAACCGAGCGACATACTTAAAGAGCTTCCGAAACCTCTTTGATGGGGGGAAGATATGTTTCTGAAAATTGCAGAGAATTGAAAAGTTTATGGATGGTTCTTGCATAACTGTAGCTTCCAACTCTTTATATATGCTCATATCTTTGGGGAATTAGCGCGTGATTATGATAAAATAATTTTATGACCCAGTGAACAATGTGCCCTCTGTTATTTTCAAATTGTAATACTCGCAATTAGCATTAGTTTGTGTAAATTGCTTGTGTATTACTTTTGAAGAAATAACAGGAAAGAAACTTGAGACAGGATCCACTGGTGTCCTTTTCTTGTACGAACAAGACCAGTCTAAAATTGTTTTTGGAGATGAGTAAATTAGGTCCATAAATGGGTTTTACGGATGAGTATAAGAAGGGCCAGTTTGAGTGTGACTTAGTTTCACGCGGGAGAAAGGAGACGGAATGTTATAGGTCTTCGTCGTGTTTCGGTTGCCCAAGTACAAGAATCAAATTGTGTTCTTAGAAAATTTTATCTATATCCCTACTAAATTCCTAAATTACATATTTATTCCTCTTGAATTGTTAATATCATATATATCCCCATTGAACACAATATATCTCAAATTTATCTAAAATCAACAATTTGTTTAATTTTAACAGAAAATTAATGAAAATACCTGTTTTACCCCTCAATTCACTAACCATGAACCCAATAAGCATGATGAACCCTAAACCCGATAACTTGCTCCCACAAACCATCTTCTATATCCACTACGAGCTGCATGAAGTTCTCCATCCTACAGTGAAGAAGACTAAACCTAAACCTACGCCTACGCCTCCTCTACTGTTTTTCTTCGCTTCTTCTATTGGCGACGGCTCGACTGGTGGCGACGGCTCGAGTGGAACTGGAAGTCTCTCGAACTCGATTGGTGTCCAGATTTTCACAACTTACTCGAGCTCGACTGGTGGCCTCTTTCGACATCTCTCGACCTCTCTCTTCTGACTCAGATTTCCACGACTGGTACTATTTTAGGCAGATTTTGACTTCAATTGTGTAAATGTTAAGATTTTAGGCAGATTTTTGTGCAAATTTTAGGCAGATTTTTGTGCAAATTTTAGACAGATTTTAAGCAAATTAGATCAAGTGTTCTCTCACTCCTCCCCAAATCCACATATCATACTCCTTTCTTTGGATTGAGAGGGGCATTTTTTAGCATTTTCTGTGAATTTAATGCTATTTACACAAATATCAAATTAAGTTTTCAGTAGATGCAAGTTTTCCCAGTGAGATCACAGTAATTGTTTTTGAAATCACAATAAATGCAATTTAGTTCAACAATATAAATTTCCAAAAGAAAAACATATGATGGATCTGACTGCTGAGTTGAATCATACATAAATAGCAAACAACAATTTGCAGAAAAGTCCGTTCCTTTCCAAAATATACGAAACATTCCATGAGTTTCTATAATATATAATCAACAGGAGTGCTGTGGACGGAGGAAGAGCACATGATGTTTTTGGCAGGAATAGAGAAGTTAGGAAAAGGAGACTGGAAAGGAATATCTCGAAACTTCGTGACTAGACGAATGCCTACACAGGTCGACCGCCATGTGGAAAAGTATTTTCTTCGACAGACCAATCCTTCGAAAATGAAGCAACGATCCAGCCTTTTCGATTTTCAGATTAACGACAAGGTAAATATTCCTTTTTTATTTTTCAATATTTGATTTGGCTTTTGTATTATGAAATTTCAGGACGAAGGATTGGTCTACTCAGTACACTGCAATTGGAGCAATCGTTACGCCGAAATTAGAGGGTATAGGTACCATATTTGGCAATGTTTGGATTGAATTTACTTGAGATCTTCTAATTATTCAGTACGAAGTGGAAATTCTTTCTTTATTTGGTTGCAATCTGAGCTTTTTTTTAATCTTTTCGTTAATAAATCAATTGAAACCCACATCAGGCTCGTCGATGTGAAGTATTGTTAACCAGGATTATCGATTGGAACACGGCTACATGTAAAATTATTCATATCTTTTGTTTGATTTGAGTGTATTTTTAGTTTTGTAATTTTGTTCTCCGTAATTTTGTGTTCCACATTATATCATTCGTTACATACAAATATGTTGTACCAACACATCACTATTATATCATTAACATTATATTGCGTATTTCAAAATTTATATCACATTATACCAACAACACAATATCACATTATTGCTAGACCTCTTATCAAAGAAAACTAGGAAAAAATGACATCATAAAAATATAATTTTCCCAATATCAACAATATTGTGAGCACTCGTTCAAGCTTCTCTGTTTTATTTACTTTTCTCAAGCTTCTTTGTTTTATTCACTTTGCTTACTGCCTACAAGAACTTCTTTGTTTTATTTACTTTGCTTACTGCCAACAAGAACAAATAGGACTGAAATTACAAACTCAACGATTAAATAATGTGTAGTAGTTGAACAATTAGAGGTTAATTGGAGCATAATTAGTCTTAAGTACCTCATGAAGAAAAGCACTCCAAATGGTGAGAGTAGTCCGCCTCTCTATTCACTTTACCGCAACAACTCACTGCATATCTTGGCTCACTGCTTGCTTTTCATGATTACCGCAATTAACTGAAAATAAAGATTTGAAAGTAGTAAATGTTAATATTTGATTTGATCTGTCGCACATCTTTAATTTCTAATAGACAAGAAACTCTCTAAGGATTTTGATGTTAAAACAACCAAAAATATTCTGCCCCTAATTAATCAAATTACACCGATACATTCTCAATTAATAATAATTCAGAATAACGGAACATAATCCACTCATAACTAACCATATTTCAGAAAAATTCGACACTGTTAGCCCTAGCTAATCCAATTGACCTCAATACATTCACAATTAACCTTAATTTTGGACCTATTGACCTTAATCGTTAATTCACCACCAATTAATAACAAATAATATCATAATCAATCAAATTCCGAAAAAAAACAATTGACCTTAATCTATTTTTTTTTTTGAATAAAACTGAGGTGGGTCATCCCACACTCAGTGCATATATTTATATTTATATATAAGGAGATGTAATCCTCGAGAAATTACAATTATATTTTCCTTTCTCATTTTCCTTGATTTTTAACAACCACATCTACTACTATTACATTTTCGTCCGTTATGTTGTTAGCATGCTCACTTCTACACTTTTGAACTTCGACCTCAATCTCAGTCTTGGAGGCTTCTCTGATCACGTGTTCGCCATTGCAAGAGGTTTGCATGTGCGTTGTTTGTGATCCATTCTTCTCCATTTCTGTCTTCACCGAAGATTCTTCGGCATCGTTCTTTCCATATTTCGAAAATTAAGAATAGAGCATTCCCCGTTTCGTTCCGCCCGTATCCGTTAAATTCTAAACCGTACCTGTTACGTTCATCCTTATATCCTTTCCGTACCCACCGAATCCACACTCTTTTCGTGAATTCGCATTCCTCCGTGATATGTTTCCAATTTTCACTTGTCATCTTGCAAAGGGGGCATCGAGACGGCATTATCCATCCCCTATCTCTTAACATATCTTGCGTCGGAATAATTTTCTCGCCCATTTCCACGCAAACGTCTTGATCTTCGACGGTATTGGCATCTTCCATAGAGTTTCCCACCTTACCCTGCACTTCCCTCCCATTATTATCGCATCATATGCGGCTTTCGTGCTGAACAGCCCCCCAGTACCGTCTTTCCATTGAAACATTTCCTCTCCCTCCTCGTCCAGCAGTGGTAGTATTGATATTATCCATTGTTTTTGCTGGCGGGCCTTTTCTGACAATCTCCTGTGGAAGTGGTTTGCCTCGGAATTCATCTCCTCCAGATCACACATCCTCATATCTTCATTTCTTGCGAAAGAGTAAAGTTCCATCGCTTGATATTTCATTAATCCGAATCCCCAGTCCGTGTACCAAAGTGGTACTTGTCCTCTCCCTCCCATCCATTTAATTCTCGTGCGGAAAAAAGGCGTCATTTTTAGAGCCCCTTTCATCAGGTTTGATGAGTTTCTTATTTGGTGTGATAAGTTCATATAAGGATTTGGCGGGTAAAATTGTTGGAGCATATTCCTAAAAAGTGTATCCTCACTTGTGGACGCTTTCCATAACCATTTCATCATTAGCGTGTCGTTTAGGGTTTCAATACATTTCAATCCCATTCCTCCGACACATACGGGCAATTGACCTTAATCTATTATTTCATCAAATCGACCTGATTGAGCTTTATCCATCTTGGGCAGTCTTCTTTAGACTTGTTTTGTTCCGTACTCAAGTAGCAGAACCAAGGCACGAGATGCACCCCCTCCGACTGCTTGCGACATCAGTAGCGATCGTCAAAGAGGAATGCTTGCAACAAATTTGAAGCCCTTCGCCAGAGAACAATCTCGAAGCCCTCTGCCAATCGCCCGTCGCCAGAAAACTCTTGAAGCCCTACGCCAGCACAAAGAAATCGTCCGTCGCCAGTAAACTCCTTCGCCAGCACAATCCGTCGCCTATTCCGTCGCTAGAACACTCCTTCGCCAGAGAAATCGTCCTTCACCTATTCTTTCGCCAGAGAAGCGAGAACAAGAAGAGAATCTAGCGAGAGAGAAGGAGAAGAGGAGGTTTTATGGATTTTGGCGAGAGAGAAGGAGAAGAGGAGGTTTGATGGATTTTGGCGAGGTTTAATGGATTTTAGAGAGAGAGAAGAAAGAGTTTGCGGGTTAATGGTTAATGGATTTGTTGTGTTAATGGATTTTGGATAAGGGTATTTTAGTCATTAAATTTAAAATTTATAAGTTATATAATTTAATTTAATGATATTTTAAAGATATGGATAAATTTGATATTATGTAGATTTTAGTAAGGATAAATTTGATACAAATTATACTTAATAGGGATAAATATGATATTAACAACTTAAGAAGGATAAATATGTAATTTATGAGTTTAGGAGGGATATAAATAAAATTTTCCCAAATAAAAATATTGGATGCATTTTTCATATTTTTCATGTAGAAAATCATATTTCATGTTAAGCGGTATAAATACCTTTAGGTTTTTTCTTTGGTTTCCAGATTATCAAATTATCCGGGATTTTTAATTCCAAGCTTTTAGTTCATAAATAAGGAAGGAATAAAAATCCTGGAAGTTAAGTCAGGATTATTTAAGGGTTTGTTTAATTTGGATGAGGGTTAGATAAGCAAGTTTAGTATGAAGGTATTTAGGAATTAGTGATTTTTAGTTAGTGTATGGCAAATACCTTCAAAAACTTGCTTAAATTCTTGTAAACAATTTTATTTTATTTTTAATCAAAACAATAGAAGTAGGACATAAGAACATATTCTATTTCTCTCAAAAAAAATAAACAATAACTATAGCAACAAAGAATTGATGTCATGCTAGAGGATACCCCTAGCTCCACTTCCGCATGTTTTACATGGTCTTGTTTTAGAAGATTGACTCTGCGGCTAAATTATTATTTTTTTTGTTTTTATAAATGTTGATTTTTAATTAAAATATGTATTGTTAAAATATAATATATTTTTTGGTTACTTTCTAAAATATGTATTTTTTAGATGTATAATATATATATTTAGTTATGTGTTGTGTTTTTATATTACTTAGAAAACACAATACATGTTTTGTTTGCACCTTGAAAATATATTTGTATAGATGTAAGATATATTTTTTTAAAAATAAATATGAAATTTAAATAGTATTTTTCAACTATAATTTAAACTACATAAAATGTATTCATTTGAATTTTTTATTTATGTTGACATCTATATTATAAAAGTTCGAACATAACTTTTTTCACACGGTGAAATTTATGAAGATGTTACGCAATAAAATGCAATGCAAAATAATTCATATTTACGTAATTGGATTTGACATATTATCACTAGTATTTGTAAAACTCTCTTTTTAAATCCTAAATGATACTAATGGGTTATAGTTCTGCTTTTGTTTAAATAATTTGATATTAGAATTTTAAAAAATGAAAGATAATAATTTACATATCAAAACATAATTAATATTTTAAATTAAAAATAAATAAATAAATATATATATATATATATATATATATATATATATATATATATATATATATATATATATATATATAGAGAGAGAGAGAGAGTAACTAAAAAGCTTGTATAAGCAAGGGTATTTTTTGCTTGTAATTTATATGCCGTTTGATCTGTCTCGAGATCCGTGCACATTTAACCATCAAACTCTCCGTTTTCTTGCTTATTATTTCCGTTAAACACTTTACATCCATCTCTTATTTCTCTCTCTCTCTCTCTCTCTCTCTCTCTCTCTCACCAGAAGAGTTCCTTTTGTTCCTCCTCTCACCATGGATTTCGGGTTGCATTTATTCTTTCTGGCGGAGCATATCCAAGCTTATTCTATCTCTCTCGCACATCAAGAAACACTTTCTCTCTCCTTGGCAGAGCTAATACTATCTCTTTTTTGCTGTTCTGACGATGGAGAATTCAAGATGGAGCGGTGGCGGGCGATGAAGGGACCTAGAGGAGCACTGGTCGGTTGAAACGGTAAGATGGAACTCTTCATTTTTGAGTTTTCTATGCGGTTAATTTGTTATTATGTTAATTTTTGCTTCTCAATTGATCCAATTGGGTCGAAATTTGATGGTGGCGACCTTCAATGGTGATGGTGGCGACCTGATTTTTGATCCTCCGACAAAATTTGATCAATAGCTTCTGACTCGAGATCGAGATGAGACTGGTGATGGTGGCGACCTTCAATGGTGACTGATTCACGCCTGTATCGCAACACGGTTGGAATTTTGCAATGTGCCACAATAGATATGTAAGATCAGGTCGCACTTCTCCTCGTTTTGGCGAAGCAGATTTAATTTGTACTATCTCTCGCAGAGCAAATCGTAGACATCTCCCTCGCGCAATTAAACAGATTAAGCAGCCCTTTCTCTAGGTTGATGCTAGTTTTAATGTGTATGTATTGATTTCGAAATGTAAATGTGTAACAAATACTATTATGATTAATGTAATTTCAAATAAGATTGTAGAGAATGTGTGTTGGAACCCATCATGTCTTGTATTAAAACTAAAACTAAAATTTACAATCAATGGAGGAGGTATCATTAATACACGAACATACTCATTTGTACTGCCCATTTCATGAAGAAGACTCAATTAAAATGACTCTAATGCTCCGTGCTAATATAAATTGGAAATATTAAGTTCCTTATGAGTAACGTGTATTTAAGTCCTAAATTGTAAGTAATGTGGTTCGGTTAGTATCATCATAGTGTGTTTCAAAGCAACTAAAATAATACAACAATTAAGAATTAAATGCAAGATAGTTTCCAGAAAAGACATAGCAAAAGTAATCGCATATTATAGTCATCCTTTCCACATAACAATAAAAGTATCTACCAGTTAGAGAATTACAAGTTCGAACCAACAATATCTTAAATCGTCCAAACAAAATTTCATTCGATTACATTCATACATCCAAAGAGCCTTTTGTTTATCTAACTCTTGAGCGGACTGGACTGTATCATCAATTGAGTTGGACGCAACCTTCAAGGACAATTCAATTAAAACAAACAATTGATAACAAAAAAACAAAAATATTATCAGATAATTCAAGGAAGTGCACCCTCTTGTGTGGCCTTTACAGGAGTGGTTTGAGTCGCATTATCTGGCCTAATTATGATTTCCTGCAAAAAAAATTACAAATAGCAGTTCAAACGTGTACCGTGAGTGTGAGTACCAGTACCATTCTTTCAATTACCTTCCCAAATCATCCTCGTACTTTTTGAAGAATCTTGTGGGATGTCTGATCCCTCCTTTACTGTCTTGCTCTCTCTTTCTCTGTCCCTTGTTTCAGCTCACTGTACCTAGTCCAACCTTCTCAATGGCCTTCACTGTACCTTCATTGTCTTGCTCTCCTTCACTGCCTTGCTTGTAATCGGCAGCTAGAAGGTTCCGGTTCTAAGGTCGCCCGGCCGCAGCACTATAAAGTTGAATGACCATGTCTAGTCTGACACATTGCAAAACTCCAATCTTGTTGCGATACAGATGTGAATCAATCACCATTGAAGGTTGCCCCAATCATCAGTCTCAAATCAAAAGTTATTGATCAGATTTGCTGGAGGAGAGAGGTCATCCTCCACTATGCTTCGACCATGAAAAATCCTAAATTGATAATTAATTATGCTTAATCCCACTTTGTTTATATCATGGGAATCCAATTTTGTACCCAATTAGATCACTTCAGATGCAATAATCAACATAGTTACAAAAATTAACCAATTTCCGTCAAAGAAAACTAAAAAAATGAAGAGTTCCCTCTTATCTTTTCAACCGTCCAGTGCTCTGTCTAGAGTTCCCTCATCGCCAGCCACTGCTCCATCTTGGCTTCTCCATGTTGGCTTCTCCATCGTCAGAACAGCAAAAGAGAAGCAAAAGAGAAATAGTAAAAGCTCCGCCAAGCAGAGAGAAAGCGTGACCTGATGTACGAGAGAGAACAAACTTGGATCTGCTCCAATATAAAGAATAATTGCGACACGAAATCCATGGTGAGAGAGGAGGAACAAAAAGGAACTCGTCTAGAGAGAGATATCGTACGGAGAAGTTAGAGAGATGGATGTAAAGTTCGTTTAACGGAAGAAATAAGCGAGAAAACGAAGAGTTTGATAGTTAATGGTGCACGGATCTCGAGACAATCAAACGGCATATAAGTTACAAGCAAATAATACCCTTTGCTTGTACAAGCTTTTTAATTACTCTATATCTATATCTATATCTATATCTATATATATATATATTGTTGTTATATTTGAAGCACTAAATTAAAAGAAAGCGTATGATGTTAAATAATTCCAAAGTATGTTTTTCCAAGTTAATTTATATTATTATTTTTGTAATTGTTTTTTTTATTAAATGTGCATAATATCATTTAAAACTATCATTATTTTTTATGCAAAAACAAATACCTAAGTCACCCTCATTTATCATTTAATACCGTTCATGAAAAGTTATTAATCAAGAGTAACTTGATAAACTTTTAAAGCACATAAAAAGATAATGAATTATTTATATTTATATTTATTAATCAAAATTTCAAGGCACGAAAAACACTTCTCATTTTTTTCAGGATAATTCTAATAAGATTATTTGTTTCGAAAATTTAATTTATGCTAAAATATTACAAATCACTTTATGACTTATCATGAACAGACTAATTGACCTCAGACACGCAAAATAACACATGGTCGTGAACGAGAGAAATTTGATCCCAACAAAATGATCCAATGAGTCGTAAATTCAATGTAGAAAGCGGTGGGACAAAAAACGAAATTGTGTTCCGGGTGCACACTTGCCCTTTGGGCTTTTGGGCTTCCATTTGCCCGTTTATTATTCTTTTTACTTTTAGCTTTTTGCTATTGAATTTGGCAGTCAATCATTAGATTTTATCATAGATAACTTCCACTTCCATAGTGGGTACTCAATACCTTTAATGCATCAAGGTTAATAATTGAGGCCACCTGCTAGATACACATATTTATGCAAAATTTCTATTAAGCAGTTTGAAATTGTAAATTTAACAAAGAGTCTTTAAGCAAAAAAAAAAAATTATATATATTAAATAACTTAATATATATATATATATATATATATATATATATATATATATATATATATATATATATATATATATATATATATATATATATATGTGTGTGTGTGTGTGTGTGTGTGTGTGTGTGTGTGTGTGTGTGTGTGTGTGTGTGTGATTTTTGGTAACAAATAGTATGTTAAAAATAACTATTTGAATCAATTTATTATTATTATTATTATTATAATTATATCTTAAACTTTTCAAAAATCGCCGAGCACAATTCCTTGACGCACGTCTATTATTGTACGCAGGCGCGATTCCTAGACGCACGAGCTACGTTATGCACACGCAAAATCTAGGATTCGATCCTTTTAGTGTAATTTCAGCAAATTATAGAAAATTTTCTGCAAAATTTGAGCAAGCTCAATTCAATTTTCAATAAAATTTCAAAAAAAATCAGTGTTTTTTAGTTAAGAGATATTCACCACAGTTGAAGAATGCTTTTCTTTGAATTTTTACATGCTGTAGTCCAACGCGCTCGATGAAATGTGTGAGGTAATTCATAAACATAATTATGAGATATTTATGTTTTTATCAATTTGTTTTATTGTCTATATCAACTATGTAGTGCAATACGAGGCCTCCATTTTTATGAGAGGTTTATGTGTAGTGAAATGTATTTTCTAAAGATTATGTGCAAGGTGTTCGATAAAATGTTTTTATTGGCTATAATTAATAGAATTTGTTGGGTTAACTTAAAATTGCTTCTTTTATATATATTTTTGTTTATTCACATGATTTCTCCATAGAGTATTTGTGTATTGATACAATTTGGCCATTCAAAAAATTGAAGTCTAAATAAATATATAATGTTTCTATACATTTTAACTAATTTGAAATTTTTTCGGTAAAAAATATTATTTTCTAATTTAATGGTTTGGGACAACATTCGTCATAAGCCTCCGAAATCTCAGGACCGGCCCTGATCATCTCATCAAAGATTTTTTTTGAGTTTGAGGGGGCACCATATCAAACCCTGCCGCTAATTCATACTGCTCCTCCATGTGGGGTCGGGAGCTTGCCCAAAGCCCTTCGTGCATATGGCCTCTCCAAATACTTTCATCCGTCCGATATGATCATGAGTTACTCCTTGATCGATTAGATTTAACCTTCCGTTAATTCTCTGTTTAGTGTAATTGGAAGATCTTTTTCTATTTTGGAAACATGTAACTAGAAATTAACCTGAATGTACCGCAACGTAACGACAGCATACCATATTGAAACACCACACCCATTAGTGTCCATAATTTTTCTTTTCAATTGTTTTTCGATTTACTAGGGAGGTTGTCGAAATTTAAGTTTTAACATGACATAAGTAGAACACAACTTAATAAAAATTCTTTATAATAAACTGATAAATCTATTTGGGAAAGAATCGACAATGATTTAACTCAAGTGATTCAACCAAGAATTCAACTCTGAAATTGGACAGTGATTCAACTTAGAGATTTAACTTGTTATCAACTCGCCACCCCCGCAAGATCAAAAATTGTTTTTCTGTTTACTTTTTTTTTAAGGGAAATTATACCATGCCCCTGAAATGCACTTTACCCTTGCCGATTGAATCATCCTACGTCATGGGGCATGATGTTAATTAGTTAACCCAACTTTACCCCTAAAATTGTCTCTCAATTAATGCACTTTTGTATTATCAGTTAATTATAAATCAATTAACAATCAAATCAAGTACATTCCAATTAATAGTTAAAAATTATAATTAATGAAATAATAATTTCACAAAACAATTAATTAATAATATGATTAATAATTACAATTATATATCAAAATTAAAAACACAATTAATATATATATTTTACAAATATATAATAATTTAATCAATAAATATATCAATTGACAAAATATTGGGTAAAAACACTTTTAAATTATAATTATTCACAAGTAAGGTAATAACACTTTTCAATTAAATACATAATTTTATGTATGCATTCAATAAATACATTTTAATACAATGATTGAACTTAAAATATTTTTTGTGTAATTTCATGAAGTTAGTTGTTTAACTTAATTTTTTTTCCAATTTAAATTAATAATTTTTATCAATAATTTTTACATTCTAATTTTTTTTGGACATTACTGCACGACACAAATTTTATAACAATAACAAATTTCGACACAACAAAAAAAAATCGAGTTCAATTAACCCCAAAAATCGAGTTCAATTAACCCAAAAAAAATCGATACACGTCCAAAGCTCAACTCTTACAATCTGAAATCGAGTTCAATTAACCCCACAAAAATGCAAATCGAAGCTTCCCTACAAATTTGCACCCCCAAAAACAAATCTGAATGTAAAGGTCACCTAGGGTTTCTGCGTCGTTAAGTGTGTGTCGTCGGGGCTTCGGGTCTATGCGTCATTAATCATAGCTCCACGAATCAAACCATGACAACTCATCTCGGCAAATTCAATCTCGTTAATCCACCACTGCAAATCAATGTCGTTAATCCACCACCGCAAATCAATCTTGCAAATTCAACCCTAAAGACAAATTCAATGTCATTAATCTGAGCCCCCAACAAATCACCGCATTCACAATCAATCTCATACCGATTCCACCATCGCATCCCTGAAATTGCACAAATAAGCATCCTTGAAATTCCACCATCGCATTCACAGTCAATCACGAGACCTAAACAAACCTGAAATTGCACAAATAAGCAAAAATTAGTCCGGATTGACCGTTAATTCAGAAATTGAGGTTCAATTAACACCAAATAAAATAAAAAAGGAACAATTAATCTTATACCAGTATCGAGTCTCTAAACCCTAATTAATAACAGTATCCAAAACCCTAAGAAATTGAGGTTCAATTGACCGTTAATTCAGAGATTGACGTTCAATTAACAACAAATAAAAAAAAACAGGAACAATTAATCTTGTACCAGTATCGAAACCCTAAGAAATTGAGGTTCGATTAACAATAAATCAAACTTCAAAGAACAAAATATCACTTACTATTAAGGAAAAAGTATGTTTTTGGTCCCTAACAAATACCAAAATGTTCAACTTGCCCACTGACTATTTTTTTTGGTCATTTTACCCCTGAACTTGCTATTTTTGTTCGGTTTGCCCCCTCTGTCCAATAACTCGTGCCCCCCTAGTTAAATGGCTGTTAAATATGCCGACGTGGCATTATTTTATACTTATTTTATGTTGACGTGACAAGTATTCAAATTAAAAAATCTCTTTCTTTACCGACGGGCCGTCGGTAATCGTCGAGCCGTCGGTAATATTGTATGAGCCGTCGGTAATAGTTATTCGTGTCGGGCCGTCGGTGATAAAAGTCGTCGGTAGTATTACCGACGGCCCGTCGGTAATCGTCCCGAGCCCATTTCCCTAAAATGGTTTATTGGTTTTCCTAAATGTGTTTATAATAATTTTATTATATACTATATATTGATAAGCAAAGAAAAATTGTTTATTGGTTATATCAGTGCAATTTTATTCAATTTCCAAAAATATGATCTCTCTTCTCAGAGCAGTTCTGTTCAAGTCTTCAAATATAATTTTCCAATGAGGTTCTTTGTATTTTCATTTATTCAAACAAGTCCCTAAAATTTTACTCAGTGCAATTCTATTATTATTTTGATTTCATATAATAAAAATTATGATGAATAGGTTCAAATCAAAGCATGAAAACTTCAAGATATAATGTTTGGATTCACGAAAGTGACACTAACAGATATAATGTTTGGATTCATGAAATTATTTCTAAATTAAGCCTTTTCTGAAATTATAGATTTTATCCAAATTTGCTGCTAATTGGAGGTTTTATCTCTCTAAACAATTCTGAAATTACTTGTAATTATTTTTTAAGACATCGTTTTTTCCTAAAAAAAAATTGGCTGATTTTTTGTTTTGTATTATCAAATGGGCTCGGGACGATTACCGACGGACCGTCGGTAATACTACCGACGGCTTTTATCACCGACGGCCTGACGCGAATAACTATTACCGACGGCTCATACAATATTACCGACGGCTCGACGATTACCGACGGCCCGTCAGTAAAGAAAGGGATTTTTGAATTTGAATACTTGCCACGTTAACATAAAATAAGTATAAAATAATGTCACGTCAGCATATTTAACAGTCATTTAACTGGGGGGCATGAGTTATTGGACGGAGGGGGCAAACCGAACAAAAATAGCAAGTTTATAGGGCAAAATGACCAAAAAAAATAGTCAGAGGGGCAAGTTGAACATTTCGATATTTCTTAGGGACCAAAAACAGATTTTTTTCCTACTATTAACATCGAAGCTTGATCTCCATTAATGCAAATTGACGGAGAAGGAAGACGCTTTTTCTAGAAAACGACGGAGAAGAGACCTCCATTTGACGCTAATCAGAGAACAAACTCCATGTTCGCAGACGACAGAGAAGAGACGATTCTTCTTCTAGAAGATGACGGAGCAGAGAACAAACTCCATCGTCGCCTAAGTCGAGCTTCTTCGACACCAACTCCATGGTCGCGTTGGGGTGGCGGCCTCTCCGCTAGGGTTTTGGGTTTCTCTCTCTGTGAGTTGTGTGTGTTTGTGTGAGAGAGGTTGTGTCGTGTGTGTATTGAGTGGGATAAATGGAAGGAGAGAGAAAGCAGGGGCTGCTAACAAGATTAAAAAATTGAATTTTTTTGAGTGGGATGACGTGACATTACTGGTTAATGCATGAAATCTATTGGGTACAATTGATAGGTGCCCTCCATTAACGCGTTCAATCAGCAACCTCATGGGAAAACTGGGGGCACCATATATGAACTCTTTTTTTAATTTATGTACACAGAAAAAGAGAGAGAATGTGTGTTATTATTATTATTTTAAAATAACATAGCTAGCAATTTTGTGCTTGTCATGTAGATGTTTATTTTTTATGTCAGAGACAAATATGTGGATTGGATTGGATTTAATATCGGTAATTATACCGTAACCCCCCCCCCCCCCCCCCCCCCCCCCCCCCCCCCCCCCACACACACACACACACCCCACCCCCCCCCCCCATTTCCCCCACCCACCCTTGATATCATTAATTAATGGTTAATAGGTGATTAATTAGCATTATCATTAACAAATGTACATCTGATTAATAGTTAATTAATCCGGATTAATCATTAATTAACTGTTACACATTATTTAATATTAAAATTACATCAAATTAACCATTAATTCAGTTAATTAACCCAGTAATTAATGGTTAATTAGTATATCGAGGGTGGGTGGGGGAAGTGGGGGTACAGTATATGCCCTCATTTACCATTACATTGTATGGTGGTCAAGGTCAAGCGGAAAGATCAAATGGAGGGGAACCGGACTTGCTCAAAGTTCTTTGGATGGAAGACTTTGATAATGGACGTCTCCAGTTTGTATGAGACTGTAGTCATACACCTCGATATAAGACAAAACAGTTAGAATAGTTTGTTATTGGTACATTCCTACGTTTTGTAATCTTGTACAACTAGATAGGTTAAATAGGCTATATATTGAGATATACACTGTAAGAGGAATATACACTGAAATACAATAAACAATTCACACAGACTTATCCAGATACCTTCAGAGCCATCCGATATGATTATAAGTTTTGAATCTGGAAATTACATAAAATTGAATTCAAAATAAAGATAAGGATAAATTTTTGATGCAAGCAATAAATATTTGAAAAATACATTTTGTCTTAATCAAGATGCTAGCATTCTTTTTATTTGCAGTCCCTCCCAAGATGTTTTTTTGGTTTCGTCTTGGGTGCAAGAATGCACCCGAATGAATTTTGTACGCAGCGTTTGATTATTAAGAATAGTTATTTGATGGTAACATTTGATTAAACTAATAGTTATTTCATTTTCAAAACTCAACTTATGAAATAATACAATTAGATAAACCCAACATGCATTGATTTGAATATTTCAATTGTTCTGTATTTTCAATTATTGGGAAATATTCCTGGGATATTAATTACGTTGACCAATGAAACTATTATAGTTTATTTAGAGAGAAATACAAATTTTAAAACTATCATCCCCATCCAAAACGAGGAAAAACAATTAATTAAAACTTTTTGGATATTTTTTGTGAAATTTTATCATGTATAATGTACATTGAACTATTCTTATTCATTGACCTTTAGTAGAAGCCAAATCCTAATACTTGTGTATTTTTTTCAGAAAATCAATGAGAAGAAAAGAGAGAAACAGAAAAGGAAAATAAAGAGGTTTGAAACTTTGGATAATGAGCAAGATTATAATTTTAATTAGAATGATGATATTGATCTCCTTTACAATTTACCAAGAGAATTGATATAGTTGCCTATGCATTTGTAATATGATAAATCATTGACATACACATTAATGAGATGATAAATTGGATTTGAAATTTATATATATATATATATATATATATATATATATATATATATATATATATATATATATATATATATATATATTTGGTTGTAAACCGTTAACATACACATTAACGATGCGATAAGCCGTTGATATACACATTAATATGGTGATAAATTATTATCGTACACATCAATGAGATGTTAAACCAGCTTTGAAGTTCATATGTAGAGATTTTTTGATAAATCGTTGACCTACACACTGATAATGCGATAAATCGTTGACATACACATCGATGATGTGGTGAACCATTTGCATACACATTGATGGGGGCGGTAAACCATATTTGAAGTTCTTATATATAGGGATTTGGATGGTAAAATAGATATTCATTACAACGTCGATTTTTTTATTTATCACAGTTCCGATTTATTTACCAATCTAATTTATTTTTTTAATTTAAAAAAATGATGAACAATTAATAATGTACCGATATAATATATTTTGGTAAAAAGGAATAATGCAAAAAAAATAGTAAGTTCGAATAAATCTAAAAAATCATAAGTTAGAGTTTGTGGAAAATTTTACAAAATGAAAAATTAAAAAGCATCAACCATAAAAAATAAACAAAAATATAAAAATGGAGATTACAAAAATAATTTCACATAAAAAATATAAATATAAATGAAAATATTGACTCTTAGAGAGATTGAAAATCAATAATTAAAATTTCTTTTAAATAAATATGAATTATCTTGTGTAAAATAAAATAATGAAAGTATTTAAATAAGACAATTATACTATCTAATATATAATTAATGTTATCACCTAATTAATACTATTTATTACCTATTAATGCTTTATCATTTGATATAATTTAACATTTAATGCAATTATTACTAAATGCCACTACATCAATAAATAAATTGAGAGAGATATCAATGATTTATCATCAAAGGGAGATACAAAAAAATCTTTTAATTAAGAGTATAATATCATTCGTTGTGCCATCATGGGGCATCATGACCAAGATTCTCTTGTAAGCCAAGAAATCTCGTGTACCTTTATAAAGACCCCCTTTTCCAGCATCTTTTCGCATTCATTCCTCATTCCATCCTGACTTGACAAGCCAAAAAAAAATTAGCCAGCAAAAATGAGTGATGAACGAATAATCGGGATCGGTACGGATCACTCGCCGAGCAGCAAGCTTGCTGTTCAATGGGCTGTAGAAAACCTCGTGAAGAGCGGCGATCACTTAATTCTGATCCATGCACAGCCACACAGCGCACAGAGCGCACAAAAGCAACTATGGGAGGAAAAAGGATCGCGTACGAACTATTTTCTATATATATTGGGTGATTTAGGGATTTATGGGAATTATCTAACTTTTAATTATGCTTTTTATTTTAATTCGTTCAGCTTTGATTCCTCTGGTTGAGTTTAAGGAGATGCATTTGACGGTGCAGTACGGAATAAAACCAGATGTGGAGGTGTTGGAAATTCTAGACTACGCATCGAAGACAAAGGAGGTGAGGAAAATTCTGTCATACACATATTTTGTAACTCGCTCGATAAATTAAAACTACATGAAATTCAAATTAAAAGAATATTTGAGAACTAATCGTTGATGAAAAATTAACGACATATTTTTTCTGTAGCAATTAATAATCTCTACCAATTTTAAACAGCTGAAAGTTACGGCGAAGATTTACTGGGGTGATGCAAGGGAGAAGCTATGCGATGCGGTCGATGAGCTCAAGTTGGACTCACTTGTTGTAGGAAGTCGTGGACTCGGAGCGCTTAAAAGGTCTTAATCATTTTTTTGCTGTTTCTTTGAACTAATTATCCGTGACTATACAAATTTTTAAAAACGAACAAATTTTACTCTGATTTTTCGTTCTAATTTATTGATTGGAATTTGTTTTTAGGGTTTTGCTCGGGAGCGTTAGTAATTACGTCGTCTGCAATGCCACCTGTCCAGTCACCGTTGTGAAAACTGCTTAAATGTAATTGGCAATTGTACATTTGCGAGCGTGTATTTGTGTTGTTTTTTTCTTTCTTTTTCTTGACTGAATGGTTGTGCAACTTCTATCATTTTATTTTCTTTATTTTATTTTGCAAAATAAATTATTTTCTGAGATACAGATTGAGATGCAATTTGATTGAAGACTGCTTAAATGTAATGCATAATCTATTGTTTATGTACACATTTTGATTTGTAATCTTTGTCTCGACTCTTGATCATTCTATTACTGTTTAATTTATCATTTTGATAAAGAATTTTTTTTGTTTAATCTATTATCTTGATAACAACACCAATTGGTCGGACCATTATTAGCCGATGCTTAATTGCGTGTTAATGAAAAGTCAATTGGACAAAATATTATTAAATTGAGGTTTGGTCATATAATTGATGTTCTTTTGGGGCTTAATTTAGGCCTAGTGGGCTTAATGCATACTTATCTGCAAAAAAAATTGAGGTTAAGAAAATACATTTAATTTAAGTAGATTAATACCAGATAATTGTATTATTTCTCCTTATATCACGCAAACTACTTTAAAATCTGTATTTTCTTGGGGTCCATTATTGATAAAATATATTTCTTTATTACTTAATCATTTGCACGTTAAATGTACAATTATCACATTAAATGATTATTCACTGAAAGTCAAAAATTACAAAATGATACAGTGTTTGATTCTTGCACTATTTTTCATACATTAATTGCCTTTCGATCGAAACTCGGAAAGTTTACAATGATACATTGTTTGATTGCAATATGAACTAAATATTTCTCTATTACTTAATTCCAGAAACAATGCTTGTATTCAAATACAGCTATTTTAGTACTGGCAATATTTAACGCTTTTATTGCTTTCTGTTATTAATTTAATTGTCCAAGTAGATAAATTGATGCAAAAGATTTGTTTACAAATTCTAAATTGATGCAAAAGATTTGTTTACAAATTATTTTTCTACTAATATTGTTTACTAAATAAAAGTTCTTTGTTATTGGTGATCGTTAAGGCTGTGTATCCATCAAATTTCGTTTAAGGTAAGGTGTATTTTCAACCTAAATCACCGGTTTTACAAATTTTGTTTTTTGTTTTTTCTGTTTTTAATGCACAGAAAATGGTACCACATGTTTGTGGTACCAGTATATGTACCGGAGAATTATAATTTCAATACCAGTTTGTGCATGATACGAACAGTAGACATAGCTCAACTTATAAGAAGATTTTTATGATTTTAAAGTAATTATGTATCTTGCAATTACATAATTGTCTTAATTTCTTGTCTGTGCAGTGATACAATTATGGACTCTTGCATAAGTATATCAACAAAGTCGATTAGAAAAACCGGTTCGGATGATGAGATATGCTGGCTAAATGATGGAGGTGAATTACCTGTCGTTTCGGTATGAATTAAGCCATGCTTTTCTCTAAGCCTTTTTTTCCATACAGCAATTATCTGATAAATAAAAAATAAATGCATCATAAATCCTTCAATGAAAATCTTAAATGTTTATTTGTGTGTAGCAGCGTTTTGATCCAATGTTGGAATCATTGCAAGAATGGCCATACAAGTTCGACGTAACCGAGTTAAAACAAGGTGATAATAGTACTAATGAGTTCTCCTTCCCAAGCAAGACTTCTCGCAATGATGACGACGAGGTCACTGAGATCAAAATTAGGGCTTTTCTCGACGAGAAGGTACGCAGTGATTATTTTTCAAATTGTAATTTTCAAGCAGTGACGGATCTATTAAAGGACTATGAGGGGCAGCTGCCTCCCGTAAATTTAATTTTGAAATTTTTTCACACTAGTCTCCTCTAAATTGTCCCCTCCCCCCTTATTGATTTGGGACAAGATCCGCCACTGTTTTCAAGTGACGATAAATTGATTATCTTACTATTTTGTAAGGAAAAAAGATTATTTGATATTTTGCATCTCATTTTCAGGCCCTTGAGCTGAAGAAGCTACAAACTACTTTATACAAAGAAGTCTACAACTCTTCAAACTCTACAAATGCCCAACTTGACAGTAATATATGCAAGGAAAATAAGATAAAAAACAATGGCACTAATAATGATTCGGAACTCCAACATGTTCCAAGATTTGTCGGTACAAATCATGCAATTTCTAGTAGTCCTGTTTCGGCATTCAAGACGGCAGGCAGTAACCATATTTTGCCGGAGATTTCTGTCCCTCAAAAAATTGACTTGTTTCAAAATCCAACGAAGTCGAGGTACTTTTTATTTTTTATAATTATATTTTACCAAAAGTCGGTTTTATTAACAAAAAAAATTATATTTTGTTCAGTTCAAATTTATCTGAAAAACATGAAATGTGGAGAGAGGAACTTTCCCGGGAGCTTGATATGCAAAGAGGTATTTATCTAATCATTAATTTAATTTCTCGTATATGCGGATTCGAGAACTAAATATGGTAAATCAAGTCAATAATGAAACCTATAAAATTCTTGATTCTAATTTTTATTTTTTTATTTTTGTGAATTTGTACAAACAGAGTTGCGGGGATTACCTAAACGTGCTAGAGTGAAATCACCCAAAGACACCCCTCTAAACCGTTTGGCCAAATGGTATTCGAAAAATAAAAACCGAGTCTTTTGAAGAGATTAATCATGACATTTCTAGAGGATTAAATTTTAAAACCGAAAGTATATCGTCTAAGTTTTTATGCGGCATCATAGCATAAATGAACATAGAAACATCAGGGAGGTTAAGCTTATTTATTAATATTTATTTTGTTATTGTTTCGTGTGTTAGTTGAGCTTGTTTTGTATTTCACGAAATGTTATAAAAATGAGTTTTCTTCGTACGTTGTTTTTCGTATTATCCAAAAATATTAGATTGCTTACAAGTTTTCATTTATTACTTTCAAAGAAGCATAAACCTGATTTTTGGTAATATAAGATAATTTTACATTTCTGAATAAAATTAGAAGACAGAATTAATCATATCTTGAAAATTAACTAAAACAAGCACATTTTAATAGGCAAATAAAGCTTAATATTCTAAAAGAATTGTCGTCATGTTAAACGGAAAAAAATCACAACGTTTACCATCTGTCGTTCCTGAAGAAATACTTGATTTTCTTCATGATTGGACATCAATATTTTTTCTGAAACTAGTGATTAATACAAATTTATGTTTGTTATCAATATAAATATCTTATTTAAATAATTAGGATGAAAGTTTAAATATTGCAAGAGCAAGACTGGAATTTAAAGTTATTTTTGTGAAACATACCGCAAACTTTTGTATGATCTCCTTTTGATGCGAAGAAAATTCAATGGAGCCATAAATCTTTTATCAAATCGAAAAATAACAAAGCAGTAGAAAGAGGAACCAATTAATCTATTGTGAATTCAAGAGAAAAGAGCAAATAGGAATGAATAAGTTGTATCTGGGAATTAAGATTTATATGGGGTATGTTTTGTGAGAGAAGAATGGTTTTTTTTCAAATATTAGGGAGAATTTATAGGTGAATATTAGCATCTTTGAACAATTTTCTATTTATGATCTAATAATCTCTTCTTGTAAAAGAAATAATTAGGATAGACTAGCAAAAAGAATTATTACCTAGGTTAGAAAAGAAAAATATATAAACGGAATTCTCCCCAATTAGAAACAACCAAACTATAATTGCTCACCAATTTTCTAAACCAAAAGAATACTCAAAAAAAATCTTGTAATACTCACAAGTGATTTACTGATTTTGTTAATAAAATATTATAGATGGCCCATTGTTTTGTGGCCCAAGTTTTTTTCTAAGCCATGCTTAAATATCTCTCAAGGCCGATTTCATCACTCAAATCTTTCAAAAAACTCTCTTGCCGCTCACAAATTCCGTATCAAACAACCGTTTTCCATTCTCCTTCTAAAAGAAACAATTGAGATTCGCAAGATTATATCTTCTTCGAGGTAAATTCGCCATTACACAGCCTTCTTTTCTTTTATTCTACAGATTTTCATTTTTGTACTAGAGAACTTCACAAAGGATTTCACCGGTTCAAAGTGGAGATACATTTAGGTAAGTACTGTGGATTACTATGGTTGATTTTATTTGGAATTTTGTTCGTTTTCTTTATCTGAAGTTTGGTTCTTTTTTGTGAAATTTCGAAGTTCTTGCATCCATTGTTGAGGTTTTCTTGTTCTTTTTGTGAAATTCGACAATTCAATCATGGCTTGTGATTAAATCAAACATTTCTTGAATCAAAGATTGAATCTTTTCACTCTGCATTCTCAAAACCTCATTTCCAGTTCTAACCCTAAATCCTTTAATTTCTTCTGCAATCAGATCATTCCAAAATATTACCAAGATGAACAACCTAATGACCAAATCCTTCATGAACTACGAGGATCTCAAGAAACAAGCCCTGAGAGAATCATGCACGGATCTCGATGCAAGCAAAATCGTCACCTCGCCAGCCGAAGAAGCCAACCTTTCGCAGTTCTTCCAAGAAATCGAAATGATTCTCTCAGAAACCGATATGATAAACAGCCTCCTCTCCGACCTAACATTGCTTCACCAAGAATCCAAATCAATACATGTCCCCAGAATTCTACGCGGTCTCCGAGACCGCATGGATTCGAACATGGTGTCAATTCTACGCAATGCGAAAATAATCAAGGCGAGGTTACAATTGATCGACCGGTCAAATATCACGAACCGAAACCTCTCGACCCGTTTCGCCGAAGGTAGTTTGGTTGACCGAACCCGCATTTCAGTCACGAATGGGATACGATCCAAATTGAGAGAAACAATGAACGGGTTTCAAATTCTCAGGGACAAGATCCTTTCTGAGCATAAGGAGAATTTGAAAATGAGGTATTTCAACACAACTGGAGAGGAGGCGAGTGAGGAGGTAATTGAGAGGATGATCTGGGATGAGGGCAGAACAGAGAATTTGCGGGGAAATGGAAATACGAGTGAATTGGATTTGGAGGTGCGAGAGAGGGATAAGGCTGTTGGTGATATAAGAAAGAGTTTGGTGAAATTGCACCAAGTTTTTTTGGACATGGCAGTAATGGTGGAGACGCAAGAAGAGAAGTTGAACGATATAGAGGCAAATGTGTATATTGCAAAGGATTATGTAACTGGAGGAACCGAAAGTTTGGCCGAGGCGTATAAAATGAAGAAGAGCGATAATAAGAAATGCATTTCTTGGGTCTTTGCAGTTGGAGTTTTGATGTTCTTGGTTTGTTTGATTCCTATTTTGGCGCGCTATTAGAACGAACGCCAAAATATTGAGGAATTTTACAATAGTTTCTTTTGGCATGTTCTTTTTGGTTTTTATGGTTGTTTACGAACTTGTAGTATGATATTGCAATTGGTAGAGTTCCTTAGTATTGATTCATGTGATTAAAACCTAATATATTTTCACCGCAATATGGATCTTTTTTGTCGCATTAAGGATGATTACATATATAATTATATCGATCACACAAAATTTCAACGATAATACACAATAAAAATTAAAATAATGTTACGTCTATAACATTATTGGCATGCACGTACCGTTATCTTCCACCTGAGAGTTGAATAGCGTCTTGATTATAAACCGAGTCGTCATTACCCCAATCGAGGCGACGAAGTTGAAGCATCTCGACTTCTTGTCTTCTAGTCACCTCCACCTGTTGCCATTCCTCCCACCGCTCCGCCAATCCTTCCCCCTCGAGCATCCTCACCACCTCCGACATCGCCGGTCTATCCTCCGGCGAAGGCTGCGTGCAAAGCAACGCCACTTGTATCACTGTCTCGACCTCGCTCTCCACGTACTCCTCGCGCAAGTTCTTGTCCACTATCGCATCTAATCTCTTCTCCCTTTGCAACTTCTTGACCTTAAATCAACAAAAAATATCTTTCATTATATCATAAATTCTAGAGAGAGAAAGATGTGGAGCGTACATGATCTAATAAAAGGACATCGTCCTCTTCTTCGAGTCGAGAAAAATCAATGGCGCGTTGACCCGTAACAAGCTCGAGTAACATGATCCCGTAACCGAAAACATCCGTTCTCTCTGACGATTTCCCGGTGGATAAATATTCTGGCGCGATATGACCCATGGTACCTCGTACTTGCGTCGTTACCGAAGTCTTCTGCACGTCGACCAATTTAGCGAGTCCGAAATCACCCACCGCGGGTTCGAAATCCTCGTCGAGCAAAACATTCGCCGCTTTGACATCTCGATGTATGATTTTCGGATTACAATGTTCATGTAAATACTCCAATCCTCTTGCGGTGCCCAATGCGACTCGTTTTCTCGTCGGCCAATCCAACACGGCCTCGTGTGGTTTGAAGTCTCGTAATCGATACGCCACGCTTAAGTTCTGCATGAACGGGTAGACTAACAACCGTTCGGTTTGGGTAGTGCAGAACCCGATGAGTCTCAATAAGTTTTTGTGCACCGCAACGCTGATCAGCTCGACTTCTCTGACGAAGGCGGCCTCTCCGCCGGGACTGTCGTAATCGGTGAGTCGTTTCACCGCGATTTTCGTCCCGTCGGGGAAGACGCCCTTGTAGACTTTGCCGAAACCGCCTTGACCTAACACGTTTTTTTCGTTGAAGCCTTCGGTGGCGAGTTGGAGCTCGCGCCACGCGAATCTTTTTAGTTGGCCGAATGCGATTCGCCTGTCGTCTTCGCCGGCCACGTCGACAAATACGTCGGTTTTGTTGGGGTTTTTTCTGTTTTTGAATATGAGAAAGACGAAGCCGATGAGAATGAGTGCAAGTACTCCTCCGATGCTTCCTAGCACGACTCCTAATTTCGACCCGTGGGGCCCGCCTGATATAATAATAATAATAATGTGAAAGTATTTGAAAAGAATAATTAAATAGATAATGTTTTTTTACCTTGAATTGGCATGTTAGAGAAACATGAGTTGGGTAAATTTCCACCGCAATCGAGATTGTTACCAGTAAAACTGCATAAGAAAATGTGGAATTGTAAATAAATATTTTCGGTGTAAAAGATTAATATTTTATATACTTATATCTGGCGACTTGGAAGAGTGGAGGAGGAATTTCGCCAGTCAGATTATTGAAGGCTAGTCTTCTGCAATTGTAAAATATATGTTAAATTTCGTTGCGGTACCAACTTTTGGTACCGTTTTAGTTTGGTCTGTAACTTACATGTCATTTAGGCTCGAGATATTCGAAATGGAACTCGGTATGCTTCCATTAAGTTTATTCCCACTCAAAATCCTATTATAAAAACAATATTCGTGATTATATTAACAGTCAAATATATAAAGATTTTTTTTATTTTTTAAGGGTATAAATGGAATTAAGGTTACTAACAAAATTTGTAGCTTAGAGAGGTTGCCGAGTGAAGCTGGTATTGGACCGCTCAAGAGATTATCTTCCAAATCCAGACTCGTCAGACTCGAAAGGTTTCCAAATGTATCGGGTATTGAACCCGTTATTTTATTACCCGGTAATGACCTGCACAAAAAATATTTTCTTCTTAATAAGTTGTTATTATTTGTATAAATAACTAAATAACATAGCATAAAGGGGAGCGCATACAAGACAGTTAAAAATGTCAATTGGCCGATCATTGAAGATAGGGTTCCAGTGAATCCCATCGAAGCTAATGTCCTGAAATCAAATCAAAATAATAAAAATATATAATGGAAACAAAAATAATTATAATATAATGAAAATAATGAACATACACTTGAACGACATTGAAGTTACTATCACAAATAACAGAGTTCCACGTGCAAGGGTTCACTTGATTTTGGTTCCAATCTGAAAGCTGGCTTCCAGTCGCGTTTAATTTTTGCTTCATATCATATAGTGCATCCCCTAAATTGAAGAATTGGGGGTTAAATTGGGGATGATTTAGGGATTAAATGCACAAATGAAGAAAGAGCTCGAACCTTGTTTGTCAGATAAACCAAGCGAGATTAGAGAGAAAATAGCAAGCAAAATAACTTGAGGCCTCATCTCTCTTTTGCCAAATTTTGCTAGCAATATTTCAATTCCTTTAACATGGCCAAACCTGACAAAATAGGAAACTAATTTAAGTTTCCATCATTCAGAACCCTAATATAGATAGCTAATGATCTAGGAATACAAGAAATAGCACAAATTGGGGATACAATAAGAAATTAGGCCACTGCTCACTCCAAATGTCACGCAATAAGTATGTCTGTAATGTGTAAAGCTCCCAATTTAAACTAAAGACCCAGGTAAAATAGTTCCGAATCGAAATTGAAATTGAAATTGGATTGAAAATCAACCAATTCAAACGATTAGAATAAGACCCAACAACCAAAAGACTGAACTTTTCAAATAGAAGAAGATTACACTTGAGAAGAGGGGGATCGAAAAACAAAAACGATGGTTTCTGAATCTCGAGCAGATAGGGTTTCTCATGGAAATCAGTCCAAAAAAACGGCAAAACTGAAGAATAATAACACACAGAAATAGTCATGAAAGAATTCGAAGGAAGAAAAATAAAAGGGGAGGAAAGGGAAGGTACCAAGGAAAGTACTGAGAGATCCACTGAGATGGTACCAAAGGTTTTCTCCACTATACTCAGCATACTATACTCTTTTCTCCAATGAGTGAGTAGTAAAAACAAAAAGCAATACCCCTTTCTGCAGTTTTTTGTTTCATTTTTTTTGAGAGAGATATGCATTAATATTTTGTGATTTTTTACAGGCCATTTACCACCTTTTCCTTGAAAATTAACACAACATTCATGGGTATCGGGTGCCAATTTGACTGATCTAAGATTCTACATGTATTTATTTCACCACAGCACATTTAATATTACTTTGACTGATCTAATAAATTCATTAGCATGTGTATTTTATTAATTAAAACATATTAATAATAACTGCATATATTGATTATATATTATTTTTTGAAATTTTTTTATAAGTTACGTATTAATTAATAATTTATCGTATGCTAACTAATATATTAATTATTTACTAGAGCGTACTCTCGTTCCATTTCGTAATGATTATTTATATATTGTCAAGTTATTTATAACAAAATTGTTAGTTATCAATTTTCATAGAGATTACATAAAAATATTTTTTTAAGAAAAAATTGAAGTTGTATCGTATCTAATACGATATTATATGTTGATACTCGATTGGTATGAATCGGATACTCTATATATATATAGTGTATTTGAATACTTTATGTTAAAATAATATATAATAACTATTAATTTTAAATTAGTATTTTGTTTGACTCGTTTTAAAATTTTCAGCTTATAGCTATCACATGTCAAGTCTTATCGTATCGACATAATATTGATATTGATATTCGTTTGTTATAAATCGGATACTCCGTCTGATATATTTGAATATTTTATATTAAAACAAAATAAGTATATATAATTTTTGAATAATTCGCGAATAAATGTCATATTGGTGTGTATTTTTTATGTACAAACAAAAATGCTTGAAAGATAAAATATCAAATTGTATAATAGAAAAATAATACATATAAATAAATAATCGAAATTAATTTACAACATCATATTTTTAATACCAACAAACTTTAAATATTTGTTATGCTAAAATAATAAATAATAATATATTATATATAATCAATGTTTTAAATTGCAATATTACGGTCCGTTGCGGTCCGGTCTTTTTTGCATCGGATTGCGATTGCGGGCGCAATTGCGGCGCTATGACTTTATTGCGGACAGTCGTTGCGATATTAAATTATGTAATAATAATAGTGTGTTTAAATATATATTTTTACAATACTTTTGTTTCACAATTAATTCATAAATTTTCTTTTATAATTTTCTTCTAAACAAAATAAAAATGTCTATTGTCCGGGGGCATTTTTCATGGGACAAAAAAAATTAATCATAAAATTTTCATTAATAAGGCAATTCGAGACAAAAGCATTTGACATTTTTTACAAGAAACTTAATAAAATAACAAATAATTTAAAATTTCTTACTTAGTTAAATATCTAATAGCAATAACAATAACTTGGTTACATAATAATAGTTCAATGTTCATAATTAAAATACGCAAAAATTGATTATCCTTAATTAAAACATGAGATTTCAAAATTTACCCCTCCTACTAAATTTACCCCAATTTGGAGCCAAACCATGAGGCCACGTCACCCGTTACTGTTCACCCTTTTCAGCATTTTACTGTTCACAAAATTTACTGTTCACAATACTTACTGTTCATACATTACTGTTCATATTTTTACTGTTCGCAAATATTTTATCTTTTTGCTGTTCGCAGATATTTTTTGTTGGCCTGAGTTAGTGCTATTGTTTTTTTTGACTTTGGTACCAAGCTGCGTCTTTTATGCGTCTATGTACCAAGCTGCTTTTTTTTTGTGCTTATTATAACAGTTTTGATTGATACCAAGTTGCGTCTTTTATATTTTTTTTTTGTCTTTTTTAGAATTTTATTTTATTTCACATGTCTGATATTCTAAATAAAACATTTGAATTTTTCTTTTGGAACATATGATATGCTTTCAGGAGGAAAAAAGTTTGTATTTATTACGTAATACTTGTGAGACTATTTAATATCAGACTTTTTTTTTTTAATTAACATTTAGATAAAATTGAAAAGTTTGATTTGCACTTATAACGTTTTAGATAAAATTATTATTTTATGATCATAAAAGATTTTGAAATATCGCAGCGAAGCGCGAGAAATATTTCTAGTAATAATAACAATAACAACAAGTTAATAGAGTCCGCGCCATGAGCATTCTCCCATGCGTGATCTTTGAATTTAGATTTTGTTGTAGAATTTTTCATCGACATACTAAAAATATCAAAACAATATGACTCAAATTTGAAATTGAAACATCAATGGAATACATTGAAAATTATGAAATTCATACATTTATAGATGAAATTGACATCTTTTATAAGTTATATACGTTATGAGTGTATTTTGTCACATATTTTGACAATAAAACATGGAAATTAAATAATAACTAATCACATAATCATGTTATAATCTTTATATTAAATAATTCTTGATAAAAATACTTTAACGTGTGTTTTGTGATTAATTCAGTAAAAAAATAAAAATTCACAAATCCAAGCCCATGATTGAGTTCCTCTCGTCGAGACGAGCGATTTTCGATATAAAATTCATGCCATTTGGTGGAAGGATGAGAAAGTTCCAAGGATTTGGATATTATCCGCAATTTTGACCCGATATATCCGGAACCCATATTTCGCCGCAATCTCGCCGCAATATTCCAAAAATGATATTTGTCGCAATATTTCATTGCGAAGTTGCGGTTCTAAATCTCAAGCCGCAATATTCGCAATATCGCCTCAATATATATATATATATATAAAAACTATGCCCATTATGTTATGTATTCATTTCAATTAAAATATTAGAATATACGTGCTATTGTATTCATGCTTAATTATGACATAAATAAACATAAATAAACAGTCGAGATATGTTTATCAATAAATTGACCGTTATAATTAGTTTGAAAATTTGACTTTGAAATAAATTCGGGTTGCCACAATTCCAATTGAATTGGGACATACATAAAACTAATGTTGTAAAAGAAGGTACGGAACGGTTAGACATCGTTTTAGGATATTATCCGCAAAACGATGAAAAAACGATCTCTCGAAACGATAATATTTTAATTAAAATTTAAAGATAAAACAAATGTATATAACAATTTATTATTTAATAGTCAAATAAAACATAACCAAATGTCTAAAATATAAAAAGTAACATACGAAGTCTTAATAAAACATAACAAATTCACATCAAACAACATAAACGTAAGATCAAAATAGTAATCCAAATCCAAAAAATCGAGCTGGAAAAGTTAAGGTCGAAAAAAACAAAAAAAACAAAAAGTGCATCAAAGTTAACGTAAAAAACGACCGTTTTCGATCCGTAAAACGTTTTTTGCAGGAAAAAATGTCAAACACGGTAAAAAAATGACTGATCGTTTTTCTCCACCATATTGCAAAAACGGTACAGTTTTCCACCGTAACACCGTTTTTTGACCTTTTTCATCGATTTGTACAGCACCGCATAGAACCAAGGGATAGGGCGTAGTCATGGTTCTTCAAAATTTTCGATAAATAATAAATGTAGTTATCGATTCGGTATAACTAGCAATAGCCCACGCAACTATTGCGCGAGACTTCATACCTTTTTTTTAACAACAGTTGCATATCTGGCCTGGCATCCATGAGGAGGGAATACATTTTTTTCATTTCCAAAAATTAAAAACTCAAGCCTTCCGTACATGAACTCAATTTTATATTTTTAGAGCATGTCATAGAATAAATAAACGCACCAACCAAACATGACAATAAATTATGCCATAGAATAATATATCTCGACATGAAATTCCTTGACATATTTTATGTCAAGGCATTCTCCTAAGCACAAACCAAACGACCACTAAATTTAATGAAAGTCATCCCCATGTAGACACATGTCATTTTATATTATATTTTTCATTAACAAGTAAAATAACATAAAGGATTGGATATGTGGGTCCATTGGTAATGATTTTTTTTAATTTAAAAAAGGTGACAGTGGCACAGTGCAAGCATAGCTCCAACTTGATTCCTGGAAAATGCAACTTCTTAGTTTTCACCCAAAATGAAGATTAAACATTTTTTTTGAGAAAATTAAGATTAAACTTTCTCGTGTTAATAAAAAGAATTTGTAAAATTAAATAAATCATTTCACTATCAAAATAATTATATATTACATTATTCGAAGTTAATATTATAAATAACCAAGAGACATATCATGCTACATTGGGTTTTTTTTTAATTTATTATTGATAAAATATCATAAACTAGAAGAAATACAATTTACGTTGGCTTTTTTAATTGATAAAAAAATCATTATATTATATAAGACTAACTGAATTTATCAAGATTTTTATATTGTTATATATCACACTACAATTATTTGTGACAAAACTATATAAACAAATAAACATAAGATAATTAAATAACAATAGAATTTATCATAAAATATTAGTTAACGTTAGATATGTGATTTCTGGGAGATGCAATTTTTTACCCAAAATGAAGATTAAAGATTTTTTTAGGAAATTAAGATTAAAACTTCTCATGTTTATAAAAAGAATTTGTAAAATTAAATAAATCAGTTCACTGTCAAAATAATTATACATTACATTATCGAAGTTCATATTATAAATAACCAAGAGACATATCATGTTACATTGGGTTTTTTCAATTTATTATCGATAAAATATCATAAACTAGAAGAAATACAATTTACGTTGGTTTTTTTAATTGATAAAAAAGTAATCATTATATTATTATATATATTATAAAAGACTTATAACTAAATTTACCAAGATTTTTATATTATTATATATCACACTTCAATTATTTGTCATATGTTAAATCCAAAATGAAACATACACAAAATTATATAAATAAATAAAAATAAGATGATTAAATAACAATAGAATTATTATAAAATATTAGTTAATGTTAGATATGTGATTAATATTAGTTTATAACTTTATAATAATAATATTATAGTCATATATAATTGGTTTGATACTATTAATGATAATATGAAATCTTTAATAAATTGAAATATATTTTTAATAAAGATAAAATATTGCACGTACCATATACAATTTGTATTGGAACTATACTTCTATTTTTGTTTCTACAAAATATTGAATTAAAAATCTCAGTTATATATCATGTATTAACTTACAAAATTAAAATACAATTGATACTCTAAAATGCAGGTCATATTATATGTATTTCAAAAATATCTATTTGTGTTAATTATATAGTTCACTTTTGTACAAGTATAAATATTGATAAAACAATCTATCAAAAAATAAAAATTATTTGATATTAGATTAAAATTATCAATTATTCATTAATTCACAATAACAAATTTAAATTATATAACACCGAAGCGGAACGAGGATCCTTCTAATTATATTATAATTATAATACTATAATACTTACAAATATAAAGTTTTTACCATAAATTGACACGTGTACTTTGTATATAAATACTTTGTATATAAACTAGCTTTGTGCCCGCGCAATTGCGCGGGATGTTTTTTTATATATTTATTTAAATAGAATTAACACGCATGCGTTTGAACTAAATAAATCTAATCATGATATATTAACAAATATCATGATGTCAATAGATGCATAAGATTCATGAAATTAGTCTATCGCAGATATTATTTTCTAATATAATTTGTATAAATAGTATTTGCTTAGGTGTTTCTAAAATCGACTAATATAATCATGACATATTCGCAAATTTTAATATGTATGTAAAATAGGAAACAAAGACCAAATGTAAAATAAGGAAAAATGATCAAAATTTAAAAAAAGACCGAAATGTAAATAAAAATGACCAAAATGTAATAAAAAGGACCAAATGTAAATTAGAACTAAAAAGGACAAAAATATAGATAAAATGGACCAGAATATAAATAAAAAATATAAAAAAGGACAGAAATGTAAATAAGAAAGGACCAAAATGTTAATAAAAAGGATCAAAATGTAAATTAAAACAAAAAAGGACCAAAATATAAATTCAAAAATGAAAAAAAAGACCGAAATGTAAATAAAAAGCACCGAAATGTAAATAAAAAGGACCAAAATATAAATTAAAACTAAAAAGGACTAAAATATAAATAAAAAGGAGCAAAATGTAAATTAAAAAATATTTTTGTACACAAAAGCCCTTGATGGCGTGGAGGCATAGAATTGCAAGAATTTTCTCTACTTTATACATAAGATAAAAGTAATGCCTAAATGATGAAATAAATTATCAGCGGTCATAATCAAAATATTGAAAATGACGAAATTACCCCTCAATGAATGTAGCTGAGTATTGTGGCCATTTTGAAGTAGTCTTCCGGATATAATACTGATCTCCACCTCGTCGCACTCAAAAACCATTCCATTCTGCCCAAAACGCGAAAGAAATTATCAACATTTAGAATCAAAATATTGTAAATGACGAAAATACTCCTCGTGGAATGCAACTGAGTATCGTGGACATTTTTATGTAGTCTTGTGGGTTTAATTTTGCTCTCCATCTCCCTCGCACTCAAAGCCATTCCATTCTGCCTGAACGAACTCGTTTTGGTTGCACGAATCATAACCAAAATCATGGTCTCTAGTCAGGATAAAATTACCATATTACCCTGGTGCTGCAAAGGTCCCGAATTTGTTTCTCTCTTTTCGATTTTCCGAAACATAGCAAAGTCCCAACGTTTTTCCGAATCTGGTGTACTTATGACAAATATTTCAAAAAAACCCTGTCTTTTAAAAAAAATAGAATTATCACATATATCCCTAGTAAATATGAAACTTATATACTCGTATAAATATATGAAAATAATGATATAATTTGACCAATATAAAAAGTCTATATTTAAAAAAAAACCTAAAATTTGCATGAATACCCCTACAAAAATCTGAAATTACCATATATAACCCTTTAAAAATATGAAAGTAATGATATCATATGAGAAATATTAAAAAAAAAAATTGAAAAATCTATCACAAAAGGCTTGTATGTTTTAAAAAAATTGAAACTATGATGTATCCCCTACAAAAATATATATCTTAATCTAAATCGGAAATTAATGATATAATATGAGAAGTTGAGAACTATCACAAAAAGCTTCTATGTTTTAAAAAATCTGAAACTATGATGTATCGCCCTACAAAAATATTAATTATCATATATATCCCTATATAAAACTCAAATTGATGATATAATATGTGAAATAAAATAAAAACTGTATTTGAAAAAATAAAAAATTAGCATGCATACCTCTGGAAAAAACATAAATTATTTTATTTATCCTTATAAAAAATTCTTAATTAATGATACAATATGAGAAATATTTAAAAAAATATGAAATTATCATGTATAACCTTACAAAATATGATATTACCATATATACCCCTATAATAATCTTAAAATAATGATATCGCATGAGAAATATTTAAAAAGTCGTTACATTTAAAAAAACTGAAATTGTTATAAGATAGAAAAATCTTAAAAAGCCCCTATATTTACTGAAATTTGCAAAAATAAATAAATTTATGAATAGTTTATGAACAGTAACATTATTTATGAACAGTACACATTTAAATTAAATAAACAAATCCGAAACTATGTTTTGAAAAATTCGAAACTACATTTTATGAACAGTAACAGTAATTGACAGTAATTGTGAACAGTGTGTGTACAGTGGAAAAGTTATTTGAAAAAATAAACATGTTTGTCCCTAATTGCATTTTTTGTAGTAGTGGTTGCTAGTTCTTTATTTTATTTTATTTTCCATATTCTTATGAAAAAAGCTCACTTTTGCCCCCTGAACTATACAAGAAAGTGCAACTTGCCCCCCAAACTTTAATTTTGTTCATTTTGCCCTCTGAACTCTTGATTTTGCTCACTTTTGCCCCTTCCATCAGTTAACTGCACAGTCCGCAGTTAAGTGATGACGTGGCAGTGTGACGTGGCATTTTTTGATGATTGTACTGCTGACGTGGCAAAATTTAAATTCTAAAATTAGTACAATAAATTCTAAAATTACATACAAGCCCAAAACAAACAATTAATTACAAATAAGTCCATTTTTTACCTCATAACCCAAACCCAAACCCATTATTTGGGCTCTTTCTCTCTCTCTCTCTCGTAACCCAAACCTAAACCTCACTCTCAACCCGACCCCCCTCTCCCTCTCGCTCTCTCTGCACTCTCTCTCTCTCTCTCTCTCTCTCTCTCTCTCTCTCTCTCTCTCTCTCTCTCTCTCTCTCTCTCTCTCTCTCTCATCCCGACGCCCTTCTTCTCTAACGGATCTTCTCCTTCTCGCGATCGGGAAGAACGGGAATGGAGGTCGAGATCGAACCTGATTGGAGAACGGCGGATTGGTGCAGGCGAGCTGACTCCTGGCGACGGAGGAGAGAACGACGGTAGGAGCCGGAGCTGTGGAGCCGGTGGGGGGGGGGGGGGGGCTGGCGATGGGTCGGGGGGGGGGGGGGGTGCTGGCGATGGGTCGGGGGGGGGGGGTGTGTGCTGGCAAGGAGGGTTGAGTCAGGGGGTGCTGGCGAGGGGGGTTGGGTCAGGGGGTGCTGGCGCGGGATATTTGTGTAATTTGTTTTTAAGTAATTTTTGAAATGTTGTTGTTTGATGAATGTATTTTCAATTTATTGATATTTGTGTAATTTGTTGGACATTTATGCAATTTTGTATTGATTAGTGAGATGAGATAAAACTGGACTTATATGAAATTTATTGTTTGTTTGGACGTCTATGTAATTTTGGAATATTATTATTTTGTTGGACTTTTAAGTAATTTTTGAATTTTTATTGTTTCCTGAATTTATTTTCAATTTATTGATATTTGTGTACTTTATTGGACATTTATGTAATTTTAGATTTATTTGTAAAATGAGGTAAAAATGGACTTATTTGTAATTAATTGTTTGTTTTGGGCTTGTATGTAATTTTAGAATTTATTGTATAATTTTATAATTTAAATTTTGCCACGTCAGCAGTACAATCATCAAAAAAATGCCACGTCATCACTTAACAGATGACTGTGCAGTTAACTGATGGAAGGGGCAAAAGTGAGCAAAATCGAGAGTTCAGGGGGCAAAATGAACAAAATTAAAGTATGGGGGGCAAGTTGCACTTTCTTGTATAGTTCAGGAGGCAAAAGTGAGCTTTTTTCTATTCTTATTTGTGACTATTAAAATAATAATGTGTGGTGACCAACTAACTCATAACCTAATTGATAGAATGTAAGATACAAAATTAATAGTACATAGATGCATAAGGACATAAAAGATGTTTATCTCTAATAATAATAACATGTGGTGTAAAAATAATCGTATATTTGTGGCTATTCTTTTTTATGGGATTTTAAAAGATATGTAAAGTAGTCAAACTTATTTTGCAAAAGAGGACATAAAAGAAGAGAATTTTCATAACAATTTATATAATTATCCAAACATTTTTTTATTTCTATATTTTCTAATCGATAAGGGAAATCTACAAATATGAAGAATATGCACAAACATAGAATGCATAACTAGTTTTTTTTTAAAGATTTTGAAACATCACAAAAAAAAACTTGTAATGCTTATTTTTAACGTAAATGCATAATTAATTGAATAATGTATAGATAAATTAGAAATTCAAGATTAAAGTATCAAATTTCACATAATCATTCAACACACAATATCTAATATAACAAAACAAACATAATTCAATTTGAATATATAAACACAAAATAATGACAAATTTACAAATAGATTTTTAGAATATTATAGAAAATTCCCTAAACAAATGATGGTACCTGCACTTTCGCCAACTGGGCTGGCGAAAGTGCGAAAAAGAAAAATGTGTGCTCCTTTGAAATCATAACATTTAGAAAAAAAATAAAAATAATAATTACCCACTTTTGCCAGAAGGTATGGAAAAATAGAATTAATTAATTTGTTCGAAATTAACGTGTAAAAATTATGATCAAACACATTTACCAGAATCTCTAGCTAAAAGCTAGTCTCTTTCGCTAGAGCCTATGGAGAAAGGGCTATATTTGCAAATTTCAAACTTAGCTTGTTATTCTTGTAAATTGGACTTTTCATAATGCTACATGTAAAAAAATATCTGATTAACATGCTAATTAACATATATAAGATGACTAACAAATAATATATGATATATAATTAACATATAAAATAATTAGTACTTACTAATCAATATAATTAACACATAAAATAATTAATATTGATTAATTGATATATGTGTATATTAATTATCTACATTTAATTAATATATTAATCATGTTAATTGACATATTACATAAGAGGATGTTTTGGTAAAATATCGGGGCACGGTAAATATTGGCCAACTTCGGTCTGAAGTCATTAGTCATTACAACTCATACATGATACTAGCTAACTTCTTTCATTTTTGCATGTCCAATAATGACCACTTACGCAATTCAGTTGATGCATAAAATTGGTAACTACTAGCCTTACCCCGCGCAATTGCGCGGGGTTGTTCGGGTTTATAAGTAATGTAGTTGAAGAAAATTGTTGTTCATTTTGTGTATGTGATTTTCTTTTTGTAATCATTATTATATGTGTAATTTAGTGTGTTGTGTGCGAGTGAAATTTTGTAGCAAAAATCGTTTGAATATTTTAAGAGCCGGATTTCTTGAATAATTCAAACGGTTATTGCTAAAAACATTATCTATATTTTATACTTCATAAGCAAAATAAGGAAAAAGAACGAATGAGTCGTCATGAAATTTATTAAGAACCTAATAGATCAGAAAACATTGCCGAAAAAAAGAGTGTTCTTAATTTCACAAATCCTTAATTTCGCTACATATTTAGCACAAATATTTTTCGCCCTTTGTGTGGTCGGCCAACAACAAAGTTTCACGATGTCATCGCTAACCGTTTCGTTCGAAACTTTAATTTAAATTATGTCATGATTATTCACACATCCGTGATTTGGTATATTTTTAACCCCCTAATTTTTTTTGGATATTGTAAAAAATCCTCTATCTTTTCGTAAACTCCAAAAAAAAAACTCTTTACCAAATTTTTATTTTAAAATACTCCTTATGGATGATATTAATTTTTTTTTTCCAAAATACCCTCGAAATCTCATATGTAATAATTAAAACTTATTTTTGTTATTTTTTATTTATTTTAAGAAAATTCATAAACACTTCTTAATATGTAGTGATTTAAAAAATTTTAAATTATTACATATTTTGTTTATATAATTTTAATATTCCATTCTTTATTCATAAAAAACTAACATTAAATAATAATAAATAAACATCTTGCAAATATATTCATAGAAAATATCTATTTAAACATCTACTTTTTATTTTAGTTTTCCTTTTATGTATTTTTTAATAGTTTTGTGATATTTTATTTTTAAATATTTGCAAGATGTTCTTTTATTAATATTGTTCAACTTATTATAATTTTATTTTAGTTTTAAAAAAAAAAAATACATAAGTCGAATATTTGTAATGAATGAAATATTAAAATTATATAACATATAACATATAGTAATTTTTTTTTAATTATTATGTATTACAAAAAGTTTATGAATTTTTTAAAATTAAAAAAGCATTTTTTTTTAAAATGAATACATATGTAAATTAATTTTTTTTTACAATGTCTAAAAATTTAAGGAGTCTTTTGAAATTTTTTCAAGTAAAGTGGTGATAGGGAGGCATAATAAGGTGTTGAAGTGGATGCATGAGATGAGAGTAATTATTAATAATGTAAAAAAAGACCGAAATTTAAATTAAAAAGGACCAAAATGTTAATAAAAAGTACCAAAGTGTGAAGTAAAACTAAAAAGGACCAAGATATAAATAAAAAGGACCATAATGTAAATTCAAAAACGTACAAAAGGACCGATATGTAAATAAAAGAGGATGAAGATGTAAATATGAAGGACCAAAATGTAAGTTTCTAAACTGAAAATGACAAAAATGTAAATAGAAAGAACCAAAATGTTGTTTTTTCAACTAAAAAGGACAAAAATGTATATAAAAAGGACCAAAATGTAAATAATTTTTTTACAAAGAGGCCCCTGGACCAAAGTTTAATTTTTAAAACTTGAAAGGACTAAATGTAAATAAAAAGGACCGAAATGCAAATAAAAAAGGACCAAATTGTAAATAAAAAGGACCAAAATGTATTTTTTTCAGAAAAGGACCAAAATGTAAATAAATTATTTTTACAAAGAGGCCCCTGGACCAAAACGTAAATTTTAAAACTTCGAAGGACCAAAATGCAAATATAAAGGACCGAAATGTGAAAAAAAGGACCAAAATGTAATTTTTTTTAAAAAATAGGACCAATTTATGGCCCCTGGACTAAAATGTAAATTTCAAAACTTCGAAGGACCAAATGCAAATATAAAGGACGAAAATGTAAAATTTTTTCGGAAAAATGACTAATTTGTAAATAAAAAAGGACCAAAATGTAAAAAAAAAAAAAAATTTACAAATAGGCCCCTGGTGACGTGGCTGCACCAGGAGGCAGCAAATCTCCTTGCATTATATATATTATATATATTATAGATGTCCTCCACAAATAAAAATTGTGACTAAAATATGATCCTTATCCTTTGGACAATGAAAAAAAAAAAATGTCAGTAGGACCCCACGCTTTCTTTAAGCTACAATAAAGTAAGTTAGCAATTAAGCATCAGCTCGTATCAAGAACATGGAAACATCACTCTGGTTTGTTCTCATCTCTCTAGGAGTTTCTCTTTTTTATTCGATCTACAAGCTGTTACCAATTTCACGAAATGCTCGAATCGCACCGGGACCGGCACCATTACCAATCATCGGAAACCTTTTCGATTTGGCTGGCCAACCACACATTTCGCTTGCCCGTTTGTCGAAGATCCATGGACCTATTATGTCTCTCAAACTTGGCCTTACCACCTCAATTATTATATCTTCCCCTGAGGCCGCCCGGGAGGTCTTGCAAAAGAAAGATTTGTTCTTTTCTGCGAGATCCATACCAGACTCATTTCGTGCCTTTAACCACAACACTAAATCCATTGTCTGGCTCTCTAGCACATCCGCGTTGTGGAAGCAGCTCCGTGCCATTAGCAGCACGTATCTTTTCTCTCCGCGTTGTCTCGAGTCAACACAACAATTGCGGGAGAAGAAGGCACACGAACTTATGCAACACTTACGAAGGAAAACAAATGGACCAGTCGATATTGGTCAGTTAGTTTTTGCAGGAATGCTGAATATAATCTCTAATATTCTTTTCTCGGAGGATGTAGTTGATATTGGCTCGGAATCCACACACGAGTTCAAGCATCTAATTTCAGAATCTATCAATGAAGCCATCAAACCAAATGTATCGGACTTATTTCCGTTCCTCCGACGGCTTGACTTGCAAGGCAGGCGCCGCCGCACTGCTGGTTATTTTAAGAAATTCTATGATTTCTTTGATGATGTAATAGATCGGCGCCTTAAATGTGGAAATACTGGAGGTGCAAGGAATACAGATTTCTTGGATTCACTCCTGGAATTACATGCGGATTCAAAGCTAGATCGACAAACTATAAAAAATCTCCTCACGGTAATTCTTTTTAATACCTTTACAATTTTCTTTAAGAAAACAAAATGCACAACACACTATCATAAATTGACGATTAATCTTCCAAACGATTAACAAAAGAACACTCTATTAACAGTTAATAAATATTGATTAAGAATTGTTAATGCATATGTATACTTTAATTATATGTTAATTAATTGTTAGTGCATTAGTTTTTTGTTAATTATTTGAATGATTAACCGTTAAATCTGTAATACGGAAGATGTAGTGGAAAAAAGAGGGAACACACAATAAATACGCTCTTATTACAATCAGGTACAGTTAGTGGATTCTTCAAGTACCTTAGGTACAATCATCAGTATAATTTTCAGAACTCATTGAAAATAATGATGTCAATATAAAACTAATAGGAATAGTAATTAGGAAGAAGATATCATATAGTGAAATTGAGAAAAAGTATGTAATTCCTTTTATGGGTGCACATAATTAAATCATATGGTCTGTTAATCAGGAACTTTTTACGGCTGGAACTGACACAAACTCAATTACAACGGAATGGGCAATGGCAGAGCTTCTTCATGACCCTGCTGCACTGGCCAAAGCACAATCTGAAGTGAGAGAGACTTTCCCGACCGAAGTTTTGAAGGAATCGGACATCACTAAACTTCCTTACCTCCAAGCTGTAGTTAAAGAAGTTATGAGAATGCATCCAGCTGGGCCATTGTTACTACCTCACGAAGCAATGGAGGAAGGACGTGAACTCGGCGGGTTCTTGGTGCCAAAAGGGGCACAAGTGATGGTAAATATATGGGCCATTGGACGGGATCCTAAAGTTTGGGACGAACCAAATGTCTTTAGGCCCGAAAGGTTTTTGGAGAAGGAGGTCGACTATCGAGGAAAGGACTTCGAATTCATACCATTCGGATCAGGGAGGCGGAGTTGCCCAGGTATGCCATTTGTCACAAGGGTTGTTCCATATGTTCTGGCTTTGATGCTTCACGAGTTCGATTGGAAACTTCCGGAAGGGATGGCGCCTAATGATGTAGACTTGACAGAGAAGTTCATGACTGTTCTTGAACTGGCTGTCCCCCTTCATCTAGTACCGGTGTCAACAAGTAACTAACGAATTGTTTTCTGCTAGTTATTCACATTTGCGTGGAAATTAGAGTCCTTGTATTTATATATCTTCAAATATGGAGAAGTGTTTCTATTATTGCACTATAATTTTCTATAATTTTCTTATTTCTGTATAGGCAAATGAAAATTGGCTACACAAGATGTTAGTTCATATACAGTACAATGAATATTTCAACATACTTCATTTTTATTGCATTATTATTTGATCGTTCGTTCAAAATATTTCATTTTTTTACTACAAATATTAACATTTTGTACTAGGAAATTTGATTTAGTAATTATTCCCTATAAAAAAATGCATCAAATCATTGAGTTGCAATTTGTTGCTTATAATTAGTTCTTCTACTCCTAGTTAATACTTACTTGTCCGAGAAGCTTGTTAAGTATATGAAGATACACTCCATATATTTTTTTATTTTCCTAGTTTTTAATACCCGGAAAAAAAATATAGGAATTTACTAACCCTTTATTTTGAACTCATCTTTATGCAATCTCCTCATGCCACATCGTCACAATTATTTCAACTATTAGATTATGATATGTGACAACTTATGAACCATGGATTAACCTTTGATTTTGTGTGATTATGTTTTATTTGTAGATATTTATGTGTCATTTATTTTACACGTAGTTTTAAGCTATTTTAGAAGGTCACATCATCTTACACTGATGATGTGTCAAAATATTATTCGTTAGGTTAATGTTCGACCAGTTGTATTTGATTTTGAATTTTTTCACAATTAGTTACATGATCAATTGTGAATACAAATATAATGTGAAGAGTTTAAATATCTAATAATGATAAATTAATATATAATAGAAAAAAGTACACTTTTGCCCCCAACTTTTTTCCAAATGTGCAACTTACCACCAAACAAAAAACTGCACATTTTTACCCCCTAACCTTTCAAATATTGTGCAACATGCCCCCTCCGTCTATTTGGTGTTAAAATCTCTGTTAAATGGTGACATGGCATGTCGACATGGCTTTTATATGTATATTTTTGTGATGACATGACAATTTTAATCCTAACCCGGTCCGTTAAAACTCAAATCCGACCCGACCCATTCATTTAAAAACTCTCTCTCAACCAGTTTCTCTCTCTCCACGCCATACACTGTTCTTCCTCTCTATCTCTCTCTCTCGACGCCCCTCTCTCTCGACGCCATTTGTGTCCAGAGAAAAGCTTCGCCGTGCCTCTCTTCTCTGCGGTTGCTCTCTCTCTCTCTCTCGCCGTCGTAAAGCTTCTCTGGACTCTCTCTCGTGACTAAGGTCAGCTCTCTCTCTCTCTCTCTCTCTCTCTCTCTCTCTCTCTCTCTCTCTATTTTATCAACCCAAATTTGCTGAAATTAGGCTTATTTTCAACAAATTTCAGGAATTTGCAGCCAAATAGGGTTATTTTAGCCATTTTCAGCAAAATTTCAGCAAAATTTCGCAAATTTCAGGATTAATGTTGCAAATTTCAGCAAAATAGGGTAAATGGCAGTCAAATTTCAGTCAAATTGAGGGAATAGGATTAATTTGGGTCAAATTTAGGATTTAGGGTCAAAATTAGGGTTAATGTAGGATTAATTATGTTAATTTAGGGTTAATTATGTTTAGTTAGGATCAAAATTAGGGTTTAGGGGCTGGGAAATATCATGAATACCCCTATAAAGTATAAGAAATATCATCAATGCCCTTTATCTCCTAAGTAGGATTAAAACTTAAATTTCAATCAAGCCTTGAATTTGGTGCTAATTTCACAAAATAATTGCGAATCCAGTTCCAATTAATACAATCAAGCCTTGAATTTTTCTAATTAATTCCAATTTCGGCCTTTCGATTCAACCCTAATTAATTCCAATTTCACTAAATTAGGGTTTAGGGACTGGTAATCTTATTATCTTAAATCAATTTTAATTTTAATTTGAACTTTTCTTGAAATCTAATTTTGATTCTTTTATTTCTTGTAAATAGTGACAATTGCGGAACTTCAATTCTGGATTTGCATCGAAGTTGCGATACATGCGAATTTGAACTCTGCTTGGGTTGCTGTAAAGAGTATCCAGTGAAGGTTGCGATACAATTGCGGATGGAAGAATGAGAAGGCTTGAGCAAGAGGCCAAACTTTTAGCAGACAAAGGAAGCAAATTACGAAAACAACCTGTACTGCCCAAGTTTCGAGCAGGCGGAGAAGGATGGATTACACCATTTTCGCAAGCACTGGAGCAAATAACGTCTTATATTTATTCAGTTTAATAGAGTACTAGTTTGTGCTTCTATATATTTGATATTTTAATATTTTGATACTGGATAATATCTATATTTGATATTCGATAAACTAGTTTGTGTTTCTTCGAAGCTACAAACTTTAAAATTACATACAAATCACTACATTACTAAAAATTTGCAAAGTATGTCATAATGATAATTAAGTTTCGTAAACACAATCAAAATAACATCTAAAATACAATCGAAATACAGTTGGTACAAACATCGAAGAAATCTAATTACATTACTAAATTCAATGTCCCTTATGGGCATTTTGGTAATTCTGAACATAAACCTTCTTCTTCTCCATTGATTATCTGAATTACCCTCACTCCGAATCGTATCCGCATCCGTTTTAATATCCGAAAAGAACCGTATCAGAATCCGTAACCGACAACTCCGAATCGTATCCGTATCCGTTTATTATCCGAACCGTATCCGGATCCGGGTAATTCCATATCCGGATCGGTATCCGAAAAAAAATATGGATATGGATTTGGTATGACCACTATCCGAACCGGATCCGAACTGTTGACATCCCTATGCGTGCCCCCCAAATATCATAATTCCACGTGTACAGCTAAAAATCGAGAAATTTCATAAATATCTCTATAAATCTCTTCAAATAGCATGATACTCCAAAATTGAATTTTTAGTTAAGAGTTTATTAATTTGTTTTTGTTCAAAATATTTTATGTTTTACCGATGTATAATATACAGGACTGGCCCGACGTTTTTTGGACATTTGATAAAAAAATAAGACTAATTGAATATTAATATTATATTAATTTAATTACAATAATGTCTCAAATACGAAATTAATATAATATTTATTAAAAATTTTTTGTTAATGATTGAACTAATACCATATTTGTTGAAGATTCAACTGATTTTTTTTATTCTTTTTAATGACATAAATATAATATTTACTAATTTTGCAGCTAAATTAATGACAATTTGTGTTTTATAATTTATTTTGGATATATAAGTAAAATTATCGTCAAATAAAAATGGACCCACAACTAAAAAATGATCACAAACATGCATGTAATAGTGTAAGCCCATAATTAAAAAGAAGTGAGGAATTTTTCTTAGTAATTTTAGTCCCATCATCTATAAATCTATCATCTATAAATCTTAAAGAAAAAATTATATTTTTTCAATATAAAGAGAAGAAAATTTGACATTTGCTAAAAATATTACATGTTTTGAGTTTATCCAATAATACATACATAATAACACAAAATAAAAATTTGGGACTTAAATATATTGATGGGCATGTGTTAAAAGCTAACTTTGACTAATAACTGGGCCGGACCTGCTGTAGCTACTTACATTTTTTTTGAGAATGATGTTGATTTATTAATGATTCTTGTATTGGTTTAAATATATTGCATCCCAATTTTATAGATATTGTTGAGAAACATAAACGACAAAACAATCACAATAGATTAATTTAAGAATAACTTTATTGCAAAAGTTAATATAACTCAATTAAGAATAATTTAATGCAAATTATATAAATGATCATTTTACTTTTATTTATGATGATTGCTATTAATTAATTTGTACGTAAACAATATTATCATTCATAATATAAACAATAAATAAGTGAAGTTACTCATATTTTTTCTCGTGATAATCATATTATAACACATAATAAAAAAATACGTTAAAAAAATGGTATTCGATCTTCATATTTAAAAAAATTTATTTGCTAGATATGGATATCCAATTTAAAATTTGAAAAAATATTATCTCTAATATATTGATTCAATATAAGTTGTTTTTTTTAAGATTATGATTGTTATGAATTGTAGAGATTATGATTTTGTATGCATGAAATATTCTCTTGCATAATTTTATGGAAGATATTAATATTAATATTAATAAACAAACTCACTAAACAGAACCATTATAAATAAGGCCAAAAAAATCATTTGTTAGATTTTTGAATTTTTTTTTGCTCTTAATCAAGTCTTGTCGAGTCTTGTAATAGCGCCAGTCTAATTAATTCTTTGCACTTTCCAAAAATGAAAACATTCACTTCTTTTCGCATCTCATTTGTGTAAACATGCTGATTGTTTATCCTAAAAGAATGTTCTTGATGTTTAATTTTGAAAGACATAAAAAAGAATAATGGACAATATAGAAAAAAATGTGACAGTGAGAGGGAACAAAAGAGAGGATAAAGGTGAAAGGTGAAAGAGAAAAATGTCCATGTTCAATGGTTCATCACATAGATCCAGCATAGTGATGTGGCACAAACTTAGACAAAAATGTAGATGAGATCTTATCCAACGTATTTAATATTTATTGAGAAATTTACTTTGACCATAATAGACATATTATTTACATAGTAATTAATATGGATAACTAATATGTTAATTAGCATGTAATTAATATATGATACATAATTAATTAATTAATTAATATAATTATTATGTTAATTATGTGATATATTAATTAAAGAAAAAGATTGTGCATTCTACTTGTGTGTACTTCATGTACACATCATCAATAGAACGACTGCATGTGACATTTTAATTTTGTTTTTCAATTATAATCACATTTTGTGCGCTCCATGCTCATTCCAAAATGCAAGCGGCGCCTCATCCGGATTTTATATCTTTTTTACACTTTTATGTGTTATATATTTTTAGATGTATACCTACATGATATATCTTTTTAAAAATACAATACATGTTATATATCTTTTTATATGTAGGATATACATTTATGTATGTATGATATATTTTTTAAGATATAATTCTTTTACATTAGTAACGTTTTGTATAATTATTCGGAATAAATTTATATTTTTTGCGACGTGTGCGTTTGAAGTGCACAAATGCGGCCAAAATTGAATAATTGTGATCAAAATTGAAAAATATCAAACTATCACTTGTCGCGCTCTTATTGATAGAGTGTACATTGATAGAGTGCTCTAGTCGATCATGTTATCATATGGACAATATAGAGAATTGGTGGTGAATTTATGGACAACGTAAATGGTTTATATTATTTTAGTAAATTGGGAGGTGCTAACGCGCTCCAGACCGTCCAAATAAATCACAGCCCGCCACGTGGCTAAAATTTTCGTTTACAAAAATGTGCGGTCAGAAAATTAGACGGTCGGCCGCATTTAACGGACAATGCCTAAAATGCGGGCAGCCTCCAACGTTTTCAGATAGTTATTTTTGCGTTATACCTTTCACCTTTATATTTATACCATTTTACAACGACTACTAATTAAAAATACTAGTATTCATATTTTTTTTTTTACAACAAATATTAGAAAAGGATTAAACAATAGTACACAAGATATAAATATCAATAGATCTTTATCCACAGTAAAAAAAAAGTATAAATAATAACAAAAGTTGTATTCATAATAATAATTGTTTACATATTGTTTTTATTAATAATAATAAAAAATAATAAACTACAACAAATATTTTATTTGTAGTATAGAAAAAATGTATAGTGAAAAAGTGTTAACCACAAATCTGGTATAGGAAAATGTTATAAAAATACTAGAAAATGTATAAAATTAAAATATAATAAAAACTGTATAAATAAGAACAAACCATTTATACATATTATAGAAAAAAGTATAAAAAATAATATAGAAAAACTAAGAAACTAAAAAACTATACATATAAAATATATGATAAGGTGGAGAGGTGACCGGACAACAATGCAGTCTGAAATGCATTGGCGGCCGTTTGAAGTGCAATTTTTTTTTTCTTGTAAATTTGTTTTCATGATTAATTCCGTGCATAGAATAAAAAAATGTAGAAAATTATTTTTATTCACAAACTTTGTATTTCAAATGGAAAAATAAACATGTAATAATAAAATTGTGAAAATTATAGTATATTTGTATATTTTACTATAATAAAATTTCGAAATATATGTATATTTACGTGCTTGTCTTGTCTAACTTGCTAACTCTTGTTTGGATGCACTTTCTTTCTTTCTTTTTTGAATTAGGGTAGGGACTTATTTTAGAAAAAGAGAGGTTATTTACTTCTTTCATCCCACAAACGAAGGGCCCTATTTACTATCATTTAGGGGCCGTTTGGCGTGCGGAATTAGTAGAGTGGAATTGGATTATAAGGTGGAGGAGTAAAAAGTTCTGGAATTAATAAATCCACAGTTTGTTTGGATGTCCAAATTTTAAGATGCTGGAAAATATAATTTTTTGTTTGGTTGCTAAAAAAAAGTTGGAATTGATATAGTGATTATGAAAATAGTTAGAATTAAGCATGAATGTTTATATTATAGTTCTTTAAATATTATGTTTAATTATTCTATCAATAAATTATATGTTGTTTTATATTCTGATAAAATGACAAGTTTGTACATTAAAAAAATAACAATTATAAATCACATTTTCCAACTTACGTTCATACCAATTTCATTCACAGATATATTTATCCAATTTTTATATTTCTTGTCGTAATCATGATCATATATCCCTAACCTTCATTCTAATATTAATGCTTAATATTAATGCCTAATAAAATATACAAATATTGAAAAAATCAAGCTCAAAAAGCTTAATCAGATGCCCATAACTAATACGTCAATTGATCGAATTTCCGGCAATAAAAATCGAAACAAAATTAAATCGATTTAATACACTTTCGGCACAATTCAGTACAAAAAAAAAAATCAAAACCTTCAATTGAAATGCAGAGCAAGTAGCAAGTTTATATTGTTGCCTTTCGAAAACGACCAAAATAGCTAGCTGAACATTGGCCTAATTAATTGAAGCCGTCGATCAAAGCAATAGCACCAGAAAGTTCGGGAGGTAACAACGTTTTATATTTCTGCAGGAGTACTGCAAAGCAGAAATTAAAATAGATAAATAAATAAACAATGTGCCCATTAATTGAAGAAATTATAGGAGGCGTCAACTTGATTTTTCTAATCACATTTGGCCTAATTCGAATGGCTCAGAAGGATTTTCAGAATCTTGCAGTTTGACTAGATGAATGAGACCCTACCTAAGAAACAGTAAGGAATCCAAGGTGCTTAACTGATAAACAAATGTCTATTATCCATCTCCTCTATCAACAAAAAGCAGCGACGGGGTTGAAGAGGCAACAAAGATCTGGAATCAACAAAAGCAATAGACGTGGTCTGAAATGGAGCAAATAAATGGTAGCGAACACAGAAGGTATGTTAGTAGCGAAGGAGAGAAGTTAGCGCCCAAAGTTTTGCGGCAAAGTTCCGCTCCAATTTTTCAGCGAACCAATATTTGAGGGTTTTGGTGAAAATAAGAAGTGGAGCATCTTTTAATTCATGTTCACGAAGTAGCTACCAAACAAAGAATTAAGGAAATTGGAATTACAAGATCCCGCTCGCATGTAAATTCCTCCATGCCAAACAGGCCCAGTAATTATACATGAAGTTATTATATTGAGAAAAACCCAAATTTCTGGATCTAATATTTTAGAAAAAGCCCACTGAACAACACAATTTAATCAGACCCCTCTCTAGCCTCTCCACCTCCTCATCATTTATGCCAGATTGCAATTAAATCAAACTTTTGTGGTGCAATCACCAAATATTACATTTGTAACAGTGCAGTTCTACAAAATAATTCTTTGGTATCAGAAAATTAACTGACAATTCTATTTCCATATAATTTGACACAGATAATTGTGATTGCCAACATAATCAAATCGGTTAGAACGATAAAACAATAATAATATCATTACAAATATCAATATGTGATATATATAATACAATAATGATAGGCACCTAGATTTCGCACCTAGATTTCATTTAGAAACATACATGGCAAATCACGGTGCAGCCACATTAAACTTTTAAATGGAAATAAATTTTAGAAATTTTAAATTTGAATGCCACGTGTATTTCTAGGTACAAATCTAGATAAAAAATCTAGGTGTCTATGATTATTGATATATAATATATCTCCCGGTTAAAGTAAAGTGAAGCCCGACATAATCAATTTTTTTGAAAGAATAGACCTAGATTTTTCATGGATGCATTTGTTCCACGTATTCATCAAGGAAGAAATATCTTAGTCTCGATCCATGACGTGACATTTCTCAATTATATTAAATGTTCACGGTAAACTAGATTAATTTGTTTTTAAAAAGCAATACATCAATGTGTGACATGTATCTACACGACCACATGCCGACATGGAACGTCTCAACAGACGCCACACATCATCATGCTACTATGGATAGTCGGCAAAAATCCTCCATGAGTCCCTACCCCCACGCCCCACCCACTCCACACTCATTGATCCCCAAAGCAAATCGAATAAAGAGAGAAAAGAAAAAGAAAAAAGAAAAAAGAAAAAAAATGGTGGTGACAACGACCTCGTCGAATACCGCCGAGTCACTGCAAAATTCCACCACCTTCGCTTCTCGCTACGTCCGCGTCTCTCTCCCCAGGTCCACCACTCTGCCCTTATTTACCTTTCATTATTAATTCTCAAATTAATCGTCCTTCACCCTTTAATAATTTAATAATCCTACCATAAAACCCCCCCAATCCCATTACTATTCCCATAAGCCTCTCTCTCTCTCTCTCTCTCTCTCTCTCTCTCACCATGGTTCTCTCCAACACACACCCTGAACACAGCACTTCTGTTGTTGCCTGTACCTTCGCATCTCGTTATGTTAACAACCCATTACCTCGGTACCGAATCACCCACGATTAATTTTATTGCAAGTTCGTAACATTTGATTTGATTTGTTGTTGTGATTTCAGGTTTAAAATGCCGGAGGAGTCGATACCGAAGGAAGCGGCGTACCAGATAATCAGTGATGAGTTGATGTTGGATGGAAATCCGAGGTTGAATTTGGCGTCGTTCGTTACGACTTGGATGGAGCCGGAGTGCGATAATTTAATCAAGGCCACGCTGAACAAGAATTATGTCGATATGGATGAGTATCCTGTCACCACTGAACTTCAGGTATGTTTTGTTGGCTTGAACAAATTTATTTAGTTTATTTTAAAATTCAGATTTATGTTGGATTGATTAGTTTATTTTAAATGATACTTTAATTAGTGGTGTTGTCTTGCTTTTATTTTATTGAAGATGCCATTTATTCCATTCTTATCTGGCTTTTAACTCTTCAGTTACCCTAGAAAGAGGACACCTTTCAAAGATGTATTTGTTTTAGGAATTTGATATATATAAATCATTTATAATAAATGTACCACGTAATTTTAGGATCAATATATTAATGGGAAATTTTACTTTTCCCCCAGATTTCAACACAACACCCTCTATATCCTGATTAACTTACTTAATTAACATGGTAATTAACCAGAGACACATAATTAACAACTGTTTAATATTAAATAGGAGTTGTTAATTTAGTTAGATGTTAATTATATATCACATGTTAATTCATTACCTTAGTTAAGTGTGTTAATCATGATATATCGGGTTTGGTGTTCAAATCTGGTGACAAGGTAAATGGCCTCTAAATTAATTGCATCAAGAAGAGAAAGGCTTTCAGGAGTAATGATACAAATACCATATTCTTTTTCCCGAAAATTTCCCACATGCCACATGACGGGCATTGATTGGATTTAGGTGTTGCACACCTTCATATCCAATTCCAATCAGTTCCCACGTGGCAGGTGGGGGGGAAATTTCGGAGAAAAAAAAGGCGTGGTATTAATTATCAATACTCGAATTTCGCTCTCTTTGGAATCTTGGATCCATATTATACAATTATACAATAGTTATAATTTTAAGGCTTTCATAAAAATCTGCCACGTGGCCTCATGAACATCCGTCACGTCACCTTGTTATATATAATACTATTTGTTCATGTATAGAAATAGAACAATAAATTTATTATTTTATATACACAATGTTTTAGTGTATGATATAACTACATTGCATGTTTATGATAAACAAAGTTTAATATACTAATATATACAAATAATAATCAAAGTGTACTAAACGACATATAGTGATATAGATCCTAAAATTGAGTAATAAAACATCAACAAGTGAAAAAATAAAAAGTACTAAAATATTCTTTCGTCCTAATGATTGATGTTTACATTTTCCTTTCAGAACCGTTGTGTGAATATGATTGCACACCTTTTCAACGCACCAATTGGGGAAGATGAGACTGCTGTTGGAGTTAGTACAGTTGGGAGCTCCGAAGCAATAATGCTGGCAGGACTGGCCTTCAAGAGGAAATGGCAGAACAAGAGAAAGGAACAAGGCAAGCCTTACGACAAACCCAATATCGTCACTGGCGCCAATGTTCAGGTACACATTATCAATCACGCTTTGGGACTTAACATAATTAAGCTCACGCTCCTTTAATATTGCAAGGTTTGCTGGGAGAAATTCGCGAGGTACTTTGAAGTGGAGCTTAAAGAGGTGAAGTTGACAGAAGGGTATTATGTCATGGACCCCGACAAGGCTGTTGAGATGGTGGATGAAAATACAATCTGCGTGGCTGCTATTTTGGGCTCAACTCTCACTGGAGAATTCGAAGATGTTAAGCGAGTGAACGACCTTCTCATGCTGAAGAACAAGGAAACAGGGTAATAAATTTGTCCTTAATGTAGGGTAATAAATGTGTATTTACATATCTTGCAATGCAGGTGGGATGTACCTATTCATGTGGACGCTGCGAGTGGAGGATTTATAGCTCCATTTCTCTACAAGGATTTGGTGTGGGACTTTAGGCTACCGCTTGTTAAAAGTATCAATGTAAGTGGTCATAAATATGGCCTTGTTTATCCCGGGGTTGGATGGGTTGTTTGGAGGAGCAAGGGTGATTTACCGGAAGAACTCATTTTCCATATAAATTACCTCGGGACTGACCAACCCACATTCACCCTCAACTTCTCAAAAGGTGAGAATTTGGCCTAACAATTTCAATTTGACCTATAATTATAGGCTTGTAATGTATTTTCCTTGTTTGTATCTTGTAGGTTCTAGTCAGATTATTGCGCAATACTACCAATTTATACGCTTGGGCTCTGAGGTACATATTTCCCTTACGAAAAATTATACACGTCTCCATGACGTATGCATGACAATTTTTTCTAAAATGAACTCAATAAGTAGAAAATATTCTTGTCTTTTAGACGAAACATATACATAGATTTTTAACTATATAGGTTTTGGAACCATATACACATTTTTTTCCTTCACAATTCTGTGTCATAATTTTTCATTGACATCTGTATGTAGTATCTGTAGTAAAATTTTCACCTTTGGTATAATTATAAGTGTTGAAGGGCTCTAAAGCTTAAATATTGATCTCTAATAGTTAAATTTGTATAATTTCCCAAAACCTGTTCGAGCATATTAAGCCTCTCGATATTTTCTATATTGCACTCATCTTGGTAACATTTATATATTTGACAGGGGTATAAGAACATAATGGAAAATTGCATGGAAAATACAAAGGTGCTACGAGCAGGGATAGAACAGACAGGTCGGTTCAATATAGTGTCGAAAGAGGTTGGTGTACCGCTGGTCGCGTTTTCCCTGAAGGACACCAGTAAATACACCACGTCTGAAATATCTGATAACTTAAGGCGGTTTGGATGGATAGTTCCCGCATACACCATGCCTGCCAATGCAGAACATATTAAAGTCCTTCGAGTAGTTGTCAGGTAATACAATTTGAAGCAACAAAAGATAAATATGACAATTCGTCGATAAAATAAAATGACAAACTCAAACATAATAAGAGAATTTTATTATGATTTTTTCTTCAGGGAGGATTTTAGCAGGAGCTTGTCGGAACGCCTGGTAATAGACATAAAGAAGGTGTTGGCAGATTTAGATGCTCATACCGCTGGCTCTGAGCATGTGACCGGGGTATCCGCTGTTCATGTCGATGATACTGCTAAGACCGATGCAGATGGAGTGGTGGTGCACAAAAGCGAGGAGGAGTTAGAGGAGGTAGTCATTACTCAAATGGAGAAAGTAGTAGATCGAAAGAAAACCAAAATGAACGGTGTTTGTTAAAATGATATCGTGTATCTTATGTGGCTTTGTGTAGAATGTGTGTCGAGTGTAATAAGTGAACGGATTGGAGTTCTCACGGGTATTAGTTATTTAGTTTGTTACGAGGCTGGTTTATGTTAATAAGTAGTGTGCAATTTCATCGAGTTTTTTTTTTTTTTTTTTTTTGAATTAGGGTACCAGTGGGATCCCTATTTGTTAATTAAATAAAGGAAAAAAAAATATTGTTACAGTGGCTTGTACTCGTTCGAAAATACTCTAATTGTCCCAAGTGCTGACTTGACCTAATATTGTAGCATTTCAAAACTTTATCCAGATTTTTGCTCCGTCAATCGCTCTCAATGCAATCTTGGCAGGATTTCTGATTTGTTACTGAAAATCCGGGAATTGCGCTCCTTCCATACTGCCGCGTCGTGTATATTTCCGGGAGGGTATTCCAAATATAGAATATAGAAAAACTAGATTTTTATATTGCTCTACAAGTTTCCACAATTCATTCACTTGATGCACATGATACATCGGCATTTGGGACTCAACAAGTGGTGTGCTAGATTTGAGACAAATGCTTGGTTTGATGTGTTATTGTTTGTGGTCGAGAACTCTTGTATTCTTTGTGTGGCCTAAATGGTAATTTCTTGTGGCCTACATGGGTATATCTTTTGTGGGATCCGAAATTATATTTTGTCCTTTAAATTTATCATTTTTTTTTTGATATTACACTAACATTGACTCATTAATAATTCAACTAAATATAATTAACATACAATGCATATTTAATTCGTTTATGAAATCTCTACATGTAATTAACATACAATATGTAATAATTTTTTTTTTTTTGAAATTTCTACATGTTAATAAATGTTTATGAATTTTCTTAAAATTAATAAAAAATAATAAAATATTTTTAATAGTTACATACGAAAATAGAAGGCTATATAAGCCAAATATTTTTAATAATTACATGTTAATAAATCTCTACAATATTGTTAATAAATGTTAATAAATGTTTGTTAATATGGACCATTTGACCTTTATAAAAAAAGTCAAATTAGTAGATTCTTTATTTGAACATGGCCATATAAGCCAACTAATGTAAATGTTACATAAACCTTGGTACATTGTGGACCAAGTTCATTTATATATATATATATATATATATATATATATATATATATATATATATATTTTTTTTTTTTGTCTCAATTAAATATGAGAAATACAAAAAAACCTTAATTTTTTTGGACATTTTTAAAAATCCCCTAAATTTACATATGTAGTCATTAAACAAATTGTTATTTTTTATTAATTTAAAAAAAAATCCTAAATTTTTTACAGCATATAATAATTTTAAAAATTAATTATTATATGTTATATTTATATAATTTTAATATTTTGTACATTATATATATTTGACTTTTATATTTTTTTCCTGAAAAACTAACATAAAATAATAATAAGATCAACAACAATATTAAAATAACACCTTGCAAATATTTACAAAATAAAATATCATGAAACTATCAAAAAAAATGCATAAAAGGAGAATGGAAATAAAAAACTTGATGTTTAAACATATTATTTTCTATCAATATATTTTCAAGCTGTTTATTTATTATTGTTTATTTTATTATTATCTGATGTTAGTTTTTCCTGAATAATAAATGAAATATTAAAATTATATAAACACATTATTTTTTTTGAAATCAAACGTTAAGAAATGTTCATGAATTTCCTTAAAATTAATAAAAATAACAAAAATATTTTTTTAATTATTACATATGAAAATAGAAGGGTAGTTTGGTCAAATTTTTTTTAATATCATCCATATAGGGATATTTGGAAATAAAAGTTTGGTAGATGTAGATTTTTGGAGTTTACAAAAAGATAGGAGATTTTTATAATATCCAAAAAATTTAGGGGGTAAAAAATATACCAAAACACATATGAGTGAACACTCAGACAAAAAAATCGTAGCATCCAATTACATATTAAGAAAAAGTAAATCATGACAGTCTCGAAGACTCCCGCGCAATTGCGCGGGAAAAAATATATTTTTAATGAATCGGAAAGAAAATAATTTGGTTAAAAATTGAGTTCGAATTTGTTTCGAGTTTGATCCGAGCGAGCTGGGTCAAGTTCAATCTCGGCTCGATAACTTTCCGAGTTAACTTAGCTCGGCTCGATTCATTTTGTGTTGGCATCGAGCGAGTTATTATTGAGTCGAGTACGAACAAGCTACAAGCTAAATTTGCAAGTTAAACTTGCAGCCCTATATAATATATTATCATGTTTAATCGATTTATTGGACAAATCAGCTACGCATAAAATTGGGAACTATATCCTCCAGAAAATAAATCGAGGACTAAAATTTCGTATGATCCTTAACCTCCAATAGTGATCTTATCCTTTCTACTATATGCAAAACAAAAATATCTCAGTAGGACCCTACAGTTTCTTTAAGCCACCGTATAGCAAGTTAGCAATCAAGCATCCCCTATATATCAAGAACATGGAAACATCACTCTGGTTTCTTCTCATCGCGCTTGGAGTTTCTCTTTTCTATTCGATCTATAAGCTGTTACCAATTTCACGGAGTGCTCGAATAGCACCGGGACCGGCACCATTACCAATCATCGGAAACCTTTTCGATTTGGCTGGCCAACCACATATTTCGCTTGCCCGTTTGTCGAAGATCCATGGACCTATTATGTCTCTCAAACTTGGCTTTACCACCTCAATTATTATATCTTCCCCCGAGGCCGCACGGGAGGTCTTGCAAAAGAAAGACATGTTCTTTTCTGCTCGATCGATACCGGACTCATTTCGTGCCTCGAACCACAACACTAAATCCCTTATCTGGCTCCCTAGCACATCCCCTTTGTGGAAGCAGCTTCGTGCCATTAGCAGTACATATCTTTTCTCTCCGCGTTGTCTTGAGTCCACACGACAAATGCGGGAGAAGAAGGCATGTGAAATTATGCAACACTTGCGAAGGCAAACAAATCGACCTGTTGATATTGGTGAGGTAGTTTTTGCAGGATTGCTGAATGTTATCTCAAATATTCTTTTCTCGGAGGATGTAGTTGATATTGGATCGGAATCCACACATGAGTTCAAGCATCTAATTTCAGCATCCATCATCGAAACCATAAAACCAAATGTATCGGACTTATTTCCATTCCTCCGGCACCTTGACTTGCAAGGCAGGCGACGCAGCACCGCCGGTTCTTTTAAGAAATTCTATGATTTCTTTGATGATGTAATAGATCGCCGTGTTCAATTTCGAAATACTGGAGGGACAATGGATACAGATTTCTTGGATTCACTCCTTGAATTACATGCGGCTTCGAAGCTAGACCGACAATCTATAAAAAATCTCCTCATGGTAATATCTTTTAATATTAAATCATATGATTTTCTTTTCTTATACATTTTTGTTCAATAAAAACACAATGCATGATAAATTATTACAATCAGGTACCGTTAGTGGACTCTCGAAGTACCTTAGGTACAATCATCATTATAATTTAAAAAGAAAATTGAACTTATATGAAATAATGCCAATACAAAAAACATTTTGGAAGGAGATATCATAATAACATATAACAATGAAATTGGGGGGAAATTATGTAATTGCTTTTATGGGTGCACATTATTAAATCATATGGTGTGTTGATCAGGAACTTTTTACGGCTGGAACAGACACAAGCTCAATTACAACGGAATGGGCAATGGCAGAGCTTCTTCACGACCCTTCTGCACTGGCCAAAGCACAATCTGAAGTGAGAGACTTTCCGGTCCGAAGTTTTGAAAGAATCTGACATCGCTAAACTTCCTTACCTCCAAGCTGTGGTTAAAGAAGTTATGAGAATGCATCCAGCTGGGCCATTGATGGTACCTCACGAAGCAATGGAAGAAGGACTTGAACTCGGGGGGTTCATGGTGCCAAAAGGGGCACGAGTGATGGTGAATGTATGGGCCATTGGACGGGACCCAAAAGTTTGGGACGAACCAAATGTCTTTAGGCCTGAAAGGTTTTTGGAGAAGGAGGTCGACTTTCGAGGAAAGGATTTCGAATTCATACCATTCGGATCAGGGAGGCGGAGTTGCCCAGGTATGCCATTTGTCACAAGGGTTATTCCATATGTTCTATCTTTGATGCTTCACGAGTTCGATTGGGAACTTCCTAAAGGGATGGCGCCTAACGACGTGGACTTGACAGAGAAATTTATGTCTGCTCTTCACCTGGCTACCCCCCTTCGTGCGGTACCGGTGTCGAGAGGTAACTAAAAAATGGTTATCTTCTAGTTGTTCATATTTGCATCGAAATTAATATGCAAGGTCGTCCTATATAATATATATAACTTCTATCATACACCTTTTAGAAAAAGGGTAGTTTAGGTATTAAAAATATGAACCTGTATTGCTTGCTTTAACTCTCCATTTTATTATTTGTTACCCTCTTCATTCTAATTATGTATATTTTCTATAGAGGCCATTTACTGTGCCCCCCAAATCCATCACCACATCATTGATATCCTATCCATCTCCCAAAAATTACCCACTCGATTAACAATGTTTCGAATTAACAATTAATTGAATTAATGAATTATTAGGTACTAATATGAGGTGTTAATTTACTCAAAATTAACTGTTAATTCGAAGCATTAATTAATTTGGAGAGAGAGTGGGGTGCAAATTGGAGTTGGGGATTAACACCCAACCCAAAAAAAACAAAAAAGAATGGGATCGTGAGTGTGGTGATGGGTTTTGGGGGCAAGGTATAATTTCCCTTTTCTATATATCCTTATTTGCTTCAAAACTTCCCCCTCACCCTGTGTGTGACTGGGGTCACTAGCCCCTCTCCTCCACCTCTCTGTGGTCATTTCTCTCAATATAACAAGTTCAATACTTTACGACCTCAATATAACCATGGATAGAGGTAATGGAAAAGATAAACCTTTATTGGAGGAGTTCAAAAGAAATAAGGTTATAATTACCAAGTTGCAATAAAAAAGAAACATTCATAATGAAATTTTGCCAAGACTAAAAATTTGAACTTTTTTACAAAAGCCATTAGAGAATCAATAGCAGCAATCATGGACTATAAATATTTGGTGTTTGTTCGCAATGTTGACAAACATCAAGAGTTCATGTGCAAATAAATTCATAAATGATCAAACAATTTGTACATCACGAACAGTAAAATGGAACAAATTATTACAAGTAAAAATAAACAACCAAAATCATTTACAAGTAAAAATAAATAACCAACACAACCAGAAACACAAATTACAAAAAAAACAAGAAGTTTCAAGGATACCATTCTTTACGAATGACAATATACAAACAAATCATAACTTCAAATTATTGAATATCTTCCCTACAACCATGCTTATAGTAAAACTCTACTCACACGCCATTTTCGCAAAGTCAACCCCTCAAAATATTCGAGAGTAAATTAGCAGCACAAGGCAATGCAGTACCATAACCTCCTGTGATTCAATAACACGAGTTTCGAGAGATCCAACTATATAACAATACCAGATTAACAATGATTGAAGCGATCAAAATTTTTAAATATAAAGGTTTTTACATCTCGCCAATCTCCGGAATACCCCCCCCCCCCTTCAGTAGTGCGTGAAATTACCCATCTTGAGCAGAACAAGTTAGGACTTTTCCATCGACATCATCGAACTCCAAATCCAGGCCATTTTGGCGACACTGTTTCAAAAAGAGAAATCGGCCGCATCTAATTGGTTCCTCCCTATATACCTGTCAAAATTTCATAACATAAATTACCAAAGTGATTAATCCATAAATTATCTCAATCACATAGTCGAGAGAATTATTATTTTGTTGTAAGAAAAAACTCTTAATCGCTTATTCCAGTCTCACACTTCTTACTCCAATCCCATGCGCTCTTCTCATTCACATGGACATCTCGACTCATCACAACCTTTCTTTGAATCATGTAGTACAACTTGTATGCCTTCGTTTTCTTGTCATATCCAATGAACACGCACTTGTTGCTTTTATCATCGAGCTTCGTCCTCCTTTGATCCGGTACACGTGCATATGGCACACTTCCGAACGCCTTGAAATGCGACACTGTCGGTTTTTGACTGTTCTGAGCTTCTTGAGGTGTTTTCTCGCCTAATTTCGCACGAGGACATCGATTATGTACATACACCGCACACTGTACCGTCTCGGCCCAAAATTTTTTTGGCACTCCTTTGCTCTTCAACATTGACCGAACCATCTCGAGAATGGTCAGGTTCTTCCTCTCGGCCACACCATTTTGCTGAGGCGAGCACGACACAGTCAAGAATCTCTTAATTCCTTGCTCCTCACAAAAGCTCGTAAACGCGGTTGACGTGTACTCACCGCCTCTATTTGAACGCAAAGCTTTGATATATCGCCCGGTCATCTTCTCGACAAGCACCTTGAACCTTTTGAACACTTCAAATGCCTCGGATTTTTTCTTCAAAAAATAAACCCAGGTCCTCCTAGTGTAATCATCAACGAATGTGATAAAATACTTTTTCTCACTAAACGATTTCGGTGTGATTGGACCACAAATGTCGGTGTGCACCAGCTCGAGAGGGCTTGCTGCTTCATATTTTGCCTTCTTCTGAAATGAGACTCTTGCATGCTCACCGAGTACGCAACCTTCGCAAAATCTGCTCGTGTAGTCCATATCTGGCAGACCGTGTACCATGTCCTTTTTCGCCAACTCTCGCAAGCCTCCATAGTGCAAGTGTCCAAACTGCAAATGCCAGAGCCAAGCTTTGTCCTCCATGTCAACTCGTAAGCACATTCTCTGCACACTTCTCAGGTTGAGTTTAAACAATCGATTCTTCGTCATCTCAACACGCGCAATTAATCGACCTTCCTTGTCCTCAGCTGCATTTGATCTTTCATGAAGACCGAGTATTCTCTCACCAACAGCTGCCCCATGCCGATTATGTTGCTCTTCATCTCGGAAACGTAATGGACATTTTCGATATGTCTTTCTTTACCATCTTTCTCAACACGCGCAATTAATCGACCTTCCTTGTCCTCAGCTGCATTTGATCTTTCATGAAGACCGAGTATTCTCTCACCAACAGCTGCCCCATGCCGATTATGTTGCTCTTCATCTCGGAAACGTAATGGACATTTTCGATATGTCTTTCTTTACCATCTTTCTGATAGAATCAAATTTTACCTTTGTCTTTCACTTGGACCTTTGACGCATCTCCAAATGACACGTGCCCATCGTCTATCTCCTTTATCTCTACGAAAAGGTGTTTGTACCCGTACATGTGGTTGCTTGCGTTGGTGTCGAGGTACCAGATCGTATCGCTCTCCGATGTGGTGTCTTTATGAGCCATCATGAGAACACCATCATTTGACTCCTTCTCTACTAGGTTGACATTCTCCTTCACCTTTTTCTCGGACCAGCATGAAGGAAATACAGTTTCAGAATCAACCGTAAAAGTGTACACTAGGATAAACGAATGTAAACGTACATTCGTGGTCATATCTTTCAGTAGGAAAATCCAATTTGAATGGTTCAAATTGGGTTAGATAGATAATAAGATTATCTACAACATTCATATAGAAATATATTTCATACGAACGAAGTATCAGTGTCGTTTCTATGAAATACCGAAAGGCTGCAATAGTATGACATACAGTTAGTAAAACAGTCATAACTTTTGCATACGAACTCCAATTGGGTCAGGCCAAATTGGGTCATGTAGATAATAAGATTATCTACAACTTTCGTGTTGGGTGAGTTTCTGTCAGAGAAATTTACCAATTTCGTATGGACAGAATACTGGACAGATATATGCAACTTTCTGTGTGAAAGAGTGTATATTGGATATACATGTCTTTTGGCCAATCCTAATCCTATATGATATAAATAGGATTTTTCTCTCTCATCTGGGGTAATTCATTCAGTCCAATTCATTCAAGATATTCCAGAGAATTGTGAGACAACTTTCTAGAGAGAGAAAGGGTGTAAAGAGAGAGAAACCGTGAAAAGGTGTTTTCCGGTATAGAGAATCAATCAATCGAGCAAGTTCGCCGGTGCTTCGTCTAGGCAGTTGCATCCGCGACCGACGTCTTACGAGTCAAGGTGGATACAAGTAGAGGAGCAACATCTGGGACTCTTTCGGTTGTGATCGATTCGGAGGAACGAAATCTGCCGTAGACGGAAACGAGCGAATCGAGTAACGGGCTGTGGAAGCATGCGGGCATAGAACGCACGAAGACAACCCGAGGCATGTCAAGACGGTGGGAGACGTGCGGTATGGAACGTACGGGCTAGTCACCAACGTGACACCGAAGGAAAAGAAGGATGCGAGCGATCAACCCGTCGTGCGTGATCAATTTCACGCTGGTAATCGTATATCCTACTTTGCATCGTACCCTCGAAGTCATGGCGTGATCTTGGATTTAGGGAACCGGACCGGGCCTTCATATCCGCTGCGCGGGCCCGGGGATGGGTAAATTCCCAAAAGTGGTATCAGAGCGATCGCCATCGATTCGAGGGTCGAATCATAGTCGTATATTCGATATACGCACGGGTTATCAAAGTTCGTACCCGTTTGCATGATGATAGATATAGAGATTCCAATTTCGTTAAAAATCACAAGTAGAATTCACTAGAGATAAATCAAAAGTTGATTGAGAGTATCTAGGAATTATCGTGAAAAGGTTTCATGATTTATCGTTTCAGAAACGAGCGAAAACGGAAGAAACGGCAAAATCTGCAGAAAATTAGAATACGAAACAGTGAGTAAAACTAAGATAATTTTCAGTGGGAAACTCCAAATTGATTGGATCAAATTGGTGTAGTTAGATAATGAGATTATCTATGACTTTGATACAGAAAGTTTTTTCATTTGGACGAATTATCAGTGTCGTTTTATGGAATAACGAAAGGGTGCGACTGTTTGACATACAGAGACTAAAACGTCCGTAACTGTCGTATCGATACTCCAATTGAGTCCAATCCAATTGGGTTAGTTAGATAATAAGATTTTCTAGAACTTACGTTCACGTTAAAAGTCGGTTGGAACAATTTAATATTTTCGTTTCAACATAATACTGAAAAGGTGTCTGTAGTTTTCTGATTGAAAAGGTGTCTATTGGATATACTTACTTTTTCGTTTGTCCGTATTTTTTTAAAACTGGTATAACTTTCAGTAGAAAACTCAGATTTGAATGGTTCAAATTTGGTTAGTTAGATAATGAAATTATCTAGAACTTTCATGTTGTAATATAGTTCATTTGAGCGAAGTATCAGTGTCGTTCTAATGAAATACCGAAAGGGTGCGAAAGTTTGACATATAGTCAGTAAAACTGCCGTAACTTTCGGGTCCGAACTCCAATTGGGCTGGGCCAAATTGGGTTGGAAAGATAATAAGATTATCTACAACGTTCGTGTTAGTTGCTTTTCTGTCAGAGGAATTTACCATTTTCGTTCTGACAGATTACTGAAAGGGTGTATGCAGTTTTCTGTTTGAAAATGTGTATATGAGATATACATACCTTTAGGCCTATCTTTATCTCTAATCAATTAATTAAATCATACTAGCATATTAGATAATTAATTATTTAGAATAATTAGTCTCCCTAAATAAATCATATGCATTTTGAAAATCTTGTGATAGTGATATAATATGATTATGTCACGAATTATTAAACATGAATGTCATGATCCCTCATAATATTTAAGTCATGGAAATGCCTTCCATACTCACAACCACTATGTTCGGTACTACGTCTCACATGGGTTAAGGCCAAAGCCGACATGGGTTATTGTAGTTATCGACGGGGTGGCAAGCGTTATATAGGGACTGATAAGGGTTAAGGCCAAAGCCGACTTATTAGTAGTTTATTTGAACGATACGTTGAGTATGGTTGTGATTTAACCGTTCAAGCCAGTAAGGATTAAGGCCAAAGCCGACTTGACTGGAAGTTCGGGGCATAGATAGGATGCACACACGGAAATGGGATTGTATATGATACGATCCATCACCGAAATCCTATAAAGGTTCAAGAGTCGCATTGGATGCGATTGGATATAATCCTACCTAAATAGTGAGATCCCACTCGTCTGCCAAAGCAACTTGTGGGAGGATCGTGATATATGGGTCTTGAGTGTTATGGACTTGGAGTCTCGTATCGGTATGAGGGTTATCGATTCGATAAAATAACACTATCATATAATCATCATGTAAGCATATAGATTAAGTACGCACGGTTAGGAGCTTAATCTTCATCATCCGTTTAGAATTATGTTTTCAAGCAAACACCAAATATATCGATGAGATCGATATGATAGATGGCTTTTGGGCTGGAATTACCATAATTAACCTTGATAGTCAAAGAATAGTTCTTAGACTTAAAGGAACGTGTTGGACACGGAAAATGATAGATTCGGGGCTCGAGGCTTTGGCTTTAGAGAAAGCCGGGTTCGATACACTTTAAGAAGGAATCGAACAATATTACGTGCCTTGTGGTGGCATGTATAGACGCAAATTTCTCAAAATTGTTTTGAGAATTTGGGTGTATATGAAAATAAAACACAACGCTCATGAAATAGTTTCAAGAGCTAGAGCGCGTTGAATGGTTCAATGCGGCTCAAAGAGTAGGTTAATTTTGTGACGCCTTATGGGTCTTTGATTAACACTCGTGTATTGATGGTACGAAATTTGATCTTCGTGACCGAATATCATATGCATTCGACAGATAAGTCGATCCCGAAATTGCATGTGATGCGATGTAAATTTGAATAGGAGATGCTTAGAGTGTCCGGGGAATCCAAAGCATAGAGATGCGTGGATGTCCTTGTAATTCAAGGATGGGATCGAAAGAAATAAATGTCTAAGGGTATTCTGGAAAATTGTTTTCCAAACAAAAAGTTCGGACAAGGAGTTGTCCAAACTAATGACTCAAAGAACGGTGAAATCCGAGGAGGATTAAACCTAGAAGTTGATTGCTTCCTTTGGCATTGCCGTCTTGGCCATATGAATGAGATACGCGTATCTAGATTCCATAGGATGGATTGCTAGAATCATTCGAATTATATCCGATTGATTAATGCGATACTTATTTATTAGGCAAAACGACAAAGGGCATCATTCTCCAAAGGTTGGAGAAAGATCCAACGAATTATTGGAAATTACATTTAGTTGTAATGTTTCAATAAGTTCCAAGGCAAGAGGAGGCTATCGGTATTTTGCTACGTTTACGGACGGTCAAAGTAGATACGGTAATATCTGTTTAATGCGTGCCGAAATGGAGACTTTTGAAAGGTTCAAAGAGTTTCAAAAACAAAATACAATATCGACTTAGCAAGAAAATCAAAGCCCTTTGATAGGATCGAAGAGGCAAGTATTTGAGCTATGCACTTCGATAGGATCGAAGAGGCGATATTTGAGTTATGAGTATTGATGATCATTTATGATTGTGGAATCGTTTCACGATTACCTTTATTCGGAACATTAAAGATGTATTCGAAAAAAGGAAATGAACGCATGTTAAACATGGTTCGATAAATGATAAGTCAATAGGATCTCCCAAAAATGTTTTGGGGGATACGCTCTTGAGACAACGGCACTAATGAATGGTTGCATATAAGATATGGACCATAAACCTTCTGATCGGTACAAAAGACGCCATATTAGATATGGATCGGAATGGTTCCGAAGTTGTCATTTGTACAGATTTGTGGATGTGAGTATATTTTGAAATTTGTTTCGGTTAAACTCAATCCCAAATCTGAAAATTGTTCGTTTATGACATATATCCTTAAGAAAACTAAAGGGTACTAGTTCTATCGTCCCGACGAAAATAAGATTTTCGTGGCTCGAAGAGATGCCTTCTTGGAGGAGGACTCGATGCGCACAAGTTTGAAACTTAATGTTGCTAATCTCTATGCGGGCTAGTGGGAGTAGAATAAATCTCGAAAGAGTTCGAGATCTGAAAATGAACATTGTACCGATGAATGTTGACACGACTTCATCAAGAGTTGATGAATACGAGTCGAACACACAAAGGAATTATTTGTAGATCAAGTAGGCTATATCATAAGATGGTAAATACGGATTTACCGTGGCTAATGAGGATAGATCGAAATCATATGATGATTCAATATCCTACAGGGATGCTATGAAAGGTTGATTCCACATGACATGATGTCATGAATTCTGAGATTCGATCCGTGTAAAATTATCAAGTTTAGAACTTGATTTCATTACTTTCCGGATTAGACCCGTGAAAAGACAATGGGTTTTCAAGATGAGAACCGACACGGATAGGAATACGCATATATGCAAATCGAGGCTCGTAGCGAAGAGTTTCAAGAATTTCATAGTCGGACTATGAAGAAACGTTTTCGCATGTTGCCATGCTTTCACATTCTCGAAATGGATGTCAAAACCGAATTTCTTGATAGAAATTTTATGAAAGGATGTGTACTTGACACAACCTTACGGTTTTGTCGATTCATAAGAATCGGGGATAAGATATGCACGCTTTAACGATCCATATGATGGATTAGAGAAAGCTTCTCGGAATTGGAATATTCGTTTTGATGAAGTTATAAACTGCTATAACATTGTCGGAACGAATGGAAACTTTGTGTGCACATGAAGGTTAGTGGGAGCCACGTTATATTTCTTGTAACGATACAAAATTTAGGCGAGACCGCTTATGAATTAAGCGTGAAGATCTATAGGGATAGATCTAAGAAGTTCCTCGTTCTATATTATAGCACGTATATCGACATATTGTTGAAAAAGATTTTCAGCATATAACTCCTTGGCGGAGTTAAATACAGATGTCGAATGGCAGAAATTTTCTACGGCTCGATGTGAGACATCAAGCAGGGCGAAAATAAAAATATGATGCTTTACATTCGATGTGAGGATCTATTATATCTGTCATGATATGTATGTGGCTATATGTCGTATAGATGAAGCGTCTAATTCACCGTCAATAAAATCCAAGGAATCACACGAGTTTGAATGTAATGCGATTACATGAGACTAACTCTTGTGAATGTATAATGGTTATACATATATATATATACATGATGGTTATGTATATTTAAATTCATCAGGATTTGTATTGATAGCGGTGAATGTTATCCTTGAATACTTTACAAAAGAATTCAGGATTTTATTTTATCTATAATGGTGTGGAGGACGTGTTGGTTATAACGAGTTATAACAACGACAGTTTCCAAAGATTTAGCACGTCCAAATATGTAGCACGACTTTCGATCACAAAATGTGTACATGATTTGCTTAAACGAAAACATGGTTATGTGGAAAGGTTCCACATGACCAATAATGATTCTATTTACGGGGGCGAGTATATTGTGGTTATGAATCACAAAAGGAAGCGGTATGGATCAAGGATACATGACCAAACTCGAGTAGTCACGAGTTATCGGATTTATGGTTGTATATTGCCTGACACGCAATAGTACTAGCCAAAAATGCCGCGGTCACAACCACTTCTAGCCAATAATCAGAAAATTTCATTGATCCATGAAATTTTATGAAATGATGTGATCGTAGGTATTGGAAATGTTCCAAACCTGATGTTGATTAACACTAACGGCAACGTGCGGAACCGTTTACAAAACCGCTCTCTCTAGTCGCGCGTGACTGTCATGCGATGACTATGGGTATGGAGATACCTAGAGGAGGAAGAAGAGAGTAGAGTGTAGTTATCTAATACGATAGTCCTCGCAGGTTGTGGGTATGGAGATACCCATAGGTAAATGATAAGAGGAAAATTAAGCACATTTTTAGTATATAATTTGGGGATTTTAGCTCTTTCAAATGACAACTTTGTATATATAATTGTTCATATTTAAGATTGCAAGAATATTTCTTCACTAAGTGTGTTTTATTGATAATTTTAGGTTTTTGGGCGAAAGTTTTTGGCATTCCAACAGTGTAGTTGTCTTCCTCTCCTCGCGCCGATAAAATTGATATATTATACTGTCCATTTCGGTATACGTATGAAGAAGGAGGCAATAAATCTACCACACAAAAGTCTACACCAAATTCTATACGAAAACCACTCACACTATAACCACCATTCAGCCCACCTTCCTCACCTACAATTACCAAACTACCCTCAATCCTCTCAACCATCTCTTGACCAATGGGAAGGCTCCAAAGACATTATAAATAGACCCCAAGGGCCCATGGGGCAGGATGCTCTTTTTTTTACTCTCTCACTTTCTTCTTCACTCTCTCTCTCTCCCTCTCCAAGCACTCTCAAGAACTCTCAAGAACTTTCAAGAACCACTCAAGTTTCATTAATTAGGGAATTTCCTCCATCTCCAAATTCAAGCTTTCTTCATTTGGTGAAAAGATCTAAGCAAGTCGTAAAAGAGACTCCACAACCGGACTCGAAGCCTTCTTCATCCGGTGAAAACGTGTTCTTAATTTCCGGTCTCGAAGCCTTCTTCAACCGGGAAAGTCGACTTCTTCAAGACGAGAAAACCGCTCAATCTCCTAGCTTCCTAGCGATTCGAGCATCAATCGTTCACTCACAAGGAAGGAGTACCTCTAATCACGTTGAAGCTTTCTTCTCGTTTTAGGTGTAGTCTTTTCAATTCTCGAATTTGTTGTGTAAATATAACTTGTTTGATTCTAAAAATCTTTGTTCTAATTTGAGTTTTTAATTTGATCTTTTTCTCTTTAATCTCTTAATCTCAGTTTAATTATTTTCCAAAACAAATCTAGAACAAAACTTAATTTAAAAACTTCAATTAGAAAACTAACTCAGAAATCCAGTATATATTCTTGTTTAACCTAATTCAGTACATTCTAGATCTCGAAAGTTAAAATTGTTTCTTTCATTGCATAGATCTTGATTTCTAGTTTCGGGAACTTTTTGAATTGTAGAATTTCATGAAATATTCGAATTGATATGAATTTTTGAAAACGTTCACTTAAACTGAAAACCTGCTGTTTCCAGGGGACTGTTTTTCAGAGACCTGATTGTAATTCGTTAATAACTTTTTATTCCGTTGTCCAAATTGTTTGAAATTTTAGGATAAATTTGATAATATTCAGAACTATCTCTACATAAATTTTCATTAATTTTGGAAACTTCGAAATAATTATTTTAAAGATCTGAAGTTTAATCCTATTTTGACGCAATAGCTCCCTGTGGAACGAATCTATTATTTTCTGCTATACAACCATATAATTAACTTGTTTGATATTACGGGACTTTAAAACAACGATACGCATTTTAGACGTGCAAAATTTCCGCTATCAAAATGGCGCCGCTGCCGGGGAGCGGTTTTTAAGTCAATTACGATTAGAATTTTGAGATTTTGATTTCATAAACTTGTTTAATCACTTCTTTGTTTTCTTGTGACAATTCTCTAGGTGTGAAGGAAGAGAACTTTATGCACAACACAAGATCACGAAAAGGCGAATTACTTTCATTTGTCAAGGAGATCGAAAGAAGGAGCAAGAGCTCTAAGAAGAGCAAGGAACCGACACAAGAAGATCAAGATCGAGACGAGCCTCAACTTCAAACTCAAACTTTTTCTTCTCTCTCTACTCATTTAAATTCAAACATGGGTGATGAAACTAGGGTTCCAAGACCAAAAACATTAAAAGAATTAGTGGCCCCAAATATCGTAGAAGATAACTACAATTTTATTAGGCCGAATATACCAAACTTTAAAGCCGATCCAAGCATCATAGGCTCTTTACCCATCTTTCATGGCAAAGCTACCGAAAATCCACACAAACATTTGAAAGACTTCAAGATTCAACTAAACATTTATGCAAATTATGAGGCATTTAACGATATTTTACTTCTTATTTTTCCTTATTCACTAGGTGAAGGGCCAAAAGAATGGTTCTACAACCTACGAGGACCCCTCAACTTCAATGAAGTAGCCGAGCGTTTTAAGGAGAAATACTACTCGCATTCGAGATTGGCGGCAATTAGGCTAGAACTTCTAGCAATCACACAAAAGCCAAACGAGGCTCTCCACGAGTATTACGATCGATTCAACCGTTTGATGGAGGAGTGTCCAAGCCACAATGTCGCAACCCATTTCCTATACGAGCAATTTATACAAGGGCTAGGTTACTCGGAGAGCCAATTCCTCAACGCATCCGCAGGGGGAAGTATCGCGAACAAAGATCTCGAAGAAATTAAGAAGCTACTCGAAGTGATGGCAACCAATTCTCAATCGAGGCGGAATGTTGAATACCGAGTTAATGCGTGTAGCGACCTCAATGTCGACATGCTTAACAACAAGCTCGAGATCATCATGAAGGCTTTGGGCAAGGAGGAAACAAAAAAATGTGGGGTTTGCCTCGCAAATACACACCACACCGATGAGTGCCCGAGTGTGATCGAAGATGCAAATGCCGTTTACAAGAAATTCGACGCCTCGAACTCGTATAACCCTAATCTCCGCAACCATCCTAACTTTAGTTGGTCGAATCCCAACAATGCTCAACCCGACCCATATCGACAATCGGTTACAAAACCGGCAACATACCAACATCCAAATGCAACACAAGCGGTTCAAAAATCGTTTCCAACTCAAGACCCGAATCAAGAAATGAAGCAAATGATGGAAGGAATGATGTCAATGATGCAATCGATGAACGGAAAAATCGACAAAAACGAGAAAAACATGGACTCAATGAAGCAAGAGGTTTCGAACACGAATCGCCATGTGGGTAACTTGGAGACCCAAATAAATCAAATGGCTACTCGACTCAATGTTCTCGAGACTCAAGGTTCATCTCGATTACAATCTCAATCTTTAGCACCTCTCGAGCAAAGGCACGTGAACGCAATATCGCTCCGAAGCGGTAAGGAAATCGGTGAGAGCTCGAGGCAAGCTAAGGAAGTGCAAGAAGAAAAGGAATTGGAGGTACCGGTACCGAAAGAGAGTCCAACTCAAGCCGTGAAGTTACCAACTCAAGAACTAGAACCCGAATCGACTCAAGTCAAGCCACCTTTCCCGAGTCGTCTCCCAAAGCCAATCGAATCGAACAACGACATGCTTGCCATCTTAAAGAAGGTAGAAGTTAATATCCCTCTCATTGAAGCTATTAAAGAGGTACCGAGATTAGCAAAATATCTCAAGGACTTATGCACGAACAAGAGGAAACCAAAAGGGGACGAATTGATAAGTGTGGGGGAAAGTGTTTCGGCAATTTTGAGACTCCCCCAAAAGCACAAGGATCCGGGGATGTTTGCCATTCCATGCAAAATCGGGCAACATGAATTGCCAAAATGCATGCTTGATTTGGGCGCTTCAATAAATGTGATGCCATACTCGATATTCAAGACTCTCGACCTAGGCCCCCTTGATGAAACTCAAGTTGTGATCCAATTGGCCGATCGGTCCACGACTCGACCGGTTGGGGTGATTGAGGACGTGTTAGTAACCGTTAATGGGTTGCTATTCCCCGCGGACTTGTACGTATTGGACATGAATGAGGGGAGTAGTGATTCAACCCCAATTCTCCTTGGGCGGCCATTTTTGAAGACGGCACGCACCAAAATCGATGTACACGCGGGAGAGCTAACGATGGAGTTCGATGATGAGGTAATTAAATTCAATATTTTTGACAAACTAAAAGAACCCATTGTAGGTACACTCAACTTGAGCGCTTTGGACGTGATCGACGATTGTGTGCAAGAGGTCATGGATAGCTCACTCGAGAATTTTCAATGGAGCTCGGATCCATTTGAAGGATGTGACGACCCTATATTCGAGATCGAGCCCAAGTTGGAAGAAGAACGACGCATAGTTCAAGCACTCTTTCTAGGAGACCTCGAGATTCCGATGAAGAGAACTCCACCCTCCATCGAACAAGCTCCAAGGTTAGATCTAAAACCACTACCTTTTGGACTAAAATACGTGTTTTTGGATGAAGCGGAAACCTTGCCGGTGATAATCGCTTCGAATCTAGCAAAGAAGCAAGAAGAAGAACTCATCGAAGTGCTAAAAAGGAATAAGAAAGCTTTCGGGTGGACTCTCTCCGACATACCCGGTATTAGTCCGTCAATGTGCACACACCGAATCCTACTCGAAGACGACTCGAAACCCTCAAGGGAGCCTCAACGAAGACTTAACCCGCCCATGATGGAAGTAGTGAAGAAAGAGGTGATCAAGCTTTTGGATGCGGGGATAATCTACCCTATTACCGACTCAAAATGGGTCTCGCCCATTCATGTGGTACCAAAGAAAACGGGGATAACAATTGTTGAGAACAAAGAGGGCGAGCAAGTGCCGACAAGAATCCAAAATGGGTGGCGAGTTTGTATCGATTATAGGAAATTGAACAAAGCGACAAAGAAAGACCATTTCCCTCTTCCATTCATCGATCAAATGCACGAAAGACTCGCGGGAAAACCATATTATTGTTTCCTCGATGGATTCTCGGGGTATTTCCAAATTCCAATCGCACCCGAAGATCAAGAGAAAACGACATTCACGTGCCCGTTTGGTACCTTCGCGTATCGACGCATGCCATTCGGCCTATGCAACGCTCCCGGCACATTTCAAAGGTGTATGCTTTCTATTTTCTCCGATTATATTTCCAAATTCATTGAAGTTTTTATGGATGATTTTTCGGTATTTGGAGATTCTTTCGATTCATGCTTAGGCAATTTATCCGAAATACTCGAAAAATGCGTCGAAGCAAACCTTGTCTTAAATTTTGAGAAATGCCACTTCATGGTGAGCGAAGGAATTGTTTTAGGTCATTTAATCTCGGAGAAAGGAATGGAAGTCGACAAGGCGAAAATCGACGTAATCAAGACGCTTCCGTATCCAAAGACGGTGAAAGACGTGCGATCCTTTCTCGGCCATGCGGGGTTCTATAGGCGCTTCATCAAAGACTTCTCGAAAATCTCACAACCAATGTGCCAACTTCTCCAAAAAAATGTAAAATTCGAATTCAATGCAAAGTGCAAGGAGGCTTTCGACAATCTCAAGGAAAGGCTTTACTCCGCGCCAATCATCAAGTCGCCAAATTGGGAGCTACCTTTCGAAATCATGTGTGACGCAAGTGACACAAGTGTGGGGGCGGTACTCGGCCAAAGGATTGGGAAGGACCCGCATGTGATTGCTTATGCCTCGAAAACCCTCGACAACGCACAAAGAAACTACACCACTACCGAAAAGGAACTCCTCGCGATTGTTTTTGCCTTAGAGAAATTTCGATCGTACCTTTTGGGTACCAAGGTAATTGTGTTCTCGGATCATGCAACTTTCTGTGTGAAAGAGTGTATATTGGATATACATGTCTTTTGGCCAATCCTAATCCTATATGATATAAATATGATTTTTCTCTCTCATCTGGGGTAATTCATTCAGTCCAATTCATTCAAGATATTCCAGAGAATTGTGAGACAACTTTCTAGAGAGAGAAATGGTGTAAAGAGAGAGAAACCGTGAAAAGGTGTTTTCCGGTATAGAGAATCAATCAATCGAGCAAGTTCGCCGGTGCTTCGTCTAGGCAGTTGCATCCGCGACCGACGTCTTACGAGTCAAGGTGGATACAAGTAGAGGAGCAACATCTGGGGCTCTTTCGGTTGTGATCGATTCGGAGGAACGAAATCTGCCGGAGACGGAAACGAGCGAATCGAGTAACGGGCTGTGGAAGCATGCAGGCATAGAACGCCCGAAGACAACCCGAGGCGTGTCAAGACGGTGGGAGACGTGCGGTATGGGACGTACGGGCTAGTCACCAACGTGACACCGAAGGAAAAGAAGGATGCGAGCGATCAACCCGTCGTGCGTGATCAATTTCACGCTGGTAATCGTCTATCCTACTTTGCATCGTACCCTCGAAGTCATGGCGTGATCTTGGATTTAGGGAACCGGACCGGGCCTTCATATCCGCTGCGCGGGCCCGGGGATGGGTGAATTCCCAACACAGCACTCCTTCGCGTAGTGTCCAGGCTTGCCGCAGTTGTAACACTCGACACTTGCTCGAGTCGACCAGTTTCCTCGTCCACGACCTTGTCCTCGGCCGCTTCAATTTTGCTGATTCGGTTGCTTCTTTTCTTCGGAATTATAGTTTCCGCCTCTGCCTCGACCACCAAATCTACCTCCTCGGTCGCGTCCTCTTCCTCGATTGTTCTCAGCGTACATCGACTTGTTTTCATCTATGGTCTCCTTGATTTGCAGAGCCTCCTGGTGTGACTCGTTCTCCTTCTTTTTCTTTCGCTGCTCGTGTGCTTCGAGTGAACCCGCCAGTTCATCAGCGGTCATTTGATCTAAATCTTTCGACTCTTCAATAGCGCACACCACGTTTTCGAACTTCTCGGTCAAGGACCGTAGAATCTTCTCAACAACTCTGGCGACGGTTAGAGCTTCTCCGTTGTCCTTTAACTGATTCGCCACTGCGTGTACTCGCGAGATGTAATCGGACACTCCCTTCGATTCCGTCATCTTCATGGGCTCCAATTCGCCTCGCAAAGCCTGAAGCCTTACTTGCTTCACTCGGTCGGCACCCTTGAGCACTTTCTCCAAAGTGTCCCATGCTTCCTTCGAAGTTTTCGCGCCGGCAATCTTCTGAAAACCCGACTCGTCTACACCTTGGTACAACAGGTACAAAGCGGTCTTGTCCTTCACTCGTTTCTTTTTCATTGATTTCAACTGGTTTACCGTCGGCTCCTTTTCGGCAAAGGGTTCCGTGTAGCCAGTTTCAACTATCTCCCAAATATCTTGCGCACTGAGTAACGCCCGCACCTGGATATTCCATACTTCGTAATTCGTCTTCGTCAATCGCGGTAGCGGTATATGGCCAAAAGCACTCCCAGAACTCACCATCGCTTTGATGCGAATTTGTTGGTATTACGAGATTCGAATATGGATTTCTAATAAACAAAACTCTCTCCTATGATTCTAATAGGCTCTTACAACCCTCTCTCTTTATTTTCCTAATTGATATATATATATATATATATATATATATATATATATATATATATATATATATATATATATATATATTGTTAAACATCCAAACCCTATTTATATGTTCCATAAACTTGAAATACAAGAAATTAAAACATTGCATTAAAATTATTTGCCAAACAGTAATCTAATTTTTTTATAATAAAATCTGCCCCATAATTATTTCCTAACTTTCATTCTTTAAAATAATATTTCCCTAAAATTATTTGGTTTAATTAAACTTGATAAATATGAATTCGGACTTGAACTTATTAACAAATACACGAAGAATAATTACTTAGCCTGATTGTGCAAGAGCCTTGACATTGTCGATCGTATCACTACTCTCGACTGCTCACCATTTTTCCTTTTTGATACATAGTTTCGTCCTTTTTCAGATTGGATATCCAGCTAAAAGTAGGAAAATGTTGCACATACACAACTCCCCTCCTCCCAATGCCTTGATGACGTGGATAACGCTTAACACCTCAAGAATTAACACACAAATACATGATTTAACATTTTAATTTGCGCTTTTATTATCTTATGTTATGATTAAACACCCAAATAAGGTGTTAAATCATAAATTTGTGTCTTAATTCTTGAGGTGTTAAGCGGTCTCCATGTCATCAAGGATGTTGGTGTAGGTTTGGGGGGATGTACATCACTACTCCTAAAAGTAATAAAAAATGATCCGAGCTTAACTAACACCAAGAACAAGCTTATAACTTCAAAGCACAAAAATTCTCGGCTCCAGTTTATTTTCGTCCATTGCGTCCAAGACAGAAAAACGCAAATGGACGGGCAAACTAAAACTACCGAGACCCTCCAGATTTATCAGTAAAATCGAGGAAAACAACCAAGAAAAAAAAGAAAAAGATGAACAAGATGCTGGTCAATCTCGGGCAGAAGTGCAACAAAACTTCATTGGTGTGAGATCTGGCACTCGTCGTCTTCTACGTGCTTGCCGCCTCGATGGGAACGAATGCATCTCCTCTCTCTTCGTCCACGCCTCAGTGGGAACAAATGCCTCTCTTCTCTCTTCATCTTGGACGAGATGGAAGGTGAATTGATTTATGAAAGAGAAACGGAGAGAAACGTTTGGGAATGGAGAAGTTGGATATGGCAGGAGATTGGCAAGAGATAGAATCACAAAATTACCCTTTTACCCTTTTAAATGGGTGTACCGAACATTTTGTTAAAAAGTTGATTTAATTACAACCTTTAGATCAAGGTGAATGCTTAAATCTTAACCACTCAATTGGAAAAGGGTGTATGACAAGAAAAAAAAATGTATGATAGAACTCATATACATATATATACTATATATGAGAGTTCTATCATACACTCTTTTACAAGGGTATTTTGAGTATTTTAGCAATTAATTATATTTGTAAAAGGGTGTATCATAAAATTTATCTTTTATGGAGATTTTTGTTTAAATGAACAACAAAAAATTCCAATTTAGTTAAATATTAATTGATAAATATATTTGATATCTTACCTTAAATATTCATAAATGATTAATTACTCCAAATATCCTTGAAAATGAGTGTATGATAAGGATATGAGTGTATGATAGAAACCCCCATATATATATATATATATATATATATATATATATATATATATATATATATATATATATATATATATATATATATATATATATTTCTTCGTTGCGGTCAAGGTTTGAACAATTCAAAATTTACGAAAAAACTTTGAATTTTTGTTTAAATTGAAATGTTCCACCAATGAATCGTTGCTAGAATCTTGTCATAACCTTGTAAATGTCCTAAAACATGGCGATATTTCGGATATTGATGGAAGAGACCTTTACATGGAATTAAAAAATTTGAAAAATGGATTGCCAAAAGGAGTCGAAAAGCTTGAAATTCTTAATTATTTGAACCATATGACCATTTGCTATCCGAATTCGTGGATTGTTTATAGAATTTTATTAACAATACCGGTTACGGTTGCATCGGGAGAAAGAAGTTTTTCGAAGTTAAAATTAATTAAAAATTATTTTCGATCAACTATGTCACAAGAAAAATTAAATGGTTTGGCGTTATTATCCATTGAAAATGGTTTCGCACAATATTTGGATTATTCGAATTTAATTGATATGTTTGCTTCTAAAAATGCTAGAAGAGTGATTTTTATGTCATGATTATTATGATTGTATTACAATATAATTTTTGTAAACTCATTTTGATTTGAAAAAAAAAATATTGTTTATGATCTCAAAAGTGTTGGTAATACGGGATTCGAATATGGATTTCTAATAGGAATTTCTAATAAACAAAAAACTCTCTCTTATAATTCTAATAGTCTCTTACAAGTCTTTCTCTCTTTTCTAATTGATATTTGATGATTTCAATGTGATTAATCCCTAAACATGCAAGGCCTATTTATAGGCTCCATAAACTTGCATTACAAGGAATTAAACCTTGCCTTAAAACTTATTTCCTAAATTACTTTACTATAATAAATCTTGCCCTATAATAATTTCCTAAATTACTTTCCTTAAAACAACTTTCCCTAACATTAATTGAGCTAATTAAACTTGATTTATTATTTCGGGCTTGGGCTTATCAACAAATTCCTCCCTTAAGCACAAGCCTCTTCATCATCCCGATCATCGTCTTCAAATTTTTTTCTTTTTCTTGTACACCCGCTTGACTCCTATGGGCTTGCATCTTTTTGATAATTCGACCAAGTCCCACGTCTTGTTTTTCTCGATAGGCCCAATCTCTTCATCCATCGCGGCTTGCCATTTCTTGTTTCTCACGGCTTCTTCAAACGAAATATTCTCCGCATCTGCCAAAAGACAGACAACATGTACCTCACTGGTTGCATCGTATAGCTCTTGTAGGCTCCTTGTGCGCGTATGTCTCGGCTCGTCTTCTTCTTCAGGTATTGCAGGGCTAGTCGGTACAAAAGATGAGGATTCTTCTTTCTCGGACTCGTCTGACTCGGCGTCCTCATCTTCCATCTCACACTTCTTATTCCAGTCCCATGCGCTCTTTTCATTCACGTGGACATCTCGGCTCACCACAACCTTTCTTTCAATCGGATCGTACAACTTGTATGCCTTCGTTTTCTCGTCATATCCAATGACCACAAACTTCTTGCTTTTATCATCAAGCTTCGTCCTCCTTTGATCTGGTACATGTGCATACGCCACACTTCCGAACACCTTGAAATGCGACACCGTCGGTTTCTGACTGCTCCAAGCTTCTTGAGGTGTTTTCTCGCCTAATTTTGCATGAGGACATCGATTTTGTACATACACCGCACACTGTACCGCCTCGGCCCAAAATTCTTTTGGCACTCCTTTGCTCTTCAACATCGACCGAACCATGTCGAGAATGGTCCGGTTCTTCCTCTCGGCCACACCATTTTGTTGAGGCGAGTACGGCGCAGTCAAGAATCTCTTAATTCCTTGCTCCTCACAAAAGCTCGTAAATGCGGTTGACGTGTACTCACCGCCTCTATCTGACCGCAAAGCTTTGATGTATCTCCCGGTCATCTTCTTGACAAGCACCTTGAACCTCTTGAACACTTCGAATGCCTCGGATTTTTCCTTCAAAAAATAAACCCAGGTCCTCCTAGTGTAATCATCAACGAATGTAATAAAATACCTTTTCTCACTGAACGATTTCGGTGTGATCGGACCACAAATGTCGGTGTGCACCAGCTCGAGAGGGTTTGCTGCTTCATATTTCGCCTTCTTCTGAAATGGGACTCTTGCATGTTTACCGAGTACGCAACCTTCGCAAAATCTGCTCGTGTAGTCCATATCTGGCAGACCGTGCACCATGTCCTTCTTGGCCAACTCTCGCAAGCCTCCATAGTGCAAGTGTCCAAACCGCAAATGCCAGAGCCAAGCTTTATCCTCCATGTCGACTCGTAAGCACATTCTCTGCACACTTCTCAGGTTGAGCTTGAACATTCGATTCTTCGCCATCTCAACACGCGCAACCAATTGACCTCGATCGTCCTTCAGCTGCATCGCTCGATCTTTCATGAAGACCGAGTATCCTCTCTCCAATAGTTGCCCCATGCTGATTATGTTGCTCTTCATCTCAGGCACGTAATAGACATTTTCGATATGTCCTTCTTTACCATCCTTCTGATAGAATCGAATTTTACCTTTACCCTTTACTTGGACCTTTGACGCATCTCCAAATGACACGTGCCCATCGTCTAGCTCCTTCATCTCTACGAAAAGGTGTTTGTGCCCGCACATGTGGTTGCTTGCGCCGGTGTCGAGGTACCAGATCGTATCGCTCTCCGATGTGGTGTCTTTGTGAGCCATCATGAGAACACCATCATTAGCCTCCTTCTCTACTAGGTTGGCATTTTCTTTTACCTTTTTCTCGGACCAGCACTCCTTCGCGTAGTGTCCAGGTTTGCCGCAGTTGTAACACTCGATGTTGGTTCAAATTTCCTGATAGTTTGATTATTTCAAAACACTGTCATTACTAATGTTTACATCCAGAAAAGTGCAGGATAACATAGGTACGATACGAAGATGAAGGAGGACTTGTGAAGGAGGACTTCATTGGATTACATCAAGAATCAAGACATGAAGTCTCAAGATAAACAAGAAAAGAAGAAAACATGGAAGGCCATTGGAATACATCAAGACTCAAGATGTTGAAGCCTTCCGTGAGTGGGATATGCCACAAATAAACCATAGGTACAAACCTAGTAGAACTCAAGTAAAATCATGTTCAAAATAACAAAGAGTTCAGTCAAGCAGGAAGTGCGTTCTGAACGAACTCAAAGTCCGTTCAGAACGGACTTGCTAAATATCAAAACTTAAAAAGCTTGATTAGAATCAAACGTGTCACAGGGATGTGTGCGTTCGAACGAAGAATCATGTCCGTTCGAACGGATAATTAGAATCCGTTCAAACACCTTCTGAGTGCGTTGAACGGACAATCCTTCCTGTGAACGGAAAATGTCACAGGAATGTGTGCGTTCGAACTAACATCCATGTGCGTTCGAACGGACAACCTGGAATCCGTTCACCCACTTTTAAGTGCGTTGAACGGACTCTTGTTCCTGTGAACGCAAAATGCTATGTATAATTGAGTCCGTTACGAACGGACATTGTACGTTCGAACGGACCCAAGATGTACTTGCACGTTATTTTGAAACGGCTAGTGCAAACTTCAAGTGCGTTCTGAACGAACTGTAATGCGTTCGAACGCACTGCAAGTTTTCTGAAGGATTTCTATAGAGAGTATAAATAGAATCCTTCATGGGTCTCTCTCTCCCAACTCTTCATTTTTCAAACATTCAAAACCTAAAAAGAGAGAAACCCTAAGCTGTGATTATCTATATCCATTGATAGCTTGAGAAACCTCTTTAGATCATTGATCTACTTTCGATATTCTCCACTAATCGTATCCCACTCACGTGACCGATCACGTTGTAGCTCGATTAGTGAAAAAGTGTAATAGGCTAGTGCAACAAAGTGTAAAGAGCCTAAGCTATAGATCGATAGAAGCGTGTAAATCGATCTAGGCAAATCCTTGTAATCGAGTTGAGTTGGAATTCAATCGAAAGCCAAAAAGAGGCACAAGGCATTCCCGGAGACGTAGGTACTCGCAAATAATTGAGTCGGTCAATTAAGTGAGTAAAGGGTGAGTTAAAGCTACAAAGCAACCACCTACCGAACTTCGTAAACAAACATCTTGTGTCAAAGTGTTTGTACGGTATCATCTTTATCATCTAAATTATTATTTATTCCGCACCATAAATTAGGTTTAAATCTAAACTAAGTATAAGTTAGATTGCCAAATTTACCCCCCTCTAGGTTAGAATTAACCAACAATTGGTATCAGAGCAGGGTACTAACCATCTCTTAAATTTATTAAGGATAAACTTGTACCTTACGATCTAATGGCTGAAGTTAATCCCATGAGCGCGGTGGAAGCAGCCATTCACTCTCTCCGTATTGAACGAGGTTTAACTTCGACACACCACCAGGCCATAATTGTAGACGCAGAACCTTCCTCTCCCACTCTAAGCTCAACACATGACAAAAGTTATGAGGTACGTACTAACTCTCTGTATGGTATCAAATCGTTACCTAGACCTGAATTTTCTCCCGCATCCAAACTAGAACTCGAATCTTGTGACGAGTTTCTTAGGGATGAAGGTAACTCTCAATTAAATGAGGGTAAACTTGAAAGTCCCACCCAAGCTCTCAAGGATAAGGTAGCCTCTCTTGAGTTATCCATCTTGGCATACAAAACTCAAATAAATGAATTTAAAGGATTTTCAAAATGTGAATGTAAAACCCTGAAATGTGAGATTTCTCTTTTAAAAGTCGAAATTCAAACTATGAAAGTTGAGAATGAGTCTTTGAAGAGGGCATGTACAATGATTGCATTGAGTCCCCCTTCATTGGATGATGTCTTAAAATCGTCATTAACGGGACAAAAGCCCAATGATGAATCCGGTTTAGGACATAAGAAAATTAACGATAATAATCCCAACCTTACAATATCTCAAAATCAAAAATATAAATGGGAAAACCATAAAGTAAGTAGTCATGGAAATGCTTTTATGTACCATGACTACAACAAAGGTAAATATGCAAAAAATGAACAATCTAAACGAGTCAAGAATAACTATAGGAACAAGCATTTTACACAAAATTCACAACCTAGACATACTAATTTGGGACGAACCGATTGTTTGTTTAAAAGGGGACCAAATGGGTATTTCTATGAAGTGACAAACTACACCGAAGCTTCATATCAACAAGAGTCCTCCAAACATTTCACCAACACACATAAACAATTTAAACAAAATAATGTTAAGCAAAATAAATTTAAATCAAATAACCTTCATCAAATGCCAAAATCGATAACTTCCAAGAGAAGTAATCCGAATAAACTCTCGGACTATTTTGTGAAGAGTACCACACCCACAAATAAGCCCACCTTAGCTTTTTGTAACTATTGTTGCAAAATCGGTCATGTCTCAACCGGGTGTAATCTTCGCAATCCAAAAGTAGCACCAAACGTCATGTGGATGCGTAAAGATCGTCACTCAATGGGTTCCTCTACCTCCTTTGGTATAGGACCCCCTAGGGTGTAAAACCCTAACTTGAGACACTATACTCCCTAGTATACCATACCATAAGCCAAATATTTAGGGGGAGTATAGTTAGTAAGAATTCATATTAGTCAATTTCAATTTCTTTTTGGTTTAACTAATATGAATTTCTTATAGATGGGCCTAACTTCCAGAACAAAGTCATCAAAATGGTGTCTAGATAGTGGTTGTTCTAGACATATGACTTGGGATCGAGAGATGTTCAAATCTCTCGAACCGTTCAAGGGAGGAGACGTTACCTTCGGAGGAAATCAAAAAGGTAAAATTATCGGTATCGGTTCAATAGGTACCTCAAATTGGACGTTAGAGAATGTCTACCTTGTCACTGGACTTAAACATAATTTAATTAGCATAAGCCAATTATGTGATGCCGGATATTGTGTGAAATTCGATCAACTCTCATGCTTGATTGATCGAATGAAAGACAATACCACAGTATGCAAAGGAACCCGACACGAAAATCTATACTACTTTGATTTCGAATCATTCGTGCCGGGAATCCATTGTCTCACTGTATCAGAATCAGTATCTCGATTATGGCATAGACGGTTAGGTCACATTTGCATGAAAACTATACATAGGTTGTCCAAAAAGCAATTAGTTAGAGGACTTCCCTCACATAAACTTGAACTAGAAGGATTATGCGATGCGTGTGAAAAAGGTAAGCACACTAGATCGTCCGGGTTCAAATCAAAGAACATGGTCACCACGAATCGACCTCTTCAACTCATCCATCTTGATCTTTGCGGACCAATGAGCGTTACTAGCATAGGTAATAAAAGGTATATGTTTGTTATTGTGGATGATTATTCACGGTTCACTTGGATACATTATTTACTTCATAAAAGTGAAACGTGTGACAACTTCATCAAATTTTGCACTCTCGTTGAAAATGAAAAAGGCACCTCAATTATCACCATTCGAAGTGACAATGGAGGTGAATTTCGAAATGCAAAATTTGATGAATTTTGTCATAAAAAGGGATATATACGCGAATTTTCGGCTCCTCGCACACCTCAACAAAATGGTGTGGTTGAACGTAAAAATCGAACGTTAATTGAACTTGCCCGTACCATGCTCAGTGAGCATCCTTCTCCAAAATACCTTTGGGCCGAAGCCACTAACACCGCATGTCATGTGGTGAATAGGGTTAGCTTAAGGCCTATTTTGAAGACGACGCCATATGAGCTATGGTATGGGGGAAATCCAAATGTCTCTTACATGAGAGTATTTGGATGCAAATGCTATATCTTGGATGAATTGAGTAATCGAGACAAACTCGATCCAAAATCAATTGAAGGAATATTTGTCGGTTACTCAAGCACAAGTAAAGCATACCGAGTTTACATACGATCAACACGAGTCGTATGTGAATCCGTTCACGTACATTTTGATGAAACTAACAAGGAAGCCGAGAAAGGTAGCTTAAATGTAGGTGAAGTCACGGAAACAATTCCTAAATCACCGAGAAAACAAGCCGAGCTGGAATATCAAAACATCGACATAACTCTTGATGAACCTCAGAGAGAAAACAATGATCCTCCAGAAGAGGAAGAACAGGAGGAAGAGGAAGAAGAGAGTGAAATTCCGTACCAAATCCCCGAGGTTCTCCGAGAAGTACCCCACCATCCTCTCACAAACGTTGTTGGAGATCCCCGAGAAGGTGTACGAACTCGGTCTCGCGTTCACAACTACGTAGCTCATTGCGCATATCTTTCTCACACCGAGCCAAAATCCTTCAAGGAAGCCAATCTAGACGAAGATTGGATTATCGCAATGCAAGAAGAATTGGAACAATTCGAAAGAAATCAAGTTTGGATGTTGGTTCCAAAACCCATGAATCGTTCGATCATTGGGACTCGATGGATCTTTCGAAATAAACTTGATGAACACGGAAACGTAGTACGAAACAAGGCAAGACTCGTCGCTCAAGGATTCAAACAACGAGAAGGGATAGATTTCGAAGAAACCTTTGCTCCAGTGGCTCGTCTCGAAGCGATACGACTCCTCCTAGCTTACGCCGCTATTGAGGGGTTTACACTATTTCAAATGGACGTCAAGAGTGCATTTCTAAATGGTGAAATCGAAGAAGAAGTCTACGTTGAGCAACCACCGGGATTTAAGGATCCTAAGTTCCCCGATTACGTGTGCAAACTCTCAAAAGCCCTATACGGATTGAAACAAGCCCCACGAGCATGGTACGATCGACTATCCTCATTTCTCACCTCAAATGGTTTTGTGAGAGGTATAATCGACACCACCCTCTTCACACGTAAAAAGGGAGTATCCATTTTACTTGTTCAAATTTACGTAGATGATATTATTTTTGGATCATGTGATGCGGCTCTTGCCGAAGAATTCTCTATTCTTATGCACAGTGAATTTGCCATGAGTATGATGGGAGAGTTAAAATTTTTCTTGGGTCTTCAAGTCACACAATCAAGTGAAGGAATTTTCGTCAACCAATCAAAGTACACTCGCGAATTATTAAAGAGATTCGAGTTGGACCAAACTAAAACGAGTGACACTCCAATGGCAAAGGAATCAAAATTGGATGCGGATGAAGAGGGCGAATCGTTCGACATTACGTCCTATAGAGGAATGATCGGGAGCCTTCTTTATCTAACGGCAAGTCGTCCCGACATAATGTTCGCCGTATGCTTGTGTGCTAGATTTCAGGCTAACCCCAAGGTATCACACTACACGGCCGTAAAACGCATATTTCGTTATTTAAAAGGTACAATTGAACTTGGGATATGGTACGGGCATAGTGGGAACCTAAACCTAGTAGGATACACTGATGCGGATTTTGCCGGATCCCGAGTTGATCGTAAAAGCACTAGCGGTACATGCCAATTTTTGGGAGGTTTACTTGTATCATGGTCAAGTCGGAAACAACACTCGGTAGCCTTATCGACGGCCGAAGCCGAGTATGTCGCCGCAGGAAGCTGCTGTGCTCAATTACTGTGGTTGAACCAAACCCTAGGAGACTACGGTTTGAACTTCCGTAAAATCCCCATATTGTGCGACAACAATAGCGCAATATGCATCTCGAAAAACCCGGTCCACCATTCACGAACCAAGCATATCGACATACGTCACCACTTCATTCGGGATCACGTGGAAAAAGGCGATGTTAAGCTCGAATGGATAGAGACTCAAAATCAAATTGCCGACATCTTCACAAAACCGTTACCATTTGCTCCCTTCTCCGACTTACGACTAAAGCTAGGTATGTTATCTCTCAAGAATTAAAATTCAGCATATTGGGTCTAGTCTCATGTAGTTGCATCATAATGGTATAATCATAAGTACAAATAGAGTTGTTGAACTAGGGTCAGTGTTTTGGGTCAATACATCCGGGTCTCAGCTCAGTATCTAGTCCGTTCGAACGAACAAAAGAGTGCGTTCGGAACGGACAAATAAATTCAACAAATACCATCCTTCCAGACTCAAGTCCGTTCGAACGAACTAACTGTGCGTTCTGAATGGACAGATGAAATGAATGATTACGACTGTTTTTCATATTATGGCGCCTTTCCCAACAGTTGCAAGTGCGTTCGAACGAACTTACATAAATGTGCGTTTGAACGAACTCGAAAACCTCTCACCTGCAACTCAAACCCAAACAATGGGGCCTTTTACCCAGAAGCGTGTACGTTCGAACGCACATGAATGTCCGTTCGAACGAACTCGTCGTGTTTACTCCCCATCTGCATGCAACCGACCCTCATCAATGGACGCTTGGTTTCCTCTTCTCGTACGAAGAAACTTAAAGAGACACGATTTACATTCTTCTCTTTCCCAAACTCCTTCTATTCTCTCTCAAAAGCTTGATTTCATGGATGCTAATCGAAGCCTCATATCAAAAGGGAAATACATGGAAAAGAAGAGAACAGGAGAAAGCTCGAAAGCTCAAGAAATACCACCGCCTCCATCGATTGTTCGCATAAAGAGGGGCACACCAGCCAACAGGCCTAATCACAGCGCACGAATGCAAGCAGATTACGATTTCAATAATCCGAATAACGATTATCTCTTTCGAAACCAGGAAGCCGGACTCCTTTTCAATAGCGTTGTGGTAAGGAGACCCCTCTCAAAATCTTACTATTACGAGTTTCCACGAAATTGTTCTATTCTTTCCAACAAGATCGAGGAAATCGAGCAAAAATGGGGATTTGCAAACCTTGCGCGTCTCAACGAGAGGTCGTATGAGATCATCACTCGGCTATTCTATGCGAACGCCACTTTCGATCATACCCAAGATAAGATAACCTCGTTTATTCTCGGTGAGGAAGTCGTTATCTCGGTGCAGAATTTGTGCGACTTGTTCGGGCTCAAAGATGATGGAGAGAAGGTGTACAACGACCGCAAAGGGAAAATTGAAATCGAAGGGTTCGAAACCATGAAGAAGGTGGTCACGAATAGATACGCATCACAATCAGCAGTATCACACTTGGCTGCTCCTGAAAAATTCGTCTGGATAATTGGTAATAACATTCTCGCTCCAGTTGAAAAATTAAGAGTAAACCTCGAAGATCGAAATATCTTGTGTTTATATCGCATGTGGTACGAGGACCAACTCCCTATCCATATGCCTCATCTCATATTAAGGCACATGGAAAGCGCCATAAACCTTAGGAATGCGTCGTTACCCTATGGAACGTTGATCGCTCGAATGTTGAACCTCCAAGGAGTCTCGATACCGGTGGAAGATTGGGATTTCCGACCTGAACATCCGATCAACCTCGCGTCCAAATTAAACCTTCTACGTCAAAGGTTTCGGTATTCGGCACAAGCTCGTGAATGGATTATTGATCACCCAGATGAAGAGGGAGCGTTCCATCTTCCTCCAAATCCTACCCGTTGGTCGGAGAGTGACGCTCCATCCGACCAGGGCAGTGCAAACCAGGCTCGACCACATGAGAGGAGTGAGAGTGTAAGAAGTTCGAACGTCCCGATGGAAAGGGATGAAAGGCGGTTCGCTCACATAACTTCGTTGTTAGAGGCAATGAATAAGCGTATGGAGCAACATGAACGAGGGATTCGAAATGAAATTCGAGAGGGCATGCAAGTTTCCGAGACAAGGATGCTCGAGAGAGTAGAACGTCAATTTTTCGACCTGTACGGTCATCTTGAAAACCGTTTCGGGGCCTACCCTGAACCTCGAGCACAAGCCAATCCTCCTCCTCCAGCAAATCCCACCGTAAATCCGTCAAGGTCCCATTCGGGAACTTTCAACGTCGACGACTTCTTTGCGTCCGGTCCAAGCTATCATCCCGACCCGAACCCTTACCCCGGTCCCAACGAGATGTAATCACCGGCGGTGTTATAAGTGTCTTGTGTTGTAGTGTCTATTTTTATATGACGTGCATGTGTGTGAGAACTTGTGTTTGTTGTGTTTGTTATGTTTGTAGTCTGTGTCATGCCATGTTGTGAACAAACTGTTATGGTCATATTGTCAGTTTAAACTGTTGCATCTATTTTGGATTTTTTATTCTTATATAACCTATTAGTCCAGAAGAAAGTGCGTTCGAACGCATTACTTTTTCCGTTCGGAACGCACACTAAAACTGTCTTATGTTATTGAAAATCTGCCAAATTTTGAAAGGATTGTCATCATTCCAAAACAAAAGAATTTGATCATACTTACGAGCTCATACATTCATCAATTCATTCTTTGAGGGGGAGCTCGCATTTAGGGGGAGCCTTCCGTTTTTGAAGTCTCCTTGGCCCTTTTGATCTCTTTCAAAATGGGGGAGAAACGATCGTACGGAAAGTTCTCAACTAAATGGTGAAACTCTCCAAACCGACAGTGTTTTGAAATTAATCAAAAGGGGGAGTTTGTTGGTTCAAATTTCCTGATAGTTTGATTATTTCAAAACACTGTCATTACTAATGTTTACATCCAGAAAAGTGCAGGATAACATAGGTACGATACGAAGATGAAGGAGGACTTCATTGGATTACATCAAGAATCAAGACATGAAGTCTCAAGATAAACAAGAAAAGAAGAAAACATGGAAGGCCATTGGAATACATCAAGACTCAAGATGTTGAAGCCTTCCGTGAGTGGGATACGCCACAAATAAACCATAGGTACAAACCTAGTAGAACTCAAGTAAAATCATGTTCAAAATAACAAAGAGTTCAGTCAAGCAGGAAGTGCGTTCTGAACGAACTCAAAGTCCGTTCAGAACGGACTTGCTAAATATCAAAACTTAAAAAGCTTGATTAGAATCAAACGTGTCACAGGGATGTGTGCGTTCGAACGAAGAATCATGTCCGTTCGAACGGATAATTAGAATCCGTTCAAACACCTTCTGAGTGCGTTGAACGGACAATCCTTCCTGTGAACGGAAAATGTCACAGGAATGTGTGCGTTCGAACTAACATCCATGTGCGTTCGAACGGACAACCTGGAATCCGTTCACCCACTTTTAAGTGCGTTGAACGGACTCTTGTTCCTGTGAACGCAAAATGCTATGTATAATTGAGTCCGTTACGAACGGACATTGTACGTTCGAACGGACCCAAGATGTACTTGCACGTTATTTTGAAACGGCTAGTGCAAACTTCAAGTGCGTTCTGAACGAACTGTAATGCGTTCGAACGCACTGCAAGTTTTCTGAAGGATTTCTATAGAGAGTATAAATAGAATCCTTCATGGGTCTCTCTCTCCCAACTCTTCATTTTTCAAACATTCAAAACCTAAAAAGAGAGAAACCCTAAGCTGTGATTATCTATATCCATTGATAGCTTGAGAAACCTCTTTAGATCATTGATCTACTTTCGATATTCTCCACTAATCGTATCCCACTCACGTGACCGATCACGTTGTAGCTCGATTAGTGAAAAAGTGTAATAGGCTAGTGCAACAAAGTGTAAAGAGCCTAAGCTATAGATCGATAGAAGCGTGTAAATCGATCTAGGCAAATCCTTGTAATCGAGTTGAGTTGGAATTCAATCGAAAGCCAAAAAGAGGCACAAGGCATTCCCGGAGACGTAGGTACTCGCAAATAATTGAGTCGGTCAATTAAGCGAGTAAAGGGTGAGTTAAAGCTACAAAGCAACCACCTACCGAACTTCGTAAACAAACATCTTGTGTCAAAGTGTTTGTACGGTATCATCTTTATCATCTAAATTATTATTTATTCCGCACCATAAATTAGGTTTAAATCTAAACTAAGTATAAGTTAGATTGCCAAATTTACCCCCCTCTAGGTTAGAATTAACCAACACTCGACACTTGCTCGACTCGACCAGCTTCCTCGTCCACGACCTCGTCCTCGGCCGCGCCAATTTTGCTGATTCGGTTGCTTCTTTTCTTCGGAATTATAGTTTCCGCCTCTGCCTCGACCACCAAATCGACCTCCACGGCCGCGTCCTCTTCCTTGATTGTTCTCGGCGTACATCGCCTTATCTTCATCTATGGTCGTCTTGACTTGCAGAGCTTCTTGGTGTGCCTCGTTCTCCTTCTTTTTCTTTCGCTGCTCGTGTGCCTCGAGTGAACCTGCCAATTCATCAACGGTCATTTGATCTAAATCTTTCGACTCTTCAATAGCGCACACCACGTTTTCGAACTTCTCGGTCAGAGATCGTAGAATCTTCTCAACAACTCTTGCGTCGGTTAGAGCTTCTCCGTTGCCCTTTAACTGATTCGCCACTGCTTGTACACGCGAGATGTAGTCGGATACTCCCTCTGATTCCTTCATCTTCATGGACTCCAATTCGCCTCGCAAAGTCTGAAGCCTTACTTGCTTTACTCGATCGGCACCCTTGAACACTCTCTCCAAAGTGTCCCATGCTTCCTTCGAAGTTTTTGCGCCGGCAATCTTCTGAAAACCCGACTCGTCTACAGCTTGGTACAATAGGTATATGGCGGTCTTGTCTTTCACTCGTTTCTCTTTCATTGCTTTTAATTGGTTTACCGTCTGCTCCGTTTCGGCAACCGGTTCCACGTAGCCAGCTTCGACTATCTCCCAAACATCTTGCGCACCGAGTAACGCCCGCATCTGAATACTCCATACTTCGTAATTCGTCTTCGTCAATCGCGGTAGCGGTATATGGCCAAAAACACTCCCAGAACTCGCCATCGCTCTGATGCCAATTTGTTGGTAATACGGGATTCGAATATGGATTTCTAATAGGAATTTCTAATAAACAAAAAACTCTCTCTTATAATTCTAATAGTCTCTTACAAGTCTTTCTCTCTTTTCTAATTGATATTTGATGATTTCAATGTGATTAATCCCTAAACATGCAAGGCCTATTTATAGGCTCCATAAACTTGCATTACAAGAAATTAAACCTTGCCTTAAAACTTATTTCCTAAATTACTTTCCTATAATAAATCTTGCCCTATAATAATTTCCTAAATTACTTTCTTTAAAACAACTTTCCCTAACATTAATTGAGCTAATTAAACTTGATTTATTATTTCGGGCTTGGGCTTATCAACAAAAAGTCCCGTCTTTTTGTTCGCCTAAGGCCCTCAAAAATCTAGGACCGGGACTGTATGTGGATATATGAAAAAGAGAAAATACTAATGCTAGATAATTTGAAAAAAAAGGAATTCACCTGGTAAATCGATGCTCTTTATGAAGGACGAATTTGTTCCTCATTTGCTCCAGTTGGTGTGTAGAAGTAGGGAGGGTGTGGGGGAGTCTGCAATCTCTTCTTCAGAAGTCATTTGTGCCGAATTCGAGACAAGACGCTTTTGATGAGTGTTTCTAAAGGAGTCCGGAGTGAATCGAGACAAATTGCTGTCTTCTTCATCTTCGCGATTTGGAGAGAGAGAGTGGTGTGCCCGGTATCTTCACAGGTAGAAAAAAGAGGAGTGGCGAATTGGCAAAAGAGATCTGGGCGGAGTTGAGGTTATTCATATGGTCTGAGCTCAAGGAGTATTGCGAGTTGAGGTTATTCAGAAGAGATCTTCGCGATTTGGAGAGAGAGAGAAGGAAACAATAAGCTTTGAAGAAGGTCGGAGCTCAAGGAGTATTGCGAAGAGGCTTGCTAATGGAGAGTGATCGAGCTCAAGGAAAGGAGATGAAGACCTGTAGAGGAAAGATAGATCGCGAAGTTTTAGTTCTTCATTATTCTTTTCTATTCATGAGTGGGGGCTTAGAGAGGTGTAATTAATTATTTTTGGGTGTATTTGTCAGCACATATAGATGGTACGAAATAATTGAAATTAGCAAACTTTTGTAATTTATCTATCAATGAAAGATCAATGTTTGAAAGTGCAATAATGAAAGCTCACTCTAAATTTTTTGAAAAATATTTATTTTTAACTAAATTAGTGTGTGAATTAGTATTTGTATCAATTATTAAAGAAAAAAAACCTTCCATACTCTAAAATCCACATCGACAGATATCTTCAATCCAAATCAACATTTAAGCTCTAAAATCCGGACATATATTTCTAAAAATGTAGATGAGAATTATAACTCACTCTTTCTCACCAGACGCCACACACTCTGCTGTCCTCTTCCTCCATCACCTATTGTGTGCTTCTTCGTACTCGTCATCTTGGTGTGGACTCTGTGCTCATCCGATCTTCGTCTCAGATAAGATGACAGATAAGATGACAGGCAATGCGAAGGCAGATGGGAACCATCATCTTCTCTCGCCATGCCGAATGTTTTTCTCTGTTTTCTCCGTTCTAGGATTATACCCGTACGAGGGAAGACGGAGAAGAACATTCGGCATGGCAAGAAAACATCTTGGTGTAGATCCATTCTCATATTATATAACTAACTAATATATGATATATAATTAACATATAAACAATTAATATTTACTAATTAATATAATTAACATATAAAATAAGTAATGTTCATAAATTAATATATGTATATTAATATTAATTCTGAGCTACATTTAAGTAATATATTAATTAATCATGTTAACTAATACGGATGGTTAGGTGAAATGTGGGGCACGATAAATTGACAATTTCGGCCTCATGTAATTAATCATTACAAAACGACAAGCTAATATTTTTCATTGTTCCCACATAGACAAGTGACAAGCAATCAACTCAGTATGAAATTAAGAATTATGTCCTCCAGAAATTAAATTGTTGGTCTAAAATATGATCCTTAACCTCTAATACTTAACTCCGTACGATCATCACGCATTTTTCAGCCACAATAAAGTAAGTTAGCTTTGAAGCATCATCACCTCGTATCAAAAACATGGAAACATCACTCTGGTTTCTTCTCATCTCTCTAGGAGGCTTTCTTTTCTATTCGATCTACAAGCTGTTACCAGTTTCAAGAAATGCTCGAATAGCACCGGGACCGGCACCACCATTACCAATCATCGGAAACCTTTTCGATTTGGCTGGCCAACCACACACTTCGCTTGCCCGTTTGTCCAATATCCATGGACCTGTTATGTCTCTCAAACTTGGCTTTACAACCTCAATTATTATATCTTCCCCTGAAGCTGCACAGGAGGTCTTGCAAAAGAAAGACGTGTTCTTTTCTGCTCGATCGATACCGGACTTATTTCATTCCTTTAACCACAACACTAAATCCATTCTCTGGCTCCCTAGCACATCTTCCTTGTGGAAGCAGCTCCGTGCCATTAGCAGCACGTATCTTTTTTCCCCGCATTGTCTTGAGTCAACACGACAATTACGGGAGAAGAAGGCATGCGAAATTATGCAACACTTACGAAGGCATACGAATCAAACTGTCGATATTGGCCAGGTAGTTTTTGCAGGATTGCTTAATCTAATCTCTAATATTCTTTTCTCGGAGGATGTAATTGATATTGGCTCGGATTCGACACACGAGTTCAAGTATCTAATTTTAGCATCCATCAGTGAAATCATAAAACCAAATGTATCAGACTTTTTTCCATTCCTCCGGCGGCTTGACTTGCAAAGCAGGCGACGCAACACTGCCGGTTATTTCAAGAGATTCTATAGTTTCTTTGATGATATAATAGATCGGCGTGTTCAATGTCGAAATACTGGAGGGACAAGGAATAAAGATTTCTTGGATTCGCTCCTTGAGTTACATGCAGCTTCGAAGCTAGATCGACAAACTATAAAAGTTCTCCTCACAGTAATTCTTTTTAATATCAAATCATATGATTTTCTTTTCTAAATATATTTTTCTATAAAAAAATGCATGATATATTATTACAATCAGGTATCGCAAGTGAACTCTTCAAGTACCTTAATCATCATTATAATTTCAAAAAATTGAACTTACGGATTCAAACTTATATAAAAAAATAATGTCAATTTAAAAACGACATGTAGGAAGGAGATATCATAAAAACATATAACAGTGATTTTGGGGGGAAATTTGTAATTGGTTTTATCGGTGCACATTATTAAACCATATGATATGTTGATCAGGAACTTTTTACGGCTGGAACTGACACAAGCTCAATTACAACGGAATGGGCAATGGCAGAGCTTCTTCATGACCCAGTTGCACTGGCAAGAGCACAATCTGAAGTGAGAGAGACTTTCCGGTCCGGAGTTTTGAAGGAATCTGACATCACTAAACTTCCTTACCTCCAAGCGGTGGTTAAAGAAGTTATGAGAATGCACCCGGCTGGGCCATTGATGGTACCTCACGAAGCAATGGAAGAAGGACTCGAACTCGGCGGGTTCATGGTGCCAAAAGGGGCACAAGTGATTGTAAATGTATGGGCCATTGGGCGGGACCCTAAAGTTTGGGACGAACCAAATGTCTTTAGGCCCGAAAGGTTTTTGGAAAAGGAGGTCGGCTATCGCCGAAAAGACTTCAAATTCATACCATTCGGATCAGGGCGGCGGAGCTGCCCAGCTATGCCATTTGCTACAAGGATTATTCCATATGTTCTGGCTTTGATGCTTTACGAGTTCGATTGGAAACTTCCCAAAGGGATGGCGCCTAACGACGTGGACTTGACAGAGAAGTTTATGTCTGCTCTTCATCTGGATGTCCCCCTTCGTGCGGTACCAGTGTCGAGAAGTAACTAACAAATGGTTATTTCCTAGTTATTTACATTTGCGTGGAAATCAGTATGCTGGGTCCTCTTATTTCTATATATATTCAAATGGATAATTATACCATACCCCCTCATTTCCCCACCACATCCTCTATATCACCAATTAACCATTAATTGGTGATTAATTAGCATGGTAATTAACAAAAATACATCCGATTAACAATTAATTGATATTAATTAAGAAATGGTTAAGTATATGTATTTTAATTATATATTAATTAACTGTTAATGGAGTGTATTTTGTTAATTAGTTCCCTAATTAACCATTAATTATGGAATAGAGGGTGTCCGAGGCAATGTTGTAAAAAACACCGAAAAACGGTGTTACGGTGGAAGACCGTACCGTTTTTTGCCGCAACGTTTCAAAAAATGGTCAAACGTTTTTTAATCGTGTTTGACCGTTTTTTTGACCGAAAAACGTTTTTAACCCGTTTTACATACCGATTTTTTCTTCTAATTATTTGGGGCACGAATGTTTTTTAATTTTTTGGGCCAGTTATTTTTCTCGACAAATGATTTCTTCTTCACCGAGTCTCTGTTTTAGTTATTCTTCATCTTCACGACAATGGTTAGGATGTTCCATTCTTCAGTTCATCTTCACGATTGACTAAAATATGACGACGGCTCGGTTTAATTTGCGATAAGGACTGCTCTCTTCTTATTCACAACAAAGCCTAATCTCTTCTGCACGAATTGTGATTGTGGGTGCTGATTCAATTTATGAGTCGAATGATCTTGTGTTAGGATTGTTTAGACTGATCTGATTATGTGTTAGGATTTGATTGTTTTTTACCTTTTATGTGATCATTATTTTGTTGAATGGTGGAATATGGAATTCGACATTAACGAGTGATCAACTCCGACAAATTTGGTCTCAAATGATGTTAATGATTTAACGCTTTAGTTTTTGTTTGGATTTGAATTTTTATTTTGATGTTACGTTTATATTGGACATTCGTTTTGATGTTACGTTTATGTTGGACATTGTTCATGTTATTTTTTGACTATTAAAAATTGAATTATTATATATATTTTGTTTTATCTACCAATTTTAGTTAAATTATTACCGATTTCAATAACCGTTTTTTCACCGTTTTTTTACCGTTTTACGGTATTCCCGTAAAACGGTCACCGACCGTTCCGTACCGTTTTCCGTATTCTACAACATTGGTCCGAGGAAATGAGGGGTACTGTATATGACCTCTTTCAAATATTGTGTGGTGTTACGTTTAAATTACTAGGTAGCCCAAATGCAATTATTTCCTTTATAATTGTACACTGAAATTCGCAAAAAAAAATCCTTAACGGAACGGACACTCAAAATCAGAACCTCCGAGGGGGAGATGACGTGAACGTTGATTGACAGGCCAGTTAATTGTCATGTCATGTCATTCTCTCAAGTTTTTCGCCAACTCAACCCACCATGTATTTTTTCATTTTTTATTGAATGGGATTGATTTTAATTGAAGGAAATTATTCCATCTCCGGACTCGCGCAGCGGATATGAAAGCCCGGTCCATTTTTCATAATTCGAGATCACGTCTCGACTTCGAGGGTACGATGCAAAGAACGATAGTCAATTACTGGTGCAAAATTGATAGCACTCGAAGGGTTGATCGCTATTCTTTTATCTCCTTGTCACGTTGGTGACAAAACGCGCGTCCCACACCCACGCGTCTCCCACCATTTCGTTGACGGTTTTCGCTTTTCCGGTTTGATCACAACGAAGAGCCACAAGTGTCGCTCCTCTACTCGTATCCACCGTGAGTCGTAGCACCTCGGTCGCGGGTGCAACTGTCTAGACGATGCATTGCCGAACTTGATTGATTGCTTTCGATTCTCTAGACGGAGAAAACTTTTTTCTCCTATTTTCTTTTTCTCTCTTTCTTCGCACTCTTTCAACTCCTTGATATAATAAATAAATTGAATTGCTTAGTCCAGAAGAGAGAAAATTATCCTATTTATATGTAACAGGATAATGACACCCAAAAGACACATATTGGACACACCATCTCGTGTGTAATAAAATTTGCCATAAAACAACTTTTATACATGGTCCGTCATGACGCACCATATGGTCCGTCATGACGCACCAATGCCAATTAGTCTCTCGACAAATTACACACCCTACCATCATGACGCACCATATGGTCCGTTATGACGCAAGACTGTAAAATCCCGGATTTGGTTAATTCCACAACCATTGCAGACTCACTACACTAGGTGCGTCGTGACGCACCATATTGTGCATCATGACGCACAGTGTAATTTCGCCCAATTCTGCAAAATCCTATTACACATTCATCCGTTTTCTCGAACGCGTACGTTCGTGTGTCCTTGTACGTACTCTTTTACCGTTTATTCAAAATTGTATTTCCTTCAGTACTTGGTGTTTCATATATTCTCGCTTCGTATTACATATTTCGCATTTCGTATGTATGGTTTAGGGTTTAGGATTTACAGTTTAGGGTTTAGGATCTGGGTGAAGGAAATACAGTTTTGGATCAACGGTAAAAGTGTACGTATAAGGATATATGAACATGAGTGTTCGTGAGTTTAAGTAATGCGTAATAAGATTATGCGTAGTTAAGTTCCAGGGAGTGGTTCGTCTCATCTAGGCACTTGAAAGAGTGCGACTAAAGAGAGAAAGAGAAAAAAGGAGCAAAGGAGTTTTCTCCATTAGAGAATCAAATAATTGAATCAAGCAAGTTCACACACATGTCTCGTCTAGGCAGTTGCGTGTATGACCGAGATACTACAACTCACGGTGGATACGAGTAGAGGAGTTCACACTTTGTGGCTCTTCGTTTGTGATCAAACCGGAAAAGTAAACACGTAAAAGGTTGTGAAAGCGTGTGGGCATGGTACGCACGAAGACAACCGAAACGTGTCAAGTGTTGACTATCGGCGTCACTACCGAGCCCCGTGCAGCGGATTGAGGGGCAAGGTCTGACCCGATCCCGAGGACCACGTCGTGGATCCGATCGTACAAATCCTAAACTACGTGCAACTACCTATGAATATAACTCTTATATACATAGAAACAAACCACGTGAAATTGATCACTTAGTTGTTGTTAGCTTGCTTGCTTCGATTTCGGCGACACGCACGTCCCACGCCTGCGCGATTCGACACCTAGGTCGAAGCTCTGATTTGTCATATACAACCGAAATTGCTCCGGTTTGTCTCTGACCTTGCTCGACCTTGATCACAACAGAAAGTTTCAGTTGAAACTTCTCTACTCGTATCCACCGCGAGCCTCGTCTCTTGGTTACGCGTGATTCCCCTAAAGTCACCGTAAATTTGCTCAATCTCAATCTCTTTTTCTGTCTTTCTTTCTTGCCTCACAAGAATATTTCACAGCTCAACAATGGCCAGGAGAAGAAGATGAATCGGCCATGATCTTATAATCAAGGCTGATTTAATGGGGTATTAATGAGTATCTAAAAAGAAACTGCAAATCCAGAATTCGGAGTACAGTCCGTCATGACGCACCATAGTCTGTCACGACGGATGTATCACATTTACTGATATAGCCGTTACTACTATGCTCCGTCATGACGGACCAACCAATCTGTCGTGACGCAGTTCTGTCATGACGGACAACCAGTCCGTCACAACGCTATACTCACAGATTGGTACACGAAATCTCTTTTGGTCCGTCACGACGGACCAACTAGCTGTCCGTCACGACGGACTATTTATATTTCTGTGTAATACTGTAGAAAACTTTAAGGTCCGTCCTGACGGACCACCAGTCCGTCACGACGGACTATGTTATTTCTGTCAGATTTGCACAATCATATTGTGCATCCAATCGTCACGATGAACGTGTACGTTCATCTACCCTCATGTGTACAATCTACTAGTTGATCTATAACTGTATTTCCTTCATCAAGATGGTGGGAGACGTGTGGTATGGGACGCACGGCTAGTCACCAACGTGACACCGGAAATAAGAAGGACGTAAGTGATCAACCCGTCATGCGTGATCAATTTCACGCCGGTAATCATCAATCCTTTTATTGCATCGTACCCTCGGAAAGATGGCGTGATCTTGGGACAAGGGAACCGGACCAAGCCCTAACTTCCGGGCATCGGGTCCGAGGTCGGATCAATTCTCAATGGTATTAGAGCAATTACCATTGATTCGAGGGTCGAATCGTAGTCGTATAAGTTATGCACGTTTGCATGATGTGTGTAAGAGTTACGCACGTTTGCATGATGTTAGATATTTAAAAGTTTATTTTTTCGATTAAAATCACTAGTGGAATTCACTAGAGATCAATCATGTGATGATTGAGAGTATCTAGGAATGATCATGAAAAAGATTCATGATTTTTCGTTTTGAAAACGAGCGAAAATGAAAAAAACGACTAAGACTGCATGAAAACAGGATTTTTAGGGCTCAAATGGCAGTGGGAGGTTCGTTCGAAGGGATTGGCCAGGTTCGTTCGAAGGGACACGGGGATGCGGGGATGCCACCAGGGGTCTCAAATGGCAGTGGGAGGTTCGTTCGAACGGACCTCAGTTCGTTGGAACGAAATGTCCCCTGGTTTGCTGAATGTTGTTTTTGTTTTTGTGATAACTTTGGCTATGAAACTCGAAATTTTAAGTTCTTTATATCGATAAAATCGGCGTCATTCATACTTGTCTATATAATGATTAATAAAGATTAATGATCAATAAATCTTTTTATATATTGATATAATTAGATTATATCAACGGTTTGACATGTTTAGCATGACCCCTCTTAATATTTAAGTCATGAAAATGCCTTTCATGTCCACAACCATCGAGTTTGCTATTATGTTTCACGTGGTTTCAGGCTAAAGTCGGACACGTGATATTGTAATTATCGAAAGGGTGGCAAGCGTTAAATAAGGACTTGAGAGGCCCGGGATAAAGTCGACTCACTAGTAGTTTATTTGAACGATACGTTAGATATGGTTGTGAGTTAACCGTCCAAGTCAATTAGATTGGAGTTCGGGGCATTGATAGAATGCACACACGGAAATGGGATTGTATATGATACGATCCATCACCGAAATTCTATAAAGGTTCAAGAGTCGCATATGATGCGATTGGATTTTATCCTATCTAAATAACGGGATCCCACCCGTTAGGCTAGTAAGGCTTAACTACTGTTGGAATCTCTTTCTGGACCTCCGTCCTATGTTCACTAATCAATGCTAGTTTCCCGACTGCCAAGCCCTTTTCAAATCCTTAGTGCCAATGCTTCATGTACTCTGTCTTATTGCTATTGTACCCAGATGGAAGAATATGTATTAGAGTGAGCTCTATTCGTTACTATCAGTCATCATGGCTCTGAAAGATAAGAGAATCCACGGAAGTAGCAATGCTTTTCACTCATATAGAGTATCGCCACGCCGTTGTTGTTTAATTTAGACCTAGAGGGGGGTGAATAGGAAGTCCTAAGGTCCAATTTTCGCGGTAATGGAATACAATTACAATTTGGTGCGGAAGCGTAAATAAATTAGAGGAAGAATACAATACCAAAACAAATAACACAAGATATTTGTTTACGGAGTTCGGTAGGTGGTTGCTTTGTAGCTTTAACTCACCGTCTACTCGCTCAATCGACCGACTCGATTGATTGCAAGTACCTACGTCTCCGGGGTTGCCTTGTGCCTTTTCGGCTTTCGATTGAATACCCAAATCAAGCAATTACAAGTTTTGCATAGATCGATTTACACGCTTCTATCGATCTATGGTGGGGCTTTACAATATTTGCACTAGCCTATTACAATTGTCTAATACGAACTACACGTGATCGGTCACGCAAGTGGGGAATCGTATTTTATGGAATGAAAGGGGATCTAATAATCTCTAAGAATGTTTAGAAGATTAAGCTCAAGATTTAAAGCTAGGATTTCTCTCTTTTGATTGGGAAAATATAGTGGTTGAGATGATGAGAGAGAATGAGGGAAGAGTTCTATTTATAGAACACATAGACCCTTTCCTTAACATGCTTTTTCTGCATAGTCCGTTATAACTGACCTGAGGTCCGTTACAACGGACTCAAAGTCAAACTAGCCGTTACAGGCAATATATTCGAAAATTCCATAGTCCGTTATAACTGAGTTTATGTCCGTTATAACCGACCTACTCCGTTACAACGGAGTTTAAGTCCGTTATAACCGACATCGTACTGTGATCAGATTTATTCTATAGTCCGTTATAACTGAGTTTAGGTCCGTTATAACCGACCTACTCCGTTACAACTGAGTTTAGGTCCGTTATAACCGACATCTGACTGTGACTTCACTTTAGATTTATTCTATTGTTCCGTTATAACTGAGACTCTTCCGTTATAACGGTTAGTATATGTCCGTTACAACGGATTGGTGATTCCGTTACAACGGATGATTGGTTATTCTGAAGTGAGTTCACAAGTCCGTTATAACCGAGTGTAGGTCCGTTATAACTGACATACTCCGTTATAACTGACATGAGGTCCGTTATAACGGACATGCTCTTATTAACGCGGTTACTGTAAGTCCGTTATAACTGACCTGAGTTCCGTTATAACTGACAGGTTGTCCGTTACAACGGACATGTAGTCCGTTATAACGGACATGCTCTTTTTAACAGTATTTATGTATGTCCGTTATAACTGACCTGAGGTCCGTTATAACCGACATGTTTCTGAAAATCTGTTTTGTTATTTCATCATTTTAATGGATTTCGAATATATTTCTTTGACTAATCTTGAGCTTAATAATACATAAACAAGTTTAGGGATACCTATAAGTTGTTTTGGTGATTTATGTGATACCCCAACTTGCGGAATCTTCGATGTCTTGATGTCTTCACTTGATCATGCATTTTCGTGCCATCGTTTCTTCACCGTCTTGACTTCCGACGTCTTGATTCTTCTTTTGATCCTTTTGTGGGTTACGTATTCTATTTCTATAAATGTCACTCCCACATATAGATTAGTGATATCGACATTATTTTGAGATAATCAAACCCTAGGAAATTTGAACCAACAGCCGCTTCCAACCAAGCTAGTCCAGTAGCAATGCTTTTCACTCTCTTGGTCTCCGATCATAGTCATTACTTCCCCATCACCAGAGATATGGTCTTTCCATGACTAATTGGCTGGTTAAAACAATTACACCAAGTTTGGCGGTGGTTCTACTTAGAATGCCATTATATGCCGAAGGCATGTCTACGATAGGAGCAACTTCCTCGTAGTATACTTTTTTTTCTGATCTTTATCCAACATAATAGGTATAGAACAGTATCCCAGGGGCTTGACTGAATCATCGGTAAATCCAACCAAGTTTCAGAGGGTCGCAAATTCTTCCCTCGTTTAGATTCTGCTGGTGGGCAATAGTCTAGCGCCCTTTGGTTGAAGAAGGCCCAAAGCCAATCCCTGGGAACAATCAAGCTTCATAGAGTCTTTTTGTCCAGGTTCAGGCAGTCCGCATCTTCACAAATATGTCTATTTCACCGAGTCTCTCTCCGAGACAGTGCCCAGACCGTTATGCCTTTCGTGCAGGTCGGAACGTACCGCCAAAGAACCAGACTATAACAACGAGAACCCTTTTTGTTCGAGAATAACCCAGGAGAATAAGCATAAAGACATATTTTGTAGCACGAGGATGGCTGGGCTTTGATTCCACTTGGATCGGCATTCTGATGCCCGCCATAATTAAACGTCTTCTCGGGAGGCATTCAGTATAGTACCATGTCCCTACGAACCAAGAAGAGGCAAAGGGGCGCGCAATGGGGATATGCGAAAAAGGTCTTTTCTTCACATCAATGAAGCAAGTGCGAGAGCAAGCTAGCAGAAAGAGAGATAACAAGAGCTGAGTAGAAAAGTCTGGGCATACTGACTCTCGAATCAAAGAGGAAGGATCCGGGGGTGACGCGCTTAGTTGACAGCATAGGAAAGAAGGAAGCATGGTAAGCTGATAGCAACGATATGACTGGCGGGGTAGAATAGGTTGATGTCGAAGCACTTTTATTTCATATGCTCCTGCTTCTTAGTCGATTGATTTTCCAGTTAGCCCTCAATAATCAAACTTGGACTTCGAACAATCATAGGAATATCAGAAAGAGGTTCATACCAAGTGAAATAACCCTCTACGAGTCGGCTACATAAAAGATCCTATTCTAAAATATCAAATAGATTACGGCTGAACTAAAGCCCAAGGAATACTAACTAACAATGTCAATCAATCTGGAAATGCAAGGACTAGCATAGCTGATACACTGTCGTGACCAACTGACCTGTCTCTTTCTGAATCCCCATCATTGGGAAAACTAGGATCAAATGAGACTGTCATTGACCGAATAAGACCCCAATATCCAAATCCACCTATCCAGCTGCCGCTCCCCATTAGAAGCCACAGACGGAGCACCTCGACTAACCTCGAATCCATTGATTCGATATATGACTAGCCCACTAGGAGGCCAAAAAGAAAGGATAGACATGATGACTGAACAACATGTACAACAAGAAATACTGATAAACAAGCAAGAGAAGGGGCAGATGATACTGGGAATTGGCAAGTCAAAGGAGATATGAACTGCGCCGGGGCAGGTCTAAAGTTCAAGCGAGAGAAAAAAGACAAGCTCGCTTCTTCTTTGCGTGTTTGCTTTCATCAATATTTCTTCGGGTCCTCTTTTGTCTTTTTAATTTGGCATGGAAAATGTTTGATTGATTATCAAACACTGCACATCAATCAATAAGAAAACTAGCATTTGCAATAGACAAAGCATGACCTCTGTAGAGCTAGATTCAGTCAACATGTTACCATGCTTCAATGGTCGGAATTGAATAAGAAACTAGTCACTACGCCGCATCCTCTACCCATGGAATAATAACTAGGATGTGATCCTCCACCCCCCGTCGTCATCATCAAATATCTCTGACTCGGCACGTCTTCCTCCCTTTTGATAATGTGCTTGTCCCCGCTACACGCCCCTCATTACCGTTTCCAATCAGGTTTTTCTCGGGATAGTGCAGAGTAGACTGGTTTAGCTGACGTTAGGAAGCAGTAGACATGGTATCCCAGAGAGTTGAAGTAGGCATTGAATATGTCACAGAAGGTCAACAAGTCTCACTTATCAGTAGAGAGTATTCGCAAGTTGACATTGAGGATGTCACCAAAAGAAACAAGACTGACTAGCTAACTATCGAAACTACACATCCTAGGTCGCCCTCAGAGAAGATCAAAGACTAGTCAGAAGTAGTCACTTGTGGGAGGAACATAAATATGGGTCTTGAGGTGTTATGGACTTGGAGTCCCGTATCAGTATGAGGGTTACCGATTCGATAAAATTAACACATTCATATAATATCATGTAAGCATATAGATTAAGTAGGCATGGTTAGTAGATTAATCTTCATTAATCCATTCAGAATCATTTTTCTACCAACACCAAAATATATCGATTAGATCGATATGATAGATAGCTTGTGGACCGGAACTACCATAATTAAGTTTGATATCTAAGAATAGTTCTTAGACTAAAAGCGACATGTTGGACACGAAGTTGGTAGATTCAGGGTCCGAGGCTTTGGCTTTAGAGAAAGCCGGATTCGATAAACATAAGAAGGAATTGAACGATGTTACGTGCCTTATGGTGTCATGTATAGAAGCAAATTTTCAAAAATGTTTTGAGAATTCGGATACATACGAAAGTAAAAGGCAACGCTCAAAAAATTGTTTCAAGAGCTTGAGCGTGTTGAATGGTTCAATACGGCTCAAGGAATTGGTTAACTTTTAGACGCCTTGCGGGTCTTTGATTAACACTCACATGTAAATGGTATGAGATTTGATCTACGTGACCAAATATCATATGCATTCGATGGATAAGTCTATCCCTAAATTGCATGAGATTCAATATAAATTTGAATCGAAAATGCTTGTGGTATCCATGGAATCCAAGGCATAGGATGCGGGGATATTCGTGTAATTCAAATACGGGATTGAAAGAAATAGAGGTCTAAGGGTATTTTGGGAAAATGTTTTCCAAACAGAAAGTTCGGGCATTGTGTTGTCCAAACTAAAGACTCAAAGAAAGGTGAAATCCGAGGAGGATTAAACCTAGAAGTTGATATTTATAGTTTCTTTTGGCATTGTTGACTTGGCCATATGAACGAGGAACACATATCTAGATTCCATGAGATGGATTGCTAGACTCATTCAAATTAGATTCGATTGATTAGTGCGATAATTATTTATTAGACAAGACGACAAAATGCATCGTTCTCCAAAAGTTGGAGAAAGATCCAATGAATTATTGGAACTTACATTTAGATGTATATGATCTGATAAGTTCCGAGGCAATAGAAGGCTATCGGTATTTTGTTACGTTTACGGCCGATTATAGTAGATACGGTAATGTAGGGTTACGCACACGTTTATCAAAGTGTGCAGCGGAATTAGTTTCGCATGCGTAACCTAATTCTACCGGGATCACGCTCTAAAACCATCCAAAAAGGAAGAGTTGGATAAATTACCTCGTACAAGTTAGTACGTGATGCTTTCTTATCCAAATCCGTGAACCTTCTCCAAGGAGTGTTTGTGCAATCCCTCTACTCGTGTCCACCTCGATTTCGTCCGATCGGAATCGCCAACGTCGTTCTAGTCGCCGTCACGATCGATTCTCTCAAGATCTTTGCTCAAATCTCCCTCTCAATCTCTCTAGATCTAATCTAGAATTCTGTGGAAGAAGGAGAGAGAAATGGCGGCTCAAAACCATAAAACTCGAAATTTGCTTTTTTTTAAACGAAATAAGAATTCTATATATATAGGAATTAAGTCAGTTCGAACGCACCTAAATGGTTCGTTCGAACGAACCCAGTTCGTTCGAACGCACCTAAATGGTTCGTTCCAACGAATCCAGTTCGTTGGAACGCACTTAAGTAGTTCGTTCGAACTAACCCAAATCTGACTGTCACGAATAAATCCGTTCGAACGCACTCATATAGTTCGTTCGAACGAACCTAATTCTGACTGCAGAATTGCCTATTTATATAAATTCTTCCAAGTTAATTCTTAAGCCATATTTTTCTTTCAGGTAATATCTATTTAATGCGTGCCAAAACGGAGACTTTTGAAAAGTTCAAAGAGTTTGAAAAACGAAGTACAAAATCAACTAGGCAAGAAAAGCAAAGCCCTTCGATATAGTTGATGAGGCGAGTATTTGAGTTATGAGTTTGATGATCATTTAAATAATTGTGGAATGGTTTCACATTTACCTTTACCCAGATCATTGTGATGTGTCCGGGAGTAGGAATTGAACGCATGTTGGACATGATTCGATAAATGATGAGTCAACCGGATGTCCCAAAAACGTTTTGGGAAAATACCATTGAGACTACGGCATTTGCCACTACTAGATGGTTGCATATGAGATATGAACCATAAATCTTCTAATCGGTACAAAAGACAATATATGAGATACAAACCATCTCAAAAACATGTTATTTGAGATTCCTATGAATCGAAAAACAAACTTTCTTAGTGTTTGTAAAATTTGGTGAAAACTTACGTAATAAAAGATTCCATCTAAACGATCACAAAATCACGTTTTTTTGACCGCTGAAAGCGTAAAAAGGTTGCTATGAATCGAAAAACAGACTTTCTTAGTGTTTGTAAAATTTGGTGAAAAGTTTCGATACAAACGATCTCAAAAACACGTTATTTGAACTCCTCAAAGCGTAAAAAGATTGCTATGAATCGAAAATTAAACTTTCTTCGTGTTTGTACAATTTGGTGAACTTACGAAATAAAAGATTCGATCCAGAAGATCTCAAAAACACATTATTTGGACTCCTCAAAGCCTAAATATATTGTCAGGACTGCCTACAACAAAAACAAACTTGGTAATGTTTGTACAATTTGGTGAAAACTTCAATAGTAAAACTTTCGAAGTAAAGGATCTAAAAAACACGTTATTCGGACTTCTCAAAGCGTAAATATATTGCTATGAATCGTAATACAAACTTTCTTAGTGTTTGTACAATTTGGTGAAATTGCGTCAAAAAGGTTTCAATCCAGACCATCTAAAAAACAAGCTATATGGACTCCACAAAGCGCAAAAAAATTGCTATGAATTAAAAACAAACTTTCTGAGTGTTTGTAAAAGTTGGTGAAAAATTATGTAGTAAAAAATTCAATACAAACGATCTCAAAAACACGTTATTTGAACTCCTCAAGGCGTAAAAAGATTGCTATGAATAAAAAACAATGTTTTAAATAACGGCGCGTCAGCGGCGCTATAGCGGATTTTAGGAGGTAAACGCTGCATCGCTTCGGAATTTAGCTATGTAACGTTTTGTTCCGCTGCAACGCTATAGCGGACTGCTATAGCATGAAGCGTTCAAATATAGCGGCCGTAGCGGTGCTATAGCGTGATTATTATTATTATTGTTATTATTATTATTATTATTATTATTATTATTATTATTATTATTATTATTATTATTATTATTATTATTATTACTATTATTATTATTATTATTATTATTATTATTATTATAGTAAAAATCATAATAATGTTAAAACTAATAATATCAATAGTAATAATAAAAATAATAATAAAATAATAAAGTAATAATAATAGTAAAAGTACAAATAATAATAATAATAATAATAATAATTATTATTATTATTATTGTTGTAATAATAATAATTATTATTGTTATTACATAATAATAACAATAATAATAATCATTCTTATCATTACACAATAATAATAATTGTTATTGAATGATAGTAATAATAATAATAATTATTATTGTTATTACTATTATTGGTATTAAATAATAATAATAATAATAATAATAATAATAATAATAATAATAATAATAATAATAATAATAATAATAATAATAACAACAATATGTAATATTATTATTCAACAATAATAATTGTTGTTATTAAATAATAATAATAATAATAATAATAATAATAATATTATTATTATTATTATTATTATTATTATTATTATTGTTATTATTATTATTGTTATTATTATTGTTATTATTATTATTATTATTATTATTATTATTATTATTATTATTATTATTATTATTATTATTATTATAGGAAGAATTGTTAGGTTTTCTGACAACCTTATTGCACAGCGGAACTTACCCGAACCCCTTAAGCCTTGGATCTGTGTATCGTTAATTAGATACGAAGGAAAAGTTTCAAAATTTATACCTCATATTTAGTTCAAATCTGGTTGAAGGAAGCAAGGACGATCACTTCAAGCGATGCTCCAAACTCGGCACCACACTCTAGAGGTATCCACACGCGACTCGTTCGACTTGGATGTGAAGACTTCCGATGCTAGTCGGTCTCTTCCTCCCTTCAGAAAATCTGCTTGCTTCTCTTTTCTTTCATAAAGAAATTCAGCTAAGCTTCACTCTTTTCTTTCTCTCTAAGAAAACTATTTTCTCTTCTTTTACTCTCTAAATTCGAAATTTTGTGAGTCAAAATTCTACCCAAGAGATTGAGTGCATCATCCATTTTATGAAGAGGTTTAGGTGTGTATTTATAATCAAGTGGAAAACTCTTAGAATTCCGACCACTTTTGTGGCATCCAATGCTCACAAAATATCTTCATCAAATGAATGATATCCTGAATTTTAATACCATACATCCATACATGCATGTAGCATTCAATTAATGCTTTACACCTCTTCATCTTTATATTTGATTTTCTGTGTCCAGTCCAAACTTGTCTTTGTGTGTGACCCTATAGGTTTATTTAATGTTGGCAACATATTAAATCTCCATTTAACTATGCAAATCATAATTGGCCTCTAGCAAGGCATTATGACTACCCAAATTAAATAAATAATTTGTGATCATAACCTATTTATCAAATAGATAAATTTCTAGCTCTCTTGTTCATACGATATCTGTTGATCAAAGGCATGGTCAAATGTCATCCCTTCTAAATCAACTTAACTCTTTCTCGATATAGAATTAGATTGAATATTCAATTAATATTAACAACACATGTTAATCTTATTGAGCGTGGCCACGCATTTCCTTCAATCCTAATTCATCAGGGGGCCCTGAGAGATATCTCTTTCAATCATGAAAGGAACAACTTCCATCTTGGTTATTCACATCCTCCAACATGCTTCATGTAATACCAATGATGATCTTGATTACCCGGTTAAAGATAACAAAGAAATATATCTAAGTATCACAATTCACAGGTGAGAAATCTAATGATAACCTCAGGTCAAAGAACTAAAATTCTATTTGTTGATGAGAATATATATAATGACAATAACCATGTATATTCTCATAAGTTGGTCAGTCCAATATGTATAATACATATCTATATTCCATATTTGACATCACTACATCTCTATGTATTCCATGTCCATGACCAGTAAAACATAATCATCTCATATGCGAATATACTGGTGTACACATATATTCTATTTTCTTAGACATGTATATCTCTATATACATCATATATATGACCATGGACATTTAGAATCGTATTACGTTCATTGCTACAGTTTTACTATCATAATCACATATTATGATGATGTATAAACTAGTGATACAATTCAAGGCTTATTCACATATTCCTAAATATGTTAAATAACCAGTACACATATTAAATGAAACTTTAATCAAATATTAAAATATTAGATCAACAAACATAAATAATAATGATCATTCGTTTACATACAAGCTAAACAGTTGAGCCTAGGGCATTATTTGGTTCAGCCTAGGGCATTATTTCCTTCAAGAATAAGATCAACAACAACTATTATTCGCAATATTATAACTACAATAATATAATAATAAAATAAAAATAAAATTAGTAGTAGTAGTAATAATAATAATAATAATAATAATAATAATAATATATTTTCCTTATAGATGAATTTTTAATTTATGTTAGTTTGTTAGGTTGATATAAATAAGCATTCGATATAATCTTATTTATAATATTGGGCTGCTAATTTATATTTATATGTATATTGTAGTATTATAAAAATAATAATTTTGATCGAACTCCGCTGCGATGGTGAAGCGGCGCTATATCGCCCGCTAACGCTAACCGCTAAATTAAACGTCAAAAACGTTGCGTGTCGCTACACGCTATTTAAAACATTGATAAAAAATAAACTTTCTTAGTGTTTGTACAATATGGTGAAAAGTTACGTAGTACAAGATTCAAACCAAAAGATCTCAAAAACACGTCATTTGGACTCCATAAAGCCTCAATAGATTGTAAAGACTGCCTACAGCGAAAATAAACTTCCGTAATGTTTGTACAATTTTGTGAAAACTTGTATAGTAGAACTTTCGAAGTAAACAATCTGAAAACACGTTATTTGGACTCGCCAAAGCCAAAACATATTTCAAGACTGCCTAGAGCGAAAAAACAAAATTCCGTAATGTTCGTACAATTTGGTGACAAGTTATGTTGGAAAACTTCTGATGAAAACGACACAAAACACGGTTTTTGTACTCCCCAATGCCTAAATAAATTTCAACTGAATAAATAATGTTTCAACTGAATAAATAATGTTGCATTACACAATCCTTCGTAACTATTACATCGGCCTTGGACACTACACCTTCATATTTTTCCACTATCCGGAGAGTTTTTTCCAAAATTTTATTTTGTGGAACGCTTTGAGCCTTGGTCCGACATTTCTTGGGTATGTTTAAGGTATACCAAATAGTGTTTTGGGGCCGTGTGGATCTTCAAGACTTCAAGTCTTCTTGAAAAATCTTCACGTCTTTTTCGGATTTTTCGGTGTTTATCTCCAATTAGTCTTGTAAGCGCACCCGATTGAGTTTCGTGTCATAATCTTCGCGGTGCTTCTCGTTTAGTCTTCTACAAGTTTGGTTATTTGGTCTTGCGGTCTTCGTCTACGGGTGTCTTCAACGTATTAAATCGGAAAATGTCCCGATCTTATGTGGCTCCTCATGTGACTTTTCTTGGGTGATCGCTCGTTATTTTTTTGACAATATAAATGATGTGTTATTTTGGATATCATCAAACAAGTATACACATAGTAAATGAGGTTAGATGTAGGGGTCCAGTTCCCATCGGGGTCCTATTCTCGTTATTATTATTATTATTATTATTATTGGTACTAAATAATAATAATAACAACAATAATAATAATATTAAATATTATTAGTACACAATAATAATTATTGTTATTAAATAATAATAATAATAATTATTATTATTATTATAGGAAGAATAAGATAACAACAACAACAACAACTATTAATAGCCTTATTATAATTACAATAATATGGTAATAAAAATGAAAATGAAAATAAAAATAATAGTAATCATAATAGTAATAATAATAAAAGTATTAATAATTAATAATAAAAATAATAATATATTTTTCTTTGTGAGCTTGATATAAATAAGCATGCAATATAATTTTATTTATAATATTGGGCTGCTAATTTATAATTATATGCATATTGTAGTATTATAAAAATAATAATTTTGATCAAAATCCGTTGCGATGGTGAAGTGACGCTATATCGCCCGCTAACGTTAACCGCTAGATTAAACGTCAAAACACTGCGTGCCACTACACGCTATTTAAAACATTGAATAATATAAAAGTTGATTTGTTAAATTATAAATTTATATTAAAGTGAGAGGAAGAAAGAAAGAAATTTGGAAAAGAAAAAACTATTAATATGTAGGTGTACCGTCGGAAAATGAAATAAATTATTGTCATTAGGTAATACTATAAACAAAATAAAGTATTATTTATTGTTTGAAATTAAGTTATTAACTATTAATTATTACCATGAATTAAAATAAAATTATTATCATTGAATATTAATATGAGTGATGACTTAAACAAAACGGATAATCTTTTACAAATTTTATTTGAAGCCGGATAATATACGAATGCAGATCCATCAAAATTTTAAATTTTAAATTTGAATTCGTACACATAAAAACGGATACAATTTTTATTCAGATCAGTCCGAATTCTTTTCCGAATCTGAATATTTTTACGGATACAGATCAAATCGGTTGGGGGCAGTATCTGCAACATTGAGGCTCTACTCTCGTGGCAAACAAGCAGATATTTTTAATAAAAGAACTAAAATATATACGCTCATTATACAAGTGGCCCTGGATTTCCATATTGCTACCTTTTTTTCTTTCTTTCTGTCTATGTTTAATATCTGCACCATGGTTGCTCTATTCACATGGCAAACAAGCATTGCAAACAAGCAGATATTTTTAAGGGAAATTTACAAATAACTCCCTATCTTTTCATGAATTTACAAAAAAATCCCTAACTTTTGAGATACTCCAAAAAAAAACCCTACATACAATTTTTTTTTTTCAATTACCCCCCTAAAGGGGTATTTCATGTTATTGCAATTTTTTTGGACCAAAATACCCCTCTATTTTTTATCTTTAAATTTAATAAACATATTTTTGTATTATTATATTAATTTAAAATCACTATAAATATTATTTGACATATACTAATTTTAAAAAACTATATGTCATATACATAATTTTAATTTTTTATTTATTATATATTTTATCATAGAAAACTAAAATTAAATAAAAATATGATATAAAAAATATTCCTGTTAATATTTTGACAAATTAATATTATTATAGTATTTAATTTTAATGTTAAATAGTTATTAAATAATATTTCTGACCAAATTAGCAATGCATAAGTGAATCTCAAAACTAGCATTAAAATAATATTGTCGTTAGTTCTAATTTCAACAACTAAATTTATTTCAGCAGTTAGTTTTGTAGTAATTATTTTTATTAACTATTAGCAAATTAGCTGATGAAATCAATAGTTGTTAATAAAAATAATTACTAAAAAACTAGCTACTAAAATAAAAATAGTTACTACAAAACGAGCTGTGCAAATAAAAATAGTTGTTGAAATTAAAATTAGCGGTCATATTATATTTTAATTCTAGTTTTAATTAAAATTAGCTGCGGAAAAATTCATTCATTCGTTATTAAAATTAATATAATAATACAAAAATTTTAAAGATGAAAAAAATAGAAGGGTATTTTGGTCCAAAAAAATTACAATACCATGAAATACTCTTTTAGGGGGATAATTGTAACGTGGGGGTATTCACATGGCAAACTAGCTACATTCATTTTTGGAGTTTTTTAAAAGTTTGGAGTTTTTTTGTAAATTCAAGAAAAAATAAGGGGTTATTTGTAAATTTCCCTATTTTTAATAAAAACATAAAAATATATACGATCATTATCCATGTGACACACTGACACTGGACTCCCACGTTGCTAGAGTTTTTTTTATCTTTTTCATTCTGTCCATGTTTGGACTTCGGTGATGTTCCCGAGTCAAAAATTCCCGTTCACGTTGCTAGTCCTTTATTTTATTTTATTTTATTTTTCATATTCTTATTTGAATCTTATGTTCTGAAAATTTATGAATTCAAGTCCGTTGAAAGCAATAAATGGATGATATAAAAACTTTCTATATTCAAAAAATTAATAATTAATAATAATAATAACATGTGGTGTAAAAATATTACTTGAGATTCAATTTAGAAGTATTTGTGGCTATTTTTATAGTATTTTAGAAAATGTATAAAGTAGTCAAACTTATTTTGCAAAGAGGACATACATGAAGAAAATTTTCATAACAATTTATATAATTATCCAAACATTTTTTATTTCTTTATTTTCTAATTGATAAGAGAAATCTACAAATATGAAGAATATGCACAAACATAGAATGCATAACTAGTTTTTTTTATAGATTTTTAAACATCACAAAAAAACTTGTAATGCTTATTTTTAACGTAAATCCATAACTAATTGAATAATGTATAGATAAATTAAAAATTCAAGATAAAACTATCAAATTTCACACAACCATTCAGCACACAATATCTAATATAACAAAACAAACATAATTCAATTTGAACATATAAACACAAAGTAATGACAAATTTACATATATGTCCTTAGAATCTTATAAAAAATTCCATAAACAAATGATGGTACTTGTATTTTCGCTAACTGGACTGGCAAAAGTGCAAAAAAGAAAAATGTGTGCAACTTTAAAATCATAACAATTAGAAAAAAAAAATAAAAATAAAAATTACCCACTTTCGCCAGAAGGTATGGCGAAATAGACTTAATTATTTTTTTCGAAATTAACGTGTAAAAGTTATGATCATTTTACCAGAATCTCTAGCAACAAGCTAATCTCTTTTGGTAGAGCCTATGGAGAAAAAGCTATATTTGCAAATTTCAAACTTTGCTTGTTATTCTTGTAAATTGGACCTTTCAGAATGTTACGTGCAAAAGAAAATCTGATTAACATGCTAATTAACATATGTAATATAACTAACAAATAATGTATGATATATAATTAACATATAAAATAATTAGTACTTACTAATCAATATAATTAACACATAAAATAATTAATATAGATTAATTGATATATGTGTATATTAATTATCTACATTTAATTAATATATTAATCATGTTAATTAAGTAATTAACATATTACATAAGAGGATGTTTTGGTGAAATATCGGGCCACGATAAATGGCCAACTTCAGTCTGAAGTCATTAGTCATTACAACTCATACATGATACTAGCTAACTTCTTTCACTTTTGCATGTACAATAATGACCACCTACGCAATTCAGTTGACGCATAAAATTGGGAACAATGTCCTCCACAAGTACAATTGTTGGACTAAAATATGATCCTTATCCTTTGTACTATATGCACAAAAAAGATATCTCAATAGGACCCCACGCTTCTCATGTATGATCTATAAGCATCAGCTCTCTAGCAGTTTCTTCTCATCTCCTATCAACATCATGGAAACATCATTCTGGTTTCTTCTCATCTCTCTAGGAGTTTCTCTTTTTTATTCGATCTATAAGCTGTTACCAATTTCACGAAATGCTCGAATCGCACCGGGACCGGCACCATTACCAATCATCGGAAATCTTTTCGATTTGGCTGGCCAACCACACATTTCGCTTGCCCGTTTGTCGAAGATCCATGGACCTATTATGTCTCTCAAACTGGGCCTTACCACCTCAATTATTATATCTTCCCCTGAGGCTGCCCGGGAGGTCTTGCAAAAGAAAGATTTGTTCTTTTCTGCGCGATCCATACCGGACTCATTTCGTGCCTTTAACCACAACACTAAATCCCTTATCTGGCTCTCTAGCACATCCGCGTTGTGGAAGCAGCTCCGTGCCATTAGCAGCACGTATCTTTTCTCTCCGCGTTGTCTCGAGTCAACACGACAATTGCGGGAGAAGAAGGCACGCGAAATTACGCAACACTTACGAAGGAATACAAATGGACCAGTCGATATTGGTCAGTTAGTTTTTGCAGGAATGCTGAATATAATCTCTAATATTCTTTTCTCGGAGGATGTAGTTGATATTGGCTCGGAATCCACACACGAGTTCAAGCATCTAATTTCAGAATCTATCAATGAAGCCATCAAACCAAATGTATCGGACTTATTTCCGTTCCTCCGACGGCTTGACTTGCAAGGCAGGCGCCGCCGCACTGCTGGTTATTTTAAGAAATTCTATGATTTCTTTGATGAGGTAATAGATCGGCGCCTTAAATGTGGAAATACTGGAGGGGCAAGGAATACAGATTTCTTGGATTCACTCCTGGAATTGCATGCGGATTCAAAGCTAGATCGACAAACTATAAAAAATCTCCTCACGGTAATTCTTTTTAATACCTTTTTACAATTTTCTTTAAGGAATAAAGTTCACAACACACTATTACAAGGAAAATTATTCCGTGCCCCTTCATTTTCGCACTACACCTTCTATATCATAGATTAACAATTAATTAACCAAACGATTAACAAAATAACACTTTATTAACAGTCAAAGAATATTGATTGAGAATTGCTAATGCATATATATATTTTAATTATATATTAATATTAATTGTTAGTGCAATATCTTTTTGTTAATTATTTCAATGATTAATCGTTAATCTGTGATATACTGAATGTAGTGGGAAAAATGAGGGGACAGAATAAATAACCTCTTATTACAATCAGGTACAGTTAGTGGACTCTTCAAGTACCTTAGGTAGAATCATCGTTATAATTTTCCAAAAAAATGTACTTCTGATTCAGAACTCATTGAGAATAATGATGTCAATATAAAACTAATATGAATAACAATTAGGAAGAAGATATCATATAGTGAAATTGGGAAAAATATGTAATTCCTTTTATGGGTGCACATAATTAAATCATATGGTCTGTTAATCAGGAACTTTTTGCGGCTGGAACTGACACAAGCTCAATTACAACGGAATGGGCAATGGCAGAGCTTCTTCATGACCCTGCTGCACTGGCCAAAGCACAATCTGAAGTGAGAGAGACTTTCCCGACCGAAGTTTTGAAGGAATCGGACATCACTAAACTTCCTTACCTCCAAGCTGTGGTCAAAGAAGTTATGAGGATGCATCCAGCGGGGCCATTGTTACTACCTCACGAAGCAATGGAGGAAGGACGTGAACTCGGCGGCTTCTTGGTGCCAAAAGGGGCACAAGTGATGGTAAATATATGGGCCATTGGACGGGACCCTAAAGTTTGGGACGAACCAAATGTCTTTAGGCCCGAAAGGTTTTTAGGGAAGGAGATCGACTTTCGAGGAAAGGACTGCAAATTCATACCATTCGGATCTGGAAGGAGGAGTTGCCCTGGTATGGAATTTTCTACGAGGGTTATTCCATATGTTCTGGCTTTGATGCTTCACCAGTTCGATTGGAAACTTCCCAAAGGGATGGCGCCTAAAGATGTAGACTTGACAGAGAAGTTTATGGCTGCTCTTGAACTGGCTGCCCCCCTTCATCTGGTACCGGTGACAAGAGGTAACTAACGAATTGTTATCTCCTAGTTATTCACATTGGCGTGGAAATTAGAGTCCTTGTATTTCTATATATCTTAAAATATGGAGAGGTGTGTCTATTATTGCACTATTATTGCACTATTCTTTTCTATTCTTTTTTAATTTCTGTGTAGGCAAATGAAAATTGGCTACACAAGATGTTAGTTCGTATACATTACATTGAATATTTAAAAATACTTCATTTTTTATTGCATTATTATTTGATCGTTCGTTCAAAATATTTTAATTTGTACTACAAATATTAACATTTTGTACTAGGAAATTTGATTTAGTAATTATTCCTTATAAATAAATGCATCAAATCATTGAGTCACAATTTATTGCTTATAATTAGTTCATCAATTCCTAATAATATTTACTTGTCCGAGAAGATTGTTAAGTATATGAAGATACACTTCATATAATTTTTTTATTTTCCTAGTTTCTTAACCTCCCACCCCCGCGGAAAAAAAAAAATAGGAATGAATTATTCATAACTTAATTAATTGGTCTTGTGTATTCAAAATCCGATAAAACAATACGAGTGAACTTACCGAACTAACAAAGACATGATTTGACTAATATATCATCATATATTCATGCAATTAGTTATTCAAGTTGTAATTTGTCTTGTGTAATTTGATGTTTGTGTATTTGAGTTTTTTTACTAAAGTACCTTATATAACTTGACAAAAGATAAGAGGGTTTTTTAAAAATTCTCTTTTTTTTGTAGTTTATATTTTCTCTCTAATGTAATTTGTTTCTTGTCTAAAAGAAAAACTAATATATTTCCATTCATGTTATGTTTTTCAAGTTCGAAGTGTCAATTGAAGAACTAAAATTAATATTTTCGCGGCGTGGGTATTTTACTAGTATAAAACATAATACAAAACACAAAGCACAAAAAGAGCCGCAAACAAAACATGAGCTCTCATAAATTACAATCCTACCACCAACTATGTATATACCAAATAAAACTCCTTGTTTCTTTCAAAATATACACCTTAAATTTAGGTCGCCAATCCGGCGGTGTATGTCACCCCTGTGGAAGGTAACCAAAGGTTACCGTCGATAAATTGTGCAACGGTAAAATTAGCAGCTTGACTCGAGGTGTTGAGAGAATGGTAACCTGGCCACTTGACTCGACCAGCCACGCCCGAACCGGGCCCCGAGTTCATAAATTCACCATAGAACAATGTAGCAAGGGCAAAATCTCCATCCCACTCTAGCCACCCTTCAGGCCTAACTACATTACCAATGTATGATTGCATGATGACAGTACGAGAATACTCTTTCCATGGTCGGCCGAGATATGTATACGTCTGATCAGAGGTAGAAACAGCCGAGGCTACTAAGTCACTATCAGCTGAGATATTGCAAAATTGGAGACAAAAACCTGTATTTTGATTTGGGTCTTTGCGTCCTTGAGCGGTGATTGAGTTTTTCTGATCTGAAAGTGGTTTTTTCGCTAACAACTGACAATTCTGAAAGACAGCAGCAGCATTGCCGAAAACGAAATCGACCGTGCCTGTGATTATGCAGTCGCGATAGAACTGGCGGAGAGCATGCGCGTATAGAGTGTCTTGGTATCCTCTAAAGCTACAACGGTAAAAGACGGAAAGGTCCGAGTCCGACCTTAGGGCAACTGCCTGGTGCTTCGTTGGGCCGGCCGTATTTTCTACGGTTAAATCTCGTGCCATGAATCCGCTTCCAACTATAGCTGCAAATAGCAATCGAGTTGAGTTAAACAAGTTAGTGTTAACTAAAAAAAAAAACTTATTTCAACATTTAGATTTTGAATTTGAAAATAAATATAAATGTGACGAGGCCCATAGGCCACAACTGAAAATAATTGTCAATTCATGCTGATAGGGCTGAAACTAGAAATCAAAATGCGCGTGCATTTATGTAAAATCAGACTTAGGTATTAGGTAGCATTTACTGATGAGACTCATTAAATGGGGACTCCATTATTTTCCCTAGAAGCTGAACCCTAAAACCTAAACTATTTTATTTTTTTTCCGTTTATTCTTTCAAACAATAGCAAAAAAAATATTCATTTAACCAGATCGGATATAAATGAAAAATCTGAAAATAAACACGGAATAATCACCAAACAAAACTATCGATCAGTTTAACCATTTATTACAAATTCATTTAACATCTACTTAAAGTATAAATCGAATTCATTTTTTTTTTTTTTTAATGATATCCGACAAGAAATTCTTTTTGTTAATACCTAATTTTTTTTTATGCCAATGATAATCGAACTCACAATTTCTCACAACATATGATTTTTTGTGTTTCACACTCAACAAACTAGACTACGAACCTATCGACAAATTCATTTTATTTATTTATCACTTACATGTCACCTCATTTATTCATTCCACAATCCACAGACCGATCATATGGTACGTTATGGGCTCTATGGCGGTTCATGTGAAAATGAGACGACTCGAGGAAGACTCAGAATTGTCAGATCATAGTTAAAGAATTGAAGTTTACATTTATTAGATACTTGTGCGCCTGGCTGGAACTGGACCCTCCTTTATCTCTTCATTTAATACTTCCCAAATTTGAAGAAACTTTCAAACAGGATTAACAACCTTGTTTAGTTTATGGATTTGAAATCTCAAAAATGTTCAACAACCCGCACAAATATGTGAAGATGTGACCCTAATTAATTGTATTTATTAAATTGACATAAATAGCATTGTAAACTGCTCAAAACTGGAGAGTAATCTAATCCTAATTTTGTCGGTAGCCACTTCTATCAATTTCGTCCAATGTAGATACTAAAAAACTTGAACAAATAAAAAGTTGCACTTGCCCTTTACATTTCTGCAACTGCCAGAAATGCACATTGAAATCCAGGAAAGGGAAAGAAAAATTGCATTTATATCCTTGATGATTTGTATTGTTACTTTTTATAAATTTGGTTTGAATGCTTAATGATCGTATAAATACTATTTCGATGCTTAAATATCATAAATACTATTTTGGATACTCACAACAAGCATATAAACCATATTATATGTTTTATCTTAATGTGCGTATTTTTCCAGAGACTTGAAATCAAAGTTAAGTACTGATCCTCAGACTTGCTACTTTTTCCCTTTTGTTTGAGAACGAAAGTAAGATACTAATTCGAAGCCAAAATATTTGAAGCCAAAAAAAGAAGTAAGATACTGTTACTTACCGAGAGTAGCGCTCCTGTACGTAGTCCATCCATCGACAAAATTGCGGTTGCCCGATATCACGGTGACCCCCATTCCATCACCAACGAGCACTACATTCCATTTCTTTTTCTTCACCTCTGCATTCTCCTTGTACACCCCTTTCTTCACGTATATCACGTATCTCTTCGCACTCATGTCCGGCACCGCTTCGAGAGCCGCCGTTATCTACACGTGTAGACAAATACAGGTCATTAGTTCGATTAATAACACGAATGGATTATATGTTAGTAGCGGTTAGTCTACAAAATCATACCGTTGTGTAGTTCCCGCTTCCATCTTGAGCCACCACTGCATTTGCAGATATGCCCGATGGTGTCGTCTGTAATAACATTCTTTCTCTTGACTTGACCCATTTTGGGAATCCTTGGGCGAGTTTTCTACCGCCATTTCCTCCAATGGATCCTGTTAAAGGACCCATCTGGGACAAACTATCTGCCACTAGCGAAGTGACGGTGTCGAGCGCAGTGTAAATTAATGAACCGAGGATCGAGTCCGTCGCATCCAAACTTTCTTTGCACGTGTCTTGGTTGCTTAGCGCAGCGCTCAGCCATGACTTGAGGTCTGATCGGTGGTTTCCAGTACCAGAAAGGCTAGTGGTGGAGGTTTTAGAAGTGGAGACGGACCATGAGAGCTCATCGGATGAGAGATCTAGGAGATCGAGGCAGTCTGAGACTGCTGACGACATGCGGAGCCCACCACCTAAGGCATCGGAGAATGTCGATACTGTGGAGATAATCTGTGGTACATTTTTGAAATATTAAGAAATGAAATATTGATATTGATAATGGAAAACACATGATATTGATAAGCCTTGCATTAATTAATGAGAGATTGTTATGAATCATATCTACCTGCTGAATCTCGTCAATGGTGGAGCGCAGAGTAGACAGAAATGAGGTTGAGGGGATAAAGGAAGATGCCGACTTGGTGTAGTCTGGTTGAAGGGCTGATGGCGAGGTCGAAATGGTGGGCGATGAGGCCAGCATTAAGACTGATAAAAGAATAATAAGAGGGCAATATTGTGGAGATGTCATGACCAAAACAGAATTGAAAGAAAAGAGAGTTGTGTACCCATCTAAGTTGATTGAGATATCATTATATAGGGGCAAAATGAACGGTGGTGAGGAAGTACGATCGATTGATTTAATGAAATGAATGCCAGTATGATAGATTGACTGAATGCCAGTATATATGTATGGGAAATAAACACGGGCTTTATTTTGTTTACGACAAAAATTCTAATTGAGGAAGACTCTAATGACATATTAATATTTTATTAACCATGAATTAATTTTTAATCAAAAATTGATAGGAGTAATTGATAGAAATAATTAGTGGGTTAATCAAGAATTGATGATTCAATGTGTGCAAGACTCTAAATGATGAATTATAAACAACTGAAATGATCTATTAATCAGTAAATCATTAAATTGATATCTTTCCGACTCGTTTCGTTTAACACGTTTTATAATATTATCACGAACACATCCAATGTGTGCAAGACAAGTGAACGAGATAATATTAATTTGTATACCCGGGTCTGGTCCATTATGAACCCGTGGCATCTAATACACACAGTCCTATTCACAATTTATTCACAACTTTTCTTTGATATCTTGATATGTCAATCGAGAAGAATTAGTAGGGATTAATTGAATTAATTAGTTATTAAATTAAAATTAGTTGAATTGATTTAATTAATGAATTTAATCAATCAAATTAAATATTTTTAATTGACGCATCAAAGAATTGAGGGTGTGTGGAGACCTCATATATTTTCCCATTGGCAAAGGCAACAGTGTTACTCTTAAACTTTCGGGTCCTTCGGATATGGTTGAGATGTCACGTTGAATTAATTTGTACTCAGAGTTGGAACAACCTGAAAATAAGAGAAATAAGCAGGAAAAAAGTAGCATGTGAGATGTTTCATATCCACAATAACAATAGTTGCACCGACTGGGCGACTTGCATTTATTAAGTTGAATTATACGGGTGCTAGTCTATAAATGGATTCAGTTAGGAACTAACCCTAATACTATCTACTATCTTTTGTACCAAGTATATTTCTCAAAGCTTGATTGGAAGTAACTCAGTAACAAGTACTTCATGTATGGAACGATGAGTACGAAGGGCGGATCTTATTATGGGTCGGGAGGAGGCATGATCCCTTGAAGAAGGGCGGATTTTATTATGGGCCGGGAGGAGGAATGATCCCTTCAAGATTTTCGATATTATAGTATATTAGATTTTGCTCCATGCAATTGCGCAGGACAATTTTTCATTCAAGAAAAAAATTAGAAAGATAAGTAGGGGTGAGTACATGGTTCGATTTATTTGGGAACCGAACCGAACCGGTCGAATTCGGTTTAATCGGTTCGGTTTCTCGATTTATTCAATTCGGTTCGGTTTAAAAATTGATAATGTTCGATTTATTCGGTTCGGTTCGGTTTTGGTATTGTCAAAACCGATTAAACCGAACTGACCGAATTAATATTATTTTTAACTTATTCATAATGTTCATTTACAAAAATTAAAATTTCATATGTAAAATTAGAAATAACATAATTATATTTTATGTAATTTGTTTTTATATTTTTTTGCTAAATAAAATTTGAATTTTATCATTATATTCGGTTCAACCGCACAAACCGAATAAGAAACTCGGTTTATTTGGTTCGGTTTTAAATCGGTTCAAATTTTATTAGGTTTTGTTCGGTTTGAATATAGTTCGATTCGGGTTGAGTCGGTTTGCTTTTATTCGGTTCGGTTCGGTTCAACCGAATACCTACCCTAATTCTACAAAAAAAAAATTGTATTTCGGTCTGTCATTCATTTGCAGTTATGTCATTCGTTTGCAATTATATCTAAAATATCTTAATTTATTAACATACTTTTTTTTCTTCGGATGAATTTTTTCCTAGGAAAATTTCGCCGAACTGAAGACTTCGCACCACGACCACGATAAGAACCTGCCACGGCCGCGACAACATAAGGGCAAATAAATCTTATGAGCAATCCATCTTGTTTCCCCCATAGTTCTCTCATCCTTACTCTAAATGAGGTACGTTAGCATTGCCCGAAAAGAAGACAATGATCTACAAGATTTCCTATTGCCTTGCCTCCAATCTTGACTCCCAGTTGGTCGATAAAAAAAAATGTTCGAGTAATCATGTTTGAGGAGAAAAACCTTAGGATTCATAGTTCAAAAACTCGACGAGTCCAGTGGGAATACCTCCGAGTTAACTATAATCGTTGAGATTTTGAGTTGACTATGCCTTTGACTCGGAGGGTACCGTAAAACTCGAGACTTGTCTCGACTCGAATCACATATATTTCAATTAATTAATAATTATATAATTTTAATCATAAGTAAATGTACACAAAACATACTATACTATATAAATATGTGTAACATAAAAAATAAATGTTGAATATATAAATAATGTGCATATAAAATCAATACACACAAATTAAATAAATATTAATGTATATACTCTACCCGACTTTAATCAATATTTAGTTACATATTCCACCTAACTTAAATTAATTTTTTTTTCTAAAATTAATTATCATAAAATACATTACTTACTTGTTGAAAACATGACATTAATATTTATTTATTTATTATGTAATTTTTTATATTTTGTTATAGGGATGACAATGGAACGAGTCAGGGTCGAGTATAGGTTCACCCATGCCATTACCATCTTACTCGGATAATATTCATACCTAAACCGTAAACTAAATGGATAATTGTAGCCACCCCAATTAATACTGGTGAGTTTTCGAATTATCCACGAATAATTTTATCCATGCCTAAAGATAAACAAAAAAAACCATAAAAATAAACTAACACGAAATAAAATTAAGTTAAAATTAAGATAACATAACATATCACAAATAATATCAATAAATAACTCGCACAAAATACATATAAAAAAAAAAAATTAAATCACATAAAAAATACTTATTCCGTCACTTCCATCTGCACGATCATTTATAACATTCATAATAATATTATAATATTTTGTGAGAATAAAAGTGATTTAAAAATTTAATTATACCAATACTAAAATTCAAGTTAATTTTTAGTATGAACCGGGTTCGGGTCGGGTATGACCTCACCCATACCCTACCTGTACTCATGCCAGGTAATTTTAATAGCATAATATCCGCTCCGCGGGTAGGTTTAAACGGGTATTACTTAGGAGTTGGCGAATGGTTCGGTTTATTTGGGAACCAAATCGAACCAGTCGAATTCGGTTTAATCGGTTCATTTTTTCGGTTTATTCGGTTCGGTTCGGTTCAAGACTTGATATTGTTCGGTTTATTCGGTTCGGTTCAAAACTTGATATTGTTCGGTTTATTCGGTTCGGTTCGTTTTTGGTATTTTCAAAATCGATTAAACCTAACTGACCGAATTACTATTATTTTTAACATTTTTTATAATGTTCATTTAAAAAAAATTAAAATTTGATGTGTAAAATTAGAAATAACATAATTATATTTTACATGATTTGTTTTTATATTTTTTTGTTAAATAAAATTTGAATTTTATCATTATAAATCTTCTTATTCGGTTCAACCGAACAAAAAGAATAAGAAATTTGGTTTATTCGGTTCGGTTTTAAATCGGTTCAAATTTTATTCGATTCGGTTCGGTTTGAATATAGTTCGATTCGATTTGAATCGGTTTGCTCTTATTCGGTTCGTTCGGTTCGGTTCAACCAAGTGCCCACCTCTAAGAATAAGTGTGCCTTCTGCGGAAGAAAATCCTTTTAGTTACGAAAGAAGACAAAATTCAACTCATGAAATAATTGTACATTATATGTTGACTGCGTACACAATATCAACGAATTAAGAATACATTATATATAACATATCAATACACAATACATAAAATATTAAATATTAATATTTCAAATCAAAACATATAATGTCACATAACTTTTAATAATAAAAGAAAATTATAAGAATTTCAACAATACCAAACTTTAATGAATTCATATATTAAAAAATTATGCAATAATGCCGTCAGAGGAAAAAGAGATGATTTTGCATTCCACATTGTTTGCACTTTGTCAATAACGCTAATACGATGAACTGATAACAACACACATTTAAAAATTATCACGATAACGTTGACGTGAATGTGGACGATGACGTGGACGTGTACATAGACGATGACGATGACATGGATGCGAATGTGGACGATGACGATGATGTGAACGCAAACGTGAACGATGATGTGGACGTGGACATTGGCGATGACGATGATGATTATGTGTACGTGGGCATGGACGTGTACGTGGATGATGATGACGACGACGACCATGACAATGACGTTGACGTGGATGTGTACGATGACGATGACGATGACGATGACGTGGACGTGGGCGATGACGTTGAAGATGATGTCGGCGTTCATATGGACGATGACGTTAACGATGACGATGACGATGACGATGATGATGACGATCACGTTGACGACGACGATGACGATGACTATGGCGTAGACGCGGATGATGACGATGATGATGACGATTAGAGCTGACAAAATCTGACCCGACCCAAAAAAATGACCCGACCTGCCCAAACCCGAACCCGACCCGAACCCGAACCCGACCACGACCCGAACCGAAAATGTTGAAAAGGCAACCACCCGAATCCGAACCCGAAACCTAAACCCGGACCGAATGATCCGAACCCGAAATCGACCCGAAACCAGAACGATCCGAACCCGAAATCAATCCGAAACCGAATGACCCGAATCTGAAATCGACCAAAAACCCGAACTAACTCGATACCCGAATGACCCGAAACTCATGACCCGAAACTTGCAACCCGAATGATCCGAAAATTAAAATATTATTGTTAAAATCAATATAATATTGCTAAAATGTCTTGGAATCAATAAAATAAATCTCGAATTACCCGAAAACTAAATTTTTGAAAAATCGAATGGTTCAAAATCAAATGTTGCCAAATTCGAATGATCCGGACCCGAACGACCCGAAACCCGAACAACCCGATGACCTGAATGACCCTCAAACCGAAACGAACCGACCCGAACTAGACCCGACCTGCCCGATTGCCACCTCTAATGATGATGCCATGAATGTGGACGATGACATGGAGGTGGACGATAAAGGCGACACACATTTATCTTTATTTCGTCGCAAACAACTTGTTACAATTTCCTTGAATTTGAGAAAGTGCAAACAACATTATTACGCGTACCAGTTCATCATATTGAATATCTCACATAAGCAAAAAAAATCATTGAATTTGGCAAATCACAAACAACGTTGTTGCGTATACATGACAAGCCCAAAATCACTCGTCGAATTAATCTTAAGGTTGATCAATAATATTTACAAAGAACCATTTTTGTATGGTGGTAAATGTTGATAAGCCCAAGCCCGAAATAAAAATCAAGTTTAATTAGCCCATATAAGTTTAGGGAAAGTTATTTTAAGGAAAGAAATTTAGGAAATAATTATAGGGCAGCTTTTATTATAAGGAAATTAGTTTAGGAAATAAGTTTAATGCAAGGTTTAATTCCTTGTATTCCAAGTTTATGGAGCCTATAAATAGGCGTTAGATGTTTATGAATTCAACACATTGAAAAGAATATATCAAAATATCAATTAGAAAAGAGAGAAAGACTTGTAAAAACCTATTAGAATTATGAATGAGAGCTTTGTCTATTAGACATCCATATTTGAATCCATATCCGAATCCCGTATTACCAACAAATTGGCATCAGAGCGATGGCGAGTTCCGGGAGAGCTTTCGACCATATACCGCTACCGCGATTAACGAAGACGAATTACGAAGTATGGAGTATCCAGAAGCGGGCGTTACTCGGAGCGCAAGATGTTTGGGAGATAGTCGAAGCTGGCTACGTGGAACCGGTTGCCGAAATGGAGCAGACGGTAAACCAGTTGAAAGCAACGAAAGAGAAACGAGTGAAGGACAAGACCGCCCTGTACCTGTTGTACCAAGCTGTAGACTAGTCGGGTTTTCAGAAGATTGCCGGCGCAAAAAACTTCGAAGGAAGCATGAGACACTTTGGAGAGAGTGTTCAAGGGTGCCGACCGAGTGAAGAAAGTGAGGCTTCAGACCTTGCGAGGCGAATTTGAGTCCATGAAGATGAAGGAATCAGAGGGAGTGTCCGACTACATCTCGCGTGTACAAGCAGTGGCGAATCAGTTAAAGGGGAACGCAGAAGCTCTAACCGACGCAAGAGTTGTTGAGAAGATTCTACGGTCTTTAACCGAGAAGTTCGAAAATGTGGTGTGCTCTATTGAAGAGTCAAAAGATTTAGATCAAATGACCGTTGATGAACTGACAGGTTCACTCGAGGCACACGAGCAGCGAAAGAAAAAAGAATGAGAACGAGGCACACCAAGAGGCTCTCCAAGTCAAGGTGACCATAGATGAAGACAATACGATGTATGCTGAGAACAATCGAGGAAGAGGACGCGGCCGAGGAGGTCGATTTGGTGGTCGAGGCAGAGGCGGAAACTATAATTCTGAAGAAAAGAAGCAACCAAATCAGCAGGATTGGCGCGGCCGAGGACGAGGTCTTGGACGAGGAGGCTGGTCGAGTCGAGCAAGTGTCGAGTATTACAACTGCGGAAAACCTGGACACTACGCGAAGGAATGCTGGTCCAAGAAAAAGGTGAAGGAAAATGCCAACCTAGTAGAGAAAGAGACAAATGATGGAGTTCTCATCATGGCTCACAAAGACACCACATCGGAGAGCGATACGATTTGGTACCTCGACACCGGCGCAAGCAACCACATGTGCGGGCACAAACACCTTTTTGTTGAGATGAAGGAGATAGACGATGGGTACGTGTTATTTGGAGACGCGCCAAAGGTCCAAGTGAAGGGCAGAGGTAAAATTCGATTCTATCAGAAGGATGGTAAAGAAGGACATATCGAAAATGTCTATTATGTGTCCAAGATGAAGAGCAACATAATCAGCATGGGGCAGCTGTTGGAGAGAGGATACTCGGTCTTCATGAAAGATCGAATGATGCAGCTGAAGGATAAGGGAGGTCAAATAATTGCGCGTGTCGAGATGACGACGAATCGAATGTTCAAGCTCAACCTGAGAAGTGTCCACAGAATGTGCTTACGAGTCGACATGGAGGACAAATCTTGGCTCTGGCATTTGAGGTTTGGACATTTGCACTATGGAGGCCTGAGAGAGTTGGCGAAGAAGGACATGGTACACGGTCTGCCAGATATGGACTACACGAGCAGATTTTGCGAAGGTTGCGTACTTGGTAAACATGCAAGAGTCCCATTTGAGAAGAAGGCGAAATATGAAGCAGCAAGCCCTCTCGAGCTGGTGCACACCGACATTTGTGGTCCAATCACACCGAAATCGTTTAGTGAGAAAAGTTATTTTATTACATTCGTTGATGATTACAATAGGAGGACCTGTGTTTATTTTTTGATGGAAAAATCCGAGGCTTTCGAAGTGTTCAAAAGGTTCAAGGTGCTTGTCGAGAAGATGACCGGGTGATATATCAAAACCTTGCGGTTAGATAGAGGTGGTGAGTACCCGTCAACCGTGTTTACGAGCTTTTGTGAGGAGCAAGGAATTAAGAGATTCTTGACTGCGCCGTACTCGCCTCAGCAAAATGGTGTGGCCGAGATAAAGAACCTGAAAGAAATACAGTTTCGGATCAACCGTAAAAGTGTACACAAGGATAAACGAATGTAGTCGTACATTCGTGGCCATAACTTTCAGTGGGAAAATCCAATTAGAATGGTTCAAATTGGGTTAGATAGATAATGAGATTATCTACAACCTTCATATAGAAATATATTTCATATGAACGAAGTATAAGTGTCGTTTCTGTGAAATACCGAAAGGGTGCAACAGTATGACATACAGTTAGTAAAACAGTCATAACTTTTGCATACGAACTCCAATTGGGCTGGGCCAAATTGGGTTGTGTAGATAATAAGATTATCTACAACTTTCGTGTTGGTTGATTTTCTGTCAGAGAAATTTATCAATTTCGTCTGGACAGAATACTGAACAGGTTCATACAGTTTTCTGTGTGAAAGGGTGTATATTGGATATACATGCCTTTTGGCTAATCCTTATCCTATTAGGTATAAATAGGATTTTCTCTCTCATCTTCACAAAGGAATTCAGAAGGAATTCAGAAGTAATTCAAAGTGATTATTCTGCCCAATATACACAAGAAAAAGAGCAAATTCAGATTTGATCTTTAGTGAGTGAAAGGGTGCGAAGAGAGAGAAATCGAGAAAGGAGTTTCTCGAGTAATAGAGAATCGATTAGATCGAGCAAGTTCGCCGGTGCATCGTCTAGGCAGGTGCATCCGCGACCGACGTCTTGCGACTCACGGTGGATACAAGTAGAGGAGCGACAATTGTGGCTCTTGGATTGTGATCGACTCAAGGAGTGAGAAGACGGTCAACGAACGGTGAAAGACGCGTGGTATGGGACGCGCGGATTGTCACCAACGTGACAGGAGATAGAAGGCGGCGATCAACCCTTCGTGCGTGATCAATTTCACGCTGGTATAGATCTATCCTTCTATTCGCATCGTACCCTCGAAGTCATGGCGTGATCTCGGGAATCGGGGAATCGGACCGGGCCTTCATTCCGCTGCGCGGGCCCGGGGTCGAGGATATTCCCCATCAGTGGTATCAGAGCGATCGCCATCGATTCGAGGGTCGAATCATAGTCGTATATTAGATATACGCACGGGTTATCAAAGTTCGTACCCGTTTGCATGATGTTACATATAGAGAAAGTCAAATTCCGTTAAAATCACAAGTGGAATTCGCTAGAGATCGATCAAAAGTTGATTGAGAGTATCTAGGAATGATCGTGAAAAAGTTTCATGATTTATCGTTTTGGAAACGAGCGAAAACGGACGAAACGGCAAAATCTGCAGAAAATTAGAATACGAAACAGTGAGTAAAACTAAGATAATTTTCAGTGGAAAACTCCCAATTGATTGGATCAAATTGGCGTAGTTAGATAATGGGATTATCTATGACTTTGATACAGAACGTTTTTTCATTTGAACGAATTATCAGTGTCGTTTTTATGGAATACTGAAAGGGTGCGACTGTTTGACATACAGAGACTAAAACGTCCGTATATGTCGCATCGAAAATCCAATTGAGTCCAATCCAATTGGGTTAGTTAGATAATACGATTATCTAGAACTTTAGTTCACGTTCAAAGTCGGTTGGAACAATTTAATATTTTTGTTTCAACAGAATACTGAAAAGGTGTGTAGTTTTCTGGTTGAAAAGGTGTCTATTGGATAAACTTACCTTTTCATTTGTTCGTATTTTACTAAAACTGGTATAACTTTCAGTAGAAAATTCCGATTTGAATGGTTCAAATTGGGTTAGTTAGATAATGAGATTATCTAGAACTTTCATGTTGTAATATATTTCATTTGAGTGAAGTATTAGTGTCGTTCTAATGAAATACCGAAAGGGTGCAGAAAAACTGTTTTTCTGCCGCCCCGGGGCCAGTTTTTGGCGCCCCGGACGCGTCCCGGGCGAGGTTTTCTCGCGCCCCACGGCCCCTGCGTTACAACGGATGGGGCAGTCCGTTATAACGGACCCTTCTCTGGATGCTGTTTTTGTTTTCGCGATAACTTTGGCTACGAAGCTCGGAATTTTGAGTTCTTTATATCGATTTGATCGGCATCAATCATACTAGCATATTATTAGATAATTATTTAGAATAATTAGACTCCCAAATAAAATCATATGCATATAGAAAATCTTGTGATAGTGATATAATTGGATTATGTCACGAATTTAGAAACATGCAATGGCATGATCCCTCATAATATTTAAGTCATGGAAATGCCTTCCATATCCACAACTACCGAGTTCGGTGTTACGTTTCACGTGGGTTCAGGCTAAAGTCGGGCACGTGATATTGAAACAATCGAAAGGGTGGCAAGCGTTAAATCAGGACTTGTGAGGCACAGGCTAAAGTCGACTCACTAGTAACTTATTTGAACGATACGTTGGAGATGGTTGTGACTTAACCGTCCAGGCCAATCAGATTGGAGTTCGGGGCATAGATAGGATGCACACACGGAACTGAGATTGTATTGGATACGATCCATCACCGAAATCCTATAAAGGTTCAAGAGTCGTATTGGATACGATTGGATATAATCCTACCTAAATAACGGGATCCCACCCGATAGGCTAAAGTCACTTGTGGGAGGAACGGAAATATGGGTCTTGAGTGTTATGGACTTGGAGTCCCGTATCGGTATGAGGGTTATCGATTCGATAAAATAACACTATCATATAATTATCATATAAGCATATAGATTAAGTACGCACGGTTAGGAGTTAATCTTCATCATCCGTTTAGAATTATGTTTTCAAGCAACACCAAATATATCGATTAGATCGATATGATAGATGGCTTTTGGGCCGGAATTATCGTTATTCACCTTGATAGTCAAAGAATAGTTCTTAGACTTAAAGGAACGTGTTGGACACGGAAATGGTAGATTCGGGGCTCGAGGCTTTGGCTTTAGAGAAAGCCGGGTTCGATAAACTTAAGAAGGAATCGAACAATATTACGTGCCTTGTGGTGGCATGTATAGACGCAAATTTCTCAAAATTGTTTTGAGAATTCGGGTGTATATGAAAGTAAAACACAACGCTCATGAAATAGTTTCAATAGCTAGAGCGCGTTGAATGACTCAATGCGGCTCAAAGAGTAGGTTAATTTTGAGACGCCTTATGGGTCTTTGATTAACACTCGTGTGTTGATGGTACGAGATTTGATCTTGGTGACCGAATATCATATGCATTCGATAGATAAGTCGATCCCTGAATTGCATGAGATGCGATTTAAAATTGAATTGGAGATGCTTGGAGTATCCGAGGAATCCAATGCATTAAGATGCGTGGATGTCCTTGTAATTCAAAATCGGGATCGAAAGAAATGTATGTCTAAGGGTATTTTGGGAAAATGTTTTCCAATCAGAGAGTTCGGACAAGGAGTTGTCCAAACTAGTGACTCAAAGAATGGTGAAATCCGAGGAGGATTAAACCTAGAAGTTGATTGCTTCTTTTGGCATTGCCGTCTTGGCCATATAAACGAGATACGCGTATCTAGATTCCATGTGATGGAATGCTAGAATCATTCGAATTAGATTTGATTGATTAATGCAATACTTATTTATTAGGCAAAACGACAAAGGGCATCATTCTCCAAAGTATTGGAGAAAGATCCAGCGAATTATTGGAAATTATATTTAGATATGATGTTCCGATAAGTTCCGAGGCAAGAGGAGGCTATCGGTATTTTGTTACGTTTATGGACGGTTAAAGTAGATATAAAAATATCTATTTAATGCGTGCCGAAACAGAGACTTTTGAAAGGTTCAAAGAGTTTCAAAAACGAAATACGAAATCAACTAAGCAAGAAAATCAAAGCTTTTCGATAGGATCGAGAAGGCGAGTATTTGAGCTAAACCTTTCGATAGGATCGAAGAGGCGATATTTGAGTTATGAATATTAATGATCATTTATGATTGTGGAATCGTTTCACGATTGCCTTTATTCGGAACATTGAGATGTGTCCGAAAAGAGGAAATGAACGCATGTTGGACATGGTTCGATAAATGATGAGTCAATAAGATCTCCCAAAAATGTTTTGGGGATACGCCCTTGAGACAGCGGCACTAATGAATGGTTGCATATAAAATATGAACCATAAACCTTCTAATCGGTACAAAAGACGCCATATGAGATATGGATCGGAATGGTTCCGAAGTTGTCACTTGTACAGATTTGAGGATGTGAGTGTATTTCGAAATTTGTTTCGGTTAAACTCAATCCCAAATCTGGAAATTGTTCGTTTATCCTTAAGGAAACTAAAGGGTATTAGTTCTAACGTCCCTATGAAAATGAGATTTTCGTGGCTCGAAGAGATGCCTTCTTGGAGGAGGACTAGATGCGCACAAGTTTGGAACTTGGTGCCATTTATCTCTATGCGGGCTAGTGGGAGTAGAATAAATCTCGAAAGAGTTCGAGATCTGAAAATGAACATTGTACCGATGAAAGTTGACATGGCTTCATCAAGAGTTGATGAACGCAAGTCGAACACACAAAGGAATTTTTCGTAGATCAAATAGGCTATATCATAAGCCGGTAAATGCGAATTTATCGAGGCTAATGATGATAGATCGAAATCATATGATGATTCGATATCCTACAAGGATGCTATGAAAAGTTGATTCCACATGACATGGTGTCATGAAATCTGAGATTCGATCCATGTAAATTATCAAGTTCGGAACTTGATTTCATTACTTTCTGGATTAGACCCGTGAAATGTGAATGGGTTTTTTCAAGATGAAGAACCTACATGGATAGGAATACGCATATATGTAAAGCGAGGTTTTTTGCGAAGAGTTTCATGCAATTCATAGTCGGACTATGAAGAAACGTTTTCGCATGTTGCCATGCTTTCACATTCTTGTAATTCTGCTTGCCATGGTCGCGTATTATGACTATGTGATGTGGCACAATGAATGTCAAAACCGAATTTCTTGACAGAAATTTTATGAAAGGATGTGTACTTGACACAACCTTACGGTTTTGTCGATTCATAAGAATCGGGGATAAGATATGCACGCTTTAACGATCCATATGATGGATTAGAGAAAGCTTCTCGGAATTGGAATATTCGTTTTGACGATGTTATAAACTGTTATAAAATTGTCGGAACGAATAAAAACTTTGTGTACACATGAAGGTTAGTGGGAGCCGCATTATATTTCTTGTAACGACAAAGGATTTAGGCGAGACCGCTTAGGAAATAAGCGTGAAGATCTATATGATAGATCTAAGAAGTTCCTCGTTCTATGTTATAGCACATATATCGACATATTGTTGAAATTGGTTTTCAACATGTAAACTCCTTGGAGGAGTTAAAAGGAAATGTCGAATGGCAGAAATTTTCAACGGCTCGATGTGAGACATCAAGCAGCGCGAAAAGTAGTAATATGATGCCTTACATTTGATGTTAGGATCTATTATATCTGTCATGATATGTATGTGGCTATCTGTCATACAAATAAAGCGTCTAGTTCACCGTCAATACAATTCATGGGAATCACATGAGTTTGAATGTAATTCGATTACATGAGACTAACTCTTGTGAATGTATAATGGTTATACAAGTATATACATAACGGTTATGTATATTTAAACCCATCGGGATTTGTATTGATAGAGGTGAAGTTTATCCTTGAATACTTTACGAAATAATTCAGGATTTTTATCTATAATGGTGTGGAGGACGTGTTGGTTATAAAGAGTTATAACAACAACAGTTTCCAAAGATTAAGCACGTCCAAATATGTAGCACGACTTTCGATCACAAAGTGTGTACATGTTTTGCTTAAATGAAAACACGGTTATGTGGAAAGGTTCCACAAGACCAATAGTTTATGATTCTATTTACGGTGGCGAGTATATTGCGGTTATTAATCGCAAAAGGAAGTGGTATGGATCAAGGAAACATGACCAAACTCTCGTAGCCACGAGTTATCGGATTTATGGTTGTTTATTGCGTGAAACGCAATAGTACAAGCCAAAAATGCCGAGGTCACAACCACTTCTAGCCAATACTCAGAAAATTTCATTTGATCCATGAAATTTTGTGAAAAGAAGTGATCGTAGGTATTGGAAATGTTCCAATCCTGCAGAAGATTAACACTAGCGGGAACGTGCGGACCCGTTTACAAAACCGCTCTCTCTAGTCGCGCGTGACTGTCATGCGATGACTATGGGTATGGAGATACCTAGAGGAGGAAGAAGAGAGTAGAGTGTAGTTATCTAATACGATAGTCCTCGCAGGTTGTGGGTATGGAGATACCCATAGGTAAACGTTGTATCACCCAAATACTTAATCCATATGAATGCATCCCTTTTAAAATTTTTGTTTACTTAAATTAATATGCATTCACCTTATATGAAAACTGTGTGCGGGTTGTGTAATATGATTGTTACATGAACCCTGATTTGAGCTTGTGTGGACGTCGACATGGTTGAGGACCATGTGCAGCGAAACCGTCACACTTAAAGTGTCATTTCTAAACATCCCTAGTCGCGGGTCAGTTTGCTTAAGAGAGAAGCATTACTATTACAAGGGAATAGACTGAACGCGTACACTAGTACGTTAGCCGAGGAGATGATTATGTTTTGCTAATCATGGGACAAGGTGTTTGTCGAATCGGGAACGTAGATATATGTTAGGTTACATGTATTGGATATGACCAAAGCCGCGAGACCATGACATGGTTTAGTCATTATAGATGGACTTGCGACGGATGGGGTTTTAGATTCTTCATACTTGAGGGGATCATTGATTGCGTTACGTGCGTAACACAATGCTTTGATATGATCTTACGCTCACCGTAACAGGGAGTTAAAAGGGTCATCATTGGGTATTGTCCGAAACACGGAATTCAATGTGAGTCTCCAAGATAGGAATTGTTTATTCCGAAAGGAAGAGATATCTCTTAGGCGCCGCTCGATGAGTCGATTAACGAAAACCGTGGCCACGGTCAATGATATTAATGGTTAATATCGATTGAAATTTGTTAACTCAACTCGGAATCGGGGAATAAGTGTAGTTAATCAAATTATAAGGATGACTATTACCATGCCTTTTGATTAACGGATATCGTAAACAAGAGAACTAGTAACCGCTATTCGAGATAGGCACAATGATCACAATCATTTTTCGTTTAACATGGGTAGCTATGATGGAGTGACTAGATCCCGCTCATGAGCTTGTAGGCATTGGAAACAACCTACTACCATCGTTAAGTCGAACCTACATGGTCACACAACGAGTCGTACTAAGTCGGGCTTGATCATAAAATCGGCACATTGGATGTGCATAGCTTGGTATTTGATACGCGAGCTATATTCTCTAAAATCGTGCGTATTGGATATACATGAGTACCTTTTAGGTAGATCTGAAATTGAGTGGGAGACTGAAAGAAATACAGTTTCGGATCAACCGTAAAAGTGTACACAAGGATAAACGAATGTAGTCGTACATTCGTGGCCATAACTTTCAGTGGGAAAATCCAATTAGAATGGTTCAAATTGGGTTAGATAGATAATGAGATTATCTACAACCTTCATATAGAAATATATTTCATATGAACGAAGTATAAGTGTCGTTTCTGTGAAATACCGAAAGGGTGCAACAGTATGACATACAGTTAGTAAAACAGTCATAACTTTTGCATACGAACTCCAATTGGGCTGGGCCAAATTGGGTTGTGTAGATAATAAGATTATCTACAACTTTCGTGTTGGTTGATTTTCTGTCAGAGAAATTTATCAATTTCGTCTGGACAGAATACTGAACAGGTTCATACAGTTTTCTGTGTGAAAGGGTGTATATTGGATATACATGCCTTTTGGCTAATCCTTATCCTATTAGGTATAAATAGGATTTTCTCTCTCATCTTCACAAAGGAATTCAGAAGGAATTCAGAAGTAATTCAAAGTGATTATTCTGCCCAATATACACAAGAAAAAGAGCAAATTCAGATTTGATCTTTAGTGAGTGAAAGGGTGCGAAGAGAGAGAAATCGAGAAAGGAGTTTCTCGAGTAATAGAGAATCGATTAGATCGAGCAAGTTCGCCGGTGCATCGTCTAGGCAGGTGCATCCACGACCGACGTCTTGCGACTCACGGTGGATACAAGTAGAGGAGCGACAATTGTGGCTCTTGGATTGTGATCGACTCAAGGAGTGAGAAGACGGTCAACGAACGGTGAAAGACGCGTGGTATGGGACGCGCGGATTGTCACCAACGTGACAGGAGATAGAAGGCGGCGATCAACCCTTCGTGCGTGATCAATTTCACGCTGGTATAGATCTATCCTTCTATTCGCATCGTACCCTCGAAGTCATGGCGTGATCTCGGGAATCGGGGAATCGGACCGAGCCTTCATTCCGCTGCGCGGGCCCGGGGTCGAGGATATTCCCCATCAGAACCGGACCATTCTCGACATGGTTCGGTCAATGTTGAAGAGAAAAGGAGTGCCAAAGGAATTTTGGGCCGAGGCAGTATAGTGTGCGGTGTATGTACAAAATCGATGTCCTCATGCGAAATTAGGCGAGAAAACTGAAGGAAATACAGTTTCGGATCAACCGTAAAAGTGTACACAAGGATAAACGAATGTAAGCGTACATTCGTGGTCATATCTTTCAGTAGAAAAAATCCAATTTGAATGGTTCAAATTGGGTTAGATAGATAATAAGATTATCTACAACCTTCATGTAGAAATATATTTCATATGAATGAAGTATCAGTGTCGTTTCTATGAAATACCGAAAGGGTGCAATAGTATGACATACAGTTAGTAAAATAGTCATAACTTTTGCATACGAACTCCAATTAGACCAGGATAAATTGGGTTGGGTAGATAATAAGATTATCTACAACTTTTGTGTATGTTAATTTTCTGTCAGAGAAATTTACCAATTTCGTATGGAAACAATACTGAACAGGTTCATGCAACTTTCTGTGTGAAAGAGTGTATATTGGATATACATGTCTTTTGGCCCATCCTAATCCTACGTGATATAAATAGGATAATCCTCTCTCATCAAAGAATGCTTCATTCAGTCCAATCATTCGGATGATTCAGAATATTCCAGAATTATAGAAAGACATCTTTCTAAAGAGTGAAAGGGTGTAAAGAGAGAGAACCGAGAAAAGGAGTTTTCCGGTGTAGAGAATCAACCAATCAAGCAAGTTCGCCGGTGCAGCATCTAGGCAGTTGCACCCGCGACCGACGAGTGGATACAAGTAGAGGAGCGACACTTGTGGCTCTTCGGTTGTGATCAACCCGAAGGAGAAAGAGAACGGTCAACGAGCGGTGAAAGACGCGTGGTGTGGGTCGCGCGGATTGTCACCAACGTGACAGGAGAAAGAAGACTAGTAATCAACCCGTCGTGTGCAATCAATTTTGCACTGGTATGAATCTAATCTTCTTATTTGCATCGTACCCTTCGAAGTCATGGCGTGATTTTGGATTAAGGGAACCGGACCGGGCCTTCGTATCCGCTGCGCGGGCCCGGGGACGGAAAGAATTCCCAATAGTGGTATCAGAGTGATCGCCATCGATTCGAGGGTCGAATCATAGTCATATATATGATATACGCACGGGTTATCAAAGTTCGTACCCGTTTGCATGATGTTATATATAGAGAAAATCAAATTCCGTTAAAATCACAAGTATAATTCGCTAGAGATCGATCAAAAGTTTATTGAGAGTATCTAGGAATGATCGTGAAAAGGTTTCATGATTAATCGTTTTGGAAACGAGCGAAAACAGAAGAAACAGCAGAAAAATCGCATAGTCCGTTATAACGGACTGGTTGATCCGTTATAACGGACACTGTATGAGATACATGAAATTGGGAATTTCTGCGAAAATTACATAGTCCGTTATAACGGACTTGTTGATCCGTTGTAACGGACACTGTATAAGATACGGAAATTGGGGAAAATATGCGAAAATCACATAGTCCGTTACAACGGACTGGTTGATCCGTTGTAACGGACCATGTATGGGATACAAGGAAGTGAGGAGGACTGTGAATAAACGCATAGTCCGTTATAACGGACATTGTTCCGTTGTAACGGACCTTGTATGTGATACGAGGATGCGAGGATGCCTTTGGCTTCTTTTGGAGTCCGTTGTAACGGATATGATCCGTTGTAACGGAGTTGTTCACGAGTTAGTCCGTTGTAACGGACTCTAGGTTGCGTTATAACGGACATGTTTCTGGAAATTTTGGCCAATCTCCGGAATAAATAGCGTTGTAACGGACATGGGTTCCGTTGTAACGAAGTAGATGGAAACTTGGGGTTCTGTTGTAACGGACTATGGTGCGTTACAACGGACTAGTTTCTGTTTTGCTGATTTTGTTTTCGTGATAACTTTGGCTACACAACTCGGAATTTAGAGTTCTTTATATCGATATGATCGGCATCAATCATTCTAGCATATAAGATAATTAATTATTTAGAATAATTAGTCTCCCTAAATAAATCATATGCATTATGAAAAATCTTGTGATAGTGATATAATATGATTATGTCACGAATTATTTAAACATGAATGTCATGATCCCTCATAATATTTAAGTCGTGGAAATGCCTTCCATATCATCAACCATCGAAATTGGTATCACAATATGTGTGTTTCTAGGCCTTCGTCATGCACACATGTTGTTGGTACTAATGGGTGGCAAGCGTTAAATGGGGACTTACGTGTTTCTAGGCCTTCGTCATGCACGTGAGTAGTTCATTTGAACGATACGTTTGATATGGTTATGACTTAACCGTCCAAGCCAATCCGATTGGAGTTCGGGGCATAGTTGGAATGCACACACGGAATTGGGATTGTATATGATACGATCCATCACCGAAATTCTAAAAGGTTCGAGAGTCGCATATGATGCGATTGGATTATATCCTACCTAAATAAGCGAGATCCCACTCGATAGGCCTTCGTCACTTGTGGGAGGATTGCGAAATATGGATCTCGGGTGTTATGGACTTGGAGTCCCGTATCGGTATGAGGGTTATCGATTCGATAAAATAACATTATCATATAGTCATCATATAAGCCTATAGGATAAGTATGCAACGTTAGTAATCAATCTTTCATTTCATTTGTACAATATACCTTCTAGTAACACCAACACCATGTCGATTATATCGACGTTAGAAAAGGATAAGCTAGTGGGTCGGAACTACTTGGACTGGCACCGAAACCTGAGAATAGTTCTCAGGCAAGAGGGAAAAAGTCACGTATTGGATACGAAACTAGTGAAACCGGACCCCGATGCTACGGCCGATGAAAAGGCCGCGTTTGAGAAACTTAAGAAGGACTCGAATGATGTTACATGCCTCATGTTGGCATGTATGGACACTAGTCTTCAAAAGCAGTTTGAGGACTTGGATGCGCACATAATAGACGTTGTGCTCAAGGAAATGTTCCAAGAGCAGGAGCGTATTGAACGGTTCAGTACACTCAAAGAGTTGGTGAACTGTAAGATGCCTTATGGGTCTTCGGTGAGCACTCACGTTTTGAAAGTGCAAGCTCTCATAGACCGTCTAGGAAAGCTAGGAGAGAAAATATCGAAGATTATGCAACAAGATTTGATCTTGTGTGCACTTCCTCCAATGTTTTCTCCGTTTGTGACTAACTATCACATGCATTTGATGAATAAGACGATCCCTGAGCTTCACGGAATGCTCAAGAATTATGAGTCGGAGATGTTGAAGACATCCGTGGAGAACAAGGCAAAAGTTGTCGGGAATGTTCTCACGATTCAAAAAAAGGATCGTAAGAGATCGATGTCCAAGGGCAGTTCGGCTAAGAAACGTTCTAAGCCGAATAAAAAGGGAACGAAGAAATCCAAGGATGCGACGTGCTACCATTGTCACAAGACTGGACATTGGAAGCGAAATTGCAAGGCTTACCTCAATGAGGTGAAGAAGGGCAATATGGCTTCGGAAGCCGGTCCATCAGGTATTAACGTTATCGAAGTTAATCTTTCAACTATGACTAATTGGGTATTAGATACCGGTTGTGGGACTCATATTTGTCGAAATATGCAGGTTCTTCAAAATAGTTGAAGGTTGGAGAAAGACGAAGTTGATCTGCGAGTCGGAAATGGAGCAAGAGTTGCTGCGTTTGCCACTGGTCGACTGGAGAATGAAGAGCTGTCCTCTTGCCAATGGAGATTCTCGTTACCTTGTTTGAACAGGTTTTTTAGGTTTGAAGAGACTTGTAGAAGTTTTGGATGCTTGAAGATGCTTGAAGAGGTTTTGGAACTTCCTTGGTTGAAGATGAACAGTGAAATTCAACTACAACCACAGCTTCATCTCAGTTATATCTAGGAACCTTCCATTTGAATCTCAAATTTGATGTAAGTATTGATTGACTGGATTGGTGGGTTATTTCTTGTATTAATTGAACTGTGGATTGTAATTGGTATGGATTGTAATTGGTATGTATGGACTGTGGATCTCAATTGCTCCTTAACCGCCTGAGGAGATCTTCTTTATTAGATTTTATTTGATTTTCTTTAAGATCTTGAATTCTTGAAAATCGCTTCTTGAAAGAGAGAATCGCTCTAATTTCCTACTTTTATTTTATCATAAAAGTACATTAAATTTATTAAATTACTCTTTTTGTGATTTAACATTTTTCTTCTTTTCCAATCCTAGAGGGTTTCAAGCCTTCAACCGTATCATTTTAGCTCATGAAACAAAACATTTCACCATGCAAGGAGAATGAGAGATTGTAATTTGGTCGAATAACGTGTACACATAAAGAATGTGGATCAAATCATTTTGAACTGCCTGCTTGAATTGAGTGTATTTTACTGAAATTTGTTGTCATTTTTTTCTGATTTGTGGTATTAATATATTTAGGATGAATGAATACAAGTTTTAAGAATTATATGCAAAATTAATTTATTTTTTTTAATTCTTGAAATGACTAGTACTATTGCTTATTTATTTTATTTTTGAGGGAGGTCGGCGATTGCCGAGCTCAATGAATGGAATTAAAAGAAAGATCAGATTACATAGTGTATTACATTTAGGGGATCCATATCTTTAGATAAAAGAAAAGAAAAAGAATTAAAATGAAGTGTGGTATTAAGTGTCCAGTAAGTATCCCCTGGCGCTGTCCTAGCTGCAGTGTTTTATCCCAGCAAGAAGGATGTTAAGTGTACTCCTAAGTTGCCTTGTTAGGTGCCTGCTCGGAGCCAAGCCACCAATTCCATGTTCGCCTTGTTGGATGTTATATATCGCGGGGTATTTTGGTTGTTGAATATCCTTGAGTTTCGCTCCTTCCACACGTTCCATGCTATCGCAAAGAATCTTGCATCCCATTGCCGTCTTTTATCCTTGTTTAGAGAATTTCTTGTATCTCTCCACATATTGATTGGGTACGATAGGCTACTGGATCGGGTTTGTCCAAAATCCGAGAACAATTTGGTCCACATAGTCGATACGTACCGGCAACTGCCTAGAAGGTGTTTTGATGTCTCCGTAAATCCCGTGCAATTTGGGCAATGATTGTTATTGGACCAACCTCTTTTTTGTAGATTATCGGCCGTAAGCAATCGATTTTGGAACCATAACCACGCAAAAAAATTTACTTTTGATGGGATTTTCGTTTTCCATAGCGTTTCATTCCATGAACTAATAATCCCGGGATCCCTTAGTAATTTGTATACCGAATTAGTTGAGAAAACGCCATTTTCGGACCATTTCCAAGTTGTTTGGCCTCCATTTTGTGTAGTTGAAGCCTTGTAGAAAGGGATACAATGTAGGAGATCCGTTATAAAGAATGATTTATTTCGAGAGTTATTTTGTAAGGAAGTGGCATTTCCGTAAATTTGGTTGATGGTCTCGGCCCAAAGTAAAATTGTCTTTGTTAGTTTGATTCAAAACGTATAGAAAGTAAAATCTAAAATCGATATTACACCATATGTTAATAATTTCAATTTCAATTCCTTTAATGTATTGATGAATATACAATTTCAATTCTTTTAATTTAGTGTATTTTTGAGGAAAAAAAATTCTTTTACTGTATTCATTAATATATATGTCAATACATATCCAAGATTAATATACAATGGTATCGTATACATGTGCCGGTGATACCACAATTTCAAAAACTGATATTCTTCCATGTAATCTATATGAAAAACAAGAAATAAGCGCAATAATCAACCAAATTGTTTACTTCAAAAGTAAAGTCCTCGATATTTTGCTTCAATTCATGCCACTTTTCTCCGAAGTACTTGAAATATTTCTCGGACTCCTTCAAATAATAATTGTTATCTTCCTTCGTCCAATTCTACGACTACCTAATATGTTATGGAGCATTTGAATCAACAGATACATTGATACAATACCTAATCGTTGGAATTAGCTTGAATAAGCATTAAAAATCCCAATAAACATCGATAATAAAAAAAATTATGATTACTTATGAAGGCATCAATGAAATACCACCATGAACTTCGATGAGTAAAAGGACCCGCGATTTCGATCATGACTGTCGTCCCAGCATATTAGATAGACTGCCTCATGGACGGCCCTTCCGTTTGGTTCAAATTTTTTGCACCAATTGTAATTTAACAAAATAATAAATATTATGATTTTTCTTTATAATTGAACTTCACCAACAAAAAACATCAAATTGTTCAATAAAATGAAAGGGGAGAACGAAAAAGAAGTACAACATGGCTGGTAAGTTTTCCGAACGATACCCAAAACGTATAAAAAAACAATCTTACTATCTACCAAAAAACACAAATAACCCTCAATACGCGGCTCCCATTTTGTCATAGGAGGTCATGTGACTCCTTTTCCTCTCTCGAGTCTTGTGTCTCGTATGCAATTTCATGGCAACATCCCTCATCTCTTCCACAAAACCATCTCATGTTTCTTCAACTTGGAAACCACTAAATTAGTTTCTTGCCATACCTGAACACAAGAGGAGAGAAGATCATATCAAGAAAACATTTGAAGAGAAGAAAAACGAGCTATTTTGCGGCCACGAGGTCTAGGGATCAAGCTACCTTGAGAATGAGAAACGAGAGAGAGAGAGAGAGAGAGAGAGAGAGAGAGAGAGAGAGAGAGAGAGAGAGAGAGAGAGAGAGAGAGAAGCAAGGCGAGATTTCATTCCAAAATTGACCAAGAAAGATCTGTTAAGTTTGGTTAACGAAATGTTAAGAATAAATCATGCTTGCGATCCAACGATAGAGACAATATTTGGACAAATTATCATGGTTCGTAATATCGGGCGAGTTAAAAAAAAATCGGCCGAGTTGAGTCGGACTCGGTCACAGCCGAGCCGAGTTTGACCCGGATAAATCGGATCCGATTTTCCGATTTTTTTTTTTTTTTTTTTAAGATTGTAATGTCCTTTGTATTCAAGTAATTTTTTTAATTCAAGTATTTTTTTTGTAGGTTGAAACGTATTGTAGAAAGAGAGGCATAATTTCGATCCAAAAAATACAACAAGCAATCAAACTTTGCACTCCGGCTGAATGGTGGAGTATATATGTCCGAGAAGATGTCCAAACCTAGCCCCAATCGCAGCCCGAATATTAAGCCAAACCGTGTCCGCTTCCAACTGTGAGAGAAACTGGACCACATTTAACTTGATCCATACAAGACCGAGAAATAGGTTGAAACTGGACCACATATAGAGAGAAATCTAGTTTTTCATGAATGGATATAAGTTAAACTGCAAGCGCAAACAATGAAAACTATTCCGATCCGTATACGTATATTGGTAACACACAACATGAAAACCGCTCACCTTTCGACTCAATGATGAACATTTTCGAGAATACAAATTTATAAATGTATTTTCCTCCGCATGATCAATATGAGGATGATGATTATACAATGCAACCCGCTCGTCACAGTTTTTGGCAGTAGAAATTTTTAATGTACTAATTTTGTTATGTAATGTTGGTAATGTAATGTAATTTTTTTAATGTAGTAATTTGGGTTTTATGAGTTGAATTTGTGTGTATCATGTTTAGTTTATGAATGTTTATCTATTTTTAAAATAAATTTTTTTATTTTTTTTCTATTTTTTCCGATTTTTTTACTCACAGTCCGATTTTTTTTTTTACTCAGCCGAGTCTTGTCCGAGTCGACCGAGTCCCGAGTCTCCAGAGCCAACCGAGTCTGATTCCGAGTCCGATATTCAGATCCATGCAAATTATCTGCCCAAAGGGTTTTGGGCAAGCCCCGCTCCCATAAAGTTATGCACCCCGCATCTATCAACCCGCAGTCCCTTCCACGCCAGCACACTAAACGGATGGAGAAAATTAATCGTTTTTATTTTACCTGTTAAAAAATGTACACTTATCGTTATCGTAACAAATAGTAATAAAGAAAAGAAGGTGATTCTCTCCCTGGAGGATTTCTCTCGCTAGAGATTTCTCCGGCCAAGCTTCTCTTTCCTATCTAAGTCGATCGCTAGATATCTCTCCGGCCAAGCTCCTCTTTCCTCTCTAAGTCGACGAGTCTTACTGCCTCTTTTCGTCAACACTGAATCGCCGAGCTTTCTTCAACACCTCGCAAAATCGCCTCGCTCTCTCGTGAAGATCTCCCCCAAATCGCTGAATCGCCTCGCTCTTTCGTGAAGATCTCACTGAATGCCTCTCTCTTTCGTGAACATCTCGCTGAATTCCTCTATCTTTCGTGAACATCTCGCTGAATCACCAAATCGCCGCTCTCTTTCGTGGAATATCTTTGCTACAGATGACTTATTCTCGAAGTAAGCCTCTAACTACTGCCTAAATTCTCTAAATTCTGCCTCTATTTTACTGATTCTCAAATTAAATTATTAAATAACTCTTGTTTTCAATTTTGATTATCTATAACTGTGTTTCATTCAATCTCTCACTCAGTTTAAGATCCAACTAAAGACGGTACCAATGTATGTCACATATACATTTATCTTAGAGATTTATAATCAAGCACGAAATAAGACATATTCCTAAGTTTACGGGCTTGTGAGCGGGATCCAGAAAAAACATCCATCATAGCCTTCCCATGTTGAAACGAAAATGATTGTGATCATTTATACCCATATCCAATGGTGGTAATTAGTTCTATTGTATACGATATTCGTCAATCAAAAGGCATGATAATAGTCATCCTTACATTATGATCGACTATACTTATTTCACGATACCGAAATGAATCAATAAACCCAATCAATATTAACTTTTAATATCATTGACTCTCTCCAGAAGTTTCGTTGATCTTTTCATCGATAGACCTAAGGAATATCTCTTTCTCTCGAAAGAAAAAAAATTCAAACAACGTAAAACCACATCTAAGTACTATGTTGCGCAAATGAAATGATCCATGATCACCTTAAGTATGAAGAACTAAAATCTCATTTGTTACGATTCCACCTACAATGACTAAACTATGTCATGGTCTCGTACTTTTGGTCAAGTCACAACATGTATAACCTAATACAAATCCATATTCTCGATTCAACAAACGACTTTGTCCTATGACTAGTAAAACATAATCATCACATCGACGAATATTCTAGTGTACACAGTAGTCTATTATCATATAATAGATATATTTATCACATAAGTATCCTAATCGTGACTAGGGATATTTTTGAAATATAATTTTAAGTATAACGATTTTACTTAACTTGATCACATATTATGTAGAAGCTCACACAAGTCATAAATCATGGTTCATGTAATCAAATTACATAACCTCGCACAAGTTTTGATATAAGATAAATGAAAATTTTAAAAATAATTTGAAAAATACATTAATATAGAATAAGTCTTGGTTGATACATCGTTTACATAGCAACTATTGTTTTGGATAACTACAATCCAACTTCCTCCTCGAGATATCTCAAACACATGGTTCTCGCATGACGATCATGTTTAACTATTGGAAGAGGTTTAGTAAATGGATCCATTACATTCTCGTCAGTATCAATCTTGAAAATAATAACAGCCTTCCTTTGTAAAATCTCACGAATCAAGTGAAATTTCCGGAGTATATGTTTGGAGCGATGATGCGACTTCGGTTTCTTGGCTTGTGTTAATGCGTCTGTGTTGTTGCAATACACAACCGCAGGTTCCGATACACTAAGAACTACGTCAAGTCCAGTCACGAATTTTTTGATCCAAACTGCCTCCTTTGCGGCTTCCGAAACCGCAATGTACTCCGCTTCCGTTGTAGAGTCAACAACCGTCATTTATTTGGACCTCTTCCATATAACTGCGCCTCCATTCAAGCATAACCATATCCTCTTTGTGATCAAAAATCATCGGTACATGTTTGGGAACTGGCATCGGTGTAACCCGTTATCACCAACCCGTTATCCTCACCACCATACACTAGGAATTGGTCCTTAGTTCTTCTCAAATACTTAAGGAGAGTTTTCACAGCATGCCAATGCGGATCTCCTGGATTCGATTGGTAGCGTGATAAGACGCTTAATGCATACGACATGTCAGGTCTCGTACATATCATGGTGTACGTGATAGATCCAATCGCTGAAGCGAACGAAATCTTATCCATGTGACTTTTATCTCCGCTCGATGTCGGACATTGAGTTTTAGAAAAGTTTACGCCACTCAACATTGGGGAGACTCTTTCTTAGTGTTTTGCATGAAAAATATTTTCCACAATTTGTCGATGTATGCACTCTAACTTGTGCCAAGGTGTTTCTTATATCTATCTCTATAGATCTTCACGCCTAAAATATAGGCAGCATGTCCTAATTCTTTCATAGAGGAATGAGTATTCAAATACTTCTTAACATCCGATAGCATCGGGATTACGTTTTCTATGATCAATGTCGTCCACATATAGCACAAGAAATATTACGTGGCTCCCACTAGCTTTCTTGTACACACAAGGTTCTTCTTCGTTCTTGACAAAATTGTAATGACTTATAACTTCATCAAAACGAATATTGCAGCTCCGAAAAAATTGTTTCAATTCATAAATAAGTTTTTGAATTTTTGTGTAAATTACATGAGACTTATTTATAATTATATCATTATGTTTTACCAGAAGCTCTAATTTTCACCAAATTTTTACTCAAGATCAAGAATATAAATACATCAAAGTTTAAAATTTGAGACAAAAATTCTAAAGTTTGGAATAATATTTCGATAAATGCATATATTATTCTCGAAACGGCCATTTATTTACCACATACTTAGGGTTTTATTTATAAATTTCTTTGATCAAACCCAAGGACATTTTCAATGAGTGTTGTTTGGCCTATCAATTATGCTCATAAAATCGGAAATTATTATGTTGCTTTATCGTGTCATGACAAAAAATCTCATTCTTATCGTTTACATAAATTTGATGATAAACTAAAAGAAAACTCATTCTTACCGAGAAAAACTCATTTTTACGAATTATTGTCTATGATTTATAAAAAAAAAAGAAGATAAATTTACAACAAGAACCGTTTAAATTGTTAAAAATAACAGTCTCTTGAACAATTCAAATGGTATTTGCTCAATATTTGCAAAACACATGATTTACATAGGCAAATGAATCATTCTCACATGTTTCATTTCCGAACAGAACTCTTTGTTATTTTGAACGTGTTTGATTGCATAATTTTTTAATAACAGAATGCATTAAAGTTTGATATTGTTGTCATTTTTATAATTAAAAATTATGTAACATTATTTGTTGTGAAATATTTCAATTTTGTTTATTGTGTATTTATATGTTACTTATAATGTATCCATAATTTTTTAATATCATGCAAGCAATCAACATATATTGTATGACTATTTACCGAGTTGAATCGTGTCCTCATTCATAAATAAATAAATATTCAATATTGCACACAACATACTAAATTACACATGTGTCAATAATCACAGAGGAGACAAACTAAACCACAAACAAAAAATAAACCAACCAAAACAAATAGCATCTCCTTCAACTACAATAATCCCATAAACTTCAACAAATCTCACGCAATAACACAGGGGTCAAACCAGTTATGTTCTAATTACTCTATATTTGAACCGACAATTTCGTAAAAATTATTTTGTGCGTCAAACACTCAATAAAACTAAGTTATGTACCCATAGACTTCAATGAATAAATGAGATTTGTCTATTTATTCTCAACAAAAAAAATAATGACAACACTCATTGATTACTTTCTTAATCAACCACAAGACAGAATTAGGATTAATACTAAAAATTAATTTAAACTGGACTTAAGCCTGATAGTCCATACTTAACTACTTTAATAAGAGCCTTTTCCATTTAATAATAATAAAAGATCACGTTTTAGTTATTGCCGAAACTTATAATCAAAAGTAAGCACTTTGTACGTAGCTTTAATTTCTTGATATTATGTGAAAAAATAATTTACCCACCTTCTTATTTTGCACCTATTTTTGAGCCTCATCATGAAGACACATCATCGTTCTTATCTTGATTATTAACCATTACATTGTGTGATGTGGATTCATCATATACATTAATATTATATTTGATCATTTAAAACATGCATTTTGTATTATTATTTTTAAGTATTAGTTTGAACCATTAGATGTAATGATGTGGTTTAATCTCAATAATTAACCTTTTTGTTAGATTTTTTGAAGACCATATTTTGTATACTCATTTATGTGTTATTATTTTACACCATGTTTCAAGCATTCTTAGAAAATCACATCATCATACATCAATGATGTGGCCTATTATTATAGGTTAGAATCATATTACACCAAGTCTAATCAATTCTTTAACATTTCACATAAGATTACATGATCAAATGTGAATGCAATGGAATATGAAAATTTTATATATGAAATATTAATAATTTAATATGTAATATTATAAAAAATACAACATATATTAGTATTATTTTAGAATTTAATTTTATAAAACCATCAAATATATTCATTTTATTTTTCTCTTTATTTTGACATCCATATGAGCATATTTCATGCATACCGTTTTTCGTAATTTCAATTCGTAAAGATATTATGTAAGAAAATACAATGCAAAAAAATACATATTTACATAATATATTTATACGAATTTTATTTGCATAATAGAATTTTTAAGTATTATTATTTATTTTTAAAAAATTATAACAATAAGAATCTCATATAGTACTAAGTATATTATATTTGTGTTTTTAAGCAAACAAAACTTTTAAAAAAAAATAATAGTACTAAAAAAAGTTTATCCATCTAAATAAATTTTTAACTTATAAACACCTATCAAATCAGATTGTTATTTTACAAAATGTAAAATAAATAAAAAATCATATGATATAAAATGATTTGTATTTATCTTTATTATATAAATTTTGATATTATTTAATAAATTACTTTCGCTATTAAGTTTTATATCAATTTATATTTTCCATTGCATTTTGAATTAATAAAAATTATTACTACTATATAATTAATAATATGTTACTACATATGTTGTATGATTCACTATTTTAATATTTGATATCGTATGAAGTATTGTGAACAATGATACAATATTTGTTGTTACGTTTTTCGTAAAATTGTATTATCTTGTTTTTATATATTATTATATAATGACACTAATATAAGTATTATTATTTGATTAAAAAATTGGATTTTTTGTTATCATAATGTATAATAATTGATAAACATATGAATAATCATAGACAAATGAATTCAAATAACTTTATTTTAAGATAATATTATTAATATTATCATACAAATATATAATTGTATTACAATGAAAAACTTAATTTACATGCTCGCTGCGTAGCGCGAGTATTCTCCTAGTTAAGTATATAAAATGTAATAAGATTTGATTCACGAGAATTTTGTTCAAAAAAATAAAATAAAATGAAGTATGATGCAGAATAAGCTATGTTGCGCGGATACTTCAAATATCGAGCTATATCGTATCGGATGCCGTATCGGATACCGATATTCGTCGGATACGTATCGGATACTTCACGTGACGTACCCGAAAAATTTATTTCAAAATAATAACGGATATTTTTCGGATACTTCCGGATACTTCTAACGTATACAAAAATGTACATGAAAAATTAAAATAAAAATTTGAAAATCGAAATAAATGAGTAATACATATAAATAAATAGCTAAATAAAATAAATATTTACTTAATAAGAAGGTATTTTTGTTAAAACAAGCTTTTATGAAATTTTATGTCAAATATATATTACATAAAATATTAAATATATAAATTATAATTAATAAAATAATAAAATATTATATATAATGGCCGTATCGTATAATATTCTATGTATTTTGAAAACTGCCGTATTCGTATCCGTGCAACGTAGAAAATAAGTCTAAACACTAGTATTTACTATCTAAATAAAAAAAAAAACTTACAAATCGAATATTTACTATCTAAATAAAAATATTGTTTTGTTCGTAAACATGACTAACCTTACAACAGCATCCTCCTCTGGACAAAGGAGCTCACCCACACACGACCCCCATAAATTACTTTGTTTCTAGTGCCCCAGTATTTCCTGCTGTATGATATTTCCTGAAGATAAGTACAGCTGGCAAAATCGACACGAAAAAATGACCCGACCCGTCCGAACCCGAACCCGCTCCAAACCGAAAATGTTGAGAAGTCAATGACCCGAACCCGAATCCGAATGACCCGAATCCGAAATCAATCCGAAACCGAATGACCTGAACCCGAAATCGATCCGAAACCGAATGACCCGAACCCGAAATAGACCCGAAACCCGAGCTGACCCGAAACCCGAACGACCCGAAACTCACGACCCAATGACCCGAAAATTAAAATATTATTGTTAAAATCAATATAATATTGTTAAAATGTTTTGGAAACAATAAAATAAATTCCGAATTACATGAAAACTAAGTTTTCGAAAAATCGAAGGATTCGAAATCAAATTTTGCAAAATCCGAATTATCCGAAAATCAATATAGCCAAGACCTGAATGACCCGAAAACCGAAACGACATGAAACCGAATGATCCGAAAACTGAAACGATCCGGAACCGAATAACCCGAAAACCGAAACGACCCAAACCCTAATGATCCGAAAACCGAAACAATCCGAAGCAGAATGATTCGAAAACCGAAACGATCCGAATGAAAGAAAATATGGCTTAAGAATTAACTTGGAAGAATTTATATAAATAGGTAAATCTGCAGTCAGAATTGGGCCGTTAATATTATTAGGGATTTAACCAAATTTCAGGCTATTAGGCTTTATCCTAATTCGGGCCCATTAAGATTATTAATCTTTATTTAACCTAATTTCGGCCTATTATATTCTGACCTAATTTTGGCTATAAATATATATTCTGATTTCGATTTTCTCTCTCCTAAGAATTCATTCTGACCTAATTCTGGCCGCCAAATATTCTGACCAATTCTGGTGAGATTCAAGGAGAGAATTTTGAGCAAAACTTTGAGAGAAATCAATCGTGACGGCGACTAGAACGACGTTGGCGATTCCGATCAGACGAAATCAAGGTGGACACGAGTAGAGGGATTGCACGAGCACTCCTTGGAGAAGGTTCACTGATTTGGAGTAGAAGGCATCACGTACTAACTTGTACGAGGTAAAATTCTGAACAACTCTTCCTTTTTCGTGGTTTTTCGAACGTGATCCAGGTAGAATTAGGTTATACATGTGTAAATAATTCCGCTGCACAACTCTAATTCATGTGTATAACCCTACAGTGGTATCAGAGCAAACGCTCGTTAAAAACCATCGAAAATTAGATTTTCAGATTTGTAGATTAGAATTTTATAATTTGAGAAATTTTAGAATTTTTGGGCTAAATTGCAAAATTACATAATTAAAATTCTGTTGAAAATTGGATTTTCAGAAAATTAGATTTTCATAATATATTGTAATTATTACAGATTAGATCTGGTTAAAATTGTATTTTCAGAAAAATTAGGTTTTCAGAATAAAAATGGAAATTCAGAAAAATTAGATTTTCAGAATATATTTTGTACGTATTAGATCTGTTGAAAATTGGATTTTCAGAAAATTAGATTTTCACAATATATGATAATAAATACAGATTGGATTTGTTATAAAAATTTGGATCTGTTAAATACATTTTAATAAATACAGATTTTCAAAAAAAAAAAAGTTGAAATTTTTTTTTCTGTCGTTTCTCGATCGAACTTGGAGTTGCGATCGTATGAACAAAATTCTGGACAACAAATTTTTTTTTTCTGTCAAAAATGCCCATTAATTTAAAATTTTCAATTTATAAATTCAATTCGGTATAGCATATAGCCTAAAACGGGGATGATTGTTTGTGATTGTTTGTATGTGTGTTGTGATTGTTTGTATGTATATTGTGTGGGGGCCAGTGAGCTTTCCAAATTGTAAACTATTTTAATATGGGGATCGGTGAATCTTCCAAGTTGTAGTAGAATAGGTTTAGTTTTGAAAAAGGAACCTTCAAAACAAGACAACACGAAGATTGGATCTTCAAGAAAAGACGACACAACACGAAGATTGGATCTCCAAGAAAAGACGACACAACACGAAGATTGGATCTTCAATAACAGCACAAGATCATCTTGGGTTTTAGGGTTGGGAATTTAGGGTTTTATGATTGCTCATAAAACTAAAATGCCTATATGCTATACCATACAATTTTGTTTTGTTTTTGTTTTTATGCATGAATAAAATAAAAGTTAAATAAATGATTTTAAGAAAAGAAAATTCTCCCACGTAATTATCAAGTAACTTGCCTCCCTAAATGGAACCTTCGAAACTAGTTATTGTTTATTTGTGTTGCATGGCCATAGTCTGACACAGATTCTCACATACGTAGCATTGAAGGCATGCATTGGTTAGGAGTTGACGTGTTGCATGGCTTTAGTCTGGCATGTCAATTCGCTAATTGAATAATACTCCATTTGTGGTTTGGACTTGACCAATTAACTAGCTAGGCTAGTATTTGGGGCAAGGAGTGAGGAACACATACTCTGGTTTTGAGTTGGACTCAATACCGGACCTCGCGAATAAAGCAAGAATCGTCTTAGAGATGATTGGACTTCGTCCTACCCGACGTAACATATTTTCTGAGTTGTTGGCCAAAGTCACCTTAGAAATACATTACATAGGGATCTTGTCCATTATGAGATTTCAGGTATCGAATCTCCGTTTCAATAGTGGGGGCTATTTGAAATGATAAAATAATGGGTATTTCAAGTTGTTTAAAAATAAATTTAATATATGAAAGATCACGTTATTAATTACATTATTTTTCTAAAATTGTAGATTTAATGGCTTTACCAAGTAATAACCGCTTTAGTTTGCGTCCCATTTTGGAAAGGGAACGAATGAACGGAAAGAACTTTCTCGACTGGCAGAGGAATCTGGGATTCGTTCTGAAACAGGAAGGAAAGACACACGTCTTGGAGACGCCTATCCCTCCTGTGCCAGGGGATGACGCAACTGCGGATGCCATATTCGAATATCATGCCATGATGGATGATTCGAATGATGTAACATGCCTCATGTTGGCTACTATGACTCCTGAATATCAAATCCAGTTTGAGAAACAGGATGCATTCGAGATTATGAAACAGCTCGGGGAGATGTTTCAGGTTCAAGCAAGGGTGGAGAAGTATCAAGCTCTTGGCAATGCGACGCAATGCAAGATGCAAGAGGGTACGCCTGTTAGCTCGCACCTTCTTAAGATGAAAGGATATTTCGATCATCTTGAGAGGCTTGGCATCAAATTCGAGGCAGAGTTACAAACTGATTTGATCATGTTGTCACTGCCATCGAGTTATGATTCGTTCATTTCGCATTTCCACATGTCAGACATGCAAAGGACCATTCCCCAGCTTTTCGGCATGCTCAGAACATTCGAAAGCGACCAGAAACCGCGGTACATGAAGTCTAGGACTTCGGAGGTATTGGTGGTTCACGGGAAGAGTCCAAACAATGGGAACAAGAACAAGAAGAGGAAGGCAAAGGGCAACAAGGTTGCGCCTAAGCCCGTGAGCAAGAAAGCCAAGGATGACAAGAAGTGTTTCCACTGTCTCAAGGAGGGGCATTGGAAGCGTGATTGCGAGATCTTCCTGAGGGAGAGCAAGCAAAAGACCGCTTCCTCGGACACACCGGCATCAGGTATTTCCGTTATCGATTCATATTTTTTTACTTTATCATCATGGGTGTTGGACACTGGATGTGGGACTCATATTTGTAATAATATGCAGGGCCTAAGAAGTAGAAGATCGTTGATTCGGGGCGAAGTTGATTTACGCGTCGGGAATGGAGCTCGAGTAGCAGCATTAGCCGAAGGGACGTATGATTTAACTTTGCCAAATGGACTTATTTTAGTTTTGAATAATTGTTGTTATGTACCTACTTTGAGTAGGAATATTATTTCTGTTTCGAGACTTATTGCGGATGGATATGAATTAGTTATTGGTACTAATGATTGTTTTATTCGCAAGAATGACATTTTCTTCAGTAATGTTCTAGTTGAAAATGGTTTATATGTCTTGGATTTAGAAAATAACAACAATAATCAGTCCATTTATAACATAAATACCACTCAAACAAATGAAACATACTCATGGCATTGTCGTCTCGGACACATAAACGAGAAACGCATTGCTAGACTCCAAAATGATGGAGTACTAGATTCTTTTGATTTAAAGTCAATAGAAAATTGCGAATCTTGTTTGATGGGTAAGATGACAAAGACACCTTTTTCCAAGAAAGGAGAAAGATCGAAAGATGTATTGGCCCTCATACATTCCGATGTATGTGAACCGATGAGTGTCGAGGCTAGAAATGGGTATCGCTATTTCGTGACTTTTACTGACGATTATAGTAGATATGGATATCTATACTTAATGCGTCACAAAAGTGAAACTTTTGAGAAATTCAAAGAGTTTCAACACGAGGTAGAACTTCAACTGGGCAAGAAAGTAAAAGCCATTCGATCGGATCGAGGTGGCGAATACTTGAGCTATGAGTTTGAGGACTATCTTTGAGATTGTGGTATAGTATCACAATGGACTCCACCCGGTACACCCCAATGGAATGGAGTGTCCGAGAGGAGGAATCGGACTTTGTTAGACATGGTTCGCTCGATGATGAGTCGAACAGATTTGCCAAAGTCATTTTGGGGTTTCGCGCTTCAAACGGCCGCTCATATACTGAATAGAGTTCCGTCCAAATCGGTTGAAAAGACACCATATGAGTTATGGCATGGGAAGGTGCCATCATTGTCTTATCTTAAGATTTGGGGTTGCGAGGCATACGTCAAAAGGTTATTGACGGAAAAACTCGAGCCAAGATCAGACAAATGTTTATTTGTGGGGTATCCTCAAGAAACAAGAGGATACTACTTTTACTTGTCGAGCGAAAACAAGGTTTTCGTGGCTCGACGTGGACACTTCTTAGAGAAGGAATTCCTAGATCGTCAAGCAAGTGGGAGTAAAATTGATCTCGAAGAAATTCGAGAACCACCACGTGAACAGGTTGATTTGGAACAAGATTCTGAGTTACCATTGGATGGTGAACCAGAATCTAATACACAAACTCTACGTAGATCTGGTAGGATTCGTCAAGAACCTGAGAGATATGGATTTCTCATTAGTAATGACGATGATGAGTTGACTCTAGATGATGAGCCAACCTCCTACAAAGGTGCTATGTCTAGTTTGGATTCCTCAAAATGGCATGACGCCATGAAAACCGAGATTCAGTCCATGTATGATAATAAGGTTTGGAATCTTATTGATCTACCTAATGGTGCTAAGACCGTTGGGTGCAAATGGGTTTTCAAGAAGAAAACCGACATGGATGGTAATGTACACACTTTTAAAGCAAGACTGGTGGCGAAAGGTTTCAAGCAAATTCATGGTATAGACTATGATGAAACGTTTTCTCCAGTAACCATGTTTAAAAGTATTCGCATTCTTTTAGCGATAGCTGCATATCACGATTATGAGATATGGCAGATGGATGTCAAAACCGCTTTCCTTAACGGGAACCTTACCGAGGATGTGTATATGACACAACCCGAGGGTTTTGTCGATCCAAAGAATACGAATAAAGTGTGCAAGCTTATGAGATCCATTTATGGATTAAAACAAGCATCTCGTGCGTGGAACATACGATTCGATGAGGTTATCGCAAAGTATGGTTTCATTCAAAATATCGAGGAACCTTGTGTATACAAGAAATTCAGTGGGAGTTCGGTTGTATTCCTCATCTTGTACGTGGACGACATCTTACTCATTGGAAATGACATCCCGATGCTTAACCAGGTTAAGGCATATTTGGGTAGTCAATTCGCAATGAAGGACTTAGGAGAAGCTGCCTATATTTTAGGTGTGAAGATCTATAGAGATAGATCGAGGAGACTTCTCGGACTAAGTCAAAGTACATATATTGACAAAGTGATAACTAGGTTTCACATGGAGCAATCCAAGAAAGGATTTCTGCCAATGTCACATGGCATCACTCTCACTAAGGCTCAGTGTCCTTCAACGGACGCTGAACGTGAGCGAATGAGTCGGATCCCATACGCTTCGGCTATAGGATCGATCATGTATGCCATGATATGTACTAGACCAGATGTCGCATATGCGTTGAGTGTGACTTCCCGCTATCAATCTGATCCCGGGGAAGCTCACTGGTCCGCAGTCAAGAGCGTTCTTAAGTATCTCATGAATACTAAAGATATGTTTCTTGTCTATGGTGGTTCGGAAAGAGATCTGATTATCCAAGGATATACAGATGCTAGTTTCCAAACTTGCCCGGACGATTTCCAATCTCAAAGTGGTTACGTCTTTACGCTCAATGGGGGAGCTGTTGTTTGGAAAAGCTCCAAATAGAAGACGGTGGCTGATTCTACAACTGAAGCGGAATACATCGCGGCTTCAGAAGCCGCAAAGGAGGCTGTATGGCTACGACAGTTCGTGATGGAACTTGGCGTTATGCCAAGTATCTCGGGTCCCATGGATGTCTATTGTGACAATAACGGAGCAATAGCACAATCTAAGGAACCGCGAGCGCATCATCGGTCCAAACATGTACTCCGACGTTACCACTTGATTCGTGAGATTACGAAGAGAGGTGACGTGAAAATAATGAAGATACCTACTGAGGATAACGTGGCCGATCCATTTACGAAGCCACTATCACGTGCCAAGCATGAGCAGCATGCTAGGGCGATAGGATTGGGAAATCTATCGCAGTGTTAGATTGGGTGTTTTATTTATGTTTCTTATTGTATACGGGGATTTGATCTGCCTAGTGCAAGTGGGAGAACATTTATTATGCCCTAGGCGTGTTATTGGGATTGTATTTGTTTATGAGACAGATATTTATATTATTATTCATCATATGACCTAAACCTTCATATTTCAAATATTTTAAATAACAAGAAAATGTGTGAGAGGTTATTCGATTATAATAATCGGATAGACCTTGAATTTTATTCTACTTTAGTGCATCGAGTCAGTTGAGAATAATATGTTGCATGGCCTTAGTCTGGCATATTGATTCGTCAATTGAATGATAGTAAAACCACTAAACGGGATGAATATAATTCTAAAGCGTCCCTCGTGTATAAAGTTGTTCATAGATTTGAACCAGGTAGTCCATTCACTGAATGGAGATTTTTACATACACTGGCATATTCGTAGATGAGATGGTCAGGTTTTACTGATCTGAGACGGTAGCGTCGATTCTAGAATATGGATATACGCGGCGTCGTATATTGGACTGACCACTATATGAGTTTGTGACATGGTTAGAGTCATTGGAGACAAACTCATATCCAGATAGTGCGTTTTAGTGCTTCATACTTGAGTGATCTCACGGATACCTAGTATGTGAAAAGACAATGCTTTGATGTAATTAACCCTACGCGTAACTGTGTAGCAGAGATTATTATTGAGTATTGTTTTTAGCATAGGCAAAGGATGTGAGGTTGCAAGATAGGAATTGTTCCTTTCTAACCTTGATAAAGGATAGAGGGAGATATCTCTCGGGCCCCTCGATTGAATTGAGATTGATGAAATGCTTGGCCAAGCTCGATGGAACTCAATAGAGTTCGCATTGTTATTATCAATCTAATTCTTATTGAGAAAAGAGTATATCTGATCAAAAGAAAAGAGGATGACTTGAAGTTTTAAACTTCACCGTGATTTCGTAACATATCGGATTCTCAAGATAAATGCTCACCAATACGTTTGTTGGACAAACAAAATGAAATCACGTGTGATTAGATCTCACGACATATGTTGGACATATGACCAAGTTGATTAAGTCTTAATCCAAGAGGGAGTTTGAAAGAAAATATGGCTTAAGAATTAACTTGGAAGAATTTATATAAATAGGCAAATCTGCAGTCAGAATTGGGCCGTTAATATTATTAGGGATTTAACCAAATTTCAGCCTATTAGGCTTTATCCTAATTCGGGCCCATTAAGATTATTAATCTTTATTTAACCTAATTTCGGCCTATTATATTCTGACCTAATTTTGCCTATAAATATATATTCTGATTTCGATTTTCTCTCTCCTAAGAATTCATTCTGACCTAATTCTGACCAATTATGGTGAGATTCAAGGAGAGAATTTTGAGCAAAACTTTGAGAGAAATCAATCGTGACGGCGACTAGAACGACGTTGGCGATTCCGATCAGACGAAATCGAGGTGGACACGAGTAGAGGGATTGCACGAGCACTCCTTGGAGAAGGTTCACTGATTTGGAGTAGAAGGCATCACGTACTAACTTGCGAGATAAAATTCTGAACAACTCTTCCTTTTTCGTGGTTTTTCGAACGTGATCCAGGTAGAATTAGGTTATACATGTGTAAATAATTCCGTTGCACAACTTTAATTCATGTGTATAATCCTACACCGAATCCGAACGACTCGAAACCCGAACGATTCGCGACCCAAACGACCCGATGACCCGAATGACCCGCAATTCGAAACGATCTGAATTCCAAATGACTCGATTCGAATCCGATCCGATCAGTTCATTGCCACCTTCAAAAATAATCCCAAGATATTTTTTGGGACAAAGCAGCTTACCCACACACGAAGTGGGGGATCTCATTATTATAATGTACGGAGAAGCCCAATATACCATCAAATGATCCAAATTAGTTAGTTATTTATATTAACAATGTTTATATAAACCAACTAAAGTAAGAAATATATAAACTTTGGTCTATTATGGACCAAATTCATTCATATTTTTGTCTCAATCAAATATGAAAAAATTAAAAAAAAATCCTAAAATTTTTAATATTGTAAAAAACTCCAAAATTTACATATGAACAACAATATTAAAATAACACCATGTAAATATTTAAAAAATAAAATAGCATCAAACTATTAAAAAAATACATGAAAGGAGAACGAAAATAAAGAAATAGATGTTTAAACAATACTTTTCTATCAATATATTTTCATGGTGTTTATTTATTCTTTGTTTTATTATTATGTGATGTTAGTTTTTCATGAATAAAATATGAAATATTAAAATTATATAAACACAACATGTAATAATTTGTTTTGAAATCACATGTTAAGAAATATTTATGGATTTTCTTAAAATTAATAAAATTAATAAAGAATAACAATTTTTTTTTAATTATTACATATGAAAAAAGAAGGGTATTTGATATTAAAAAAAATCATCCGTAAGAGGGTATTTGGAAATAAAGTTTGGTAGAAGAGGTTTGTTGAAGTCTACAAAAAAGATAGGAATTTTTTTAAATATCTAAAAAAGTTAGGAGGACCAAAATATACCAAAACACAAGTGTGCAAAATCAGATAAAAAACGTAGGTTTAATTACATAATAGGAAAAATTAAATCATGACAAAAACTCCCGCACAATTGCGCGAGAAAAAAAATTAGTATATTATATATAACTATAAATTTTTCTAATGTTTTATTTGTATTCGATATCGTATTCGTATCTGTATTTGTATTTGAAATTGGATATTGTATATCGTATTTGTATTCGAAATCGGATATCGGATATCGGATATCGGATATTGTATTCATATCTGAAATCAAATAGGAATACGGTAATCGATATCTGATTTTGAATAAGAATACGGTATTCGGTATGAATACAAATACAAATACGATAGTCGATTCACGATTTCGAGTACAAATACGGTAGCCGATATACGTTTTCGAATACGAATACGATAGTTGATATACGATTTCGAATAGGAATACAATAGTTGATATCTAATTTCGAATAGGAATACAATATCTGATAAGAACACTGTATCTGTTATCCGATATCTAATTTCGATTTCGGATACGAATATGAATACCGTAGTCGATATCCGATTTCGAATACGATAGTCGATATCCAATTTCGAAGACGAATATGATATTCGATATCCGATTTCGGATGCAGATACGGTATCCGATTTTGAATACGCATACAGATACGAATACGATATTGGATACGAATCAAATTAATAGAATTTATAATTTTCCCCTCCCATTAATTTTTGGATATTTGGCCTCTGAGTAGAGCCACGTTCATGCCCATCTCACCGTCAAACCCTACATCCCCCCATCTCACCGTCCGTCCAGACCATACCCAGACCGCACCCAGACACGTACTTTCCTACTTCACTTCTCTTTCCCACCTACCGCCTCTCTCCCTTCTCTCTTCCACCTCCAGGCACCTCACTCCTGTGTGAGGCCCCTCTCACTCCAGGCCCCTCTCAGTCCTGTGTGTGTGTGAGTACTTGAGCGGGCTCCTCCGCCTCCTCTCTCTATTTCTTCAATCCTTTTTTTTCCACCTGCAGCCCCATCTCTTTCGTATGTGAGCGCTTTCCGGAGCAGCCGACGCCACTAACTCAGACGAACAGTCCCATCTGTCTTTTCAGTTGTGACCTCCGTTTTCTAAAGAGACAGACAGAGTACAATCGATGCCTCCATGGTTACGAGACAGATTCTGCGGAACATTGATGTCAAAGGACAAAATTGATATCAGCGCCAACAAAGGAAGTTTTTCGTTTAGTTTAGAACACAAAAATCTCAGTTTTTGTTGTTGTATCAAGTGGGAGTTCTTTTGATGCATACAAGGTGTTTGATATAATGCCTCAACAAGATAATTCATTTGAGTAAGTTAATTTTAGTATCTAAGTTCAAATATCCTTCTTTACTTAACTTAGGAGAAATAAATTTTGTTGTTTAAAATAGTTTTTTCTGAAAATGGATACATTTTTTCTTTCGAAAAGTTCAAATTTCGAAATCATTGAAGGCATCGAAGACATGACTTGAGGTGTCAGAAAATTCTGTTTTGAACATAATAATAATAATAATTATTATTATTAAATTGTTTTGTTTGTTTAATCATATTTAAACTTGTATATTATGCAAGGAAAGTATATATTATTATACTAATGGTGTTTATTTATTAGGAAGCAGAGGGAGAGGTAGCAATGCACTTAGCAGAGAGAGAAGGCTTTCCGAGATTACAAGAAGCTTTATTAGAACACAATAATGAAATTGAAGAAAGGTACATTTTATTTTCATTAGTTTGATTACATAAATTAAAACCAAATATTTGGTCAAATAAATGAGGGATATAAAGGATATTTGGTAGTTTTTGTGGTTTTTCTGGCTGAATATGAAATTATTCGTTTCAGATATAACTGACCTTAAATAATAAATATTTTGATTTTTCGGGTAGTTTAATGTTTTAAACAATTAAATTATGATCTTTTATATGGCCACTCGTGAAATTATTATGTTCGTTTATTACCTTATATGATTGATATTTCTAATTGGAAGCGGCTTTTTCAGCAGTGGATGAACTGTTAAATAGACTCCATTAATTTTATCCACAATGTAGAGAGCAAATCGTACTGCAAAAACCTCGAGTCAATAGAAGAAACTTGGAGGCGTAAGATTATATTTTTTTACAGGGGTGTATCTGCAATTTCGAATTTTTTATAGAACTTAATTTTTTTTAACAGTGAGGTAAGAAGCATCGGGGGCACATAAATTCGGCACAAATTCGATCAGAACTCGAGAGAATCTTAAGTTAAAAGATACAAGAAATTAAAGGTTTTATTCATTTGACCCCTTCATTTTGTTTACCTCATGTAAACTCGACTTTTGATTTAATCCCTTTGAATTTTTGTAATTGCAAATTTGCAATCTAATGCTATGTTCATTTTTTCCAGGTTGAAAATGGCAAGCGACAAATTCAGGTAATTTCAAAAATATTTTTGATGAACATTCCAAAATTTGTATTGCTTTTATAAATTTGAGAAAATCCAGGGGTTTTTTGAAAATGTACCACTATATTATTATTATTATAATTAATTGTTTTGCAGTGAATGCTAAAAAAAAAACCCGGCAGAGCTCGACATTAAAATTGCGGAACAACAAATGCTGGTACATTTACATTTTGAAGGAAACCCTATTTTGGTAATATGAAATATAATATTGATTGAGGGCTAAGTTGAAAATTTTCTCGGTTTTTAGCAAGTCAACGAGCACAAAGAGAGGAAGAATATGCACATACTCGAAGATTCATTTTGGCACAACAAGTGAAGGTTTCTAAAATAAACCTCCTTTCTGAAATTTCCAAATTTTGAAACCAAAGGCATTTTTATAATTTATAATTTTTAGCAAGAGATTGAAGATATAGAGTGTGGAAACTGTCTAGATCACCAACAGGTTCACTTCACTTTATGAAAAAAATTCAGATATACCCATTTTTCTAATATAAAAAACCCAAACTTTCTTTAGTATTTATTCCTCTATTTTAATCCTCTTTTTGAGTAAAAAAGTTTTTTCAGTAAATATTTTGTAATAATTAATGGTCTCACAATATTTTTGTATAATTTATTGACAGTAGGAAGCATATGATTTAAGAAATATGGAAAGTTTGCAAAAGAGTGAAGGAATTGATATGACCTACCACTACAATATCGTTATGAAACTCATCGAAACTGGTAAATAAATAAAAAATAAAGGACCATTTTCTGAAAATTGGGATGAATATTTATGATTTTTTTAGCTTTTTTTACTATTATTTTAAAGTTTAATCAACATGGGTTTTATTTATTTGTGAAGTTTACTACATTTTAGGTTCGTTGCGCGTTGGACTCGTAATAAATGTTTAGCAAAATGCAATTATTACAAGTTACTATGGTGTCAAATAGATAAATTGTTTATGAAGTTACTAATTTTTTTAGCGAAATTATGACGAAATGCAAGTATACCTATTTCTTGTTCTCAACTCTAATCAACTAAATATTTTTTGTTTAATGTAATGTAGAAAAATAATAGTTTGAAACTTGTCTATCGATTGTTTTGCCATACTTTTTTTTCAGCTGCTCCAAGTGCATTTCTTTTACTTTACTAAATTTTTTTTTATTTCTATCACATCATGTCCTTAATGTACAAAGACATATCAATTATTACCATATCGACTTTATTTATATATTTCTTATTTTCTGTCACATAAACTTTTTTAAACTATTTTTTCATCTTCCTTGCTATTTCATAAATAAAACTAGAAAAATAACATTATCAATTCTCATCTTTTCTTATTCATAGAAAACCAATATGTATATATATTGCCTCTTACTTTTATGTATTTATAATCTATTTTTATTTTGTATATACTTTAGATTATGACTTCAGATTATAATGGAGAGTTCATTAAGTGTAAGTACTCATCGTGACTTCATTTAAGATTACAACATATAATTTTGTGTGATTGTTTTCATTGTATTATGTTACCATGATAAATTAGTAACGTATTAATTATAATGTTGGTTATTTAAATGACGAGAAAATTAGTTTTAGTTCATTTCCAAATATAATGGGTATATAATGGATAAGATTACTTCTCATTGTACTTACAATGTTTTCAACTAAATTATTTATTTTATCATAAACACCAAATCGAATAGTCCGCAGCGAAGCGTGGGAATTTTCCTAGTTATATATAATATGGCACAGATGAATCTATTTTACGTGATCCCAGATCCTGGCCAAAAATAATTATACTTGCTTAATTCACTTGGTTAATCCATTTTAATTTGAGGGAATTTGAAATCTCGCCAGTTTGCAAGGACGGAATTTGAGAGCACGTCCTTAGTTATTTTTGAAATAAATTTTTCAAAATCATTATTTTTGGAATAAACTTGTAAAAGTAGCCTATATAAAAAATACACTAATAATACAAAAATATATTTTTCTTTATACATAAATGCACCAATAATACAAAAATGCACCAATAATACACTTCACTATTATTTTTCTTTATTACATAATATTTGCATGTGACAAATAAATAAATGTAGACAATGATTTTTCATTATTATAGGATTTTTCCACTTTCAGTTTTCATTATTTTTTTTTAATTTTAGTTCTTATTACAGATAAATGCAATTTCATTTGCTTATTATTACGAATATATTTTTAGTAGTCATGCAGCCAAAAATGGAACAGTGAAGACTGCTTATTTCATTTTATTTCAATATTATAAGTAAAATAAATTAAATTAGTGAAATAGTGAAAAGGAAAATTAAATTAATATTTTTTGTTTCGAGAAAAAAAAACCTATATGACACCATCTTATACTTTTTCATCGTCCCTTGAAATAAAGTTAAAAACCATATTGTACATATTTATTTCATTTCTTCCATATTTGTTGGGCAGAAAAAAATATTTGTTTCATTTTTTTGGATTATTTCACACCCTTTTAATTTATGTATATATACTTTACTAAAAAAGAATATGCTGATGAATTCCATAGTAATATTTTATTGTTTTATTTGTAACCAGATTTTTTCTTTCAATTAATAATTAATTAACATTTCATAGTAATATTTTATTGTTTTATAGAAAAATCATCATAAAACTACATAGTCAGTAATAATACTTTTTGCCGTTATCTCAACTATACATATTAAAGTAAAATCAACATAATTGACGAGTAAAAGAACTAACACTCTATGTATTCATTTTAATATTTGCATAAAGAAGCCGAATAAAACTCTAACAACCTTAAATATCATCACTTTTTTATTCGAAGTTCTACATTTTGATACCATCCATAATATGGACCCCAACCATGACTATCATTAATTTTTTATTTTATTTGAAATTCTAACATTTCGATACCATCCATAGATTATTAATTTATTAAGTTTATTGTGTGTATCATCACGCTGCTGAATTTTTGCTGATACTCTTGCCTTCTCTGTTCAGAATTCAGATGAACTTATTATTTGGACCTGCACAAATCTGGCTCATGAAACTTAATTGCATGTTTCATCAATTCTTGTACTACACAACTACCCTTTCTCATGATTTTTTTGTCCAGTAGTAATTTAGGACTCGTGTCTTCTTCCAAGTCAATGCAATGAACATATTCGCAACTTAGTTTTTGAAAATAAAAATCATTCAATTTTTTTGGACGACTGATAAATAAACCTAAGGACGAGTCTTGTCATAAAAATACTAATGACTAATAAATATTCAAAATATAAATTTACTCACCCCTTATTTTGCATCTATCATTGAACCTTCTCATGAATCTACGTCATCATGTTTATCTTGATTATTTTTTTGTTTTAAGGAATACCGGAGGTATTCGAACTTGTATTAATACAAAATAATGTTGTTACACATTTTTAGTATCAACTAAAAAAGAAAGAAAAAAGAAAATGATAATAATAAGGAAATTGTAAGATTTATCTTGATTATTAACCATTAGATTGTGTGATGTGATTTCATCATATGCATTAATATTATATTTGATCATTTTACGACATACATTTTGTATTATTATTTTTAAGTATTAATTTGAACCATCAGATATAATGATGTGGTTTAATCTCAATCATTATTTTTTTTTAGATTTTTTGAAGATTATATTTTGTGTAGTCATTTATGTGTTATTATTTTACACCATGTTTTAAGCATTCTTAGAAACCCACATCATCCTATATTAATGATGTGGTCTATTATTATTGATTAGAATCATATTATACCGAGTCTTATCAATTATTTAACATTTCACATAAAATTACATGATAAAATATAAATGCAAAGGAATTTGAAAATTTTATATATGAAATACTAATAATTTAATATGTAATATTATAAAAAATACAACATATATTAGTATTATTTTGGAAATTTAATTTTTATAAACCAATCAAATATATTTATTTTATTTTTCTATTTATTTTGACATCCATATTAGCGTAGTTCATACATACCTTTTTCATAATTTCAATTTGTAAAGATATTATGTAAGAAAATACAAAGCAAAAAAATACATATTTACATAATATATTTTTGAGAATTTTATTTGCATAATAGAATTTGGAAGTATTATTATTTATATTTTAAAAAATTGTAACAATAAGAATCTCATATAGTACTAACTACTAAGTAGATTATATTTGTGTTTTTAAGCAAACAATACTTTTTCAAAAAATAATAGAATTAAAAAAAATTTTATCGATCTAAATAACTATTTAAACTTATAAATACTTATCAAATCGTATTGTTATTTTACAAAATGTAAAATAAAAAAATCATATGAAATAAAATAATTTGTATTTATGTTTATTATAAATTAAATTTTGATATTATTTATTAAATTACTTCCACTATTAAGTTTTATATTATTTTATATTTTGCATTGCATTTTGAATCGATAAAAAAATACTACTATATAATTAGTAATGTGTTACTACATATGTTTTATGATTCATCATTTTAATATTTGATATTTTATGAAATATTATGAACAATAATATAATATTTGTTGTTACGTTTTTTCTAAAATTATATTATATCTTATTCTTATATATTATTATATAACGACATTAATATAAGTACAATTATTTGATTAAAATTTTTAAAATTTTGGTTATTATAATGTAAAATAATTGTAAAACAAAATGAATTCAAATAACTTTATTTTAAAATAATATTATTAATATTATCATACAAATATATAATTATATTACAATGAAAAACATAATATACATACTCGCGCCTCCTAGTTATTACTAATTATATTGCAGAAAGAGCTATACTAATGCAAACCTAATAAATGCACAAGAAAGCTAACAGAAACGAGTATCACATCAGATGGTTGGACTTGGGAGTTGAGACTAGGAGGAAGGTGGAAACAAAACAAAAACTATTTTCACACGTTCATGTTTAGATGGTTTTGTTTGAAAGTAGGCCGAGATCTTACGTTTACCATTATAATAAAACAAGCGTTGAACCCGCGCATTTGCACGGGTCTTTTTTTTTTTAACTTGTATGTTATGCTCTAGATTTTGTTTGATTTTTTTCTCGTGATAAATTGCATGAAGTTAGCGAGATGGAAAAAGATCCTTGGTGCTTCTGAGCGGGAAAGGAAAAGGACGAATCTGAGGCGGAGGCAAACCCTAGCTTCCTCCGCCTCCGCCTCCGCCACCACCTCCCCTCACCAGCCCAAGAGCGACGGGCGAGGCCGACAGCTCCGACTCCGCGACGGCGAGACTCCAACGCCGAACTCCGCGACGGGCGACGGCGAGACTCCAACTCCGCACCTTTTTCCGGTGGCTGGACCCTTTGGAGCTCCGCGAAGAGCCTAAACTCGGCGATTTTGGGGTGGAGGCAAACCCTAGCCGCCGCCTCCACCCCCTCCTCTCTCACTCCTTCCTCGACCCAGCTCCAGGGGTTACTTGCGAGGCGAACGGCGCGGCGACCGCTTTAGGGCCTAGGGTTTCGAAGCTTCCTCCTCCTGCTCGATTCTAACCCCTGAAGAAAAGGCTGACTTGCGAGGCGAACGGCGCGGCGACCGAGGCCACAGCGGCGACGGAGACAAAACGAGACGAGCGGCGACGAACGGCGCGACGGAGGCAGGGGCTGGCAGGGAAGAAAAGGCTGGCAGGAACTGGCAACCGAGGCGAAAGGCGACTGGCAGGAGTCTGGGGCGATTTTGGAGCTCCTCGAAGAGCAAAAACTCGAAAGGAAAAAGCGGGAAGGGAAAAAGGGAAATCGAAAAATCGCGAGGCTGGTGCCGAGTCTGGGGCGAGTCTGGGACGAGTCTGGGCCGAGTCTGGGGCGAGGCCGAGAGCGACGGCCGAGTCTGGGGCGAGTCTGGGGGCGAGTCCGAGAGCGACGGGCCGCGACAGCAACGGTGATAGCTTCGATGACAATCCGAGCTCGCGTGGCAAACCAAGGACAGAGGGAGGTTGCGTTCGTCTAATGATGGCCGAAAGCATCATCTCTCGGCATGTATCTTACTTTTGCAATTATAATTTATTTTTGCGAAACTACTTTTTTACATTTATCATGTAAAATCGCACCAATGTATTAAACCTTGCTTTAATATATTAAAAGAGGCTTCGCCTCTTTAGTTTTTCAAAAAAAAATTGCATGAAGTTGTGTACAAACTCCATATAAGGTATTATCTGAGTTTTGTTTTGAACTCGTGAATTGGGCATACAAAATGTTTTAAGAGCTCAAAAAAGATTACGTGGTCGAACATAAGTATCAATATAATTGTTGCGCTAAAGCATTTTTTTGGACTAACAAAGCAATATCACAGAAAAAATAAGTTCTAACTGCATTGTTTAAAACAAAGTTCAAACCAACTCGGCTATTTTCGGGACCTTAATCATACAGAACCCAATTCCCTCTCAATCTCACGCTCACTTAATGATGCAAAAGAAAACATATGGATATCACACAGTACAAAAGTGGTAAAAAAATGTGGGACTGCATTACGTTACACCAGCCAAGGCTTTTTAGGCGTCATCTCGGTCACAGACCTGAGTAAGAAAGAGGTAGGATGAGTTTGTATCACATATGGTTTTGTCTATTTTTTTCATAAAACTCACTTGTTGATAAGTTTTCTTGCGGGTTTTTTTTTCAGGGTTGAGTCTTTGGCAGCATCGCCGGCCTTCTCCTTACCTCGTGAACTGCTATGTGTTGAAAAAAAATGAGTGAAGTCATTTTTTAGCAATAAAATTGTCAGCATTGTTGTGTTTTCATGTTTTATACCTTTCAAGTGGTCTTTTAGACCCAGAGGTTCTTGTTGTTTTTGGTGGCGGTACCAACACCGTCGGTTCAACAACATCTTCTTCAATGCGGGTGTCTGCTTTGGGGATGTTCATGCTTGCAGCTTTTATAACCGTGTAAATAGGCTGCTTGTTTGATTGAGGGATAAGCGAGTATTTAATACGGAAAGAGCATTCTGTTGTATTATTTGTTATAAATAATATTATCAAATTTTAAAACATAAATTTATTCATATGATGAAATAACTCCATTATTTATACAAATAAAATTATGTTCATTGTGATCATAATTTTATTATAGGGAGGTTTTATTTAAAAGGGAGATGGAACATTTTAATCAAATGCATGAATACATATCAGTTTTGTATGTATTAATGGGCTCATTAATTTCATTTATATTCCAAGTTGGAAACCGAATATGAATTATTTCTCCTTATAATAAGACAATAGCAATGAGGAAAAGTTAGAAATACTATTCTTCCATTGCACCTCAACAGATGAACAAAAGTGGCTCTCTAGTTTGTGATAATTCCTTTCTTCAATTATGAAAATATTCAAATATAAACTCGGTTGAAAATTTTGGTGTACGGCTTCATTTCTTTCGAAGTGAGGAACATTCGTTCTCGACTGAGCTTACGGAACGGATACGAGACGAGCTCTCGAGGTGTAGAACCTTAGAGATGGAGAAACGAAAATATCCAGACTTGTCTTGAATTTTATTCATATTATTTTATTTAAATAATTATTTATTTATATTTTTATTTGGTTATTTTATTGAAATATAACCAACACATTCCTCGTTAGCTAACTGCTTTATTCGTACGGGCATCTTTCCCTCTTTCTCAGAATCATATTCGTGTAGCAATTCTTTGATCGAGCAACCAATTAGTTTTTCGGGTTGTTCACCAAAAAGGACAAATTTGATTTCGCCAATGTTGTTGTCAGTTACAAAGACAGTGATTTTGTACCTGCAACAAAAAAGAAATGTTCATATTTTAAGCGACATATTTTCCCTTTTTTTTGCTTCCATGTAAACAATGCGTACCACGGTACTACTTTTTGGGCGCTTCCCTGGCACTTATCGCAATGGAAGCCATCTATTTCTTTGACCTTTTTGTGATGCTTTTCACATGCTTCGTATTGTCAGTCTATATCAATCACCGTGATTTTCGCAATACAACAAAATTCTTTTTTTTAAAACTGCATAAGATGAAACTAATAGTCGTCATATATTTGCATTTGTTTGCAATTATACAGATGGTAGTAAACAGAATTTTTTACCTTTTTTTCCTTGTAGTAAGCTTACAGTTCTTGAATTGTTGCGTTTGGTGCTTCACTACTTTTTTTGGGGGTTGTTTGCTTGTAGGAATTGTCAGTCATTATGGTAATGTCTCGTAGCTGCAGAATAGAAAATGGGAAAAGAATATACACTGTAATAATCAGTCATTTTTTTTTTTTTTTTGAAGCTTGTTCCGAGATGGGTTTCCCCCATACCCGGATTTTCCATTTAAATAAAATAATTTACATAGTTATTTGTACAGTAATGTATAATACTAGATCAAATTTCTTTTGACCTCAGTTAAATACTATTACTTAATATAAATGAGTGTTCCATCCTATTCCCCTTGTCCAGGTTGTATCTGACATTTACTACGTCCGCTCAGTCATTTTCCTGGGTGACTCTACATGTTCGACTATTTTGCCAATCCCGTAATAATCAGTCATTTGTAATCATCAATTTACTGAATAAAAAATACTTTCATCCAGTTTATATTTAGCTAATAATAAAGATTAAAATCTAAATGATTTAGTCAATTGGTACTATATTTGCTCGATTAAAACCCTGCAGAAACTGAACGAATCAATTGAAATGAATCAATTTAGATACTACATGTTATGATTCATCCAATTGATTTAACCAAAGGCTCCATCATTTAACTAATTTGTGCGATTTGTGAGCAAAGAATTCAGAATAACAAATTCCGTGAAAAACCCTAAATTAAATCGATTATATGGTCTAAATTAAACCGAGGCATAACATCCAGCAATCATTTTGATTGAAAAACCCTAAACCGTGAATTCATAACAGCGAAAAAAGGTGATTTACCTCCTTTTTGAATCTCTATTGCTTTCGGCGAAGTTTCAGGGCAGTAGCAGCGAAGGAGCGAGATCGGAAAGGCAATTTGACGCAGCTGAGCATGGCCACGGCGAGCATTTGTAGTCGCGAAGCATTCTGGTAGGTCCTCGAGCAGGTGATAGCATAATGAATAATAGCGTCTGGATTGATGTGAGAGGGGTTTGTATATGTGTGTTCCTTTTGGATAAGCGTGAGGTGTCCACTACGTGTCGAGCAAAGACAGCTCAATCGACCTGACCCCGCCATAGTAAGACCAACGGATGAGATCTGAGAAGAAGGAAACA